>JAZFAV010000016.1:9852500-11102500 GCA_037954035.1 Rosalia funebris | reverse complement strand
TACTACTTCTTCTGCTAATCTGACTTTATACGACGTTTAGGCAAATTTGATTTACGACTCATTAATTGAATAAATAAATCTTAATTGATAATTCACCACACATGATGCGGTTTCTATAACAAACCGATCTCCTGTTTCGGGTATGATTAAGGTCAGTGCACTTCCCCCTGAAAAAAAAAATGAATTATTGGTTAACTCTGCCCATTTGCAATATTATATGTTCAGTGCTAACGCCTCGGTGATGGCGTCTAGCCTATAAAACTTCCATAATTCTTTCACCGTTATAAACAAATAAAAGTCCTGCCATATGCCTACAAACATATGGTTTGCAGTCCACGACTGCTAATGCTATTTATTTTATATATCCAAGTATGAAACGAACGAATAATATGGTCAAGTTGAAACCGCAATTCAAAAAGTTTATTTTACGGTTAGAAAGGAATTTCGTGGACAAAAAAGTATCCAATCAAAGCTGTAAAAATAACGAACGACGAAAAAAGTGTACTGTCGCCTTTGTGTTCTGCTCTCGCCTACTGAGTATCGATGAACATACAGGGTGGAAACCACACAACTGGGATAAATTCTGTAACTCAAGTATAGAAAATTTCAGTAAAAATCTTGAAACAGGTAAATTTTTTATTTTGGTTGCCCACAATTAGGGGATGATAACCCTTACTTATCTACACTTTGGGAAACGTAACCACCCCAACTTATTTTCTAATATACGATTATATCGCTTCATTATAATAACTTGAAAGGTCACATCGAGAGGATAATAGCGCACATGTCGCCGGTGTTTTCTCAGAAATTGTCCTTTAAATTCAGCTTGTCGCTAACTGGAAACCAAAGCAACTATAATTATCTCGATATCACTATTGGTTTTCCAATTTATTCTTCTCCAAACAACCAAAGTACCATCTTGATAGTTGCAATGGGTGAAACGTAGTGTTGAGGAGAGGCAGGCGATATTTTCTCAAAAATTGTCCTTTGAATTAAGTTTATCACCAAATTAAAACAAAATAAGCTACAATTTTCTCTATATCACTTGTCTTTTCCTTACATATTCTTCTATAAAAAAACAGTGAAGCGTTTTGATAATTGCAATGGCTGAAACGTAGCGCTGAGGAGAGGCAGTCCGAGTTTTATGAAAAACTGGGTTTTAAATTCTGCATGTCGCCAAATAAAAACAAAATAAGCTACAATATTGTAGATATTACTTTCATTACCTCATATATTCTTTTGTAAAGAAAGCATAGAATCATCTTGTTAGATGCAATGGTTGCAACGTAGCGTTAAGTATAGACTGTGTTTTCTCAAAAATTGTCCTTTAATTCAGCTTGTCTCCAGATGAAGACAAAGGTAACTATAACTTTCTCGATATTACTTATCGTTTCCTGACATATTCTTCTCTGGAAAATCAAAGAACCATCTTGATAGTTGGTATGGGTGAAACGTATTGTTGTGGAGAGACAAGCGATAATGTCTCAAAAATTGCCCTTTAAATTCAGCTTGTCGCCAAATGAAAACAAAATAAGCTATATTTTTTCGATATCACTTGCCATTTCCTGACATATTCTTCTCTGGAAGATCAAAGAACCATTTTGATATTTGCAATGGGTGAAATGTGTTGTTAAGGAGAGACAAGCGATGATGGCTCAAAAATTGCTCTTTAAATTCAGCTTGTCGCCAAATGAAAACAAAATAAGCTATAATTTTCTCGATATCACTAACCATTTCCTCACATCTTCATCTATAAGTGTACAAATAATCGTCTTGTTAGTTTTAATGGGTGAATGGTAGATTTGAGGAGAGCAGACGGTGTTTCCTCAAAGATTGTCCATTAAATTCAGCTTATCTCCAAATGAAGACAAAGGTGATTTTTATAAGTTTATCGATATAATATCGATATATCGATATATCAATAAGTTTATCGTGTTTGCTATAAGTTTATCGATATCACTTGTGGTTGCCTGTGCCATATTCTTCTCTGGAAAATCAAAGAACCATCTTAATAGTTGTAATGGGTGAAATGTATTGTTGCGGAGAGACAAGCGATGATGTCTCAAAAATTGCCCTTTAAATTCAGCTTGTCGCCAAATGAAAACAAAATAAGTTATAATTTTCTCGATATCACTAGCGATTTCCTCACATCTTCTTCTATAACTGTACTCATAATCGTCTTGCTGATTTTAATGGGTGAATGGTAGTTTTGAGGAGAGCAGACGGTGTTTCCTTAAAAATTGTCCTTTAAATTTAGCTTATCTCCAAATGAAGATAAAGGTAACTATAAGTTTCTCGATATCACTTATCGTTTCCTGACATATTATTCTCTGGAGAATCAAAGAACCATCTTGATAGTTGTAATGGGTGAAATGTATTGTTGAGGAGAGACAAGTGATGATGTCTCAAAAATTGTCCTTTAAATTCAGCTTATCACCAAGATCAAAACAAAATAAGCTTAATTTTCTCTATATCACTTGTCGATTCCTCATATACTCTATATGGAAAACAAAGAGGCATCTTGATAGTTGCAACGGATGAAACGTAGCGCTCAGGAGAGGCAGGCCGAGTTTTCTTAAAATTGTCTTTCAAATTCAGCTAAACAAAATAAGCTATAATTTTCTCGGTATCACTTACCATTTCCTTGTATATTATACTATCAGGAAACAAATAATCGTCTTGCTATTTGCATTATTGTGTTCTACCTATTGCCGATCACGAATATGTGATGGTTTCTTTCTTGAGTAAGAGAGCTATGGTAGATGTCGTTGAATAACGACATCTACCATACATATTGAAGTGTTTCTCTTTATTTAAAAATTGCAATTTATAGCTTCCAATATTACAGTTAATCAAGTTATTTCAGACGTGGCGGCAATCTTGTCTCAACCACCTATTCAAGCAGAAGTTCCACAGTGAACCATATTGAGGCCTGTCTTTTATTTACTCCTGTCCTACTGTACTGCTTACTTATCAACAATACCTGGCATAACAACAGCAACTTTTGCTGATAATATGGCAATCTTATGTTCAAATATAAACCCAATAATGAGATTTTTTTGCAGAATAACATACACCAAGTTGATGAATGGTTAAAGAAGTGAAGAATAAAACCAAATGAGTCAAAATCACAGTATATACCATTCATAGCACGTAAGGATATCTGCCCACCGGTGTGTCTTAATAACAAACAAATACCGACGCAAAAAGTAAAGTATCTGAGAGTCCACCTACATCAAATACTGACCTGGGAAAACACATATTTTCCAAATGCTAACAATTAGGTGATATATATATACTTGCTAATAGGTAGTAGGTCCCAATTAATAATCCAAAATAAATTACTGTTATATACAAAACAATATTAAAACCTATATTGACATATCGTATAGAATTGTGGGGAACAGTGGCTAAATTTAATATATAGATCATACAAAACTTTCAACTATATCATCAACAAGATGATACAGCAGGATTCTAAAGTACATAATTTCCATTAAAAAAGAAATCAAGATCTGTACAAAAAGATACAAGGAACGACTGACTGTACCCTCTCTCTACATCTCACAAAAAGCTTGATGCAGCAGCCGCATGTAGTGAGTTGGCTAAAAGAAAAATTGCCCCGTGATTTTATGTAACTAGACTAAAAGTTTTTTTTGTTTATATTAAAATATTGATACGATCTAGTGTAAGACTAATGAGTAACTTATTTCTAATCCGATTCTACTAAATTACTTAAATTCTAAGAATCGCCTATTGATATCTTCTTAGCCATTTCTGACAAGTATGGTACTTTTTCTTGTGCAGTACACAAATTACTCTGCTTTTAATTTCACTCAAACTACTACACTAACTCACGGGGTTTAATCCTCTTGGGTCTTCTTATTTGGTTGTAGTTATCAAGGAAGTGGATGACCTCGATATTCTCGTGTTGTAGAAGTCTTCCTTCGTAGCTTCTTGCAAATCTTTGAATCTTTATATCAACGTTTTCTATTCCAAGATCTAGGTGGACCTTCATTTCTTATATACCAAGGTGCACTAACGATGTCCCGTAGTACTTTATTTTGAAAGGTTTATATAATTTTAATATTTAACTTTCTGGTACAACTCCAAAGCTGAATACCATAAGTTTACGCCGGTTTTAATATTTGCTTATACAAGAGGAGCTTATTATGTATCGGCAAGGCTAACGCCCTACCCAAGAGCCAGCATATTTTCCTATACCTTATACCTAATTCTTTTTTCTCTTTCCTTTTTTACGTAGGCTTTCTAGCGAAACATCATATCTAAGATAAGACCGAGATATTTGGCTGTATTGGCATATCGGACTACTCGTCCATTTATACTTATTGGAATATGTTCGATGTATCTATTAGTGAAATCGATATGAACAGATTTTTCTTAATTTAATTTAATTTTCTATTTGTTGATCCAGTTTTGGAATTTTTTGATGGCGTTTTGAAGTTTATTAGCTGTATCTATATTACTTTTTCCCATTGTCATTATGGTAGTATAGTTTTAAATAGTAGGTACAGTTTTATTTTCTAGCTCTAGGGGATTACACGTATGCGGAAGGTAGAGCGCAGGGCCTAGAACACTGCCTTGTGGGACTCTTTGTGCTTTTATTTATTTAAGAGTAGAGTAGGTATTTTCCTGCTTAATTCGAAAGTGTCAGATATATATGACTTTGAAATATCTGCATATTGTTTAGGAAGGATAATTTTTAATTTATAATGTACTCCCTCATGACTACATAATATATATATATATATATATATATATATATATATATATATATATATATATATATATATATATAAAACACAAAGTGCTATCCATTTTCTCCCAGAATCAAAACAGTCGAATAGGCTAATATAAAAATGCGGTATATCAATGGATATATTCGTAACATGTCACTAGCTTATACTGCTATACATATTATTTAATGCTTACACGCTTATGTGAATTGTAGGTAGATTGTAATAAACTTTTGGATAATAAAAAAGATTCTTAGACATTTCTTTAACATATAGTGGGTAATTAAAGAATCTAGACGAGTTTAACATATATGAATCTTTAGGTCTCTTTGCGTCTTGAGAAGCCCCCAGACAAGAAGAGTGTTTCCCTCTACTTTTCCCCTTCATTATGTTAACAGTTTTGCTCAGAGTGCAAAGGTGCTTAAGCTTCTAATGCAAAATAATCATTGCATTTAGGAAATCACTATTTAAATATATCTTAATGGAAATTTTCTAAATTTTTCTATCGGCAGTGATGACTACCAAAATAGCTCTAATGTTACGAGATCAGCATTGTCACCATCAGATGTTCATCGAAAGTACGCCACTGTACAATATGTAAATAGCTACATAACTACATAATAATTACGTCATCAAAATTACTATCCAAAAAAATAATAGTCGATAAATAATTACGAAATTACATTCGTAGTATAATACAAAGACTAAGATGAATATGAAGATTACAATTTTTGTGCAATACCATTTATACAAGTTGACCCTATATAGAACATAATAACATTAATAATATACTTCAGCGCAAGGAAAACTATTAACATGAAAATTTATACAATAAATGACCACGTGTACATATGTAGAAATAAATTTTAAAAATAGCTGAAATCCATTAATAAAAAGATAAATGGTTATTGAAGTCCATTTATTTTATTGCTTGCTTAATTACATGCTGTAGTTCAATTTAAGTTAATTCGGCAACTTATTACATATATCTATACATATGTGTGTAGGAAATATGTATATTTTACCTTCTCTAATTCTTATTCAAATTGTTCTGGGAGATCTCACTCATACTACCCTAAAATTTTAAAATTTGGTCATTTCATTATTTACAAACCTACATTTAGATATTACATTCGTGTTAATATTGTATTTATTAAAAATTACGACGAAACATTAAACTGTGAAACTGTCAACTGATATAAAAAAATTATGTATATACAGAGTCAATTCGCGTAATTGGTTCGTTATGGTGTTCCATGTTACAGATCGTTTAAAATTCTGGACCTCGGATTAACAAATGATTTTAAATAAATGCATATATTTTTAAAGGCATAATGTACTATTCATTTCATCGCTATTTGATAAATAAAAAGCTGTCTTATCTTGCCGATAAACTGAACAGTATACCTGAGCCTAGCCATAAAAACAAAGCACCGGAAGTTCTTGAGATTTTTTATTTGACAAATGGCGATGAAATAAGCTATACGTATTTGTTTCCTACCAGCGTACTCTCTGTTACATTATTTTTTTTTAAGTGAATATTTCTTTGGCGGCGTTCTGATATTTGACGAGGATGGAGAGTGAATTCGAAAAAATGTAACGTTTCCAGATTTCGTTACACGAGAGAGAAAAAAGATATAACGTAGAGAGAAGGAGAAAGAGAGCTATACATTTGGTACATCTAAAACACAGGCTTCGTTACAAGACAAAGTACACAGATATATAACATAGAGAGAAAGAGAAAGAGAGCTATACATCTTATATATCAGTTTAGGCTATCCGCGTCTCCCTATTGTCGCGCATGCGCACGTTATAGATGTACGCGGCCAGACGCTATATATTAACAGCCGAAGCAGCACGCGTGTGTACCGAATATTTATCATTGTGTTTTGTAATTATTTACGTTATTTACATCTGTGTTCTGTGATTATTTGATAATATCCTTGAACTGCTTAACTTGTTAAAATCTAGAAGATATAATATATTTCATTCACCGCTCTCTACTGGTTTACAGCCACACAGGTGCAAATGCACTTGGAAGAGGCGAAGACAAAATCCCTTTGATTCTCGGGGGAGATTTCAATGTAAATTTCGGATCCAATGATTCTTTGACGTTGATTAACTTTCTTCGAGAAGCATTTGGTCTGCTTATAAATAACAATCCCAAAGAATCAACAACCAAATCCGGAACAACAATAGATGCAATTTTTACACGTTATCTAGAAAATATCGAATCGCGAACATATATTTCATATTTTAGTTATCACAAACCAATCATATCAGTATTACCAATTGAACCACCAGCCGATGATAGTGTAGATAATGAATAAACCGAATATTTTTTACACAGATTTTATATTGTTATATTTATTTTGAAATTATCCCTCTCCCTTTCTCTCTCTCTTTCTCTCTCTCTTTCAATCTCTCACTCTTAATCTCTCTCATTCTCTATTCTAAAGAAGTATTCACTTCTATCATGTGTACTGTGCTGCACATGATATATTTTTTTCTATACGTTTTGCTATATAAAAATCATGAGACTTCTCACAATATCAAGACTATACATGGCTATAAAATTTTGGCAGGAGAAACATAATTTCCTATGTCAATTTTTCAAAATATTTTGGCCTGTATCTCGCTTATTTGTAGCCCTAGGAACGGTAGAAAATAGTATACTACTTCCAACTTAATCTATACCTAATCCGATTCCGAAAGGCAATTTTCCAAATTTTGACTTACTGAGGAAAAGAATATTTCCACAGTATAGTTATAAGAATATTTGCTGGAGAAAGATAATTTCCAGTCTATATTTTCAAAACACATTTTGACTTATGTCTCATTTATGTATAGCCCTAGAGGGATTGAAAAACAATATACTACTCTCAATTAGTACAATACTCTCAAATCGGAACGTTGAATCTGATTCTGAAGTCAAAGCGGTCCTTAGTCGAAAGTCGATTTGTTAAGAAATGTCTGAAGAGAAATAATTTTCAGTAGCAATTCTTCAAAACACATTTAGAGGGGACAGGACAGAGGTTTGCTGCCTGCAATATCTCTTCAAGGATGCCATTTTTCGGTGGATCAATAATGTTTTGGGGAGGAATTTATTTCGATGGTCGCACGGATTTGGTACCAATACGGGGAATGCACATTTCTACGTAGAAAACGTGGTAGAAGAACAAGTGATGCTGTGGTGCTATTTTCCCCTTTTGTCGGGGACAGTTTCATTTTTATGCTGGATAACGCTGGGCCCTACGTTGCTAGAGAGGTACTACTGAACTACCTTCGATTTGTGAATATTCCAACTATGGCCATCAATAATCCCAAATATGAACCCAAATATGAACCAAACTTAGAAACAAGGAAGAGATTTTTGAAAACATATGTATGGAGCACGGCACTATATGGTTGCGAAACCTGGACGATAGGGGAAGCAAGTAGGAAGAAATTATAAGCTTTTGAGATGTGGTGTTACCGAAGAATGATGAAAATACCATGGACTGATAGGATTAGAAACGAAGAAGTATTGTAGAAAGTCGGCGAGAAAAGAAGTATGTGGAAAAACATAAAGAAGAGAAGAGATAGAATGGTAGGCCACTTTCTGAGACATGGGGGAATAGTCCGCGATATTTTGGAGGCAGAAATAGGAGTGAAGATAGGCAGAGGTAGGCCTAGATTAGACTACTGCTCGCAAATAGTAAGAGATGTAAGTTGTAGCACAATTAGCGAAATGCGTAGAAAAGATAGGAGAAGCTGGAGGTTAGCGTCCAACCAGTCTTAGGACTGATGACCTAATGATGATGATGAACCCAATATATCATCTATAGGATGCGCTAAATTAAATATATAAGTTAGGCGCCACAGATGGTACCTGCCCCTATGAACCTTAGGGAATTCGAACAAGTCGTTCTTGTCGAATGGAGGAGTATTCCTCAGGAAACCATTCACCACTTGATCAGTAACATAACCATATGAATGAAAGCAGTTATAAGAGTAAAGAAGGATGTACACGCTACTGAATTCAAATCTTACGATTTAGTTTCACCTCTAATTTTTTCATTAACACCGTTTTCATTGCATTTCACATTATTGTTCCTTTTATTTATTCATGTTTTTCTTCGATAATCTCATTTGTTAAAGTTTAACAAATGAGAATTGTATTCTCGGAAAATGATTGAAATGATAAAAATTAGTTAATTAGGTAATTTAATTATTAGGTAATTTAATTATAATGTTGCGTAGGTATTATGATTTAAATCTTCGAAGAAGTAAATGTAATAATGTGAAATTTCACTGACGCGTTAATTTTGTCCGGGAGTTTATTTTGCAATTTTATAAAACGATCGATTTTTTCAAATGGAACCATATTTCTAATATCAAAACCATCTCGGCTATGAAAAATCTTTTTAATGAATCAGATTCATCTCATAATTAACCAAAACAGAAACGCCTTTGAAATACTACATAGAAGATACATAAAACATACATACATAAGGCATACATAAAACATATATAAAACATACATACATAAGGCATACATAAAACATATATAAAACATAAAAATAAAATACATTCAAAATTATTTTCAAAAACTCCCTCATTTGTATTCAAGCCTCTACTTTTGTCTCGATATGCTCAGTCGCTCTAAATATAATTTTTCTATTTTTCTCTGGAACATTTTCTAATAACTCTCGAACTCAGTTTTCCATTGTTTGGCTGTTGCACCATTCAAAGTTGTCAATCTTCATTTAATGTAGCCACACAGAAAATAGTCCAAAGGATTTAAGTCACGAAACCATGCAGGCCACCAAAATGGATCATTGTTTGCAATCCATCTAGGTATCATCGAAAACTTTTGTTAAATATCGGTTAACTCGACAACATCATGGATTTCGTAAGCCAAGTTAGCATAATCGAGTGATTAAAGGGAGACCATTAAATTTAGGTTTTAAGCATCTCCTGATTACGCTAATAATTACCTGGCGAAACGCGCATGGAGGGACGTGTGATCTTTAGGTGTTTGTGGAAAGTGGCCTCCCGTTTCTTTTTACTTTTCCGCACTCCGGAAAAGTAATGTAATCGTGTAAAGAAAAATTGGGTTTCTGGGAAAAATAAACCCAAAATTTTTTTTCGGTTTATTTTTCGTTTTTCGGCTTAAGAACCAAAAAGAATGGGTTTTTAAAAAATGTTTGCTGTGTGTGTGTCATTGTGTTTTCGTCGGCATTTATTCTTATTAGCACGATAACTCAACTAAATCGTATCAGATCGATCGGGTTTCGACTGATTCTGATTAGGGACGTCTACCAGATAACATCTATTGATTTTGAGGTGGATAGGACACACCCCACCCTGTCCATGGGTCATGAGAAAGTACGATGGTGGACTATTTGAAAAAAGTAAAACTGTCGCATAAAACACATATTCTGCATTTATGTGTTGGTTTATTTTTTCTCAGCCACTCAATTTCGAGATAGAGATGTTCTACGTGCAGTAAAGTCCGTTTTAAGGTTTTAAAACTGTTTATTTTCTTTAATAATTGATAGGTTAAAATTGAAATGGACGATTCTGTCAGTGCCCAATTAAAAAAACTCAACTTTATTCATAAATATTCTATTTTAAAATACAAGTTTTTGTATCTAAATTATAAAATATTTTCCAATTTGAAAATTGAAAAATTCGAAATAAAGAAGCTTTATAGGGACCATATGTAACGGCAGCATAATTTAAGCTAAATAATTTTCCTTTTAGTTTATAAGATAAACTAATAGAATAAAGGATACGTAATAATAATTGCTGTATAATAACAACCCTGCAATATTTAAGAACGACATAAATGTTGAGTAATGATTACACTCAATATTATTTGTCTTATCTGATTTATAAAATTCAGATTCATTCAAGATAAGGGAACTATACCTTTTATATCTACATGTTTGCAAAAGTAATTTGACGTATTTTACAAAGTCCAACACTTGGATTTTATCAGTGTACCAAAACGATAGATTTAGTATAGTCATAGATACAATATGGTTTGCATTCCATTTATTGGTTATAAGGTTAAGAATGAATGGCTTAATTATTAACCAAATGTATGCCCTTTGTAGTATATTCTTTGGTTTAATTACATTAGCGTAAATAAATGTTAGATAGAAAAATTAAGAAAAAGGATTTTGCAATTTCAAAATACTAAATTTAAGAGCAATCAATGTTAAAAATATGTACTATATAAAAATACAAGGGAGGCTGATATGCACACTACATATAAATCAAATTCCGTTCTTGGTTTACGTGGATTTGACAGATACATGTAAGACTTACAAATAAACCAATTAGAGTCACCCATAAGATAGACCGTGACCCCTCACCCCCTCACCTATGTCATCGAGCCTTATTGGTGTAAAATAAATGTGTACGTAGGTATTTGCTTATATTAAACCGTGTAAAATAAATTTTAGTATACACTATGTTCTATTTATAATATTTCGAAAAATTAAATAATGCCAATCCTAGTGGAAAACATAACAGATCATTTCCATTTTTGAATCAAGTGGATGTTATGTTAAGTAGAATATAAATTTATGTAGCCAGATTCCAATGCTTGCAGAGGAGTACTATGCAGATTTTTATTCACAAAAGTACATTTCAAACGGCTACAACGTAACAGCTATTCGATGTCCACTGATGGTTTGTGGGAACCATAGGTTCCATCATCGAGCATACCATGTAAGAAAACAACGATACAGAAATTATTCTTGAATAAGACTACTGTAAGATGCCATCTGAGTTTAGTTTAGGAAAAAACAATTAAGTATATTCAGGAAGAAGTAAAAGAGAACTTTGTGTGGATATTATTTGATGAGGCTAACGCATTAGGACGATAATAAACTGTGTTATTCTAACGCTATATCCTAGTACATCAATAATAAATCATTTCAAGGAAAATCATGGAGTTTGTCGGTGAAAGTTGAGGTTTCTTGTTTCCAGATCTTGTAGAAAATCAGAAAACGTACTCTTGTTAGTAACGGATAGTGCCGCGTACATGGTAAAAGCAAGACACATATTACAAACCCGTTTACTTAACATGATGTTGCATGTAAGTTGTCTCTTACATGTATTACATTGTCTATGTGAATTGCTACGCAAAGAATTTATAAATATAAATAAATTTGTGAATGAAATAAACACAAATTTCTCTTGTCTCTAAACAGATTATGTCACAGGAGTATGTGCAATAAGTGGGCGGAGTTACAGCTCACTCGTATTAAATAATTGACCAATCGGCATTTGACTACGTTACGCCACTTTTGGGGATTCGTAATTAGCTACTGGTCATTTCATCCCGAAAGATATAAAACTGGAAGGCGAAACGGCACAAACTCTCAATCCCAGTAGTGAAGTTGCAAAATCTATATCCATCAACATTATCAGTGGACACTAGATTTTGGCGGGCTTATGTGATGGGAGCCTCACATAAATTGATAACTAAAGGGATTCTTACATTACGTATAGCAACGAAGTGAATTACTCATCGACACTGAAGGATGCTGCTGTTCACATAATCGGGAGAACAGTGCAGTGAGAACCCAACACAAGGTACGACTTGTAAGAGTTAAGTCGCAGCGAAATATAGTGCATCAGCAGGAGTACCAGTACTATCTTAGAGGAAAGCCGACTAGACGAGGAGCAGAAAGGTTTAAATGAGTTCCGTCCTTTTTGTTATTCTCTCTCCTAGGTTCCGCCCAGATAGACAGCTAGTCCATCATGGCAAAAAGTGCTCAATGCGGGATAGTTTTCTAGTGTAAGTGATAAATGACACCGAGCGAAACACCCTAACAAACCCACAACAAACCAATGGAAAAGGATGGAGACCAGGAGCGGTCGCCGCGCTGTGCCCACCAAGGGATTCAGCATCTCAAGTCTGGACTAAGAGAGAACAGGAAGCACGACCGAATCTAGAAGACGCAACTGATCACTGAATCGAATAATGGTTGCTAAACCTGCGGATTTCCATCCTGATCTACGAATCGGGCTCAGCCCACGAAGCTCACGAATGACGGGAGGGGGAGAGGTGACGGTCAAGGGCAGTTCTAAAGGGCGTGGCCCGGAAGAGGACACGCCCCCAGAGCAGCACTACAGCACCGATCAGAAACTAAGACAAGAAGGTTCACTCTCCGTCGGAACTTTGACCGTGCGCTTACAAAGACATGCCGCCATGTAACTGTTGAACGACGGAGCCCGTTGATGTTGGCATGCCGCCGGAGTTGTTGTTTTTGAGTACAACGGGGGATACACCGTACGATAAATGACACGTGCGCAACGTGCTAGTTAGCTAATTCTCGCTGGACGACGAGGCGGGGTAAGGAGGGAAATTTAGCGGGCGGAGCTTAGAGTGAACTTTCTTCTCATACTTTCTGTTAGATAACTACAGCGAAAAAGCGAGTCGACAGGAGAACTGCACTATTACAAAGAATATTATCCCAAATTACCACATCCACTACAAAATGTGGTAGTCACCGATAACTTTTGATTGGGACCGTTGCAAGTGGATAACATTTATCATTGCCAGATCCTTTGCAAATACTCTTGAATATATTAAAATTAATTAAGAATGTTTCTGGCGAGTTTGGCATAAATCTAAGTGACTCAAATAAGTCAAACAAATTTTCAGAAGTACTGCAAAATATAAAAGACATTACAGATTATTTAGAAGAAGTAGCTTGCTCTGGCACATCACTTGTGACATAGAAAAGTTATATTCGTCATTTTAAATACGTATTAAGTTCAAGGAGGCATAATTTTACCATTTAACATTTATCAAATTATGTGTTGCTTATTGTAACGCATGAGTGCAGAAAAAACTTTTTTTGTCATTTAATAAATCAAAGATTGAACTTGAATAGGACCATCTACATACGTAAGAAACAAAATCGGCTAAAAAGTGCACACTATGCATTTTTAATATACTCAATTTACTTCAACTAATATTCAATTTATTTCAGACTTTTCTAACTATACAATATAAGGACCTTATGCGGTCTAATTATTCTCAATTTCCTAAATAAATCATTTACTGTGTCTGCTTACTGGAGTAGGTCGGAACCTTTGGCGTGAAGGTAACACTGACTTAGTTTTGGTATGTTTACTACAGTTTTTAGTAATAGATGGGAATAGACATAACAGTCATAACACTGACTTAGATTTCCACAAAACGCCAAAACGCTATACACTACATTCGTTGTGCAGATGATGCCAGTAATGTTGGCATCATCTGGAGATGATACTGATTAAAACAAGTTTTAATCATCTCCAGATGATGCCAACTTTTTTGACGAAACGCGCATCGAGTATAGTGTATAGAGTTTAGGTGTTTTGTGGAAAACTAAATCACTGTTGCGTCTGTTCCCATCTTTTACTAAAGACTGTAGTAAACATACCAGTCGAAGCAAAATATTTACCTTTTCATTTAAAACCTTATCGAAATTTCACTGAACTTTGTTAATCATCCTGTATAAATGGCCTAGATACAAGGCAAGCAACGTAGTCTCTCAACACTAATTATACGTGACGCTAGTAGCCAGTACTACACTTTTTATACGACAATTATATGCAAATGTCAATTGTACGTCAACAGGAGGTAAATGTCGCTTTTATAATTAAATTAATACAGCTACGATTTGTATTTAAAGTGTCTTTTGAATATTAACTTGTTTGGACGCTGTGTAATTCAGATAAGAAATGAATAAACATGTCCTGGCAATAACAATGAAGTGCGTTAGCGGGCATAACCTTGTCGGAGCCATGTACTTTGGAAGAGTCCTGATGTAACTCACGAATTGTACCGTCTATGATTGATCACTTCATCAGCTAGGTACTGATGAGGAAGGCGAGTGACGTATATGTAATTAAATGCATGGTCAACAACTAATATGTATAGTTTATTTCATCTCTATTTGCCAAATAAAAAATCCCAAACGGCTCTTATATCATACCGTAGCTTGTTTTATGACTAGGCTCAGGTAGGCTGATCCGTTTATCGGCAAGATAATAGTTTTTTATTTGGCAAATAGCGATGAAATGAATAGTACATACTTAACTTTCAATAACAGCCAATTTTCTTTATGTATCTCTTAAACATGATATTCCAATACCATGGTATACTTACTATTATATTCTTCAGTAATAAGTTAATAATAATAATTCCCTTATTGTCCATACGGAAAAATCCATTTATAAGACAAAAGTACAAATGCCTAAATACATAACTAAAAAAATTAATAAACAATGGAATACTTCAGTAACATATAACTTAAAGAACAGTAAGTTTTTCTAAAAGTAGTAACTCATTATATTTACTGATTACATTTAATTAATCAAATCACAAGTCACTAAGTATTACCTTAAAATTTTATAATATTACAAACACTGAGGATTTTAACAGCACATTAGTTCTGGCAATACAACATACTTTCTTATCGAGAGCCTAGTCTAGGTATACGTATACTAAGTATACTTGTGCATCTATACTATTATGGAATAGTTTAAATAAAAATGAGAAGTAGTAGCACCCTTCTAATGTATAATTCCTGGATATCAAATCATCTTTATAGAAGCAGTAGTATGATCGTAACCTCTTGCTGAATAATAATTATCTATCTGAAATGAAAGATACTTTTAGAAACACCGTTAAATATTTTCAAGTTGGTTAATATGACTTAGATATCGGGGATACCAAATAAGACTACACTATTCTAACTTTGAATTAACTAATGAAAAATATAAGGTTTTAAGGTAGCCGTGTTATTAAATAATGGGTTTCTAATCACGAAACTGAGGGTTTTATGTATATTAAGATACATATGATTGATGTGCATAGAGAACGATCGTTTATCATCAAAGTACACACCAACATCCTTAAGATATTTGGAATTTATTAAAACTGTACCACCAAGAGCATAATCAAACATTAGTGGTTGCTTCTTTAAGATATACAAGCAAACATTACATTTATATAAGTTTATCGATAATTTATTTTCTGAACATCATGATTTAAGTTCATTCTGCAACAAAAAATGTTGCTTCGCAGTCTTCACAAATTGAATATGTCGAAGACCAAACAGACGACGTCGTTTTGATGGATTGTCCAATACAGAATCAGACAGAAGCCACGACGGCGGTGAAAAATTTAAAATCATTTGCAAAGAATCAAAGCGACTTGAAGGCTTATGAATTTGCAGCTAACTAGGAAATGCATTATTCTAATTCAATATTTGATGACAACCATAAAACATAGACGATGCTGCTGGATTTTTTCCCCAAAAAATAAATACACAAATATGTATTAAAAATATATAGCTTACTTATACATAGCTTACTTATGCACTTACTGTGGCTATAAAGATATTTAAGTACGTAGGTACTTAGTTATTAACACGTGTTTTAAAGTTTAGTTTGTTCTTGAATAATAAGTTTGATTGTTTACTTTTATACTGATAAATTGAATCAGAAAATGTTATTGTTTCTATTACCAAGACACCTCTATTACCCGCGCTAATGTTGACACCGTCGCTGCCCATTTATAGGAAATTTCACTGTACAACATCCCCTAACCCCACCACTCCTATAATATAAAAGCCCCTGATACGAGATCCATCTCTAGTTGGCAAAATATTTTTATTTTCCACAGTACTCGAAAAACTTTAGCTATTTATTTTTAATGAAGAAACAAAAAAATGTACGTAAACAAAAATACTATGATGATATTACAACTCAAACAGAGAGTCTAGAAAAAGATTAATGTATACATCAATTAACCTAACTAGATTGTTAAAGAGCCGTTAGATTGATCCCTATTCGAAAGTATCTATTAAATTATAAAGTACCTATTAAATTAGAAAGTGCCTAAATTAGAACGTTAGATTGCTCAATATTTTGAAAGTGCCGAATATACGATATCTTCACGTAGAAGTTCTTTTGGGTTAGAACACCCGCAAGGCACCTCCAGAGAGTCTCCCTTTTTCCCTATCCATTCCCCCTCTGGACACTACCGGAGACCTCCAAAGGAACAAGGGTGAGTTATTAATTTTTTTCTTTTTATATACAGTCCATTAGTATTATTGCATTTATTGTATGAATAAAATTAGACCAGCGACCTGAACTTACATTTTTCTGGTTATTCATACATACATTAAAAGTTGAAGCATTTCAGAGTTTTTCAAAAAATTGTGAAACTAAAAAATGACGAATATTTTGCGAACCTTTATCACTTGCGTTAATCAGTTAAATAGTCTCATACATTATAATGGTTGTTTTCAAGCAGTAACATATTATTGCTTCTTTTATTACTTTTTTTTAATTAGTAACACCATTTTTAGAGAATATGATGTCCTCGCATAATTCTCGTCAGATCTGTCCTCTTTGTAAATGTATACTTTTCGTCTGATATAAATTATACTCTTTTTCATTTTAAGAAAAAATAGCATTACCTTATACTACCAGATTTACCTGTCGAATAGCAACTGCTGCGAGGCGATTACAGTAATCCGCGTGAGATGTATTGTTCATACATTGCATTCCCAGTAATGCCACTTCTGAAAAAACAGATGGTTCATATTGTGTCTCCAAGCAAAAGACATGTTTTATATTTCATACACACTGCGGTTAGGAACTATTTAAATTGAATACACTCATGGGAATAATATAGTTGCAGGCTTTTTTTCTTCTTAATTTATATATAGATTTCTAAACTATGTACTATAGAGATAAAGTATATTGAGACATTTTTCTTACGTTTCCCTGTAATATAGACAGTAATTAAATAATTTTAGAGTTAATTACACTCTTGGTCTTAAATTCATCATGCCCTCTATCAATCAAGAACATAATTAATTATAAAATTAATTTATTGTGACATATTTAAGGGAAATGTATCATACATTTCTTGATATCTCTTTTGAAGAAAGAATTTTGCAGAAATATATGGTTACATATTATGAAGAAATGCAGATCTAGTATGCAGGATGCATTAGAAACACTAGTCAGTAACAAACTGACGTTGGTCTGGGTGTCGGGTGTACTGATATCCGAGGCAACAACAATACGGACAAGATGGCCAAGAAAGGAACCAAGAAGGGTTAATGGGACCTGAACCCAGGTCCCAGGTCAGGATTGCATACTGCCTTGGCAGAGGGATAATCTGGGAATGACTGAAGACGAAATCGCTGACGGAATATTCAGGAATGCAGGAAGGCTAAAGTGCCGTTGGGCTTGGCGCCTAGCAGCAACTGAATGGCAATGATCTTGAAGGGTGTTAGGAAGAGTGTCCAAGAACTCACGCGGTTGTTAACAGGACACAGTAATCTTAACTGCAATTTCAATGAGATTGGTTTGAGTACTAACAAGGAATGTAGATGGTGTGGAAAATAGGTGAAGACTGCTGAACATGTGCTACGCCGATTTCCGGCTCTGGTATGGCGCAGGAGCCTAACGTTTGGGCTCTTTTTCTTGGATACAAGCGAACTGAGAAAGATTGTCCTGGAGGGGATATCGACCAAATACGTACTCCAGCACTGACGGCTTTATTGGGAGATACAATGGGCGGTAGCTAGAATATTGCAGGGTTTCGGCCCTTCCTGGAAAACTAAACCTAAACCTAAACCTAACCACATAATATTATGTCCGTAAGATATATACCAATATTTTTGCCTGATATTACAGAAATTATATGAAGTAAACTTTTACATGTGACAATAAGTAGCTTTAATTTTAATTAGGTTTCTTAATATTACATTAGATTAAGAAGTTAAAAAAATCGTGCATGAAATATTGAATAATAACAAAATATTTCCGTCATTCTAGTGATATCTCAAGTGAATTGTAACCTATGATAGCCGTGATAATAAATATGTTGTGTGCTGGACACATTCTGACTTGACAGTACCATTAAGTACGACCTCCATTTGTCAAATATATAATTAAGCAAATAGCCTTACATGCATCTTGAATTAATTTTTAAGAAACATTATTTTATATAAACAATTGTAAACAATATGTACATGGGATCAAATTCACAAGGGTAACTAAATACATGCCATTGTCATGTTTTGAAAATAACTCTTTGCTAATACTTATATTTTAAATAAACAAATAATACTTTAAAATTCCTGCTATTATAACGTAGATTATCATGACTATCTACTTGAGGATTTACTTAAAAAATTATCTACAAATTATTGTTTTTAAGATAACGATTTTCTTAAGGTAAAGATTTTCTAGTTGTTACTCTGTATATGTTTAAGAGTTCTTCAATAGTAAAATTTTAGTTTATATAAAAAATAATAATTTTAAAGAAATAAATATATAGACTGTCTCAGTTGTAACTATAAGATTTTCAGCACCTCAAATTTGACAATTTTGTTTGCTGATGTATCCGTTAAGTTGAAAATGTGCTTCATCGCCGAATAAAATTTTGTTGCAAACATCAGCATAACTTTCTTCCTTTGCTAACACCCAATTAACAGATGAACGACGTTGTAAGTGGTCTGTAACTTTTAATTATTATGTCACCTGAATTTTGTAGCCTGACAGATGCCGATCTTTCTTTAAAATCCGATGCGTAATGGCTCTTGAGAAATTCAATTGTTGTACACGACCTCGAACTGATGTGTTTGGATACTCCCGTACATTTTCTCTCACTGCAGCAATATTTTCAACTAACCGACCCCGATAAGGACGTATTGGTGTTGCCTTATCAATAACAGAACCCGTAACTTAATTAAGTTACGAACTGCATACACGTCATGTTGTCCTAATATTGTGTGAATTTTTCTTAATGCAACTGTAAATGGTTTCTCACTTTCATAAAACAGTTGTACACAAACTATTCATTGTTGGACTGTTAATCGCATGTTGACGTCGTATGGTTTGTAGATGACAGCGCCAAATATTGACGACCTATCTTTGACAGAACACAAATGGCATGCAATTCAAATCCTATAGTTTCAATTGAGACGCCCTATATAATAATTCATAATTTAAATAAATTTTCATTAAAATAAGTTCAGGACTAATATTCTTTTAGCTTGTCACATTAATACTGTTTAAAATTGTATGTGTACCATTGCCTGTATTTGCTTCTAATAAGTATTTTCAACAACATAATACATACAAATACGTTTCCAAATTGACAGTTATAGAATTTATGATGACCCTCATTCAGTTACTCTTTGATTAATTATTTTTTCAAGCGCGTGACTTAATACGTTGAAATGAACTTTAAATTAGTAATTAAGTTTCACGGCCATTCGGTTTTTAATTGCACGTTTTTTTTATCTTTTGAACTTTGTGTTTCTCTTTAGGATAGATACGTAGTACCAGTAGTTGTTTTATGCATGTTTACATCAATACCTATATGCAACGTACTAATATTTAAAACAATATATTCATCGTGCTTCATTTTTGACACTCGAATCGTTTCAAAATATCGAAATTAACGTAATTGGATCAGAATAGAGAGTTTCCTTTTATATTTGAACGAAATGGTTGACTATGTTCAGTAATAATATAAACAGTTATTCAATTTTATCAATAATTAGGTAACTTTATGCAGAGTTTCAGGACAGTTTCTGATACAACTTTAGCAGGGTAGTAACTGCACTACAACGTACCTAAAACTTAGATTTTAAAGCACTCCAATAAAACACAAAAAACATAGGGGACGAGCTACGATAGAATGCCACTGCATCGCGTCAAGAAATTGTTATATTCTCTGCGAATACAGCTAGCACAGTTGAAGTTGATATTCCGTGTCCGGTCAACTTGCTTTACACTAATCTGTCTCAAATTTACACTAATTTACGCTAATCTACCCTACACTAATCTTTATTTCCACTAACCTCTCTCTTTCGCTAATCACGACAGTTCTTTTTGGTAAATGGTCTTTCAATGGGAACGCTCGATTTTTAATTGTAAGTAAAACAAATTGTATGTGAGGTATCTAGTCATTTCTTTTATTTGAAAGAATATTTCATGGCATTAACTATGGAATATAACGTCGTTCAAATGTCCACCGCGGCTCTGCTTGGTGGTACTTATTCCAGGTCCAAGTTTCGATGCCTTTGTCGCATAAATCTAGCTGAATTTGCTGGATGACGTTCGTTATGTTGACTTTGAGGGCATCAGTTGTTTACGGTTTATTCGCAAAGACCTGCGATTTAGCTCCAAAGAAAGAAGTCTAATGGAGTTAAGTCGAAGGATCTCTGTGACCCTGTTCACGTCGACGCTGCGCGAGATAACCATGCCCTCAAACTGCTCGTGCAGAGTGTCCATCGTGGCATACACTGTGGAACGTAGAGCCGCACGGCGCAATCCTGTTGGAACCACATATCATCGGTATCCATATCATCCAGTTTAGGCCACAAGAAGCTGCTTATCATTGATCTGTAGCGTTCGTCGTTGACGATTGTAGTCATGACAGTTTCCTTTTGGAAGAAGTACGGACTGATGTTTTTGCCAGACCAAAATCCGCACCAAACAGTGACTTTCTCGGGATGCAATTGGTGCTGGTGTATCTCGTGTGGATTGATATCGTCCGAAATCCGACAATTTTGTTTGCTAACATATCCATTCATCCATAAATGGGCCTCGTCGCTGAAGATGATTTTTTGGCGAAATTTTGGTCAACTTCTAATTGCTCCAGAGCCCAATCAGCGAACAAACGGCGTTGGATATGGTCATTTACCTGAAATTCCTGGATCAACTGTATTTAATACGGCTGCATACCCAAGTCTCGACGCAAAATTCGCCAACTTGAAGTCGCAGAAAGACCAAGTTCTTGTGAACGACGAGAAATTGACTGCCTCGGGTTCTCCCGTACACTCTCACGCACAGCAGCGATATTTTCAGCAGGCCTTATGTTTCGGTGACGTACGGATAGAGGCTGATTATTATCAAACCGGTTGATTAGAATTTAGCCACCAAACGTCGAATAGGCGATTCGGCAGGACGGTTTTGGCGAGGATGAAATTCACGTAATATGCGAAACATTTCTTACAGGGAGTACTGATTTTTAAAATTAAAATTTGATGATTTGCACGCGCTGTTGAACCTATAACATTCCAAGGTCCAGAGGTGGTTTATGAGGTGATTTGCCACACACTACTGAACAATTCACAATAAATTTGACAGATGTTTCTTTAACAACGTGGCCGTTATAACCTAACAAATTTCGAGCGTCCTTATTGAAAGACCCTATATACATTTATGGAAAATGAAATTTTAAGCTAGTATCTGACATTGATAGTAATTACCCAGTTAGAGCAGTAGCATTAGAATGAAGTACACACTTCAGTTATTTTCACAGCGTTATTTCTTGTTGCGAAAAATCTTGAATCTTTAGAAGTTTCATATTGCTTGCATGCTTAAAGTCGTACCGTAACTTATTTACTGGGAGTGTGGTGTGTGCTTTCAAGTCGAAACTATGTTTTATAAACGTAACATTCGCATTTATAATATTTATCAGTTTCCAATTTGCTTTTCTTGTACAAATATATATGTACTATTCATTTCATCGCTATTTGCCAAATAAAAAACTCTCTTATCTCGCCGATAAACAGAGTCAGTCAGAAAGAGTCTACCTGAACCTAGCCATAAAAACAAGCTACGGTTATGTTTTGAGATTTTTTATTTGGAGATTTTTTATTTTGAAATAAACTATATATGCTCTTCATGTCATTTATAGAAACTGAGACTTGTAATAATTGCAAGTATTGCTCTCCTTCTTCATGGTGTAAAATGCGTAAGCGAGATTATTATTACGTTTGAGCTACAATAACTAAGAAACCCTTGCTAACTAGGCCGACATTAAAATATTGCATCAATGTCGAACACACCTCGAACCTCAATTGTTTCTCTTGCGTTCGACAACGTTCCTGCATGTTCTACCTGATCGTAACGGTATCCCCCAACCATGGAGAATTACCAGCAGGCATACTGTTCCACACCATCTGACATCTACCTTTAGATAAATTATCCGATAATGGTACTTTTTCCATTCAACGACATCTGAAGGCTTTGCCAGCTTAATTACAGCATAAACAACAGAACGCTATCCGCGGATTATCTACGAATTATTTATTGTAACAGCCGAGACTGAAAGATCTCAAAGGCAGACACACCTGCAATATACGCCAGTCAGTTTTACAGCTATGAAATACAGGTACCTGCATATTTTCGAAGGTTATGCGTTCTAGTCATTAGAGTACATACGGACGCGACATGTTTTATGGCGGTTTGCTGTCGACGGGGTTGTGTAAACTGAATCTATTAACATTTGAGATGCTCTGCACTTCATCGGTCTAACTGAAATTATTTGTAGCACAAATGCCACCATCGAAATTATATAATAATGAAATAATACCCTTAATACAGGGTCCGTCAGGGAAGTATGGTATCACTGAAAGGAATAACACAAGCTTATTTTTGAACGAATTTTAAAATATATTGTTTTTATAGATTAGTCGTGTATTGTCATTGAAGAATACATAACATAACTCAGCTGCGAAAGATCTCCTCCACGTACAGTCCAAGGTCTCAATGATCCTGTTGTTTGAAATTTGTTCACCCACTTCATAATGGTATCCCGGTTTGGAAAGCGACCATGCCGACCAACATTAAAATGATTTCGAAATCGTCGCTGTGTAAGCACTACAGAATGACCAGTTTCAATGAAAGTGTTGTAAATAAATACACGTTGTGCCACAGACTATGGCTGCATGGCTACTGGGATGGCATCCTGCAAGTAGTAGTTATCAACCATCCTGAAAACATTCGTTCCATGCAGGCACGTATAAATTTTTTTTATTTATACGTGCACCATTTTTTTATTATGAATAGCCTATAAAAGTATTATATTAAAAAATAAAAAAACAGCTTCTGCCTACCTATTCTAATGTAAATAAACATCATTTAGAATAATATAAGGTAGGTAAGTGGGTATTAAAACATATTTTTAAAATACAAATCTACTTATTTTCTCTTACTAAGTACATCAGCCTTGCAATAGTGGCAAATATAAACTCCCGTTTTATAGTCCGAGCAGAGAGCATGTGCCCATCCGCTGGAGAAATTGCACTGAACCCAATTCTCGCCAGGTTGGGAGTTACCAAAAGTATCTCCACATAAAACACACTCTACTGACTGCTCTTCAGGTCTGCAGGGGATGGTGGTCTAGGCATTTTAGGGGGTTGCAGTTCTTTTTCAACTTTTCGTTTTCCTATACCAATATTTTTTTGACTATGTTTTGTGCCTTCAAATTAACTTTATTTTTAGTGGAAGCTTCTATTTCTTCCTTCACAGAAGTTGATGTGAGGATTTCTGATTTCTGAGTTTTTCTTTTGCATTGCGAAGAACTGCGATCGCGTTTCGGTAAAATATGTATATCGATAATTTTCATTTTCTTTGCAGAACTCATAGGTTGGCATATTTGTGTATTGGAGGTTCTTAAAGAAACCATTTCTTGAGGACTATCGGGTTTTGGATTATGTCCTTCGGACAAACAAATGTTTTCAGTGGGTACGGAGGGAGATGTTCTTTGTTTTGGTCGATTTATGGAATAATCAGAAGTTCCCAGTGAATTTATATCAATGCTTGTTCTACTGGTCACATCTTCACAAATGGAATTATCAGTTACCATGGAGGGTATAAATTCAACTTCATCAAACACATCAATGTTGCAGCTAGAAATGCCTGTTTTCTCGAAGCCCTTAATGGCGTTGTTTGGTGTAGCTGACTTTAAATATGCTTCCAAAGATTGAACCTATATCATAAAATTTAATATGCAACCCTGGATGAGTCTTTTGCCATTTATCGATAGAGGACTGAAAATAAGCACAAAAGGAACTCAAAAACTGGGAACAGTTTTAGATCAAGATATATGATTAAATATGCATAAGTATAATTTAAACTTCATTTGGATAGCAACCTTTAGATTTTATAATTTAAAGTGGCTATTCATTTTTAAATTCTAAATGTAACCTAAATTCATCTGTAAGCTATATTCACGCCTCATTCCTAGACTCTGTATAATATACTTTACATATTTACTAAAGGAGGTTCTTTTTTCTTCCTCTCTAAACAAAATTCTGTTTGGTGATGATCAGAAAAAGTTACACTTAATATTTCACTTCCGCTAGAAACTTAAGAACAACAAAAAATTCTGAATTGATTGGGCCGTTACTTGATGAAAATCCATATTTATACAAAATTGGAACCTTTACTGGTTAGATTTTCACTTTTCATTTGTTAAACATAACATTTGTTTCGCCAACACAGTGAGTTCTTCAGTTATTGAGTATATAGACTAAATTTCACAATATGGAACTGCGTTTATATAACTAGGGCAATTCTAGGTTTATTACTGTGGGACTTCCTACTGTTAAACTACTGTAATTAAGTTATAAAATTTCATCGATGTTATCTGTAAATTTTAAACACGATTTTTGGATAGCATGTAAAACTAAACTAAATTTAATAACGGGGACGAATTTGTTTCTATTTGATCATTTAATATGATATCAGGTTTCTCTGCTTTATTAATTTCTAAAGATTTTAATAAATTGAATTTTAAGCAATATAATGCAAAGTTTTACTACCAGAGAGTAGTATTCAAACTACAGAAATAAGGAGTTTATACTCCAACCCATCTGCAAATGGGTTGGAGTATAAACTCCATATAATAAGGACTAACCAAATTAGATCAAAACAGCTATTCTCCTGACTATATGCCAAACGCCGAGCGCTGAATTACATGACAAAATTTGTCGTATTTTTATCTAACAGAGTTAGCACTAAAAATACAGTAATTATTCCAAAGCCACCAAGAAAGATGCAAAGTGTCACCTATCTCAAGATATCGTTAACTGCAGACCGGTTTCGACCTTTTTATCTTGGGTCTCGTCAGTGCAGTGTAAACGAGTATACCTTCGACAGATAAAGCTCACATCTAGTAGACGTTGCTACGTTCCACCGCAGTAAAACATACCACTGACGAGACCCAAGATAGAAAGGTCAAAACCGGTCTGCAGTTAACGATATCCTGAGATAGGTGACACTTTGCATCTTTCTTGGTGGTTTTGGAACAATCACTATATTTTTAGTGCTAACTCTGTTAGACAAAAATACGACAAATTTTTTCATGTAATTCAGCGCTCGGCGTTTGGCATATAGCCAGGAGAATAGCTGTTTTGACATAATTTGTTTAGTCCTTATTATACAAGGCATTTGCAGATGGGTTGGAGTATAAGCTCCTTATTTCTGTAGTTTGAATTTTAAGACTTTCTTCTCTACATGTGCAATTTTAAATTAATTTTACTAATAATAATAAAAGAGATTCAACATGTACAACACGTCTGATTGCAGCAGACAATACCTTTATCGAAAAATTTAAAATTGTACGTGTGTGTTAAAGTTTCTTTAACACACACCGTATTTTTCTGTCTTCTTTTTGTGGGTACACAAGACTCAACAATGTATTTGACGTATCAGTGGAAAATAAGATGAATAAATAAAAAACTTAAATGTCCTGTAACATAATGAGCCATGTACCACGTAAATTAGACAGTATACTCAACTTTTTTCCATATTTAAATATAAATTTAACGAACATATAACGTCATAACCTTGCCATGTGGACACAATCGATCGAGCTAACATCATTTTGTTATTGTATAATTTAATTATTGTTTAATGTTCACTATACAACCTATTAAAATAAATACTGTTCTGCTAAGAGAAGTTATTTTTTTTCTAATGTTCTATTGTAAATATCTACACAGACTTATCTATTTCAAATATTATAGATTTGAGTATTTGGTACGTGTATTAAAAATACTATAATTTTATAAATATTTTTTATTATGCATATTTTTTATTATGTATAATAAATCTCATGTTCTTAGAGATATTTCTGTAAAATGTCATATAAAGAAATATAAAACATACTACATGAATTAGGCAATACCCCAAATCCAAAGCCAAAATTTATACAAAGTGTTCTGAAATGTTTTCCTCATTCATTTATTGAAGATTTCGGAAAGTTGGTGGTGGTAAATATGCGCGCACGTGTTTATTAAATACCAGGTAAGATGGGGCTATAGCTCATATTGCAAATTTATCAGTGAAAACCGTTCGAGCAATGTTCCCTGGAAATGTGATCTCGTCAGGCGAACATTAATTACCCGCCCAGAAGTCCCGATTTAACACCGATGGATTTATTTTTATAGAGTTATTTGGTAACTAAAGTGTACACTGATGTTTCTAGGTCTTTGTTTCAGTTAAAATCCAGATTTCGTGAGGAAATTGAAAGAATTGAACCAGCGTTATATCGGCGAGCTATCCCAAATTTTAGATCGATCCTTGAGGAGGTACATCGGTGTCAAGATAGGCATATTGATGATATTATTTTTCACAACTCCCTACATTGTAAATTTAAATAAAAATTAGTGAATGTAAATATATTTTTTAATAACCGAATTTTATTCACCCAAAAAGAAGAGAACATTCCAGGACATCTGTTATATATAGTCTCACTGACACCACAAGTGCCGATGCTGAGATTCGAACCTAAGTCATGGTCGAACATAATTCGGAACACATATTTCTTAAATATCTAAATAAATTTATGAGGTATTTACTGGTTAGTTTCTATGTTCAAGAATAATGAATCTTATACCTAGCTTAAATGTTTTATAAATTCTGATTCCGAATGAAATCGAGACATGCAGGTATCCTGCCTTATACTCCCTATCAAGAATGAAACAAGGTACAATTTTCTTGTAGAATATACCGTTTACAATGTCTTCGTGGCTGATGTTCCTCATCGGAAATAAATTATACAATGCAATTAATTTCCTTGTAGATAAAATTAATTATTGTGTATACAAATTTTGATGAATATAAATATATCTCCATGTATAACTTTGTTGACTGCAATTTTTAGGAAATGATGAAAGTACAAACAAATAAATTCATAGCAACAAAAGGGTGCTCCTTGATATATTAACTTAATGAGACTATCTTCCTTGTGACAATATATGTTTTATACAAGTTAAAGAAAAAAATATGGAAAACAAATTCAATTCAACGACCACACCTCCCTTAGGAAATTCTCTTGGCCTAAATAGAGATATTCCATTTATAATTTCAGAAAAAAATCTAGAAAAGAATATCATGAGTTACCCTGAACTTTCTATATCAAGGATTGCAAACAATAAAGAAATGTTTTTCTACAGAAGTGCTTAAATTGCTGATTTACACACTATATACAGTAACTACAATATAAAGACTTCACCGCAATAGTGTGTAAAATATTCGTCAGTACGTAAGATCGATCACTTTACACAATGTTAACAAAAAACATATGATTTGATATATGTATTTGCAAGGGATGAGAGTGTAAAATAAACCGCAAGGCTTCCAAATTTACTCCTGAGGCTGCAGTATCGCTTCTAGGGAGAGCTTGAGGTGATTGATTGATTGAGATTGAATATTTTGAATTGCCTCCTATTTGATTCGTTTCTCCATTTTTTAGCAATAGCCGTTTTACTTTTTATAGAATATGCAATATATTCTTCTCAATTTGCCCAGATTCTTAACTCCTGTGTCGTTTTAAGGTCGTTATATCGTTGCCCTCGTCGACCAATAATGTTGCTGATACCATTAGAATCCTTGAGATATCAATATTTTCTCTGGTCACCATCATTGCGTTCAACATGAAGTAATATAACAACAATTACCACATTGTTAAGATTTTCATTTTCTTTGGCTCTTCGTAAAAATAAGCCAACAATATAGTTTACAATAATTGTTGATTCCATTGTTAGATGACCGATTGACAAATTTATCGTATTTGGGCATCGTAATTGTTCTTCACTTTTCTGGCAGCATACTCGTACTTACCTGACATCATACTCTTTGCCGATTTGAAAAGCTTTTGATAACATTTGCTTTTTCCGACCACATATCCCAAAATATCCTTGGAAAATGCTTTTCCAAGTGGCTCATGATATTATTAAAATAACGGATAGATCTCATATCGTATGATTACTATATAACTACCATTTGCCACTGGATTGCAACTACAATTTTAGATTTAATGCACAATAAGCTTCTAAAATAAACAGGCATTAAATTGTATATTATTTTAACATTTCACGTCAATTTTTCCATCATTAATTTTGCAAGTAGGCAAAAATATCAATTCGGTCCTGGCCTATTCGCATGATAAACAATATTTAAACAATTTAAGATAAATATTATACGTGTTTAGATAAAACCTGAATGACATGAATTTTTTCACATTTCTAAGGTACTGTTCTGTCAATTCGTATATCCATATTGGGAAAATTTTCGTGTCATCTTGTAGGCTCCATTTGCTGTGTGAAAAATTAATAAAGCTGCATCGCGATCGCGATAATACTGATAACCAATTTGCAGGTTATGTTTCCCAAAATCGAGTTGAACCGTTCTAAACGGGTTGCATGTTGCGCGGCCACTTCCCAGCTATAATAGAAATTACACAGACAAGAAGAATCTTCTTCGTGAATGACTTGGATGAATAAAAAAAGAAACAACATGCGGCGATCGCACAGAATTGTCTAATTATATAACTACAGAATATGCGGCTCGAATAGGTACAGTTACCTTGCGTTAGACTGTACATACCCTTCTCCTATTGGTCCGCCGCTCAGGTAAACCAGTATAGGTACGCGGCTCCTTCGCACGTATACGGGAAAATTGAGGCTACCAGATACCTGTACAGCAAAATTACTCGAAAACTTATAGACTAAGACAGTTACTTGTCAAATGTGAAGAAGGCTGTGAACGTTTTAAATATTACTGGCAGACTTTCGAACGGTTTCGAACCGCGACACACGGATACCTGTTGATTTACGTCGAAAATTTATAGAAAAGTGCAACGCCGCCTCGATATTTTGTGTAGTTTCTAGTGAATGGTTTTGTGTGTTTTGTAGCCACGTTTTGTGACATTTCGTCGATAATAATCAGAAAGACGATATAACCCGCCTCGTTATTCGATTTTCGCAAGTTCACCGCCGCAAAGAATACTTAAATACTCGAGTTTTATTTTTATACATACTCTATAGTCATTCATGTTGTTGTGATATTTCTATTATTGTTAATTTTTGTGAGTGTCCTCGAGCCGAACTTAGGTTAAGTCAATAAGAATCTGTGATTTTAAATGTAACTCAACCCCCGGGAACAACAATCACCGACGGCAATACATTAAAAGCAAACAAAACCTGGACACGATTAGGAAAATAACTTTATTTGCGGATTTATTACAACGGATTTCACCTACCTACCTGAGTCCAACAGGTGTCACGTGGCAAAATGTCGGATTGTTTATAATTCACTTGTAAATATGTGGTTCTAGTTCGCGTTTTCCTTCGACGAAATCCCCCGCAAATGAGCATAAAGGGCTTGAACATGATTGGGCCCCACCATATATGCGTCCTGTATGTGGCCACGGCGGGCCATCAGGGCCCCCTTATGGGATCCGACGAGCAGGAGATCGTTCTTCTCATTTATGTGATTGTGGATGTAGTACAAAACAAGGTAAGAATAATGATAATAATAAAACGTGCATGAATGTGTTGTGCCTATCGTTCCTAAACATTTCAGGTGACGTATGCGAATACATTAAAAAAAGAGGTCAACAAAAACCGAACTGCCGATATGTATATCCAGGCACTTTCACGTATCTGAACAGAAAGAAACTGCTTTTTGTATGATAGTTGCAAATTATATTTACCTGGATATTCGTTAGTAATTTAAGTGGTCGATATTATTTTTGGTATTAATCTGAAGCGTTTTAATGAAGCCGAATTTTGTTTATTGATATATCACATGTGATTCTAATAGTATATTTGAAAAACAAGTTGTCTTTTATCGGTTATAGACAACCTTGAATGAAAAGCGTTAAAAACAAAAACGAAAAATGTGTTGGTCTGAAAGTTAACACCAGTGGATACTGGAACCTGTTAGCCAACACAATTAGAAAGTGTGTAGGTACCTATGCGCACCGAATGTCTTAAGAACATGTTGACTTTAATATATAACGGGTAATGACAATTATTTTCCGGAAAATTATATTTTAATGACCTCAACATTCCCGTGGGCTTCTTAACGTTTTCATCTCACTTGGAATGCAGATGCTTTTCTCTCAAACGCTCTGCCTAATTCAATTCCTACTATTAAAGAAATATGCATTTTTTTATATAAAATTACATATGTACGTATATGACAAGAATTTGGAAAATTGGAAATACCAAATATATGCCTATATTTTACTGAAATCGTATTAATATTTCAATATTTTATTTATTTGAACAGACTCAGAAAAAAGTCTCGAAAATGAGATAAGAACTACTTGACATTTCAGAAACTTTTTAGACAATAATCTATTATGATTCTAAAAATACCAGCAAAAAAAAGTTTTCAGTTAAAATTATATTTTCATAATAATAATTTGATTATTATATAAATAAAATTATTTACTTCTTATTTATTATCCTAATTTCCTACTGCCTCTGCACATAACGGTAGGAGAGGTATAGATTATATTATTATTAATTTCCTACTGGTTCAGAATAACGCCCTTTTAAAATCCCGAAAAATTATGTCAAACAATAATGTTTTCTGGTACCAAATAGTGATATAGATTCTTCTGCAAACATATTTTATTTATATTATTTTTTATGCAATTTTTAAAAAATATTAAGATTTATTTGATTGTCTATATTATCATTCAGCATTTGGTGAAAACTAAACTACTAAGAGTTTCTTGGAATCATATATTAAAGTATGAATAGACAAAACATGACATGATAGAAGGGGAGACGAGATAAAATAAAAAAGTCTGTGCTAATTTTCTTATTCTTTTGAAGAAAATTAAACCAGATATATCAGGTGACACAGAAGGCATAAAATACCCCGTATTATGGTTAATTAAAAATATATTGTTTAAAATTTGACAGATTTGTATAATATGTGATTATCCTTTTTTTATTTTAAGGGAATTTTTCCCACTTTCGTTTCCACCAGAGAGCATTCTATATACATTTTTTTATCTTAACTGATTCCCCTTGAATTTCTCCTTTTAACTACATATAGCAAAATAGCATTAGTTTTTAAAATAGCTGCTGAAAACCATTTTATTGTTTTACGTTTAGATCGCTATGGTATGAAATGTGGCAAAACTAATGCTTACCGTACTACGATATTAAAAAAACCCTGGTACACTTCTCGTGTTTAATATTTTTTTCGAAACATATGTGAAACACAAAACTGTACACTAGACTTATAGGTACCTACTAAAGTTGCAGTACGATAAACATTAATTATTGCCACATTTCATACCATAGCTGTCTAGACTTAATACAATAAAATGGTTTTCAGCAGACATTTTAAAAACAAATGTCATATTGCTATACATACTGGAAAAGAGAAATTGAATAATCAACCAGGATACAAAATATACAGTGTTCTTTAAAATAATAACGTAAAGGTCAGTTCCAGTTGAACCTGAAGCGGACAGAAACATTCGCCTAGGCTATAAAATGGACAATCACGCATTATACAAGTCTACCAAATTTCAAAATAATTAATTTTTAACTAACCATTATACGAAGTTTTTTATATTTCATCCGGTATAGAGGAAAAATTAAATTTTATACAGAAATAAAACTCATATCTATATGAGATTAGAAATTATGATGTTAATTATCTTAATTAACAGGTCTTAATGTCGAATAGGTACATACAAAATTGGCTCTACTTTTATTAATTATATTTTGTACAAAAGATCCGCATTTAAAAAATTCTTAAGACAAAATATTATGTTGCTGATTCCTAATCATATTTATCTTCAGGGATCTCATTATATACATTACGCGAGGGCTAAGGAATTTATATCAATATTCAGGAAAGTGTATGATTTTGTACACTGCAATTCCTCATCATATCTTAGTCTTATTATTATTCTCTTAGTGTTTCTTTGATATTCTTAGATCCGAACGGAAATTCGGTGGCAACAATGAGATAAAGAGGAAACGATGAAACTAATTAACTATTACTAACTACTATTCCTATATAATTTGTTTAACTGTCAACTGATCAATTTATGTAAAACTATATTAAAAAAAGTTTATTTAAAAATTAAAATTAAGTTTACATATAATTCACGCGAATGACCGGTCGTTCGATATCTATTTATTTTAGAGTCGTCACGTTACTCCTGAAAATCGCAAAAACTGTATGAAAATTTCAGGACAAGGCACGATATATTTAATGCAGAAATAATTACTTCATATATTGTCAAATTTAAAATGTAACCAAACGTAATAATTTCATAAAGTCTAATTTTCTTATTTACTTACCAATGAAATTTTCCATCACACGAATATCGTAAATAGGACCTCTTCTTTTCTTTGAGAGCGAATGTAGATATACTCGTATTTTTAGGTTTTTTAGAGAATGATGGGTTAATGTTATTTCAACATGACAGAGCACCCACACACTTTATTTTAAATGTATATAAAAAAATCAAAAATATATTTAAAGATAGACAAGTAATTTAATTCCTTGGCCACTTCGTTCGCCTGACCTAATACCACTACGTCTTTTATGGTCACATAAGCCTCTATTCATATAACTTAAAGCACTTAATACAAAAATAAACAGTTTTAAAACCTTAAAACGGACTTTTCCGCACGTAGAACATCTCTATCTCGAAATTGAGTGGCCGAGAAAAAATAAACCAACACATAAATGCAGAATATATGTTTTATGCGACAGTTTTACTTTTTTCATTGGCGACTGCTTCAGTGCCGTATGAATACGTTTGTGATCGAACAAAATTTGTTGTTCTCATTCATTCGTAATGATACAGGCTGAATATATGTTTTTTTCGTTCAATGCAAAATCGGCAAATTTATCTCAAATAGTCCACCATCGTGCTTTCTCATGACCCATGGACAGGGTGAGGTGTGTCCTATCCATCTCAAAATCAATAGATGTCGTCTGGTAGACGTCCCTAATCATAATCAGTCAATATCCTATCGATCCGACACGATTTAGTTGAGTGATCGTGCTACCAAAAAAAAAAAAAATTCTCAAATAGTCCACCATTGTGCTTTCTCATGACCCATGGACATGGTAGAATGTGTTCTATCCACCTCAAAATCAATAGGTGTCGTCTGGAAGACGTCCCCGATCAGAATCAGTCAAAAGTCGATCGATCCGACACGATTTAGTTGAGTTACCGTGCTAACAAAAAACTTTTACAATGTCGACGACACACACACAGACAATATGTTTTTAAAATCATTTTTTTCTTGTTTTTAGGCCGAAACACGAAAAATAAACGCTAGAAATTTTTTCCATTTTTCTTTGCATGATTACATTACTTAGTAATATATGTAAGTAATATATGTAAGTAATATATGTAAGATGTATGGGCAGTAACTACATCTTTACTGGCGTCCGTACAAAATTTGTTTGTACAATTAATTATGTGTAAAGGAATTACAAAATAATATCAAGTCGTTCTTACAGTTATGAAAGTTATTTTAATTACCCAGTTTTGTGATTATTTAAAGTTTTTAAATAACTTTAATGTTATCTAGTTGTTATTTAAGTTTTTGTTTTAATTATATTCGGTTCATTCAGTCTTTATCATTCTACATATTATATTTTTTAATGAGAGGAAATATAAATATAAATAAGTTGTTTTTTTTTTTTTATAAAACTAATATTAATTCTATTTATTCTTATAAATAAATGATACAAATGTAAGAACAACATACATAAGTTTAGGTTTGTCTATAACTCTTCCCGAATTCGAAGATATAGGCGTTCAACATGTCTAATGGCTCTCTCAATATTTTGTGAAACTAGAAACATTTGGTGTATAACATATATTTGTTTAGAGAATAAAATAAAAATAATGATTTTTGATCAGATATAGGACATCCCTTTTAAAAAATATAAACATACACTACTTTTTATCGTTACATGAAACTTACACATTGTATAAATAATATACTGTATTTCTATATAATATATTATAATATTAATTCTATTTATATTATAAATCATATTATAGACCAAATATATAATCTAATATATTAGAAGTCCAATAATTTTTGTTCAATGAATAAAGTTATTGGACGTAAATAGCATATCGGAAATTGTAAGATGACAAGCAAATGATGAAAATGTAGACTGTGTATGTGTAGTTTATTTCATCGCTATTTGCCAAATAAAAATCTCAAAACATACCGTGGCTTGTTTTATGGCTAGGCTCAGGTAGACTCTTCCGTTTAGCGGCAAGATAAGAGAGTTCTTTATTTGGCAAATAGCGATGAAATGAATAGTAATTATTAATGTATGATTTTTATTAAATGGATAATAAGAATGACAAATATAAAATATCCCCTAACTACCTCTCCAACGAAATGCTCCAACGAATTTGTTAAAATTTTACATATTGTTCAGACATTTAATATCCATTAGCTTTAATAAACTCGACCATGACTATTATTGTGATTGTTTCTTCGGATAGACAAACCATTTAAACATAAGATGATTATTTATAAATGGTCATATTTTTTCAGGTTTTACAAATTGTTAATAATTTTTATTGGAACTTTCGTTGAAAATAAATATTTAGTAATGTTCTTGGTAAAATTTATTTACGATAACAACAGACAGTAAATAAAAAAATATCAGATCTGAAATATACATTTATATTATCTCATTTACTTCATCGTCGCGAAACACAGGTAGATTAGGTACAAGTAGATAATATCTCTTCGGTGAAATCATCCAGCGATTAAAGTTCATCACATTATTCAGTCATCTTGGCAAAAAAAGCTTGATCAACACAATTAATTTTTGCTTCTTGAGACACATAACGGTTTTTGGAGATAATTTGGTTAATCAAAAATCACGAACAGCCTTCATATTCCCTCACATTTCAACAGAGTCAACATAGAGATTACATGGATGCATATCCTATAATAGTTACCACGCAAGGATTATAATCTACCCCACGCGGAGTAAAGGGTTTTGTATTCTGGGGTATTTATATTAGTTTTACAATTAAATTGTATAACAGTTTACAATTGAAGTGGTGTAAAATTTTACTAGTTACACTGGTGTTAAGTTTTATAGCAAAAATAGTTAAATTTTATGCCAATTCACATCAGTATGAACTTAGCAGAACAACTTTGAAAAATGAATAAAGAGGAATTGTTGTTAAAAGTATATAGGAATTTGCCGCTTTTTAACCGTAAACAAATGGCATAAATGAAATTAAAAAAAAATTAAAGCAGTAAAATAACTCGCAACTGAACGTAACGAAAGAAAATATATAAACACGAAAGAAATTTGATAATTTACATATTCACAAAAGACCAGAGGACGAATTAATTAAGATTAAAAACTGTTTTGTTAAGTTACTGGGAATAAAATCCAAAAATCTGAAAGAAGTTGAAAAATCATCACGGCGAATTCGGAAACGTCACGATTAATTAAGGCAAACGGGAACGGTAAATTCCTGAACGAAAACTGACTCCCAAAATACATTTTCAAATGAGATTAATGGCTGTTCTTCTAAGTTCGGAGAAAAAAATTTCAAAAATTGCAATAAAAAATTGCAAAATCATCATGACGAATTCGGAAACGTTACGATTAATTAAGGGAACGCGAACAGTAAATTCCTGAATGAAAACTGACCCCCATAAGACTTTTTTATACGATATTCATGGCTGTCCTTAGCAGAACAGCCATTAATCTCGTTTGAAAATGTCTGTTTGGAGTCAATATTCATTCAGGAATTTACCATTCCTGTTCCTTTAATTAATCGTGACGTTTCCGAATTCGCCGTGATTATTTTGCAAATTTTTATTACGACTTATGGATATTTGTTCTGTGAACTTAGCAGAACAGCCATGAATCTCGTTTGAAAAGGACTTATGGCGGTAAATTTTCGTTCAGGAATTTACCGTTTGCATTCTTTTAATTAATCGTGACGTCTTCGAATTCGCCGTAATAATTTTGCAATTATTTATTCCGATTTTTGGACTTTATCCCAGGGAACTTAGTAGAACAGCCATTAATCTCGTTTTAAAATGTCTTATGGGGGGTCAGTTTCCATTCAATAATTTACCGTTTGCTTTCTTTTAATTAATCGTGACATCTTCGAATTCACCGTGTCACATTTTGCAATTTTTTTCATATTTTTTTATTTTGTTCCCTGTAACTTAACATAACAGGTATTAATCTTAACTAACTCGTCCTCTGGTCTTTTGTGGAAATGTAAATTATCAATTTTCTTTAGTTTATGTATTTTCTTGCGTTACTTCTAGTTTTGAGTTATTTTACTGCTTTAATTTTTTTCAAATTTCGTTTATACCATTTGTTTACGGTTAAAGAGCGACAAACTCATATATACCTATTTATTTTTAACAAAAAAAAATGTTGATAGATGTTCTGCTAACTTCATGTGAAGTTAAGAGAACACTAAAAAACTTATTAAAATCAAAAACGTTTCAATTACCACTTCACGGTTAATTAACAGCTAAATAAGGGTAAATAATAAGCTTATGCGTTTTTCCATTCTTGAAAGTTGTTCTGCTAAGTTCACACTGATCATTTTTACGTCATTAAAGTGGTAAAGATTTACCACAGCAGATATTCAATGGTGTAAAGAATTAACATATCAATATAATTACATTAGTTTTGTTATCTTTGTGAGAATTAGTGAGCAAAATTGTATCTCTGAAATAAATAAACTAATAAAATTTTACAAAATAATACATACAATACAGACATTTCATTTTTTATTCGCCCCTGAGAAATCTAGCAATACCATCAAGTTACGGAGACTTATAATTAACAAGAGATAAACTACTTACCTGTCGAACTTTTTCAGTGAGGTTTTAGTCGCTCTTCACCTTTTCACCGTTTCATCCTTTGACAACTCTGAACGTACTAGTTTCAACGAGAATTCCACTAATTTGAAGGTTGTCATTCCCAACTCTAAAAAACATAGCTCTATAGCACATAACCACAGTCGTTTAAGTCTACGAGTTTAATATTGCCAATATCCATTAACTATAGTGATGTGTGGGCTTGGGGCTGAGCAGAACTATTGTGCTTTACCTGTTCATTTCTCTAGATCTAGACCGGCGTCTTTTAGTAGGGAACTCGTTTTGTCCCGCCCTAATCGCGAAAGACAAATATGCCGTCCTCTCGCTGGGGATGGTAACCGACGGTGATTGGTCTATGTAAGCCTTCGCTTCCTTATTACATGCTCTCGAAAAAGCTCCAGTTTTGATTCTTAACTCGCGAACACATACAGCTCCATTATAATATTCGTCGTGGTTAAGAGGAATGTAATAAATGTGTTAATTAATAAGGGGTTTTAAGTTTGTATACTTTGACCCTTATACTGAGTTTTAAATTATCCGAACGGAAATAACTAAAGCAAAGCCAATTCGGTTTTCTTTAGCTTAGAAACAGTGTGTAATTGTATGTAAATTATGTGGATTGTTTCAAGTTTTAATGGCATGGTTACCGAATGGCAAGAACAAATAAATTCAGCTTAAAAATGCACTTTCATCTTTAACACGACACAAGTCTTCGACATTTTTTATAGCATTAAATGTAATACTTGCTACAATACGATGTAGAAATAGTTTATTTTATCGTATAATTCTAGACAGTGTTCATAAAAATTTTCGTTTGAAAAACTTTTCGTTTTTGTGCAATATGACACTCCATCATTATTTTGATGGAGTGTCCGTAAAATGATACGAGTATATGGAGGCTGTGGTCTATGCACCGAGAGAATAGTTCATTTTTAATAAGAAATCATATTCGTTAGTCAGCAATATATTTCTTTTTATTTGGGCATACCATAATTAGTATAGTATAGTATAATTAGTAAGATGGGAAAAAATGTTCGAGATACTAAAGAGCGCGGTAATGAAGTATAGAGATAGGAGAGTAGTACACAATCTATACAAAGAGCAAACTGCTGTTATAGAAGTAGAAGGAGAAAGAAGGGAAGTAGATATTAGGAAAGGAGTAAGACAAAGACGCTATCACCACTAATTTTTAATTTGTACATCGAAGAGGCGATTAATGTCATAAAAGATAGAGTGGATTTCGGGATTAAAATACAGGGACAGAAACTAAAAATGCTGAGATTCGCGGATGATATAGCAGTAGTAGCATCTAGTAAAGAGGAATTGGAATCAGCGTTGAACGAAATGGAGGCAGTGTTGACAGAGGAATACGGAATGAGGGTGAATAAAAACAAAACTAAAGTGTTAGTGTGCAGAGGGCGCGAGAGCAGAGCAAAAACGAAAGTACAAATTAATAATGAAAGATTGGAGGAAGTTAAAGACTTCACTTATTTAGGAAGTAAAATAAATTGGGATGGAAGAAGCGATAAAGATATAAAACAAAGAATAGCGCAGGGTCGAGTAGCTTTTAACAAAAAGAAAGCACTTTTATGCTCGGGGGTAATACACTTAGAAACAAGGAAGAGATTTTTGAAAACGTATGTATGGAGCACGGCACTATACGGTTGCGAAACCTGGACGGTAGGGGAAGCAAGTAGGAAGAAATCAGAAGCTTTTGAGATGTGGTGTTACCGAAGAATGATGAAAATACCGTGGACTGATAGGGTTAGAAACGAAGAAGTATTAGAAAAAGTCGGCGAGAAAAGAAGTATGTGGAAAAACATAAAGAAGAGAAGAAATAGAATGGTAGGCCACTTGCTGAGACATGGGGGAATAGTCCTCGATGTTTTGGAGGCAGAAATAGGAGTGAAGAAAGGCAGGGGTAGGCCTAGATTAGACTACTGCTCGCAAATAGTAAGGGATGTAGGTTGTAGCACAATTAACGAAATGCGTAGGTTAGCACAAGATAGGAGAAGCTGGAGGTTAGCATCCAACCAGTCTTAGGACTGATGACCTCATGATGATGATGATACCATAATTAGAAAATTGTTATTTGTTTTGTGTAATGTGTAATATAAATATTATTTGATAATTGATTTAGTTTACATATAGTCCAAAGTGGTAATCAATTTTCGATAAAATTGATGCTTTTATTCCATCGCGACAAACGAATGACCGTTTCTGTTTCTACGTATATAAAATGGTAATTCTACAAAATATGTAAGCGACAGAAGTATGTGGACATATCGCAGGAATTTGTGCAATAATTAAAATATCGAATATGGAACGTTTAAAATATTTTTAATTTTAATGTTAATTACATTCATGGCAACCATGAGCGTTTACGAAAACTCGATTGTATACGACATGTTCAGTAGAAAATACTCTAGGTTTATGAAACTAAAATCTAGGACAATGCATACTTATTTATGTTAAGATATATCTGACAAAGATCCCAAGAGATTACTGAAAGTTTGGGCTTCAAGGAGGTATTAACATCTAATCCAACTATCCAGACAACTTATTCATAAATAAAACAGAACGCGGTGACTACACAGAGAAAAATAATTGTTTAATTCAATAAAATGTGGTTTGCTTCAATTTTAATTTATTTATTTAAAAAATTCTTTGAAATATTAAAAGAATTGTTTAAATTAATAATTTTTTATTAAATTAGACTTTCATTTACTGATGTATAAAATTTCATTTCAATAAAATAGTATTAACTGACGAACATATTTTTTTTAATTAAAGAAATACAATTTTTATATTTAATAAAAATTATTTATTCATATAAGTTCATTTTTATTCGAATAGGGAACTGACTTATTTTAACCTTATTAAGAAAACTGATCTAACAGGTTAGCACAAGATAGGAGAAGCTGGAGGTTAGCGTCCAACCAGTCTTAGAACTGATGACCTCATGATGATGAAAGAAAACTGAGATCATAGAATTAAAGAATATTTTTTCTCTGTGTATAATATAATAAATTGTTCCTGTCATTTTAATGTTAAAACCTCCTTCCACTGTGCATTTTATAAAAAAAAAATTAATATATTTGAACAAAATCTAATTTCCAGTAGACTACCGGTCATCAATTAATCTATCCTAAAAGGATTGTTAAGACATCCTTGCGGATACATTAAAGACGTAAAGACCTTTCATATGTCAGTATAAGAAATTGATTGAGGAGGTTAAATAAAGTACATAACTTACATGTTGGTTACAAAGTTTACACTAATCTTGTTCACTGTAGAAATCATTGATTCTTGTGCAGGACATGGATGATACAGAACTATTCAAATAACAAAAAATAAGATGTTAAAATGATAAAACCTCTATGAGGATTCTTTATCTATTTATCGATAAAAATGGTTAATTCAATTCTTCTACTTAATGCATCTTAAATTCGATTAGTTGAGCAATCTACTGATACTAAATCAACCGATATTGATTATGTGTTAAAAACTTTTGTTCCCTTGAAAGTCGATTAGTTGAGCACAGAGAACAGTTTCAACTTTTTTCGTAGAGTGGATTTATAAGAAAATGAATATTTTTTTTTTCACACTTTGTTTAATTCATTACAATTTTTAATTTGTTACTTTGACTTCCACATAGGGAAATTTCACCTCATGACACTACCATATCAGTTTACTCTTCACACCATTATCTGTTGGTTCAGTCCAAACATTATCGAATAATTAAGAATAATCCCTAAGAAGTATCCTTATCTCCTGATCATTTTGGCTTGGTTATAAAGAAACTAATGAAAATAATCATATATTTTACACTAGGCATATTAATTAAGACGTATACAAAAATCGTAAATTTTTAGGTGACTTTCAAAGGACAACTTAGAGAAAAATTGGAGAAAGATAGTCGCAGACCAATTTTAGAAAAAGCTAATTGAAGCTCCAAATTTCTAATTTTAAAATCTTAGTTCAAAATGCTTTACAATCAGCAGATTTCGAGTAATCATAAGAAAACCATCAGAAGAAATTTTCCAAAATTTTTATTGCCTTTCAGAAGGTCCACGGACAAATTTTTTTTCTTCAATTTCATCATAAAGCTTTTTTAGATAATTCTATGCATCGTCTTTAATCTGTTTCTCGTACGGTCATTTCTCGCTGAGTTATCGTCGTTCAAAGCAAGAAAGTCAGTTTTTATTTTTTTTTAATTAATAAAAATCAGTCAGCCTCGAAAAATTAATAAAAATTGCAATGTTCACCCTTAAATTGATTTTTAACGGAAAATTCAATCATTCCGAACACAATGAAAAAAAGATCACATCTCTGATAAATAACCATGACTTATAAAAAATACTTTGCAGTTTTTAAAACCTTACTTGAACTTTCTGTAACATTATTATTTCCAAAGCAAGTAATTACCAAAGTTACAACTGACTTTCTTGCTTTGAACGACGATAATCGAAAAGCCATTATACAAGGCATTTAGACCGCCCAAATTAAATAGAATAAAATTATCTAAAAAATCTTTATGATGAAATCACTGATAAAATTGTAATCCGTGGACCATTTGAAAAGCAAGCAAAAATTTTGATTTTGCTCTCTCATAGTTCCCTTGTTATTACTAAAAAATTGATAGTGGTAAAGAATTTTGAACTTTGAATCAAGATCTGAAAACTAGAAACTCGGAGCTTCAATTTGCTTTTATTTTAGTTGCTCTGCGACTATTTTTCTCCAAGTTGCAGCCCTTTGTAAATCACATAAAATTTTAGAATTTCTTTAACATCTCTAAATTTTTTGCGCCTAGTGTACATACTCTTTGAAACAACTTTTATGCGCAGTATCGTTCAGTAGCAAGAACATATTGTTTACCATATTTGCACATAATTATCAATTACTACACACCACAATTTATTACTAATTTTGTTTTATTACGTTGTAATTACTTGCCAACGTCTTGTCTAGTCAAACTCTGGAAAATGCTGTTATGGAGATGAAACCAAGCCAAGCTGCAATATTCTAAATTGCGGGAACTGCGATAGAACTTTAATATAGTTTTAGGGGAAAAGCCATTGAATATATTTACCGTGACTATTCTGATAAGCTAATAAGTAAATTATGACCAAATTATTATTAATTTCATAATAATTTAATGTCCATAGTTTGAAACATTAAAGTTCTATAATGTAAAAATAATGTCAGATTGGACTATCATACAAATGCCATATTGTTGCATTTCATTTGTAAACAATATCGTTCTAGGATACTATTTTCTATGAACTATTCGCATGTTATATAACTCATTCCAATTCAATTTTCAATAGAGTTAAAGAAAGAGGTAAATAATTGTGCTGAAATAGTTACACAAGCCTACAAATTTTGACATTTTGAAAGTTGATTTGGGTTTGATTAATGATTATAAGTGAGTTATTTACACTGATTTCATATCTACCTTTCGCTTTTGCCCCTCATCTAAGATTTTTGATCAACTGAATAATCCAAATAAATTAAAAACTAAAGGAAAACTAACATTTTAACAAACATTATATTTAACAAAAATTAAAAAAACATAGTAAAAAGCAACAACACATAGTTTTGTGTCTCTAATTTCTTTTTTTCTTTGAAAATCTCCCTTTTTAACAAAAAACTTCGATTTGTAGTTTTTCTTGTGTAATCATTCGTTGGATGTTTTCTCTTCAACATCCAGCACCACATCTCATCGACCCTGGTTGCTCCTTTCTATCTCCTTTATATTTTGATGGAACCTTTCATCTTGCTGCTCACTAATAGCACCAAGATTTTCTGGAAAGTAGTCCAGATAAGCATGCAGAAAATGAATTTTTATGCTCATATTACAACCAGGTTGCTTAAATGTATTCAGCATTTTGTTGATAATTTCCTCATATTGCGGATGTTTATGATTTCCTAAAAATTTTCTGTTACATTTTTAAAGCATATCCAAAATTCTTTTATAATTTCTGTCATTGTTTCTTCAAACTTTTGGTCCTAAATTAATTTTCTTATTTGTGGTCCTACGAAACTGCCTTCCATTAATTTTGTTTCAGAAAGAACTGGAAATATGTCATGTAAGTAAGCACTTAATTTCTATTTTTATCTATAGTTTTTACATATTGCTTCATTAATTCTAATTTAATATGAAGTGGGGGCAAAATAATTTTTTTGCAGATCAACCAAATTTGCATAAACAACGTTTCTTGAACAAGGTATTAAGTTTATAACAAAATATATTTGGTGTATTTTTACAGCTTCTAGGCGTTTTAAAAACAAAATAAAAACACACGACGCGATGTCACGAATAAACGTACACACATTAAAAACGTACTACATTGACTATGTAAATACTCGAATAGTATAAAACCGGAATATCCCCACCGGCCAACTCTAGTTCGGTGAAACCGAACCAAACCGATTAAACACAGGGGCACGACAAATATTGAGGCAAAATTTAATTTTATGTAACCTCGGCTTTAAAAACTACAAATTATTGTACAGTGTACATTTACAAATACTGGTGCGTGATGGAAAGAAAAGAACAGTGTTTCTTTAGCTCATGGTATGTAACTAAGCTAAAAAGTCAAAGAAATAATTGTTTAAATATTCGTTGGCCTATGTAATATTTACCATTAAATTAGTATTTTAAAATTGCAATGCCGTTCATATTTTTTTTTAAATACCATGTACTCATACTAATGTAATTATTACCGTAGTATATGTAGAAAAATGTGCTCTTTCAGATTCCGTAATAAAAAAGTAAGTCGCCCTTAAAAAATATATCCATGACTTCATACCTTCTACGTGAATCACCCTGTACGTATTAATTATATTTTAAAAATGTACAACTAAAAATAAAATCTATCGGGTCAGAGTTTTTCGCAAATTTTAACGAATTTATTCGTTACAATAGGAAAGCACTGTACATGTCTAGACCATAGGGCATTTTTTACACGTGAAACAGATTTCATCGGTTCGTTTCGATTGCATCTCAATATTAGTAATTTCAATTACAAAAACGGTCAAAAATGAATAGAGTGCTGTTTTTATGTAGAAATCGAATATTCGTTAAAATTAGCGACGGATCGTGAGTTTCCTTATTGTAATCAAAATAACTTTCCCGAATGACGAAATTGGATGAAAATAATAACTATGTGCAACCTTATCAGAAAAAGCTATATACCAATTAAAAAGCGCAGTCTATTACAAATATTTCTCGGCCGAAATCTTAACGGACCGAAAGAAATCGATTCGCCAGCCCTGCCCTACGCTCCGTCCAGATCCAGGACATGGGTTCGCCGCGAAAAGACAAAAAGGAGATTGTCGGCCATTCTTGTTCCTACCCGGTTGCAGGCTGACTCTACTGCCGCACATTTAACTATCAAAAATCGACCTCGAGGCGCTCGTACCGATCTAATCGAATCGAGAATATGCCACAGTTTCGCGTTTCTTTTTGTTGCAAGGTCAATCAGAGCTCATGATTTTTTTTCGTCGACCGTTTTTGGCGAAACGTTAATCAATTAGTCGATTGGGCTCGGCAAGAATTGTAAATCTCTTCACGGTATGAGGTGAACTTCGTGTCTGAGAGCTTTGGTATTGTCGGTAAATTAGACATAATATAAAGGGTTCTTCAATAAGGACGCTCGATTTATAAACGTAAATAAAACAAGTTGTGTGAGATATCCACTCAATTTTTTTTATTTCAAAAAATATTTTATGGTGTTAAGTATGGAACATAACGTCGTTCAAACGTCCATCGCGGCTTTGCTTGGTAGCACGTATTCGGGAGGTCGATGACTTTATCGCATAAATCTGGCTAAATTTGCTGGATGATGTTCGTTATGTTGAATTTCGAGCGTCCCGATTGAAAGACCCTGTACAAGGCAATTATCCACTGAAAATAATTATTTGAATTTAGGAAAATTTAATATACCACGTTTTTAAAATGGACTAAAAAGTATAAAATGGTTTCTTCTATCCCCATACAGATTCCTAAGCCCCATACAGGTAGTCCTGAGAATTTGTGATTGTGAATTTATTTAAGGGTTATATTTGATTCGATTTTATTTTTTAATAATAATTACCAAATCCTTGCTTGGGATAAACGATAAATCAATATTTAACATGGTCCGATTGCATGAAGGTACAGAGTTGTATCTAGTAAGTGACTGTATTCTCAGTACTGCTCATAGTGTATACTATTTTAGTGTATTTCACGAACTATTTGTTGTAATGTTCAATCCATACAAAGTTTTATCTACGATTATTATTAAATAATTGTTTAAATGAAATTGTCAACGTGATTTTATATACTCAAAAGTATGCTGCTTTAAGCAACTCGAAAATATCTCTTACTAACATTACTTTTAATCAGATTTGAGATATGATGTACACTTAAGTTAACTTATCAACTTATTATAACACGCGTTTCTTAAGTATTTAAACAATCGTAATTAATTTAAACAATCCTATAATGCCCTAAATACCTAACTAGAACAAATAGAGTAAATATAGAGTATACTGTGAACTTGGAATCTTATTTATATGTACCATTGTGAAAGAATGTAATGAGAATGTGATGTGAGAGTTAATCTGTTCGCCTGAAACATGGACAATAGTTAATTAATTTTAAAGTTAAATAAAATTAGTAGTTAATTAAAAGTAAAGTTAGTCAATAGAGGATGTGGCCATTTGCACGAGGGTGTGGCCATCATGGTATCTGAGTTGATTATAGTGCGTTATGTAGGAAATTCAACTAACCACTGACTGTGGTGATTTTGGTTCGATTCCAGGCGCTGGCACTGGCAATGTCGTTGGGAATCTCCGCGTTTTTTTAATGTGTATTCCTCGCTTAGACAGCTTTGGCTTTGGCTTTAAGAGATTGTCTAATTTATGTAGTGTTTTATGTTTTATTTTGTAATCAAGAGCCTAATTAATTAGTTTCAAAACTACTTTTGGGGTAGATATCAGTTTACTAGAATTAATATAAGCTTCTCAATACTGGTCTCATACATAACATCAGTTCAGATGGGAGTTTCACAAGGTTCTGTACTAGGGCTATACTACGTGTGTATCACACTACATGTACACGCTGATCAACTACAGCTCCTTCATAGACTTATACCGTATTTGATTCGTATGTAGCTACTCAAATTATAAATAACGATTTAGAAACTATTTTGATTGGGCAATAAGAAATACATTGAGTATAAATGCTAATAAAAGTCAGAATATCATTTTTGTACATCGCATCAACTTCAGAGCATGGCTGAATTAAATGTTAAAAAGTAATTATGAAGTAATCGCTCCAACTAGTATAATATAACCTCGGGTTTCGATTCTACATTGAAATTTTCTACTCATATCAATAATATATATATATATATATATATATATATATATATATATATATATATATATATATATATATATATATATATATATATATATATATATATATATACTATGAAACTATGGTTTTCTCATTTGTATTATTCTGATATTGTGTTCGAACCGTGGCCGACGCAAGAAGATAAAAATCATTTACAAAAAATTGTAAATGCCAATTACAATCTTGCCATAATGTTATCATATTTTTCCGTACATCTATGTGTTTAATTCATTGCACATGTCCGAGAGGAGATTTATATATATTGTCTAGTGCACTGACGCCCACAATAAAGATTTAAGATAAATAAAAAATAAAATGCCATAGGACGATAAGCATAGTGAATTGGCCCCAGAGAGATATCTGGATCATCTTTTGAGAATATGTTGGTAGTAATGAGATATGGTGACTTGCAAGTTTCAGGCCTCTATCTATTTTGGTTTTTGAATAAAACGAAAAATCAGAAAATCGTTTTTTTCTCAAAAACAGTTTAACCGATTTGAATTAAATTTGGACACATTATAGAAGTATATAAAGGCTATACTCGGAAGAAACAACAGCTCATAGTCTTCGTAACAATCATTAGAAACAAGAAATTAGAAATTTTTTTTCTATTCTAGAACGATTTTTAAACTAACTATTTTTATGTCTTTTTCAATGTAGAATAACTTACTCAAATCCTTAAATTGTCAAAAAGGTACGCCATATTGAAAAAACATAAAAACCGATTTGTTTATATAAAAATGGATTTATTTCAATGTTTATACCTCTGAGACAACAGAAACGAAGCTTATTTGATTAATTTATAAGTATAAATAACACTAAATATTGAAAACAATAATTCGAAAACAATTTTTTATTCATATATTAAAATATTCAAAACTTAATTATAAACTATATTTAGATGTTAATAATTTTACTTAGAATATCACTTTGCATTTTAAAACATCAATATAAATATAATTTATCATATAATCATTTTGCATTTTAAAACATCCATATAAATATTATTTATCAATATTTTGATTCACAATTGATCAGAATCAATTTTAATTTTTTGTATAATATAACTACAATTTAGAAAATATAAGGACTCCCTCTCAATTATCAGTTCGTTCGGCAACCATAAGCTTGCATTCTTATTTAATGTTGGTGATACTGTTGTAGCTACCACGATCAACTACCAGACCTGCGGCTGTACATTTTACTAATTGGTAGCAAGCAGCTACAAAGCTAAGTTAATAATTATTAATTGATTAATTGAATATTTTAATATTTAAAAAAAAATTGTGTAAAATTGTTTATTTTTTTCCATTATAGCGTTTATATACCTCGATAATGTGTCTAAATTTCATTGAAATCGGTTAAGCCGTTTTTGAGAAAAAAAAATCAGATATATCGTTTCTTTCGATTTTTCAAAAACCAAAATAGACAGAGCTCTGAAACTTGCAGGATCAACGTACCTCATCTCATTAGTACCAACAGACTCTCAAAAGATGATCCAGATGTCCCTCTGGGGCCGATTCACTGTTTATCGTCCTATAGTCTTTCCATATTTTATTATACACACACCTCTTTTAAGTTTTATTCTCTTTTTAATTTGTTTATTTTAAATTTTCATGTACATATGTTTATAGTCAATTAAATATATTAATTAATGCTTAGCCAATATTTTAAAATTACTTCATCGATACACTTTCCCTTTGGAAGAAATCTATACAGTTATACATTTCTTTTTCCATAAATATATTATTACTATTAATTAACTTTAAAATTAAGTCCATCTTACCCACATTTCAGAGGCAATCATATCAAACGTCACATTACATTCTTTCTCAATGGTACCTATGGGAGCGCTGTTTTTTCGTAATCTTATAAATAAGAGTTTCTAAATTTTCCTAGAATGGCGCACTGTTCGTTATCAGCAATAACAGATATTATATTAGCCTTTTATTACGTTTTTAATTAGTTTCTTTAATAAATATTGTCTTGTATCTCCTTTAAAAATATATATGTCGCGTCGGCATAACTTATAATTTCCGATAAATCTCAAATAACATAACGTTATCTATTTTAAACGTATACATACAAGTGAAGACAGTATACGATGTATACATATACATATGTACAATATATGAACACCTCGCTATTTACCTAATAGGATAGTGGGTACTTATTTCTGAAATTTTATATTTAGATATTTATCTCAATTAGTAAGGTGCCTACATTAACGATAAAAAAACGTTTAATTGTTAATTTAACTACAAGGTCGCGATTTAGCAACTTTTTATATAAATACTATTTCACATATATCCCTTCGGGTGTTCATTTGATTCTTGTAAATGGGTTTTTCAAACGGATTTATGTTAATTGGTGTGTATGTAGATGCTGGATGGCGTAATATTTTAAATAAGTCCGATTATTTACGAGTAGATTTTTAGTGAGGTGGAAAATCACCAAGATATCGTCGCCCCTGGAAATACCAAGCACATCCATCGTAAACAAGCCAAGAAATACTTTTATTTGCTGCAAAGCTGAACATACGATGACTTAATGTATTAAGTACTTACCGGTGTTGATGAAAAACATCTCATTTCAATTATAGCCATATAGAATTACATTTGCATTTAACTCGTTTAAGTAATTTTGTAGCATCATGAGTTTCGGTATTATACATAGTCATGCTTACAGATACAAATAGTGGTAGTTAATTTTGGTATGCCGGTTTTTTATGACTCCACAAATAAGTCTCCATAAATATGTAGAAGTCTGGCGAGGGTAAGTCCGGGAATCGATTAGATCATTTCCATGAACCTTTATTAATAATCCAGTGGTCCTCAAACATTGTATAACTCTTGGAATACTGGTCTGAAGGATGGAACCCACCCCAAGTTTCATCTTGGTTATACATAGTCATAGTGTAAGCGTTGAAATTTATATTGAACATGGGCATTTCTGACAAGGTACAGATTCTATTCAGACCAGAAATGGAAGTTTAGTTTATTTACAATTCCCTGTTACAATTTCACAGTGTTGCCTTGTCAATAGCAGAACCCGTCTGTTCAAAGTTCTTGATTAAGTTGCGAACTGTTAATTCTGTAGGCGCTTCATTTTGTTCTAATTTTGTGCGAATTTTTCTTAATTCAGCTGTAAATGATCGCTTACTTTCATAAAACAGTTGTACACAAACTGTTCGTTCTTGAACTGTTACTCGCGGCATGTTGATGGCGCATGGTCTTAGATGACAGTCGCTAAATATTGACGCTCTACCTTTGACAGAACACAAATGGTGCGCAATTCAAATCCTGTAATTCCAACTGAAGCACTCTATATATAAATCAGTACATAGAATCACAAGATGTTTTATTTTAAAAAAATTGTTTTATTTGGGTAATTTATACCACTTTAAAAATTGCCATATTTGTTATTAAATTATGAGGGCCCAGTGTGTATTTTATCGACTAACATAAAACGTTTTGAAACAACCCTATATTTAAATAACAACTGATGTAAATACATTATTTACTGTTTTATTTATTAAGATATAAAATTTTAAAGAATGGTTAAACAAATGTCAGAGTTTTCAGAAAAACCGAAATATCAAAAACCATTACCCTCAATATTAACCAGAATTACTCAGACAAGTACCTAGGTAGAATACAAAAATGTAGTAAAATACTCCGGTTAAAACAACGAACCGAATTTTAAAAATTGAATTTTGAAAATGTTATCAGCATGAAATGGTACTTAAAAAACGCGTCACGTAAAAACCTCTATAACTACTGTTTTTTTTTTTTTTCTTCTTAGATACTAACAGTTCTGGGAAAGCAAGTGAGTGTTTCTGTGCGTTTAGTTTTAACACCCTGTACATGCCTGACTACAAATTATATTAATTTTCGATGACATGCACGTGACTTTTACTCGCACTTTCGTCAAGTCATGGAATTGAAAAAGAATTAACAATAGTGAAAATGGTATTCACAATATTCTGAAAGTATAATAGAAATTAATAATTCATAATATGTAAAATTAAATGTCACTGACGGCTTCATTTCTGGAAAGTAATTCCTGAATAAAATTATAAACATTATGCTGTTTGTATTTAAATAAGTAAAACCACCATATTGTCATCATTAGCGTAAGAAGTACATTTACGGTTTAAATTACAAAATAGACAATTATTTGAAATTTGATAAGGAAACAATCACGCTTTAAAATGATTTATTTTTAAATGTAGGCAAGTACAGTAGTACAATAGGAGTCGAAATATTTTTACTTCGTCCCTATGAGCCGATACGCATTATTAGCTAATCTCTTCAGATATCTATTAATCGTACCAATCTATCGATGACTTGATTTGTTGATCACTGATTACTTTAAAACAAATATTCCTATTCCCTTTCCTTTTACTTTTCCGCACTCCACTATACTAACAGAGAAGTAATGTAATCATGTAAAGAAAAAGTGAAAAACAAATTTTTTTTGGGTTTATTTTTCGTTTTTCAGCCAAAACACAAAAAAAAATGGTTTTTAAAAAATGTTTGCTGTGTGTGTGTCGTCGTTGTCGTCGGCATTTATTCTTTCTAGCACGATAACTTAACTAAAGCGTGTCGGATCGATCGGGTTTTGACTTATTCTGATCGGGGACGTCTCCCAGATGACACCTATTGATTTTGAGGTGGATAAGACATACCCCACCCTGTCCATGGGTCATGAAAGAGTACGTCAGCATTTATTCTTATTAGCACGATAACTCAACTAAATCGTGTCGGATCGATCGGGTTTTTACTGATTCTGCTCGGGGACGTCTCCCAGATGACACCTATTGATTTTGAGGTAGATAGGATACACCCCACCTTGTCTATGGGTCATGAGAAAGCACGATGATGGACTATTTGAGAATTGTTTTTGTTCGCACGATAACTCAACGAAATCCTGTTGGATCGATCGGGGTTTGACTGATTCTGATCGGGGACGTCCCCCAGATGACGCCTATTGATATTGAAGTGGATAGGACACACCCCATCCTATCACGATGGTGGACTATTTGAGATTTTTTTTAACACGATAATTCAACTAAATCGTGTCGGATCGATCGGGTTGTGACTGATTCTGATCAGAGACTTCTCCCAGACGACACCTATTACTTTTCCGCACTCCACTATAAGCAGAAAAGTAATGTAATCGTGTAAAGAAATAGTGAAAAAACAAAATTTCTTTTGGGTTTATTTTTTGTTTTTTGGCCTAAAAACTAAAAAAAAAATGGTTTTTAAAATTTTTTTGCAGTGTGTGTCGTCGTTGTCATCGACATTTATTCTTGCTAGCACGATAACTCAATTAAATCGTGTCGGATCCATCGGGTTTTGACTGATCCTGATCCTGACCTGGTCCTGACGACACCTATTGATTTTGAGGTGGATAGCACACACCGCCCCCTCCTTTGGGTCTATTTGAGAAATTTTTTTTGTTAGCACGATAACTCAACTAAATCATGTCGGATCGATCGAGTTTTGACTGATTCTAATCGGGGACGTCTCCCAGACGACACCTATTGATTTTGAGGTGGATATAACACACTCTACCATGTTCATGGATCATGAGAAAGCACAATGGTGGACTATTTGAGAAATTTCTTTGTTAGCACGATCACTCAATTAAATCGTGTCGAATCGATCGGGTTTCGATTGATTCTGATTAGAGACGTCTACCAGACGACACCTATTGATTTTGAGGTGGATAGGACACACCCCACCCTGTTAATGGGTATCATGAAAAAGCACGATGGTGGACTATTTGAAAACAGTAAAACTGTCGCATAAAACACATATTCAGCATTTATGTGTTGGTTTATTTTTTCTCGGCCACTCAATTTCGAGATAGAGATGTTCTACATGCGGAAAAGTCCGCTTTAAGGTTTTAAAACTGTTTATTAATTAAAATATTTTTCTTTGACGCCGAGACAAATTTCCAGATTAAACAAACCAATTCATCTATTCATTGTCAGTTATTTTCTTCAAATCTCCATTAGCGTACCAATTTATTAATGACTTTATACTTCTATTGTGTCCTTAACTAAAGCGTTGTTATTGGGATAACATTTCCTTGGCGACTAAAAAGTACGAAGGAGCACGACTAATTAGTCGCCTAGATGACTTAACTTGAATCCTATTTTTTTATGTGGAATTAAGCAAGATTTTGTTGATAAATCACACATAATGAATTTAAGAACTAGTATATATTGTTGTATGTATGTTGGTGATAAAGCTTTGAATTTAGATCATCCGGTACAACATTTTAAGCGTTATTCGTGAAACTGAAACATTTATATAGTATTTCAACTTTCATATTAATTTCACTTTCGTCATCAAATGAATCTTGTGATTTACGTCAGTTAAGAATTTCTCTACTTCTGACTTTTCTCCATCTTACCTTTCGTTGCATGGTCATTTAGGAAAAATGAGGACTTGTATTGTATTCCTAAAAATGCGTAGTCAGGTCCGGGGATAGGGCAAGTCATCACGTCAGCGTATTGTCAAAACGATCTGGACAACACAGTAGTTCTTCAGTATAACATCACCACACACCTAATACTATTTACGTATAGTTACGTATCACATAAGTATATTATTAGTAGCTGCTCTAACTATTCAGCAGTCAACGAACGACGTTTGTCAGTAAATATCCATTTATAATGTGAAAATGACCGTTCTATATCAACGGAGCATATCGAAAATATGAATAATGTTGTAGAGGCTTCATATTGATTTCTAGATTAGAGACATGAACTTATTTTTGCTGTTAAATATCTACTATAACTGCTACAGTGGAAAACCCCGGGCTGCTGTCCAAAACTACAGTAATTTTTTTCTTTATAGCCTTCGCAGTAGCCCCCTCCATCTAAGAAATATGCTACGGAAGGTCCCAAACAACGTTTATAGCATCCACTATTGAAAATTTATCCAACTTTTCAATAATTTTTGGTATGCGTGAAAAATTGTCATGTATGTACGCCAAATCTTGTTGAATAGCTGGACCTACTAAAGTATGTTGTGCATTCGTAATAGCAATATTATCATTTGAACCCAACTGTTAAAATACCCTAGTGATATTCTCAAAATTTCAGTAATAATATGAAGCTGTCTCGATCCACGTTTCCCACCGGGTTATTACAGGCGCTGGAGGTAACTGTATACGGGAAAACATTTCTGTGAATAATACCACTCTTTGTGGAGCTTTTAAAAACACTTATTTGACTATCAGGCAATCGACATTCGGATATCGGCCACGGATTGTCTCTGCTACACGATGAAGACCATGCGTTAGGCACGTTACATACTTGCGCCTCATACTTCTTTTAATGCCTCATCGATTAATATTGTAACGGTTTCAGTATTCGTCTTTATCAATATTTTTGATGCTATCGTATTTCTCTATAAAGTCTTTAAAACTAGGATTGTCTAGTTGGGTCCACTATAAAGCTTCGTGTGTCTTTCACAAGCACTGATCTGTCCAGTAACCGCGGTTTTATGTTTTTCTGAACACCAATGTCTAACAACATGTATGTGTCACAATGACAACACTGTAATTCACTACCGTCATTTAACGCCAACCCCGGAAATTCCTTTATACAAACGCGGTATTGTGGCAAGGGATGGTTTTAGTCGAGACATTTTAAAATATTTATTGTCAGAGCTTAGGCACTGTAACTATTTCTATGCAAATCAAAATACTACGACAGTCCCGTGTTGTATACAAACACACACCACCCTCAAATATCACAGTAACTGATCGGATGGCATAGCGTCATCGGTCATCCCCGCAGATATTTCTTTTGCCCCGCCCTCTCATACCTTTACTATTAACATATACCGCAATGCACCTCCGACAATACTTTCAATATTTCTAGTGAAATAAATAGATCAGCAGGTAGCAGGCGGTCAGTGAATAAATTTTATTCAATATAAAATTGTTCATTAATGTTCCTACTAATTTATGCAAGCAGTTAATTTACTTTGCAAAAAAAAAAATAAGCCAGAGTATGGGCAAGCTACTAACATGAAATGTTTTAGTGTATAATTTATTACCAAATTGTGATATTTCTTTACGGTATTTGAATTTCTAATAGATATGTCAGAACACGAAATATGTTCGACTCTGAAATGTTCAAATCCGTTGTTTTATAATCAATAATCACATTGATGTTCCTTTCTTTGTAGACTACTGGTTAAAGAAATTCAAAAACTTCTTGATATATTTGACATATTTGAAGGCGTTAGTTACTACAAATAAAATTTGTTTTGCGATCAGCAATTCATAAATAAAATCTTCTGTTCGGCTGCGTCATCTCGGCTTCGAGATAATTCAAATAAAAGAAGTAATGTTAAATAACGAAAGAATAATAAATGCCTGGTTATACGTTATTATTTTTACAACATTGTGAAATATTTCCCTCCTAAACAGCGTTATTAACATACATTCGACATAATAAATTAGCGCCTTGAAACCCAAAGACATCCGTATCAAAATGCACAGTACACCACTAAACAGATGTTTAACAACTACTGCGAATGTCGATCGATGGAGTAGAGACGCTGATTCATCGACTCACCGTCCCCACGTGTGCGCACATACCTGTATACGGCAACAATGAAAATCCTATTTTTTTGAGTCAGTCTACATTATTCACGATTGTCTCCAAAATATAACTATAAACTAGAGCATAAAACAAATGATATAAGATTTAGTAGCAACAAAGCATTAAATAAATATTCCTTTTCTTGTTTTGGCAAGAATATGCATTGTGATTGTCCTGGGCAAGGTAATCCCTATGATAATAACTCCTCTTGATTATTTAATTTCAATATTTCTTAACTGATTTGATGTCAGTTTCGCCATGGTTTTGAAAGACGTTTCATTATGTATCATTGATAAATATATCATTATGTAATACTATCCGTCACGATTTACTCCCGATTCAAATCGCAACATTTCTTGCGCAGCACTAAAATCCAAGTAAAACGAAACCTAGAAATTATTTGCAACGAAATACATTTCAACTAATTCGGCTCAATTACTTATATGTACTTCAACTGAAATGTATAATTTGATATCGTAATTACATCCAGGGTTATTGCGTTGCTCATGTTATTATCAGGAAGTAAGTAATATGGAAAAGGGTACCCTGTATACACGTAATGAAAGTAATTAAATGGCAAAGTAGAAACAGGTAATTTATATCCCATTCTGTTATATAAGCAACTTTCAAACTTACTTAATGTATGGTATTCTTTTGTCTTAACGTTATTATTATCATACAAGGTTGGCCAAAAGTCAGTAACCCATTTATTTTTCAAATATTGTATTTAATAAATTCAATATCATATTTTTTCAAACAATAACAAAAAGTATGTTCCTTGGGGATTTATTTGTGAAAAACAACGTCTCGTAGGTGACTGCTTTCTTCTTCTTCATAGTATTGCTCTAACCACATTTTATAGTTTCCACCACTAACGTCAGTGTTTCTATTAGTATTGCCCAAATTTCGTTTTTAATATTGTCCAATTCAGTTCAAGAAGTGTTCGCGGTTTATTGTATGCTATGTAGTTGTATAGTTATTGTATACTATATAGTTGTATACTCTCTCTTTTAGATAGCCCCAGAGAAAGAAATCGGACGCCATTATGTCGGGCGACCTTGAAGGCCAGTTCAGGTTGCAATTTCTAGAAATTATTATTACAAACCACAGTTCCTAGAAGGTAAATACTCTGCCTAGCAGTGTGGCATGTGGCACCCTCCTGTTGATGCCATAAATCTTCGGGATTTTGTAACTTTACGAAACCACTATTTAGTAACGCTCTGCATTGGCTGTTTTCTTCATTATCCCCAAAAACATATAGCCTGATCACTCTCGTTGAAGTGATTCCACACCAAACAGTTACACGAATTGGATACATCTGATTCTATTGAATTATTCGAGGATTTTCAGTGGCCCAGAATAGTATATTCTATTTGTTAACTAACTTAATGTCTGATTAAGATGAAAGTGTCTCGTCACTTATAGTTAATTGATGAATAAAATTAAAACTTTCTGCAGCTAATCCAACTAAATTGTTTGCAGTATAAAAAAATAAATCAACTAGCAAAGTTAAATTTTAAGCTTGTATTAAATATCATTAGGTTAAACGCAACTTATTGACTATTGAAACTTTTTTAAAATTTAACATTTCTTAATTTCAACATGATTATTTTTTTTAATTTAACGTATTTTTTTTAATCGATTGATTATTGTAAGTTCTTGTACGTTTTTATGGAGCTTGGCACCCATGCAGATGTCGACTATTTTATCGGCGAAGCGAACAATCCCGAACGCCATTTGTACCCAACATGTCCCCCTTTTCACATTTATCTTTTTGGTGAGATGTAATCTATACTGACCGGGTATGGTAAATCACGACATGCTCATCAAAAGTTGCATTCTATTGGTTCCTCACACGATTTAGTCAAGCCATCCAAATCATACCAGGTATGTAAATATGAAACAGGAATTTTTTATATAGATAATACACGTTAACTGTATAAAAATAATAAAAAATATTTTATTCGAAGTATTGCCAATTGCCAGGTATACATTTTTCCCATCTCTCTGACAAGTTGTGGATTACATGCCAAACAAATTCTTCCTCTATTGAGGCAAACCAGTCATTGAGCCATTTTCGTACAATTTTGTAAGAAGTGAAACTCTGCTCAGCAAGTGCAGATCGTATCCCATCGATGCAAATAAGTAGTAATCGGATGAAGCTAAGTCTGGTGAGTAAGCTGCATGCGAAAGTATTTCCCAACTAAACGCCTCAATGCCTCCTTGGCCGGTTTTGCTGTGTGTGATGGCGCATTATCATGAAGTAAAATCACTTTGTGTTGCCCTTTTTTATATTCTGGTAATTTTTCACCCAAAGTTTGATTCAAATCGATCACTTGTTCGATAGCGTTCAGTATTAACGGTTTGTCCAGGTTTTAGCAGCTCATAATAGATCACCACACCCTTCTGATCTCACCAACCACAGAGCATTGTCTTCCGTCCATAGCGATTTGGCCTTGTAGTCGATGTCGATGATTCGACTGGAGTTACCCATGATCTTTTACGCTTAGAATTCTCGAAATACATCCACTTTTTATCACAATTCGGTGGAGAAATGACTTTCTTCTGTACCTGGGGAGCAGCATTTCGCAAATGGTTTTTAGGTTTTCCTGCCTGCTTTCATTCAATTCATGTGGAACCCATTTTTCCATCTTCTGGATTTTTCACATGGCTCTCAAACGTATCCCATGACGGCTTCTCGTGTCACATTTAATTGATTCGTAAATTCTTGTTGCATTTGAGCGTAATTCTCATCCAACAATGCTTGCAATTCGCTATCTTTTTCGGTGGTCTTCCACGTTCTTCGTTTCTCGCGTCAAAATTGCCACTTTATAATTTTTCTAAACCACTCAAACCACTATGATATACCAAGAGCATGCTCATCGTAGGCTTCGGCAGGCATTCGATGCGATTCTGCAACAGTTTTCTTTAAATGGCAACAGAAAATCAATGCTATCCGCAAATCATAGTTTCCAGACACAAAATTCGACATGTTCAACGCTATTAAAAATGATGTTGTTACATGAACCTCGTATTTTTGTGAGATAAAAATCTTTATCAGATGTCAAAACAAGAAAATGGCACGGTATGACGGTAGTTACCGTCATTAGCAGCTAAGCCATCTATCGACAAATTCCAGTTTCATATTTACATATCTGGTATTTCTCCAGTCGAGTAGAGTATATTCAACATAATGAGTGTAAATCCCATACGGGGATTTAGGAAGTTTCTAGAGTGCCTCAAGGTTCAATACTTGGACCCTTCTTTTTCATAATGTCCATTAATGGCAACGCTAATCATCAATGTAGAATATTTGTTATAAACAGACGATTTGTTATACTCAGCCCCAGTCGTTTTATTCCTGCATCGAAGGTCCCATCCCCGGATAAACAGCTGATGAGAAGCCCACACTAAGAATCCGCCTCTGCATCCTCTTTCCCTTTCAAACAGGTCAGGAAAAAACTCAAAAACTTTGGTAATAGGTATCTCCCCGCGTGTATGACTTTCCATAACTAAATCATTTCTTCCCCAAGTTCCTGTAAAGGGGAAATACGTTATGTAAATGCTAAGTTCTATAACAGGCGATTATTCGATAAAAAACACATTACGTACAGAAATAACTAACTGTAAACTTTACACCACTAGAGTTACAACAGATAATTTATTCTGAAAATGTTGAAAATGGAAATTACCGTTGACTAGTTTGAGCATTAATGTGCAAACAACCTGTTTTACAGCCCCGGGGCAACGTTGCCGTGTGCTGTTACAGACGTACTTTTCGGATAGGCGGCCCGCTTATTTTATTTATTGGTATTTTTTACGCAATTCGTCAACGCACATGCCCAACCCAACGGTGACATGGGCTCCCAACAGTACCCCGGCCACTTTAGATGATGGCAAAACAAGGCTAGTCATAGTGGTAGTAAGCACAGTTTAATAATTGATATGAAGTTATAAAAATAAACGTATCGAAATGGGTGCGCCACCATAATTTCTTCTGCCAGATTTAATAGGAGCGCGGTATTTTTTTTACATTTGTTTGAAATATCGAAATTCTTCGACCTGAACTGAAAAGAAAGATCCAGAAGAATATGTATCTATTCCTTACGATCTTCGATTCACCCGTGGTATTAGTAAGGTTTTTAAAGATATAGAGATGACGGTAGTTCATTAATCAAAAAATAAATTAAAACTTTTAGGTAATTGAAAAGACAAATTAACGCGAATGGCAGATTGGAGATTTACGAAATCAGGTGCAACGACTGTAATCAAAGGTATGGTGGACAGACCGTACGATCTATTCAAACCAGATTCAAAGAGCACATGGCGCATCTCAAGTATGGCAGAACAGACAAGTCCAGTGTTGCCCAACATGCCTTCGAGAACAACCAAAAGATAGATATTATCACCTTATGATTAATTAGGAATGTAACAAATACTAGACAGCTATATGCATTTGAAAGTTTAGAAATTCAAAAATTTTAAAATATGTAGTATGAGTAGGAACAGAGGGCCTATTCCACATAACCCGCCTTATTGGTTAGTTACTCACGGCTCACTAGGCCGCAACCATGATAATAGTAGCTGAATGAGCCGCAACCGTCATGGTCAGGGTTCACTGAGCCGCAACAATAATTTTGGTATAAATAGGATACATTGTTAGCATAAGATTAGTTTTAATTATCTCAAGATGATGTCAACGAGTTCTCAGTTGGAACTATAGGATTTGAATTTCGTGCCACTTGCGTTCTGTCAAAGATGAGGCATCAATATTTAACGACTGTTATCTGCAAACCATACGCCGGCAACACTCCACGATTGACTGTTCAACAATGAATAGTTTGTGTACAACTGTTTTATGAATGTGAACGATCTCTTGCAGTTACATTAAAAAAGTTCCACGACAATACGAATCGTCTACAGGTGTCCGACTTATTGTCTCAACAAAGATTCTTTGCGCAGGTGTTTCAACGTTTTTGAATGCTCTCTGAGCTCCCTTCAATCCAAAAAAAGATAAACTTAACACTGAACGTTTGACACAAATCATACTTACCCTGCTCCAGTGGTTAGAAAGCATGAACAATCAAATAATATTCACCTTTACACCAAGACATGTGGGAATCCCCCATAACGAAAGAGCAGATACAACAGCACGTCAATCTGCAGATAATGAAAACATTTGTATGGGAATTACAGTAAGAGATAAAGACGTGATGGTAGAAGCCAAAAGAATATTCTAAAACAAATGGCAAACCAGATGGGATGCCATTGATACGGCGTATAAAATAATACACCCGAGTGTCCAATACACGGAAAACCGTCTGAAGCTTACTAGAAGAGAACAAGCAGTACTTAATAGAATAAGAATGTCACACGCTCACCTTACATTTGTTAAGAGGAGCTGGGTCCTCCCAGGTGTCCTAACTGCAATGTTAGAATGACAATTGAACATCTACTTGTAACCTGTCCCATGTATGACCAATACCGTCAGTCAATCTACTAAACTGGAACAAGACCTAAATACAATTTTAACAAACAACACAATAGCTACAAGGAATTTGCTAGACCTTCTTAAACAAAGTGGAGTATTTCAAAAAATGTAGTTCTTTCATAATCGATGATACCTGATAAATCATAGATCATAGAAGTCTCCTGGATGATTGCAGTAAAGCGTACCAGACATAGAGTGTAAACGACACATGAATGCGGCTAATGACCTAAGATGCCGATGCCGCCTTAATAAAATAAACGAAAATAAATAATATTAAGTATAATTTAGCTATTTAATTTTGAATTAAATATTTTATAATATATATTTAAATTCTAGAGAATTACTGATGGTTGCTTAATAATTAATAAACTAAGAACATTTAGTCTTATAAAATTAAAATAATTAAGATTCTGGTCTACCCATGTGACAATATCGCGTAACTCAAACGTACTCTGTATATTGAAAATTAACCCTCTGAGTTCTCCTTTAGTGTTTAGTAGAGATGCAATTTGTTTCCAAAGCAGTGGTCGCAGGAAATCCTGTTTAGCAATGTCAATTTGTTGGAAATATCACAATTTTACTAAGAGCTATCATTTTCAATGCAGAAAAATTATCAATACAACCCACCCATCCAAGTTTCAAGCAATGATTTAGTAGGAAGTAATTATTACTAAACTTAAACTGAGAAGACTTCTAAGGGGTAGTATGATTTTCTCTTAGTTTCCGGATAGATCCTGCATCAAGCGTTAACTTGCTGCCAACATTTCGTCAACAATTAGAGATGTCTTCTTCAGGGCCACTCTCTGGAAGATTATTACGTCGAGATTGAGGCTCAAGCTCGAGACTATCTCGCGCAGTCATCGGTTTATAAAACTGCCCATTAGTGCCGCATCTATCTAGATATCAAGAACTATTACTGAGCTATTAATATCAATAGAAATCGAACCGTATGTCCTTTCATACACAATTGCCTAATATATCTTTTTTGGTACTGCTCATCAATAATAGGAAAAAGTGTGAGAGTCTAAGTATGCGTAGAAGAAAGAGTGCGACAGCATTCGGAGGCAAAAATATGCACTCTGTGTACATTCATATTCAATATATATTCATCGATATTTACTTTGCAAAGGTCTCAATTCGACTGAGTAAAGGCCAGGCTATTTACTGCGCACCTCGTGGACGATCCGGTATCGCAGTTTTGAGATTTGTTCCTGTTCTTGATGAGCTGTACCTCTGTTCATCATAAATGTATAGAGTGAACTAGGTAGGAGGATTTCACTATTAAGAAAACCATCTATAAGACAAGTTCAAGGAATATTTTGTTCTAGAAGAATTGTATAGTGTTTTACATGTTACACAAAATTATATAAATTAATAAATACTAATTATTTACGATAATAGGGTTAAAGGAGTGGGGCGCTAATAATCTTGATGGTAATAGTTTTTCAATATCTACTGAAAATAGTAATTACAAAATTTCCAGATTATAAATATACATAATGTTATGCCGCAATTCAATTAAATACTTTTGGCAGGAATATACCTATAGATGATTTTTAAATTTGATTTATTATATACATACATCTTTACACGACATACTTCAGAGATGAAACTACGAGATAATTATTTTTTAACCGTACATCTCTTACGAAACAGGAAACCTACACCATTATTCTTGAACTCGGCTCGTTAGAGGAATAATTAAATAAATGTGTGAGTTTTGAGAGTTATTCGTTAGATGCAGTCTGTTGCACACGGTTCCTCCGGTACAGAAGAATATATTTAAGGTACGACGATGAATGGAATATGACTGGTTCACATGTAGATTATTTAAAAAATTGTGAAACAAGTGTTTATGGAAATATACCCCCAGCATCCAAATCTGTCTCCGTCTTTGTTATTCTAACAACTTCAGAAGAAGAGACACTGGTGTTCCGACATTATTCTAAGTGCATCTTCGTAAACTTTCAATGATTATTACAGGGTATAAGTAAATATAAAACGTTACACATAAATGTTAAGGGGTTTAGAGCAAGAAACTAACTTCAGTAACTAAATAAATGAATCAAAATTATATGCGCAATTCTTTATTAAACCACTAATGAGATATGAAAATATATTTTTTTGCTTTCTGGATTGATTGGGTCGTTACTTGATGAAAATTCATATTTATACGAAATTAAAACCTTTGCTGGTTAAATTTTCACTTTTTATTTGTTAGCTGTTTTTTAACTATTTGGAATTTTTAACTCCATTGACTTTTTAGATCTAACCATTAAAAAATCCAACAACAAACATGATTTTTATATTTTTCACAAACCTTCACATACCGACATAACAATACATAGCACTTCTACACATCCATTTCAACATAAAATAGCAGCATATAATAGCATGATACATAGACTCCTAAATAGTCCAATGTCTAGCGAAAATTATAATAAAGAATTAAATATAATAATCCCATTGGAATGCTCGTCACTTATTCAAAACAAAAGTTATAGTAGCAAATTTTGGGCTATAATTAGGCGAACTATTAAGCTTTCAGGTGATATGTAGTTTGATTTTTTATTATTTACAGGGTGTCCAAAAAATTTAGTTCATTCTGACAAACTTCAACTGCTCAAAAGTCAACACCCTGTATTTTATTGCTTTCTGTGATGGAGAATTAAGTAATATTTCAATCTGTATTAGGATTCCCTATATACGTTTTCTTGCTATCGAGGTATTTTTTATTCGATACCATAGTTTTCCATTTTATTAATTTATTTCTGACCAGCGGGCCATGAAAATTAAAACAACGTAACGTTTATATTAATTTTTTATCATAAACAAGCAAAATTATCGAACAAAAAAAAATCATCATGAATAAAAAGCATATTTTAAACGATTTGGAACTTACATTAGCTTAAACAATAAAACATAATAACAATAATAACTAAATGTTAACAATTGGGTTAACAACAGATAACATCGGTTGAAATTTTATAACTTAATTACAATAGTTTAATAATAGGAATACCCATAGTAATAAACCTGGAATTACCCTAGTTATATAAACGCAGTTCCACGTTGTAAAATGTAATCTATGTACTCAAACATCTGAAGAATCCACTATGTTGGCGAAACAATTGTTATGTTTAACAAATAAAAAGTGAAAATCTAACCAGCAAAGGTTTTAATTTTGTATATTTTTTTGCAGTGATTAATAACAATATGGCCCCTGCAGACCATTTATCGTTGAAACCTTTTTTTGGCAAAGTCAACGGGTGAAAACTTAGCTCGTCCATTTTTTGACCTGGAACAGAAAACCTAAATTTTTCGATTATATAGGGTGTCTCCCTCTTAATGCTGCCTCACACTTGTTCCTATTCTTAACGAGCTATACAAACTATACGAGGTCAACATGCCGCGACTGACAGTTCAACACCGAATAACGAATTTGTGTACAACTGTTTTATAGAAGTGAGAGATCATTTACAGTTACATTAAGAAGAAGTAGTACAAAATTAGGACAAGATAAAGCGCCTACAGAGTTAACAGTTCGTAACTTTATCAAGAAATTTGAAGACACGAATTCTGTTATTGATAAGTAACACCAATACGTCCTCGTCCTGGTCGGTCAAAGGACAATATTGCTGCAGTGAAGGAAAGTGTACCGGAGTATCGAAAAATCACCTTCTTCCTTTTCTAACACCAAATTAAAAGATGTACGACGTTATAAGTGCTCTACAATTTTTTATTGTTTTATCAACTGAATTTTGTATGATGCCATATATAGATCTTTCTTTAAAATCCGATGCGTGATGGTTCTTGACAGATTTAATTATTATGCACGACGTCGAATTGGTGTGTTTTCATACTCCCATACACTTTTCTCGCTCATTTGGTCCCAATTTCTCAAAACATTTTAGCACATTATATGCTAGTTCTTGATAGTTGTTTGCCTTGCGATTTCCCAAAAAATGTTCAATTACAGACGCAAAACTAAATCCTGCACCAGATTCTACAACGATTACATTTGTTACAACTTGGATCGTTTACCAGTTTTCGAATTTGTAGACCGTCAAAAATCTCTGCTTTTAATTTTTCCATACTCAGTGCTGGAAATACTGGGCAAATGTATTTAAAACAATCACCTCACTTGTCCAGTGTTTTTAGAGACTGTTTCATTAAATTCAGTTTGATGTGAAGATGTGGCAGTATTATTTTTTCACACTTTATTAATGGCTCGTAAACAATGTTGGCTTTTCCAATAGTCATACCATCTCTCAAAGGTCAAACAGTTTGCTGTCAATGCTTTTCTTTTGCACGACTATCCCATAAACATATGTGACAAGGACACTTGGTTGGATTTTAAATCAACACAAACAAACCATTGATGCTGAATATAAGCAAATTTTTCTAATACCAACTTAATATTCTAGTATTGTTCTATAAGTTTTGTTGAATGACCGATTGAAATCGACGCAAACTTATTTCCATTCTGCAGTAATACATATTTCAAGCTCTTTTTAGAACTAGCCACGAAAAGTCACCAATCATCTTGTAAATTTCAGGAGTCTCCATTATTTTAATAAACGTGGTCAATTTAGCTAAAATGAAGATATAAGTAGTGTGGAAATAGGGTCCTCGAGTAGTCAGAAACCAATATTAAATTTGTGGCAATATACAATTTTTTTGTTCTCTAGTATTATTATCTATATATCTTTGGTTTGAATGAGAACGGCAATTCTCGGCCGGTGTGAAACCATTTATAGATTATAATAAATTAAAATTAAAATAAAGATTAAAATAAATAATTAAGATTAAAATAACCGATTTCTCGCCAGAATTATTTGTTAACACAACTGTTTCACTAAAACCCGCGAATTTGCACGAGTTCTATTGAGGTTTCACACTCCTACAGTTGTCAATTATTTAAATAGCATGCTGCGATATTTTTTGTTTATGACCGTCGAAACTTCGGTGCTAAAAACGATTCGTTAGCCTTCTTCCATGTCAAGATACGGTGGTACATTCAGTTGAACAAAATAATGCCGCTTTTTTGGGTAAAAGTACAAGATCAAAACTCGTAGCCTGTGGTCGATAAAAAAGTATTATTTATACCATTGACTGATTTCTTCAATATCCGAAGATTCCAATGTCATGGCTAGTGAGAGGTAAATGCACTTTAATAGCATATTTAGACTGCTTAGTCTTTGTTATTTTTGGCTGTGTTAGAGAGAATTGGCCATATTGGCTCGTAGTAAAAACGAATTATTCGCAAAAGAACGAAACAAACGAAACGAAGTGTTCAGAATAGGAATATCAAGAATAGGAACAAGTCTCAAATCTGCGATATCGGGCCACCCACGAGGTGCACAGTAAATACACATACTTAGAGAATCTTACACTTTTTCCTATTCTTGATAAGCTGTATGTTGAAATATGTATATGTTAATTTAATGCAAAAATCATTTGTACCTACCCATATTTGAATATACATATGTATTTTATTTTACGGGACTGATATTTTTGCCATCATCTTATTATACGAAGCGTCAAATTTCGGGAAAATGAAAATGTCGAATTGCAAAAAATTTGCAGCTTACAGAGCAACATTATCTTTGAATGAGATTTGAACTCAGCATCATTAAATTAGGTAAGAACAAGTGCTACAAAATAAATGCAATTACACTTTTATTCCCCAGTGTACTAATCTAAAAATTGACCAATATTCCCCAGTTGATATTGTTCCTTAAGGGGAGGTTCTCATCAAGCGACCCAAAAATTATATGATTTTCTTAATTTTTGTTTTTTCACAGAAGGAAGTAAATAAAGTACTCAACATTTTTATACATATTTATCAAGTATTCAGGTGTACAAAAATTTTTTTTTATAAAAAAAATAACACGGTAATTAGTTATATGCTCAGTAATGTGACCGTCCCAAAAAAAGGTGTCCAATCGGTGGGAATTCTAGCACTTGTAAAAATCATCTGAAATCAAAATTTCAAAAAATTTTTTTAAAACATATGATATTTGTTGGAGCTTATACCAATAAAAGAAAATCGAAAATTAACAAAATGGCGAACCTGCGAATTTTCGGTACCGATTTTTCACTTATTTCTCGCTCTTTAAAGTGTTATAAAAAATAGCAGCGAAATAAATGTTTTCTTAGGTATAAGCTCCATCATTATTAGGTTATCAGTCCTAAGACTGGTTGGACGCTAACCTCCAGCTTCTCCTATCTTGTGCTAACCTACGCATTTCGCTAATTGTGCTACAACCTACATCCCTTACTATTTGCGAGCAGTAGTCTAATCTAGGCCTACCTCTGCCTTTCTTCACTCCTATTTCTGCCTTCAAAATATCGCGGACTATTCTCCCATGTCTCAGCAAGTGGCCTAACATTCTATCTCTTCTCTTCTTTAAGTTTTTCCACATACTTCTTTTCTCGCCGACTTTCTCCAATACTTCTTCGTTTCTAACCCTATCAGTCCATGGTATTTTCATCATTCTTCAGTAACACCACATCTGAAAAGCTTCTAATTTCTTCCTACTTGCTTCCCCTACCGTCCAGGTTTCGCAGCCGTATAGTGCCGTGCTCCATACATATGTTTTCAAAAATCTCTTCCTTGTTTCTAAGTTTATTACCCCCGAGCATAAAAGTGCTTTCTTTTTGTTAAAAGCTACTCGACCCTGCGCTATTCTTTGTTTTATGTCTTTATTGCTTCTTCCATCCCAATTTATTTTACTTCCTAAATAAGTGAAGTCTTTAACTTTCTCCAATCATTCATTATTAATTTGTACTTTCGTTTTTGCTCTGCTCTCGCGCCCTCTGCACAATAACACTTTAGTTTGGTTTTTATTCACCCTCATTCCGTATTCCTCTGTCAACACTGCCTCCATTTCGTTCAATGCTGATTCTAATTCCTCCTTACTAGGTGCTAATACTGCTATATCATCCGCGAATCTCAGCATTTTTAGTTTCTGTCCCTGTACTTTAATCCCGAAATCCACTCTATCTTTTACCACATTAATCGCCTCTTCCATGTACAGATTAAGAATTAGTGGTGATAGCGTACATCCTTGTCTTACTCCTTTCCTAATACCTACTTCCCTTTTTTTCCCTTCTACTTCTATAACAGCAGTTTGCTCTATGTATAGATTGTGTACTACTACTCTCCTATCTCTATACTTCATTCCCGCGCTCTTTAGTATCTTGAACATTTTTTCCCATCTTACGTTATCAAAACCTTTTTCTAAATCTACAAATCCTATATAAGCGTTCTTTCCTTTTTCTATTGTGTCCTCTAACATTACTCTTAGCGCCAGAATAGCTTCGCAAGTTCCCCTATTTCGCCTAAACCCGAATTGGTCTTCTCCTAGTATTTCCTCCGCTCTATTTTCCATCCTCTTCTGCACTATTCTAGTTAAGATTTTTGACGCATGGGAAGTTAGGCTAATCGTTCTAAAGTTCTCGCATTTGTCGGCTCCTCTCTTTTTCGGTATAGTAACGATAATGTTCCTCTTATAATCCTCCGGCATCTCGCCCGTTTCGTATATGTATTTTACCAGTTCAAACATCCTATTTACTACATTCTGTCCCGCACATTTCAAAATTTCCGCCTGTATTTTATCTACACCCGGCGCTCTATTATTCTTTAGCCCCCTTAGTGCTATTTCAAATTCCTCTCTCAATATAGGTTTTCCTACATCTTCCCTATCGATGCTAGATTCTTCCTCTAATATCTCTCCTAATTCCTGACCGTCGTATAAATTTGCTAAGTACTGCTTCCATCTATCCGCTTTCTCCTCTCTTCCTATCAGTATGTCCCCCGATTGACTCCTAACGTTTCTACTTATTGTTCCTATATCCCTGAAGTTCCTCTTAATTATTTTGTAAGCCTCATCGGTCTTACCTACTTGCAACTTATCTTCTACTCCTTTGCATTTATCCTCTATCCATTGTTCTTTCGCTTTTCTACATTTTCTAATGATTTCCCACTTTATTGACTTATAAGTTTTCAGTCCTTCTTCGTCTCGTCTGTTTTTGTAGCCTCGTCTCTTTTGCATTAAGTTTAAGATTTCGTCCGTTATCCAGGGCTTCCTAGCTTCCCTTTTATCGTGTCCTAAAACGTCCGTAGCCGTGGAAGCTAGACTATTCTTGATACCCTCCCACTCAATTTCTGCGTTCTTGATTTCGTCCTTACTCGTTTTATTTATTTATTAATTGATCTGTTTTCTCCTGGAACTTATCTTTCATATTCTGATCCCTCAATATGTCTACATTTATATGTTTCTTATCCTTCCGGGTTTTCAGATTTTTGAACTTTAATCTAGCTTTCATGACTACCAAGTTGTGGTCGCTGTCTACATCTGCTCCTGGATAACTCTTACAGTCTTTTACTTGATTTCTAAATCTCTTCCTAACCAGAATGTAGTCTATAAGCTCCAATAAATTTAATTCACATTAAAATAAAAAAAATCAAGGCAATCCGATAACTAGTTTTTGAGTTACAGTTCCCACCAGTTTAAAAAACATGGTTTCGGTAACAAGGCGTGTTCGACTGACGCTACACGCTATACCCATGGACATTAACGTATAGAGAGACAAACTATTTATATCTAATATTATATTATGTAATCTGACATATGGTGGCACTTGAGGTAACTACACTTACCATAGAATGTTAATGTAGGCGCACATTTCAAAAATATTAGGATAAAATATATGCTCTACTGCGCGAGCTCTATTTTTGCGTAAATTTTCGTAAAAAGATGGGTTCCATTATTATGCAATGTCTTTTTTATAAAAATTTTTTCGGCCAAAACGTTTTAGGAACATATTCTACATATAATAAGGTATCAACGAAGGCAAAAAAATCAATTTCTTGGGCGAGTTTGATGAGAACCTCTCCTTAACAGTTAAATTTGTAATATTTTTAACGTAATGGATTAAACATGTAATACGATTAGTAAATATTAATTAATTACGTATTACCATTTTTATTTTTTTAACTTATAGTCTAATGACATATGAATGTGAGTTAGTTATTTATAAGTACAACTAATAAAATCAAATACAACCGTATTTGCAAAAGCTTCACATTATATTTAAATATTTCAAATATTGACAATATTACATTAACGTGTGACAGTATCAAAACAGTTTTCAAATAACGCCAAAGAATTATTTACCACATAAATTTGTAAGTGAAATAAATATATAAAATATATTTTAACATCCTTATTTAACTCCGTAACTGTAATTAGTTACTGTTACGAAAAAAAGGAAAGCCCATTCCTACTCATGCATTTTCTTTCAACCTCATGAATCAGAAACCATTATAATGTGTAGAATACACCAATTACGAGGTTAGACAGTCAATGGACCAATCCAGATGCTGTGGGTGATGCTTGGCATAAAATACGACACAGCTCAGTTAACTGAATCGCTTTGGTCACTGTGCCATAATATGTGTGTGGAGGCGGTGCCGAGACTGATATAAATTTAACCAGATGGTGCCCGAAGAAATATTATATTTTTTACATTAAACAACTAGTTGTAACAGTTCATTTAACAGCCTAATTGTTTACATAGTTATGTTTAAATAATAGTGATAACATTAATAACGTCTTTATTGTATTAAAATATAAATGGCGAAGTTCTAGCATGCATTCTTTACCTTTTATATTATAGCTATGGGTCACTTAAACCGCTTAAAAAAACTATTGTTGAATATTGTACAAAGTTTACTTTTATTTAAAACCGTTAAACACACTATCTGAAGTGTGATGTAAAATTTAGCACAGATTTCACACCAAACGGGGTACATATAGAGACATTTAGTGTGAAATAAACGCCGAAAGGTGTTTATTTCACACTAAATCATAGAACTTCCAGAACCACTTAGAGTCTACTATTCGGTTGTGCAAATTTTCATACCAGTAATAGAGTAAAATCAAAACGACGTCTGGCTTAAACTTTACCACCTTTTGGTGTAAACTTTATTTCAACTGTACACCTTTTAATGTCCATATTGTATATATTGGCTGGCTCAGTTGGAACTATAGGATTTGAATTGCTCGACATTTGTGATCTATCAAAGATAGGAGATCAATATTTAACAACTGTCATCTACAAATCATTGGATAGAGTTCCCCATTTTTACTTTGATAGCATTACCAGCTTCATTTTTATAGTAAGTATAGTCCAATTACTCCACCACTGCTATATGCACACTAAACCGTGCATCTCTGTGGATACATTTTTTTTTTCGTGCACAACAAATAGATTTTTAACACCCCAAATTCTCAGCATCACCTTTTCTCTTTTCTAGCACCCAATTAACAAATATACGACGGACGTTATAAATGGTCTGTAACTTTTAATTGTTATATCAACTATGCTTTGTGTGCTGACAGATGCAAATCTTTCTTTAAAATATGATGCGTGGTGGCGCTTGACAGTTTGAATTCTTGTACGTGACGTCGAATTGATGTGTTTGGATACTCCCGTACATTTTCTCTCACTACAGTAAAATGTTTATCTGACCGACCACGACGTATTAGTGTTGTCTTATCAACAACAGAACCCATCTGTTAAAATGTCTTGATTAAATTACGAACTGTTAGTTCTGTAGGCGCTTTATTTAGTCCTAATTTTGTGAGAATTTTTCTTAATTCAACTGTAAATGATCTCTCACTTTCATAAAACAGTTGGACACAGACCATTCGTTATTGAACTGTTAACCTGGCATATTGACGTCGTATGGTTTTTAGATGACGGTCGTTAAGTATTGACACCGTATCTTTGACCGAACACAAATGGCGCATAACTCAAATCCTATAGTTCCAACTGAGACGCCTTATATAAGAAAGGAAAATAAAATTTATCAGTTTTAATAAACTTGGCTATGCCAATGACTTTATTTGATTCTTAAAACAGACAAACCATTTCTTCAGGTTTTAACAATTGTTAATAATTCTTATTGCGATTTAGTCCTTACTGAAAATAAAATAAATATCTAATATGCTTGGTAAAGTGTGTATAGTATTATAATTAAATAATAACAATAAACGAGAAATGATAAATTCAATATAAGCATTATTTATGTTACCTTATTTACTTAATCGTCTCGAAACATTTTATTTTTTAAGGTAATAATTATAATGATTTAGAAAATGAGGTGTGCGTTATATTTCGCTCAATGCACCCTTCAAATGGTATGCCGCCTGACGTACCCTACCTTGAAAAACAAGTTGTGGACCGTAAAGAACAGTAAAGGTTACTATTACCCCCTAAATATGGACAACGAAAAAAGACCTGTTGTATAACTTTTTATTGAAATCTTGCATATCTAAGTTTTATAAATTATAACATTTACGGTGTATTTAAAACAGCAGCAGCTGTTTATTTAAATACTACGTTTAAATAATAAATACGCACATGAGGTGTAATGATATTACTAGGTCGTTCTACCAAAAGAGAGACCAATCATTAATTTTCTGTTAACAAAAATACAGTACTTGCGAGAAATACTAACACTAAAACCAATTTCCGTTAAAATTAATTTATACAGGGGCTTGAAATGTGTCCTTGTCCTCTCCGACGTTTAAATTAGAGTTTTTCAGGTTATTTTTTTTTAATTTATAAGAAGTATGGCTGCAATAGCTACAATATGTAGCTTAAGTTGTAGATACTTAGTAAATTTTCAGTATAAACCTAAATATCGCTTGTCTTTATTTTCCTTCAACTGAATTATACAGTATAAAAACCGCTTACAGAATAAAATTTGGTGTCATTTCAAATATTTATTAAAAACGCTAGGGCTAATTTTTAATATATGTATAAAAGGTACTCTTCTAAACAAATTTTAAATTTACTGATTCATATAAACGCATTATAAGAGAGATGTTTTTTAAAGGGATACCCTGTATATTTTTATATTATTAAATCTGTGGCTTAGTGCTAGAAGGGCCAACGTCTTTTTTTACATGTTTGAATTCTATGTTGGAATTAGTAAAGAAAAATATAACAATTCATATAGCCAAACAGCCACTCTCTATTTTTTTTAAAACAAAATTTGTGAAGCCAAAGTCAATGATATGTTAATAGTATTATTTTTAAGAGGGACGAACATGACATCGACCCCTATGAGTTGAAAATTAATAGTAGGCATAAAAGGTCTAAGTCAACATTCGCAAAAGATTGCCGATGTATCGAAGCTTAGAGTTAAAAAATAATTTAAAGAATGTAAGAGTTATTGTAGACAAAAGGCGTTTATCAGATAGTGGAATCTGCACCAGAGACGATAGAGGTTTTCATGGGAAACAATTTAAAATCTACGAGTTTGCCAAAGAAAGTTAGAAATCACATTAATATGTTCTCGGCGTACGAGAGCCACTATTCTCGAAACCACACCAATAAGAAATATTTATCTTCGGATATTAGTATTTTGCTAATATACCGTTTATATAAAAAAATTGCGAAGAAAGGAAAATTGACATCTAAAAGAAATCTTTGCACCGTAAGATATTTGTCGAAGAATTCAATTTGTCATTTCATGTCCCCAAGAACGATACATGCAGACAATGTGACACATTTAATATCCAGTTGAGGTGTACTGAAACTGAGGAAGGAAGACAAGAAATTGACAACAAAAAGTCTACTCACCTAAGTCTTTCAGAATCTGTTTATGAATCTAAAAGACTTGATAAGATTACAGCCTCGACAGATTCAAAATCTTCGACAATATACTTTGACTTACAAAAATGTGTGGCCACCACTTTCCTAACAAATGGCGTACCTAAGTTCTTATAAGCGGCCTCTTTCGACATTGAATTTGATGATTTACGAAACAGAAGGAAAGTCAACTAGTTCCATTCGCTACCTTTGGAAGGAAACAATTGCAGGACGAGGTGGTCAGGAAATAGCGTTCTGTCATATGGAAGCCGATAGTACTCAAGCTATCATAGAGAAAACTAAAAAACACACTAATTTAGAGGTAGAATTGCCAAGAGATTGGGCAAATCTCTTTGGACAAAAAGGAAATTGTCTTTTTTGTACATATACTGGCGTAATACTAACGTACTTTTGTTTGTAAATGCTTGTGATTGAACATAAACATCTTTTAACGACATCTATTGTGCATTAGAGAAGTTATAAATCATAAGATAATACATTAGGCCGTACCTAGACCACAGCTTACTCAATACGTAAGCTGTGGTCTAGACCGTACCTTCCCAGTAGGAATTCATTTGATGCAATTGTCGTTTCGAAGTAGTCGAAAATTGTTTAGGGAAGAAATGTTCTGATCCATGTTCTAAAATGAATAAATAATTTTTAAGCTAATAAAAAAATTGATTTTTTGGAAAATTTACAATGTGTTACCCCTTAACTCAAACATTATTTTTGCACTTTAATCTTTTATTTTTTATCTCAATTGTAACATTAGAGGGAGGGACTCTATACAGGCACTATATAGAATAGTATGCGAGACATCAAGATACCAAATATATAGAACAATATCGACAATATGATATAAAATATACAGGGTGTTTCATATAAAAATCTAGTGCTCTGTACTGCACCTACATGAAGCATATTTATTTATTTTTAAAGACGTAGCATTTAGATTGAATCGACCTGCCCAATCGTTTCTAATACATTTCTACAATTACATACATCAGAAGTAATTTTGTTCCAGGATTTCCACCGTGTAGATAGTAATATGTAGAAATCATTACTTAGAATGGTATGAGTGGATCAAACTGTTTTATTGAGCGGTGATTCATTGGTTAACCAAAACCATTAAAAATCGTAGAAATTGTTCGATATGGATATTGGGAACATCGTCGCTAAAAGAGAAAATCATAGTAATTGAGGTTTACAAAATCAATTTGCGCATTACAAACTTGACTGAAATCTAAAATTAACCGGTCTAATTTTCTAAGGTTACATTCCATTCTATAACAATGCTAATTCCGAATTATTCAAAGAACGATGTTGCCGCACACAGAAAAGAGAGGAAATAGGTCAAACATGTCTCCTCTACTAGGGTAATATAAGGCAATACATTTAAATTTATACAAATTAAGCAAAGGTTTCATTTTTAAAATTCGATTTAGGATTTACTAGCTTACTATTCATTTATGCTAATACGTTCACGGCCCATTGTTCTCGAGGTTGTTACTTCGTGAGAGTTCCGGCGGGACGGCGGCGCTTCCGGTCCGGTTTAAACTGTTTTGAAATATTAAATTTAATAACCTGCGCAGTGGCGTGCCAGATCGCGGCGATAAACAGGAACGGAAGTCATAATCGTGGAAAAATAATATCACAAAAGTATAGAGATACAAAAAAATTTATTGGTCAAAGAATCGGGCCTATAAATTTGGACATTTTGAAAGTTGATTTGGGTTTGATAAGTGTTTATAAGTGAGTTATTTACGCTGATTTCATATCTACCTTCCGTTTTTGCCCCTCACGTAAGGTTTTCGATCAACTGAATAATCAGAATAAATTAAAAACTAAGGAAAAATTACATTTTAATAAACATTATATTTACTAAATATTAAAAAACATAATAAAAAGCAACAACACAAATAGTTGAAGCTCTAATTTCCCTTTCTCTTTGAAAAACTCTCCCTTTTGAACAGAAAACTTCATTTTGTAGCTTTTCTTGTATAGTCATTCGTTGAATGTTCTCTTTTCAGCATCCAGCAGTGATCTACCATCATCGCCACATCCTATCGACCCTGGTACCTTCTTTCCATCTCCTTTATGTCTTGATTGAACCTTTCAACTTGCTCCTCACTAACAGCACCAAGATTTTCTGGAAAGTAGTTCAGATGAGCATGCAGAAAATGAATTACGAATGAATATTACAACCAAATTGCTTAAACTTATCCAGTATTTTGTTGGAAATTTCCTCATACTGCGGATGTTTATAATTTCCTAAAAGAATTTCTATTACATTTTTAAAGCATATTCAAGGTCCTTTTTCAGTTTCTGTCATTGTTTCCTCAAACTGTTGGTCCTGCATTGATTTTCCTATTTGTGGTCCTACGAAAATGCCTTCCTTTAATTTTTCTTCAAAAAGAGTATTTTTACAACTTCCAGGCATTTTTAAAACAAAATAAAAACACACGACGCGATGTTACGAGTAAACGTACACACATTAAGAACGTACTACAGCGACTATGTAAAAACTCGAGTAGTATAAAACCAGAACACCCCCACCGGCCAACTCTATTTCGGTAAATCCCTCATACTTTCTGTGTTAATAAGTATCTAATAAATTTAAACGATATCCAGATGCCTTTGGATATTTACTAATAATTTTTGTTATAATGATGGGATTTGGTTCTTACTAAAAATAAAAATAATTTAAACAGTGTTAGTATAGTAGGTAGTAAAATAATCAAGAATATACCCAATTACTAAATTCATTATTTCACAACTAATCTAACAATCATACATCTAATATCTGTCAGTTTTAATAAACTTAGCCATGACAATAACTATGTTAGAATTATTCCGAAAGCATAAATAACAACTTTTTTCAGATTTTAACGATTGCTGGTAATTCTTATTGAGAAGTAGGTAAATTGAAATTAAAATTTATTTATTATTTTTATTAAATAATATATAAATTTTATATATAATATAAATGAGAAATGGCAGATACAAAATATGTTAGTAAAGGAAAGAAAGCACTTGCTAAGTTTCACAAAAATTTCGAACTACTAATATCTACAATTTCATTTAATAGTCAAAATTGTTTCACCATGTGCCCAGCGACCTCTCCATTTCTACAAAATATGCATTTATATTATTTTGTTTAACTTATCGTCGCAAAACATGAATAGGTTAGGTATATATACATAATATCTTTTCGGTGAAATCATCCAGCCACTCGTAAAATTACACATCATTTGGTCATTTAGTCGTTGCAGATAAAAAACTTGGCCATCACAATTAATGTTTGCTTCTTGAAATACATAACAGCTTTTATACATAATTTAGTTAACCAGAAATCACGAATAGCAATATTACCTCAAGTTTCAACTGTGTCAGCGTGAAGAAAGCTGTACTATATTGTGGTATATTTATATTAGTTTTATACCTGAAATGTATATAAATTTACAATTAATTATAATGGTGTAAAATTTTACCTATTTTACACAATTTAAACATACAACTAAAAGCGATAAAGTTTTACCACGGCAGATTTTCAACAGTGTACTTTTTTCAGACTTTAAAAGAATAAATAAAATATTTCAAGCGTTTTGATAACTCGTGTGAATTTTGTGCGGAGGTTTTACAGCCTACAAGCCCTTAGAGGTACACTATATTGCACCGATCATTATCCTAGAAATAGTCTTATAAGTGACGCACTATTTAACATATTCCACGCGTCTATTCGAATTATAATTAATATCAGGAAGTGGCAACTCATAAACATAATTATTAACTGTTTGATCCGTCATGTCAATGGTTTCCGTGACGTTTAACAAAAAAAAAAATATTGATGAAATTGCTTATTTCTAACAATGTATGTCAATATGCCAATTACCAAATTCGACTCTATTATAATGTAAGTGAAAACTTTGGCAGACAATTAATCTTTCGGGTTAGTGTCAAGACCGAAGTGTACGTACGTGGAAAACCATTAACGTCTTTATTAATGATGGAACATTTATTAGAGTGCTTACAAAAACTATTCATTGTATACAGTCGTTGAAATGAGAGACATATTTATTTTAATTCATATGCAACGTTGGCCCATTAACTCCTATAATGTACGCAGTCTCTCGGTCGATATAATTGCATCTGCCATTAGTTTTATGAATAAGGAGCAATAGTAATGCTCGGCCCAAAGTTTACTCGTTCATGGGTCATGGATGCTGGCACTACTAGTTCTTTCAATTTTGACAAGTTAATTTACCATGTTAAATACAACGTGGATCGCGTTGTTGAATTGCAAGGAACTACAATAAAAGCAATAATAATAAACGACATAACAGATATCACTTTGTGTCATAAACCAGATATTACTTTGCATAAAAGCACATTGTATTCTTGATAATTTAACATTAAGTTAAATTGCACGATCTCGGTGGCCAGTTCATGTCACCGCTGCGCGAGATAACCATGTCTTAAATCGCTCATGCAGAATGTTCATCGTGGCATGCGCTGTATGGCGTAGCATCATCCTGTTGAAACCACATGTCGTTGGTTCCCATATCATCCAGTTTAGGCCACGATAAGTTGCTTATCATCGATCTGTAGCGCTCGCCGTTGACGGTTATGGCAGTGTCAGTTTCCTTTTGGAAGAAGCACGGACCGATGATTCCGCCAGACAAAACAGTGACTTTCTCCGGATGTATTTGGTGCTGGTATATCTTATGTGTATTGACATCATCTCAAGTCCGACAATTTTGCATCAAAATCGAAAACTCTATCACTCAAAGTTAATTAGATTTCACGATATTTCATCGCTGCGTATAATCCCTTTCAAGCCACAATTATTATCATCTCTGTATGGACGGGCCAACGCTTAAGCATCCCATTAATGTTAATACTAAAATAATTTTGGCATATATGAAATATTTATTAGATCCATTATTTTAGGCGATGATAATTTATAAAGGCCGAAAGTAGAGAAAGATGTAAATACGGTGAAAATTTAAATGAGGGACAAAATTTATTTGGTTTTATAGTTTAGACACGTTATACACTAAGAGAACAATTGACTTGTTGCTAATGACTGAGATATGCAATTCCAGACGCTTATGGTAATAATTGGCCTGAATAGGGAGTCTATGCTGACGCCTGATAATGGTCCCAAGGATAAATAGGTTTAGGTCGAGCAGTACTACTGCTCTTTACTCATCTTATCGCTGTAGACCGGGACTGTCGCGTTTAATAGTAGGCCCACCGTTTTCCCCGCTAATCTCGCGAAGACAAAAATATGCCATTGGAACCTCGGGAGCAATGACAAACATCGGTGAGTTGAGGCTGACTTACCTTAGTTCTATCCGGGGCCTCTTCTGTCTTATTTGATTTTGACCGGCTGTGGGGCCCTGGGTATGGATTTCGGCTATCTAGCGATCCCGAACGCGTTGCGTTGTTTCCATTTCAATCACCACAATGGGATTTGAGCTATGAAGCTGCGGACAGGGACAAGACCTATTCCGCCTAGTGACGAGTAGGACTAGTCTCAGATTATCGGCATTCAGCAGTGCGAGTCAGCTCGTTTTCCCAATGTATGGTAAGGTATATTGGATGGGTATTGTCGGTCCGTTGAAATGTATTGGTCTATTATGCGTCCTGACTTCCTCCGGGTCGTAGGCCGTGACCGTTTTTATTAGCGGATTCAGGTTATCTTCCGCTTGAGCTTTCCTGGCTCCCTGTATGATCTTCTCGGTTACCATCATGTATTGCAGGTCCGTCCGGATGTCTGCATTTCTTACGAACCATGGGCGTCCACGCTTTATCGCAGTATTATTTTCTCAACGGCCTGTAAATTCTGGACCATCAGTTGGTACTGGAGGACGTTATTTACCAGTAGCAGGTGTCTTTGGCGCTATCGTTAGTATATATGCCATAAAGTACAGATCCTTAGACCTACAAATGTCGCATGCAATTAAAGAAAGTACCCCCATTGGCTGTTAATACGCGTGTCATATCTTGTCTTGCCCTTATCAGAAATTATTTATGCAAGGATAACGTTAGTTTTAATATTCGAGGGATGCTATATCTACATTCAAAGCCCAATCATAATTAGTCACAAATACCGAGAGTTCAAGCAGAAAAGTAGTAGAATATAATGATATTTATTTTTGTGTGCATAATATGAATCTGTAAAAAAATTGCGGTTTCCATTTAAGAAATCAAAGTTGACCTTCAAATAACCGGCGTATTATTCTCTCAGAAGTTTTCACACCGCATAATAATGATCGAAACCGAGAAGTGGAAGAAGCTTTATCTTCCCCAGTTCCGGTAGAAGAAAAATTAAAATCATTTTCCTTAAAAGAAATAAAAGTTGAAATTAGCAAACCGAATCCAAAAAAGGCTCCAGGCCTGGACCTTGCAATAACCGACGAAGACCCAACAATAGCCTGACTCATTCTTCAAACGCATCTCAACCTCATAATAACGTGGCTACAAAAATGGAAAACTAAAGTCAACGAGTCCAAGTCATTTCAAATAACATTCACTCTACGAAAAAGTCCCACTGTCCCATAGTCACCCTTAATTATAGAGATATACCACACAAGAAACAAGAAACTGTGAAATATTTGGAATTACATACACTCGGACTCGAAACTAAATTGGAAACAGCATATAAGCAGCAAAAGAAAACAAATAAACCTAACAATAAAACGAATCAACCGGTTAATAGCTCGTATCTCTGAGCATTGACAAAAGAATCCTTATTTTCAAACCAATAATCAAACCCATATGGGCATATAGAGTTTAACTCTGGGGATGTTTCATCAAATCAAATACAGTGATCATGTAGAGAGCTCAGTCCAAAATAAAGAGTTTTTCAATAAGGACGCTCGATTTTTAAACGTAAGTAAAACAAGTTGTGTGTAAGATATCCACTCAATTTATTTGAAAGAACATTTTATGGCATTAAGTATGGAGTATAATGTTCAAATGTCCAATTTTAGATGACTTTGTCTCATAAATCTGGCTGAATTTACTGAATGGCATTCGTTATGTTGTCTTCGAGGGCATCAATTATTTGCGGTTTATTCGCATAGACCTGCAATTAATGATAGCCCCAAAGGAAGAAGTCTAAAGGTGTTAAATCACATGATATATGCGACCAGTTCGTGTCACGGCTGCGCGACATGCCCTTAAATCGTTCATGCAGAATGTCCTTCGTGGAATGCGCTGTGTGGTATGTAGCGTCGTCCTCTTGAAACCACATGTCGTCGGTATCCAAACCATCCAGTTTAGGTCACAATAAGTTGCTTATCATCGATCTGTAGCTCTCGCCGTTGACGGTTATGACAGTGCCAGTTTCGTTTTAGAAGAACGGAGTGATGATTCCGCCAGACCAAAATCCGCACCAAACAGTGACATTCTCGGGATGCATTTGGTGCTGGTATATCTCGTGTGGATTGTTATCGTCCAAAATTCAAAAATATTGCTTGTTCACATATCCATTCATCCAAAAATGGGCCTCGTCGTTAAAGATAATTTTTTTGTCGAAATTTGGGTCAACTTCCCCAAAAAAAGCTCCAAAGCCCAACCAGCGAACACATGGCATTGCCTATGGTCGTTGGTCAATGAACTCCTTACCACATCATGTGCAAGAATCTCCAAGAACCGTGTACAAAGTCATCAAAATTAACTTATAGATTGTATATACATAGATCTAAATGTTAATAAAAAAGTAAAACAAAAAATAACCAGTGAAATCCGGGAAAAAAAAAAATATATATATATATATATATATATATATATATATATATATATATATATATATATATATATATATATATATATATATATATATATATATATATATAACCATTAGATCCCGCTTGTAAAATGGTTACACTTTTGTTTGAAACATTTTTCTCGAAACGCTCACTTTTCAAGTTATCCTCGTTTTCCAACTTAAATACCCCACCCTGTGTTAATAATTGATTGAGAACATAATTCCGCTTCTGTATGTTTTCGTTCCGTTTTCCCTTTGTACAAATCGTCGAGAAATCGTTTACATTCTTGGAAATATTATTAGTTGTTTGTGTATAAAAATACCTCAGCGTTACAAAACACTAAAATTTCAGAACGAGCGTGTTTCTTACTTTCCATTCAACTCGATATAATTTAATTGTGTGATTAATATTAATATCGGCACAAAATAAGCCATGAAATTAACGGTATTTTTTAATAAGTTTCTGTTGAATTACGCAGTTAAAGCCTGGCCTATTAAGCAGCCACTAATGTGATGATGAAATAATATTCTATACGCCCAGGGTCCAAGTTGATATTGAATTTTCATGGGTGATTTTTGTTTAAAGTTTCAGGCACTTTTGTATTCGTTTATGATTCATGTGTGATAAAACCTTCTAATATCCCTAAGTATATTGTGATTGGATCTTTGGACGCACAAAATATAATTTAACAAATCCTGTTTTGATAGTCATTTGGTTTTACTAATGTTTTGTTTCCTTATACCGGGTGTAACAGGATCATGGTATGCAACCCTTTCCTAATTTAGTTTTGAAGATAATTGATTGAAATTTGGGATATCTAATACACATAATAAGCGGCACTTTTTGACATAAAATTGATTTTTCTTTCACTTCCGGTTTCGCCGGAAGTGACACTAACTTTCGTTTTTTAAATAGAATACCCTATATATTACTGCGTTTTTGAATTATGCATGATTTTACGAATCCAACGATATCAAATAGGTGACATTTCAAAAGTCAACATTTTTTATAATCTAATTTTTAGTTTTCCATTTAAGTGTGCCATGACGGTTCCGATTTAATCTAAATGACCCGTGTAATGGTACAAAAATCGAAATCCCTTCAAAAATACTGAATCACGTGATTTATGAACAAATAAAATTCATCAAAATTGTTTTTGGGGCAAAACTCATTTTTTCAAATGGAACCATATTGGTACCGTAGTACAATTTATTAGTACGGTTAATAAGGAATTTATTCATATGTCGTATTAAAATGTGCAATAAATAAAAACAAAATTACAGCTAAAAGAAAATAAGAGAATACTAAAATTTTCTTTTAGCTGTAATTTTGTTTGTATTTATTGCACATTTTAATATTGGATTCGTAAAATCATGCATAATTCAAAAACGCAGTAATATATAGGGTATTCTATTTAAAAAACGAAAGTTAGTGTCACTTCCGGCGAAACCGGAAGTGAAAGAAAAATCAATTTTATGTCAAAAAGTGCCGCTTATTATGTGTATTAGATATCCCAAATTTCAATCAATTATCTTCAAAACTAAATTAGGAAAGGGTTGCATACCATGATCCTGTTACACCCGGTATATTAAAATGGTCAATTCCGTTTTGCTCAGTACCCATCAGTAATTGAAATACAGTATGATGCGGCGTTTTACATTGCGCTGACGTAAGGCAGCCGGATATCAGTATTAAGTATGTGCGAGCTAGCTTAGCACCACTAGCGGAGAATGCAGTCCCCAACGAAGGGTACTTTTATGTTGTTTACCATTGCTGTAAATGCAAAATCGGTCGTGCAAAATCTAAAATTGTAATTAATAGTGCAGTTGTAAGGAAAATGTAAGTGCAATAAATAAATAAATCAGAGATTAAGGAATACAAAGAAGTCATCACCACAGATTATCATAGTCATAGATTTACATAAGAAAATAGTAAAATATGAAGAGAATATTGAGATCAGGATTCGGGGGCGTTAGTCACACAATAGACTTTAATCCTCAAGAAATACAAAAAGAAATGGCCCTTGCAAACTCTCATGTCGTGAAAGTAGAAGAACGACAATCACCTGAGCTGGACCTGGGTGTGATTAGAGGTTATGTCATCCGACAAACGTCTGTAACTTCACCACCCTATCAAGTTGATCTTCAAGTACGAAATATTTTTTTTCATCATTTTATGAGGCTATCAGTTAGCATTAACTGATTTTTTATTCCATTTTATATAGATAACTAATGATCGAAACGTTGTACAAGTGGATTGTATTTGTGTGTCTAAACAAGGCCACAAATGGAAACATATTTATGCTATGATACATTATCTTAACACTGATTTCCGCCCGTCAAATGAGAAGTGTTCTTAAGAATGAGTTGTATTTGTCTTCTTAAATATCGTTGAAACCTGACGAAAAAATTAATTTGTATCTTTCTATGCATTAGTCGTAATTTTTATTTTAAAAAATAGTGCATTTCTTACCTGTCGATTTTGTTTGACACTGCTCTCTTGTATGCAGTAGGGAATATTGTTGGAATAATACTTGGACTTAAGAGATGGTCCAATTTTCTATTACCAACAAAATGAGCACTGCATATTCTACTATATTTGTTTGGTTGCCAAAGATTTCCATCAACATTGAATAAATAAAAATTATAAATATAGTTTGTGTAAATAAGGTGACTCGGTAACTGCAAGATTTGTAGGTTACCTTTTCAGTTATCCACTTTTTTCGCTGAGGTTTCTTATGTGGCACAGAAGGAAAAACGTAAAAATGACACTTTGGGAAATTACTATAATTATTTTTGCAACCAACCACATAATACACTACCTTAGAGTTTTGTTTTGACGAGATCATTTTTCGTTCATCGTTTTTAATAATTTTTCTATACAACCACGTGTATAACCCAGTATAATTAGTGTAAATTTACCTATAAATGTTTCTGAATTTTGCCACTACTCGCGCTGCATATCAGCTGCCCCCACTTTCTGACCATCTTGCACATACTCAACAGACAGAACAATGCGGGTGATACACAATTCAATTAAATTAAGCGGCTGACATTGTAAATCACATAGGTTACCTAACCCGCATGTTGCTGTTGTATTCATTCAGGTGCATATTGGGGGTAAAGTCACAGTTTAATGCTTTTGGGATGCATTAAACTTGTGGTAAGTATACCACACCTACTTGATTTTGTAGTAGGTAAATATCGGTTAGAGGCGCTTTTCATCAATTTTAATACGATTATGAAAAACCAGTTCAAAATAATACATTATGCCACATTAGTGGAATGTGAATTAGATATAGCAATATATATATATATATATATATATATATATATATATATATATATATATATATATATATATATATATATATATATATATATATATATATATATATATATATATATATATATATATATATATATATATATATATATTCCATTGTATTATTTTATGTCTTTAACGCAATATGAGGCTCTGTGTTTTCAATGCGATTTCAACGAAAAGCGTAGTTAAACTGAAATATATCTGTATATGATGTTTATTTAGTATTTAGTTCATGATAACTTTTGATTTATTTAACATTAATTTAAATATTTTATTCTAAATATAACATTTATTTCACATAAACAAATGTATTTACTTTATAGCAATTTATCATTACTGGATATGTTAAATATTAATAAATTACTTACTTTTATTTCAAAACCAACATATTTTTACATAAACAATGTGTTTAAATCCTAACTAATACATTAGCATTGATCAATTTGATAACATATTTTGTTATTATTAGTTTAACAATGTAATCCATTAACAATAAGTAAATTAATATTTTAGTGTAGCAATACCAACATGGTATTGTGACCATTATTCCACAATACCGTATCTGTAATAATATCAGTTTTCAAAGTAATGCCAGAACATTTCGACATTATCAGAGATCTTCATACCATATTATGAACTATTAATAATATTCCGATATTAAGGTAGTTTTATTATAACGACCTCACTCCTCGAAATATATTTCCCGCTGAAAATAAATCCCCAAGTTTGTAAACAGTCTGTATACCACTGAAAACCGGATTCTTGTCACTCCAAGTTCGCAGACACTCTGTATATTACTAAAAACCAAATATTTGTTATCCCAAATTGGTAAACACTCTGGATATAACTGAAAACCGAATACTTGTCACTATAACTCACAGTTTTCATACCTTTAAATTACATTCGTTTCGAATATGTATTAACATCTACCGGGCGATAAAAAAATATTATTTTCGCAATAATATATTTATTACGATGTTATTTTGATTTTTGCTTATTGATAGTACTTAATTAATTTTTTTTATGACTAATAGCCATGTCAACTTTTTATTTTACATAAACTATTAGAATCAGTCAAATTTACTTGCCAGTGGTATCAGTGTTTAAATTTTGTTCAATAAATACTCCATATTCGCGATTTTTTAAAATAGATTCATACATACATACATACTTCTTTTAGAAATTTATTTATTAATTTATTAACAGAATTTTAAACCACAAAGATAAACAATGAGAATAGAAGATTTGATTAACAAAAGATACAAAATGCCTGAACCGCCTGAGTAGTGAGTGGGTGTTTGATATACACATATAATGGTATCTTTAATCATATTTAATTAAACAATAAATTAAAATGTCAAACTGGTTATATAATACGATACATAAAACAAATACATGCAATAACAAAGGTTTTTAGTTACCATGTGGGTCAGACTGGTCGTCCCTTTAAAATGAGATAGAACGAACACTTGCGTGTTCATTTAGAATAATATTTCTGTAGTTAATTTTAAAAGGACTTAATATGTGGGTTTGACGAATACAAATACAAAATAATAGTTCTATACTGACTTTAATAGACTCTTTCCTTAAAAAGCATTTTTCATTTACCTATTTTAATATACGGTAATTGCTTAGTTCAATTCAAGCAATTCTTACTTGTTTGTTTCCCCATTCACATTGGGTTGTTTTAAGAACTATACAATGCATAAACGGAGATTCATATACCTATGTTAAAAACTAAATTTATGCAAAATATAAGATTAAATAATGAAAAGAAAGAGAAAAAACAAAGAACAGAAACGAAAGTTAATTAGGAACAAATTTCAAAATAGGCTAACGTATTAGGTACCTAGTTAAAGGTCAAATTAAAATATCAATGTTATAAAATATTCGTTATAATTTGTTTGATTTAAATAAATGGGAAAGTTTTATCTTACCATAATTATCGTGACATAACCCATAGCCCTTTCCAAAATTTTCAGTGAGAAAAATCAAATTCTTTTTTTTATTAAATATTTTGTGAAGAAGTAGGATATACGTTACAGTTATACGGCATAACTTGAAATTTTATAATGCGTTATGGTATAATAAGCAAAATGGATATTTCTTTTAAACTTATAATTAGGAAAGTTAACAAATTTTATTTAAATTTCTTCTAATCTATGTTCAAGATTTCTATCCATTATTCCTACATAAAAAGGATTCAAATTACTATTTCGTATTCAGATTGACTGCGCACCACGGTATTATATACTACTATTGATTTCGGGTTAGTAAAAGATTTTATGATGTTAGTGAAAGATGTTGTTAGTATAAATCCTAAATTTCTATAAGCTTTTCGGCTTCAATATGACACTCAAAAGTTAATTTAGGGTCTAATATAATACCTAGAGCTCTAACTGAGTCTACTTTCTTTAGTTGTGAATTACTTATTGTACCTGGTATGAAAATATAGTGTTGTCAGATCACTTTCAAAATGTTATTAAATAGCATTTGTCAATATTTAAAAAAAACTGTCAATATGCTATAGAAACAACGAAAATAGAAGAGGAATAGAGGAATACGTATTGAAGAATAAAAACAAGATCTTCCATAATGCTTGTCCACCCTGTATATTCGCCTGATTTTTCAACGTAGGTAGGTACAGTTTCATCCGCTTGAGACTGATTAAATATTATCGATATTAAATTAAATTTTGATATAAGGCTTGATTGCGGTGAACTAACTGCGATGAACAAACACTTTTCAAAAAACTCACTGAACAAACTGAAAACTGGATAAACGTTGCGATCGAATGGACTGTGCAGTGTACACTAAGAAATGAATAAATGAATTTTTTGGTCGATAGATACCGACCGATGTAGCTATCAAACGCGATGAGTGTGTATGTAGCAAACATCTGACAATTTTTAAAAAATTCATAGACAATTCGATTCACATTCATCAAATGCGCGAACTGTCAAACGCGCGAAGTTAAAATAGTCGTTAAGTTTTCTCAAATTTTCCAATTTTCTGCGCAATTTTCTTAATTTTTCGTTCCGTAAAAACCTTCTACGAAGTATTAGAAAACATAAAAAAAAAGATGAATGAAGTGGGTTAAGTCGTTCTCAAGTTATGGCGTGACCAAGGGAAATAGGGATTCATTTTTATATGTATAGATTAATAGTATCATAACTAGATAATCAACAATGTCATTAATTATATATCTATTGTTATTAATCTTATACCACTCAAAAAATTAGGACGCTGTTTTCGATATCGTTGTTTACATCTATCTAATAGGTAACAAACTGGCTAGTTAGTAGAGATTTTGGTTGACAAAAATATAATTTAACCTCGATCTAATTTCTCTAATCGTTTTTATTTTTATTATTATTTTACAAACACCCCTAATGGCATTTACTGAAATTACAATCTAATCATGAACTCAGATCAATGAGTCATATTTTTCAAATCTACTCGTAATTTACTACAGCTACGAAACTTACATCTAAGAACTTACTCATTAGAATTCCTCACTTTTTCTAATAGCTTAATTACACTAATACCAATGTGCATACAAACACTGTCTTCCGCTTTTGTACTAACAAAATTTACACTAGCTCAAAGAGATTTATCTTGATGCCCTTGGGTCTTCTAATCTGGCTGGTATTGTCGAGGAGCTGGATGGCTTCGACATTGACGTGATAAAGAAGTTATTGTTCGTGACTCTTGGCAAATCCTATATAAATGTTCCTATAGGTCACTATTTCTGCAATACCAGGGCGCATTGATAATGCTCATTAACACTTTGTTTTGGAATCGCTGGATTATTTCTAAATTACTCTTACTTGCACAACCCCACAGCTGAATGCCATAAGGTCTCGAGCATTTGTTGTACAGAAGTACTACCGATATGTAAATATGAAACAGGAATTTTTTGTATAAAAAATACACGTTTATTGTATGAAAATGTTAAAACATATTTTATTCTAAGTATTGCCCATTACTAGCTATACATTTTTCCCATCTCGGTCTTTCGGTTTTCCTGCTGTCTTTCATCCAGTTCATGTGGAACCTATTTTCCCATCTTCTGGATATTTCCCATGGCTTTCAAACGTATGGAGACGGCTATCTTCAAACTTTTTCGGTGGTCTTCTACGTTCTTCATTTCTCTTGTCAAAATTGCCACTTTTGAATTTATTAAGCCACTCAAAGCACTCTGATTTACCAAGGGCTTGCTCACCGTAGGCTTCGACAAGCAGTCGATGCGATTCTGCTGCAGTTTTCTTCAAATTATAGCAGAAAATCAATGCTATCCTCAAATGTTCAACGCTATTAAAAACGATGTTGTTGTATGAAACTTGTATTGTTGTGAGATAAAAACCTTTATCAGATGTCAAAACAAGAAAATGACGTGCATGACACGGTATGATGGTAACTACATTAGCAGCTAGGCCATCTATGGACAAATTTCGGTTACATATTTGCACACCCGGTATATTGACAGAGTAGAATTTTGTCCAAGCTGCTAATAATTTTTTTTAAATTTGATGTCGTCTAATTCCTCTTTTTTTTTTTGACATGAACTTAAGCACAGCTTAGCGTCCAGTGTTGTACCCAAATATTTTGTAGTATCAGCATATGGTACTTGGGTATTGTTTATGCTAACAGATACATATGTTGGTCTCTTTTATTTGTGAAGTTAACATGGGAAGATAGCCTCACTTAATTTGATTCTCAATTACTTAGTCCAGTTGTAATTTTTTTTGACTGATGTTTGCAGATTTATTGCTGCTTCTTCGTTATCTTTACCTACAGCCATTATATTAGTGTCATCAGCATTAATTCTGAAATATCACTGGTATATAATAGGTGGTCTATGACAATTATGTGTGAAACAAAATATCGGCCAAATGCTCGCCACGGTTTCGGTGGCATACCTCTATCCGATGGTCAATATTTTCAATTACTCTGAGACATAATTGAGGTTCAATGTCGTTAATGTGCCGAATTATCTCATCCTTTAGCTCTTGAATTGTTCTTGGCTTATTGACGTACACTTTTTCTTTTAAATATCCCCAAAGAAAGAAGTCCAACGGTATCAAATCACATGATCGTGGCGGCCAATTAACATCGCCACGACGTGAGATAACACGGCCATTGAATTTTTCGCACAAAAGTGCCATTGTTTCGTTGGCTGTGTGGCAAGTGGCACCATCCTGTTGGAACCACATATCGTCCAGGTCCATATCCTCAATTTCTGGCCACAAGAAGTCCGTTATCATCTCGCGATAGCGAACACCATTCACGGTAACTGCTTGGCCGACCTCATTTTCGAAGAAGTACGGCCCGATGACGCCGCCAGCCCATAAACCGCACCAAACAGTCACTCTTTGTGGATGCATCGGCTTTTCAACAATCACCCGTGGATTCTCATTTGTCCAAATGCGGCAATTCTGCTTGTAAACGAATCCACTGAGGTGAAAGTGTGCCTCGTCGCTGAAGATGATTTTCTTTGTAAAGTCACCATTCACTTCTGTCTGTTCAACCAACCATTCGGCGTATTGACGACGCTTGAAATGGTCAGTAGGCTTCAGCTCTTGAGTCAATTGAACCTTGTAAGCGTGTAAATTCAAATCTTTATTCAAAATTCGCATCAGTGATGTTCGTGAGATGTTCAATTGTTGGGCACGACGACGAGCCGAGGTTGACGGCTCTTCTGCTACACTATCGTGAACAACAGCAATGTTTTCCGTAGAACGAACTGGGCGAGCATGCGCCCAAATCCATCCATCAAATTTTGCTGAAATTTGCGCACAATTCTCCCGATTGTGGACACATTTGGTAGATTATGCTGACCAAAAAAGTCACGAAGTGCACGAAATGCATTTTGATTTGAACGCCCATTTTCGTAAAAGGCTTCAACAATCTTAACGCGCTGCTCAATTGTGTACCTCTCCATGGTTGAATTTGTCAAACACTGAAACAAAGAAATGTCAAATTAAGTTGGGCAAAAAACTTGACGTTAAGGTGTGACTCACAATTAAAATCGTGCATTATGGTTGGACCACCCTTTAGTAGGTAAAGGCCCTAATACACTGTACAGAGTAAGCGTCTTTCGACTTAATTTGAAAGCTCGATCTGAAATAAGACGTACAATAATTATGGATTTGTTTTTGAATATATATATATATATATATATATATATATATATATATATATATATATATATATATATATTTTTTTTTTTGATAACACTTATTTTTGTTATAATCTTGGTACATGTTGCAATTGCTACAGAGTTACACCGTTACAGTTATTTTCTAACACCGCTTTCTGGGGCACCCTATATGTGGATACGACTATGAGTTACCGTGAAAAACTGTCACTTATCTTTGCATAATTTTTTATCGTTTATTATTGTAGCTATTTGTTGAAATGTTGCCCTCTGCTGTGTTTAACCAAGAATAATGTTCCATTTAACGGCCAATAAGCACCTTAAGCGAATGATAAACAATTGAATTACTATCTCATATACAGATAACTGTAAGTTAATAGACGCATGTCTAAAAAAAGATAAACATTGTTAAAGCAAACGTATAGCCGCATCGAGCAGTATTAATAAAAAACCTAAATATTTTAACAATACCTTATACTGTTATTCGCGGGATCGTTCGCAATCTAATTGTCAGTGCCTCATGGCGTGTTTGTGACATGCTTTTTAATAATACACATTAAATTTCGTCAGGGACATTACGTTGCACTTTTTGCGGAATATGGAATGGTGCGGCGTCGCGCATTGTATGTTGATTCCACCATTTCAACGAAAACAACGAGTTGTTTATTCGAAATCGGTGTTCGGGTAAAGTACAAGTACATACAGTGCGTGATAAAAAAATTCGTTGCGTAGAGTTTTCAATGATTTCAATACAACGGAAGCAAACATCCTCTTTTTAGATCGTCAGGTTCAGAACAGTTTTAGTAAAATCCTTTTCAGTCCACATGAATTGGAACAGAAGGGCCATTTTAATGACTATCAGAGTCCCTGTATTATGTTATGCATATGAAAAATAATACAGGGCGGTAATAAACAGTGACGGCGCCAGCGGGGAGGTCTGGGTGGGCACGTGCCCACCCAAGTGCCCACCCAAAAAATTTACTATCTACAACATTATAATATGAAACAAAATATAGATATAAAATTTTGACTACTACTATTTCAAAATTTGAAAACAAACAAAGTGTTAAAATCATTAATTTTTTATAGCTATCCGACATCCTGAATAAACACAGATTGGCATTCAATGAGATTATAAATTATATCAATATTTATTACAATTCCTGTAACAAGTGCGGCATATGAAAGGACCTTTTCATGTCTGAAAAGGTCCTTTTCAGACATAAAAATTAAACATGAGAGATTAAGTCATTTGGCTGTACTAAATATAGAGAAAAAAATAGCAGCTTGGGTTTGGAAAACATCTTTGAGAAATTTGCAACAACACATAACAAAAAATTGCTGTTGAAATATATTCATTAATATTTTAACTTATTAACTTAAGGTACTACTAATTTCTTTTGTAAATTGTGTTTATGTTAATATGTTTTTATCTTTATATTGTTATTTGTTACTTGGTGCTATATAATTAGTACATTATGCAAATGTATTATGAATTAACCCCCCCCCTCCCCCCCGGTACACACACACATCGAAAATATGTGCCCAACCCAATAATTTTTTTTAGAAATCCTGGCGCCGTCACTGGTAATAAAATTCCGCAGAATATTCATAATTTTGTTATTAAATTTAAATGCATTTAGTCCTGAAGGAACTTTTCACTATATCCTTTGCCTTATTTGACACATAATTGAAAACATAACTCCTAAATTTAGGCTTACAAATAAACATTTTATGTGCAAGCACGCAGTGACATTGGTAGTTTTCTAGCAGGTAAGTTTATTTGCATCGAAACATTTATTTCGATAATGACTTCACGTCGATTCTTCTTCTTGAGAATGCATTGGCTTGTGGTACAATAAAGTCCAAGCGAAAATACCTAAAAATTTGGAAAGTGAAGAGAAAATGAAACGTGGAGACTATGACTACAAATTTGAGCTTATGAGCCCCATAAGAATGGTCTAAGCTTTTTAATTTTCGCAATACCTTACTTTAATACCCTATATAGTAAATCCTATAGAAAGACGAACCTACAAACAGATTGCAGCCGATGTGTCCAAATTATCAACTTTTCAATTAAAGAACGATCATTCAATCGTTTTTATTTTAGATTGTTTCAATCATTCAATTTGCTTAAAAACCTATGGCTCTTTAAATTAAACTCACTAAAAAGATCAAGTTACCTTTGTCTCTCGGAAATTTAAGATAAAATTTAAAAAATATACAGGAATAGCGGTTCGATAGTCTACAATTTTACCAGAAAGATCCAATAGACCCTTTCGAAGTATTGTACCGCTTTCGAATATTTTAACGATCCTGTATAATAACTTAGACAGAAGTTTCCTTATTTTGGTTATTACCCGTTTTTTCATGTACGAATATCCGTTCTCGAAATGCATCACTGAGCATTGTAGCGAAATAAAATACTTCAAACTACTACTTAAAGCTTCCCCGCAGACTACATGCCTGTCCGGGCGAAATTCATAACTGTACCGTCTGTTAAAAAAAATTAATATTATAGAAATAATAACTTTACAGCTATTGCAATTTAGTTGTGTGCCCGCGGTGGCGTTCCGACTACAGACACCATTTTACAATGTTAAAATGAAAGTATATGAACGGTATTTCTTGCATAAAAATTCTCGAGCATTCTGAAATAAATATCACAACCTGCGAGCCGACAGGAACGGACTGAGGGCAGGAAATACGAAGTGATATAATTCTTATGAGTTGGACTCTGTACACGTGGAAAATATTATTAATTAGATAATGTAAATAGATAGAAAACATGGAAAAATAACGTATTTCTAAGAATTATTGATTTTGAAAAACGTTACTTTATTTATCAAATTAACTTATTTATCAGTCAATCACTTTCTTTCATTAACTAAGTTATAATTATTAACTTTATTAACTCATCGTGGCATCACCAACATACCTCGGTTACCCTAGAAGGACTTTAAAAGTAGTACTACCACGTACTATCATTACTTTTACCTAAAGCTAGTAGATTATTATATATTTTAGTTATATTATAACGGATGTCCAGAAAGGGTAGAGGGTATTTGTAGATTCAATAAGAAAAAAAAACTAGAAGTCAGAAAAAATAAATTTTTTTGTTAATTTTTAGACAAGGTTTTGGAAAATTAAGTACTAAAGATTATGTTCTCCAAATATTGACCCTCACGCTGCTGGCACTCCTTTAACCGTAAACGGAAATTAGCCACCACGCGTCTACACATCTCTCTGGAAACGGCGGCCATTTCGGTGCGAATGTTGTGCTTTAATTGCACTAAAGTTCGTGGTTTGTTTACATACACTTTCTCTTTAAGGTATCCCCATAAGAAATAATCAAGAGGTGTAAGATCAGAAAATGGATTCGAATGTTTAAGAATACCGGCTCGACTGTAAAAATTCTCAATCCAGGTCGCCCGTGCTCTTTTCGAACCCCACAAGCGATTGAAGAAGTGAGAGTTTCAGTGCGTGAAAATCCTTCTCAATCAATTCGCAAACTTTCGTATTATGCAAATACATAGGAATCGTCATATTTAAGAAAAATATAATTTCATACATTCCAAATTACATATATATCGCATATACTTAAAATAGTTCAAATTTACTAGGTTAGAGGGGATTGGTAAAAAGTCAACAGCTGGGCCACTCCGGCCCTGCGCCTTTGAATAACTGTTCACGTGCTGAACCCACTTTACGGCTAGGACATTTGATGTCATTTAACCCAAGACTTACTTTTGCTCCGTCTCATAGGCGTTACTCGCCAGATAGCGAGGCGTGCATTTTTGCAAAGAATGATTAACAAAAACTATCACGAAATCTATCGGGCGTCAAGGATAAACCGAATAATACGATATAAAAAATGGTTTTATTTTGATACACAGAAACTTATTGCATGGATTCTGTTTGTTTTACACAATCCCGGCAGTACCGTGCATGTATTAGTGCTTTTGTGTATTCTGTGGCCCTTGAGGTAGCTACGAGGGCCGTCCCAAAAGTTTCCATATTTAAGAAAACATGAGAATAGAAATTAGAAGAATCTGAAAAAAAATATTTACGTCCACCTACAACCTACACTATATCGTTTCTCAATATAATCACCAGATTTGTCAATACTTTTATTCTAATGTAGTAACAAGTTTTGCATTCATTCCTTGAACCTTGAATCAACGGTGTTCTTAAATACGAGATTCAAATGAAGACCGCTAGACCGCCGTATAAGGAAGAAGTATGAAAGTATAATAATCATAATAAAGACGTTTATTCATAGTTATTAAACAATTTAATACAAGTAGTAAAACAACAGGACGCGATTCAGTTCAACCTATACTTACTTAATCACTAATCAGGTAATGACCTGATAAGACCGGCAACTGTCTGTTCGTTATTCCTTCTTCTTTTATTAAAATAACAGTTTTATTACAATAAAAAAAAGTTTTTAGTTTTATTTTTGTCTTAACACATTAGAAATTGTATTTCCAAGTAAAACTAAACTATCAAGTCTTTATAAAATTAAAATTTATCTGGAAAAGATCTCGTGAATATATTATTTCTTTAAAGTATACTGAAATAAGGAGATCATACTCCACCCCATCTGCAAATGTCATCCTTATATAATAAGGACTAAACAAATTAGGTCAAAACAGCTATTCTCCTGGCTATATTCCAAACGCCGAGCGCTGAATTAAATGACAAAATTTTCCGTATTTTATACAACAGAGTTAGCACTAAAATACAGTGATTCAGATTATTCCAAAACCACAAGGAAGATGCAAAGTGTCGTCTGTCTCAGGATATCGCTAACTGCAGATCGGTTTCGACCTTATCTTGGGTCTCGTCATTGCAGTGTAAGCGAGTATACCTTTGACAGATGAGGCTCACATCTAGTAGACGTTGCTACGTTCCACCGCAGTGGAACGTACCAAACGCCATCTCTTGGTAGTTTCGAGAACAATCTAAATCGGACTAAAAACTTGATCATCAATATAATGCGAAGTTTTACTTCGCAGAGGGTAATTTTCAAACTACTGAAATAAGGAGTATAATCTCCTTATTTCAGTAGTTTGAAAATTACCCTCTGCGAAGTAAAACTTTGCATTATATATTTCTTTAATGTTCCCCCACACGCTTCCGGCCAAATAATATTATTTTTCTGGTGTTTTCAATGGCTTTTCTGGAATTCAAATTTAAACAGTGATTACTCGAGTAAATTGTTAGATTCCCTAGATGATAGATAGCTATGGCTGATAAACTTTCTTCTAGGAGGAATGATAGCCCAAATATACCTCCTTGTCATCAACATAATCATAATTACAAGAAAGGAGTATTGATAAATATTTATGAAAGAATTGAAGTATAAATAATACATAATATAATAGAGCTAATACAGCAGAAAAATAGGATATAACCCTATACGACACCTTTCTTAGTATATAAGAAATTATATCATATATTTTATTTTGATGATTTTGACACGGCCTGGTGCGCATCAGCAGATAATAAACAGATAATAAACTAAGAATTAAATCATTAAAATCCGATAAAATACAATACTTTTCAAATATCATGTTTTGGATTATGTTGCAGACAGATATCCCATCTGAAACATTATTCAGAAGGTAACTCGTGGAACGAAGGCGCGCCTTACAGTCAATAAACCAAATCTTCCTTAAACAAACCAAGTCGTTTCCGTTTTATAGTCGATCAAACCACCCTTGGGGTCCCAGAAAACATTACTTTTCTGGCGGAATATTCATTTTGACTTTGTCTAAGACACTTTCACCAAGTGCGCAAGGCTCAAATCCACGCCATGTTCTAGCGCCTTGTCTCAAGGATCAATTTGTATACCTATATTTCGCATCTTCTCAAAATTCGACAAAAAAATTATCACTTTCCATTGCAAACATCCAAGCAGAATTTGTGGTCGGTTGCAAGTCTGTGTTCTTTGTGAATATTTGTCAGATGACGAGGACTCTGGGACTTACCCAATTCATTGGCGATAATTTCTCGGATCGAAGCACGACCGTTGTCGATATTACGAGGCAAATGGTGTAAAATCTTTTCAATAGTGATACGTCTAATCTATAGAGCTCAAATATCAATGTATTCGAGTATTCACACTGTTCACAGACCACTCATTTTTATCTGTAAACGATTTATAACGTTGGCCTGGCTACGAGTATAAGGCAAATGAAACCTCCACGTTATTTGGATTCGTACTATCAAACTGTCGCGAGTAGGACAATAAAACATTGGTATCGTTACGAACACATTCAAATAAAACTCCTACAACTTTCGTACGGGTGAGTCTCGGGATCCCTTAGGAAAAACAAATAAGAAAACTTACTTTTGAAATGGCCCTCGTACTGATAATTATTCGCTAATTTGTCTAATTACAGTAATTTTTGGATCTTTTATATAAATGCTTCAGGTATTATGGTCTGTTGGAATGGACCTTTAATTTCAAATATCAGATATAATTAGGGTAATGTAAAGTTTGGTAGTCTTGGAGACTACCTGGTGGGCCGTAGTCTGTCAATCTAACTGCTAAAAAAGCATTGATCTGCATGATAAGTTCCACACGTTTCCATAAGTTCTATGATATCCATGGGGGCGAAATACAGTAAGTTTTGTCTAGAAGAGGTTAACCGATTTCGATATAAAATACACATTATAATTTTTTTATATAGATTAAAAGAAATTTTTGAAACATGTGAATGCAAAAGAGGAGACGGTGGGCATTCATGTCAGTCGCCTGATGTAAAGCTAATAAAAGTGCCGCACTACTTTCTGAATTAGTAAAAAGGCTTAAAAATATTACCGGAAGTCCACGTAGAACGAGATATCTAACTTGACGAACAAAATGGCCGCCGTATGCAATACGATCACTTTTTGTTTTGCTTTGGTATTTTATATAAGAATTCAGACTTCTAGAGAAAATGCCGTCGTATTTATTTATGTATGTGTATGTCTTATTATTATTTATGTTATTGTAGTTATTTATGTATAAATAAAAACTGAAACATTTATAAAATAATTATCTATCTGAGCCTGAAGATCTGTTCAATAATGAGCTCTTGAATCTGAAAAATCGATGGCCCCAAGGGACTTTTACAGACTTGCAGGATGTGACACTGCCTCCACATTCAATTCTATGAGAAGTTCAGTGCTTGGAGCACATGGAAGGGCTACGAGAAGACTATCCCTGCTCTCGGTGTCATTTCGACTCCCTTACTACCATACTATAAATAGATGTACTCGAAGACCTACAATAGTTTGTAGACTGTATATATGTTACGGTAAGAGTACGTATAAAGGCAAATGTACACATTCGCCGGAAAATGTACACGTTTGCCTGCCTTGTTGTACACTCTTGCCTACCACTCGATTTGGATGATGTTCACTTTAACCGGACAATGTACACATTCATTGAATTTGCACTTGTGCCGTGACATATACAATAAGAGATACTTGGTAATACCACTCTGGATAAGACAAGATATATTCTCTCGATTTATGAAGAAAAACTGTTCGATGGACTTCTGCTAACATCAGAAACTCTCCCTCATGCATTGAGAACTGTATATTGAGGGCAGTGTATAAACTCACAAACAATATAAAGTTCTAGTCCAAATAATTGAAAATTTATAAAAAATGGGCCAAAATGGCCTCCTCCCATAATACGGCAGGGCTGTTGCGAATTTGTAAAGTTGAAATGTAAAGGATGCTTAAATATTCAAATTGCAGTTGACCTTGGTAGGATGTGGACTCTCCTATGTATTAACTAAATGAATTGCTCTAGATTAACAAAGAAAATTCTTAGTACTCAGTAACCAAACTGAGATAAAATAATCTTCAATAAAAAGAGGCCAAGTGTAATAATTTTCCTTTTTTTTACTACCAAGAAAATTGAAAAGATAACTTAGGATATACTTAGGATAACCTAAGTACTTGTTCATATGTATCTGTTCATTGAACTTGCTCCAGGTCCAGCAATGTGGTCCAGGGTGGCGAACTGGGTCGACTATTAGGGGAGTCATTATATAATTCGATTCTAGTCCCGATGTAAAGAGCACATGGCAGCTCTCCGTGAGCATAAGTGCATTTGTCCTCGTCTTTATGTGTAAACTTTCCCTCAGCAGCCTGATGATTTAGAGGAAGGAGGTCGATTTCTGTGTGTGGAAAACTTTTAAAAATCTGTTGGGTGTCTAATCTTGTGGACTGTGATAATCCTATAATATAATATAAAGTTACCAAAAAACATATAATTGGGTACTTTACTTTCATATATTACCAAAATAATTAAGATAAGTAAAATTATATGACCGCTATTTTATTTGAGCGGCAAATTTCGGATAGTTTTCCTTCCTAAATTTCTTCAACTATAAATGTGAACATGATAATTTGTCAAATTTGGTGCTCCTCTGGCAAAAGGGATTTTTGTTTCTCCCTTAATGGTACTACTGTAACAAAAATTATGAGAATCTTTTTCTAATTTTAATAAAGCACAGTGCATTTATCGCTTACTATACGATGGTTTTTGTAAATTCCATCTGAATAAAGCATAGAAAAGACTTTTGTTCCATTTCGTATAAAAAAACGTTTACAAGCAAATAAACATCTACTGTATCTAATAACTTAATAGTAATATTAAATAGTAATTAGTATCTCACCAAAAACGTAAATGTGAAAAGGGGGCCAAGTTCAGTACAGATGACGTTCGGGGTTGTCGGCTTCACCGATAAAAAAGTTGAGATCTGAATGGGTACCAAGTGCCATAGGCAGGAACTTACAACAGGAACTTACAATAGGAATCTACAACGGTCTTCAATTGATTAAAAAGAGAATTTGTTACGTTCTTTAATATATTAGAATTTATAACTTGGCTACTTTTAGTAGTCAATAAATTACATTTAACGTAATTAAATTTAATATAAGCTTAAAATTTAACTTGTTGCTAGTTGTTATATTTTATATTACAGACAATTTAGTTGGATATAAAACTAGCTAAGTTATAAATTGAATATCAAAGAATGTATCATTTTTTTTTTAAATCAATCAAAGACCCTTGTACAATCTTATTGTAAGTTAATATGGAACTTGGCACCCGTTCAGATCTAAACTCTTTTATCGGCGAAGCCGACAACTCCGAACGTCGCCGTCATTGCACCAAACTTGGCTCCCTTTTCACATTTTTGTCTTTGGTGAGATATCATTTATTTTTGAAAAGTTTTATTTAATATAACACAATGTGATTTTTCTGGGTATACCTAAATATAAATTTCCTACAAGTATTTTATTATAATTAGTTTATATTTATGTTACTTTTATGTTTGATATTTAGTAAGAAAATAATTTATTTAACAAATCACTATGGTGTAATGGCACCATCTCTTTTTGTTAGATTGATTAATACTTAGTACTTGAAACTAACCACACCAATAACTTTGTCCACGCCGAACATCGATAATATGTGATTTCAGATTGTTTCCTTTCAAAAGTAACTCGAAATGGTTCGTGTAATATTTCACGCTGCCGGTGTGTTGCACTTTTCTTTTCCGAACTTGACTAACACACTGCCGTGTGTCTAAATGCTTGCGATTCAAGTTTGCTGTCGTTAACTAACCTTAAGAATGGAATTAAAATAGAGAACGTAAAAAAATCATCTTCGACTGTTCAATATTTGATACTCCTCTAGAATTGTCGTGGTGCCGCCGATGTCTTGTTTTTCAGCAGCCGAGCTGAATTACGTAAAACTCGCCATAATTATAGGACGTGTCTTTATATCAAGTTTTTAATGTGTTTACATCCTTCCAGTACCTCGCTCGACCGCCATTGAAAAAAGAAACGAGCCGGTCCTATGACTTTTTCGCCTTGACTCGGCAACACTATTTGATGGAATTATTAAAACTAACTATATGTTGCATACATAACTATGATAATTGGTCACCATTCTGCGTTACGCAAGGGAAATATAACAGGCATTTTGAAAAATATACTTAATTATTTTATGTATTTTTTTCTGTATTTACTTCAAGTGAGCTTGGGTTAAGTAGAATTATTGCTCTTTACCTATAGGGACTTCACTGGAATTATTAAAAATTATACAAACAATTATTTATACAATGCGTTAGAGAAGCTTAGGAAAAAAAATAATATTTCTAATACTGTACATTGTTGAGCGAAATCTCATTTTTATGTACAAATAAACTGGGACTATTCGAATTCTAGATATAACGATTTCTACTTTTCCGCACTCCACTGTACGCGGAAAAGTAGAAATCGTAATCGTAATGTAATCGTGTAAAAAAAAATTTTTGTAGGGTTTATTTTTCCTTTTTCGGCCTAAAATCCAAAAAATAAAGGTTTTTAAACCATTTTTTGTGTGTCGTTGTCGTCGGCATTTATTCTTGTTAGCACGATAACTCAACTAAATCGTGTCGGACCTATCGGGTTTTTACTGATTCTGATCAAGGGCGTCTCCCAAACGACAACTATTGATTTTGAGGTGGATAGGCCACACCCCGCCCTATCCATGGGTCATGAGAAAGCACTATGGCGGACTATTTCAGAAATTTTCTTTATTAACACGATAACTCAACTAAATTGTGTCAGATCGATCGGGTTTTTACTGATTCTGATCGGGGACGTCTCCCAGACGACAGGTATTGATTTTGAGGTGGATAGAACACACTCTATCATGTTCATGGGTCTTGATAAACCACAATGGTGGACTATTTGAGAAATTGTTTTTATTAGCACAATCACTCAATTAAATCGTGTCGGATCGATCGAGTTTCGACTGATTCTGATTAGGGACATCTACCAGACAACATATATTGATTTTGAGGTGGATAGTATACACCCTGTACATGGGTCATGAGAGAGCACGACGGTGGACTATTTGAGAAAAATTGAAAAAAGTAAAACTGTCGCATAAAACACATATTCTGCATTTATGTGTTGGTTTATTTTTCCTCGGCCACTCAATTTCGAGATAGAGATGTTCTACGTGCGGAAAAGTCCGTTTTAAGGTTTTAAAACTGTTTTTTTTTTTCGTAACCAACAATATTTTCTTCCAATAAAGCCTTATCGACGAGCTCTTTCTGATTACAACAATATCATATATGTTACATTTATTTCGTAAATAAGGTGGAAAAAATATTAATAATTGAATATGAGTATACTCCAATCACAGAAAAAATGTAAATATGGTGCTACATTCAAAATAATAGCAAAAGTAGCAAAAACATTGCGTTAAAAATAATAGCAAAGAGCAAAAAAAACAAAATACTAAGGTCACGCTAAATACCATTATGTTCAACGTGTTAGGAGTAATTTGAATAAGTAAATATGTTAACCGGAAAAGAAGAATAGAAGTAGCAATTATGATAGGATGTGATGATCAATACTGTGTTCAATATAGAATATTCGACAAAAAGTAAAGTTAATTTACAGTGAGCAAGATTTAGAAGAAGTTTAGGAAGCATATCACTGAGAGCTGAACATGCCAGACTTGTAAACAATGAAAATAGCTTCATTAAACGTATTCTTGTCCATCCATGAAGATCGGAATTCTCCTTCCGGTAGCAGAAATATCTTAATTAGTTTATTTACATGGTCATAATCATAGATACTGACATACAGCCAATTACTTAACTTAATCGAACATTTTTTGAGCATGATTTCTACATCTCACTGATCGAGCATGAAGAATTATTAGAATTAAAGCTACTTTGCATTAAGATTTGTTTGAGAATATTTCAAAAACACTAATGACCCTTATAATAGTTGAAAAAATTTTCTCTAAAGATATGTTGAGAACTCTACATATTATTTAAATAAATATTCTGGAGAAAGATAGGTTCAAAATTGGTTTTTGAAGATCCCCCAAATGTGTTTGAATGTTTAGTAGAAATTTTAAGAATACATTTATTAATTTCAGCATTTCAAGAAGGTTGACAAATGAATTGTGAAATTCTTACAATGTCAAATCCGACAATAATAAGAATAATAATTTTTATTAATTTAATGGTAATATTTTCTTTTCCCTACACTATTTATTTCCTCAACAGAATATTAATGTTGGTATTTTGTTTCAGGTAAATGGACCAAAGTAAAGTATTACTAAGTCGATATGTTAAGAATTATTTCATCTTTTGGTATGTACTATGTTGTAATAAACGAATAGTTCTTAATCTCACCAAGAAATTTAAAATTCATACAAAAATCAAAATTAGTCTTTTGCGAAGGAGAAATGGATTAACTAGGAAAATATTGCCCATTTTTGTTAATTCAAGAGAAGAGCACGATAGACAACGAGGCAATGAAAATTGTTGAGCAAAAAAGAAAAATGGAGAGGAGAAATCACCGGATTTTTTTCTTGATAAATCAGTATAAATTATTTTTTAATTTTAATAATTAGTCCAGACCGATACAACAATTGCTTCAATCAAAATTTAAACCATTGACAGATATGCTTCCTTGTGGAAGGACAGTCTTAGCTGTTACAACCACCAAGAAAATCCAATCCATGATAGCATTTTTATTTTATATTTTTATATACTCATGTTTTTCTAAATAATTGTAAAAAATATAAACAAACTATAATCGTAATTAATAAAACAAATTACTTTTCGTATACAAATATACAGCCTGTTATTTAAGTACGTGGCTAAACTTCAAGGGGTGATTCTAAGACGAAACGTTTATATAAACACAGGTTCGGTAATGCTTCGTTTTCAAGATACAGTGTCAACTTTTTTTAAAAAATCGTTTTTCCGTAAAAACTTTAATAATCCTTTACCCGATATTGTTGAAATTAGGCAGTGTTATTTGTGGTAGAAAGGGACTAATTTAGCCCTAAGTACATTAAAATTATTAAGTCCAGTGGCGTCCCGGAGGGTACCTTAATTTAGATTTGACAAAAAAAATGTGTGCCACTGACTTTTTTAAAACTTTTATAATTTTATTTGCATTAAGCAACTAAAAATACAACTTTAAAGCCACTCAAATTTTTTTGTATCTTCGTTTTAGAGAAAAAAAATAACTATGTCCCTGGGACAACATAATAAAAAATTACAACTACCAACTGTCAAAAAGTGGGGTGTACCTGTTATTTTTTTCTATATCAATAGTCTATACTAGTCTTAGAAATTGTTATAAAATTTTTTTTTTTAAACAGTTTGACACTGTATCTTGAAAACGAAGCATTACCGGACCTATGTTTATATGAACATCTCATCTTAGAATCACTCAAGGAATTACCCCTTGAAGTTTGGCCACGTACTTAAATAACACCCTGTATATAAAAGCGAATGTTTGTCTGTTTTTATGTTCCTCTTACACCGGTCAACTGATCGTTATGAAATTTGACCGCAAGTAATATTCGTCATGAGAAGTAACATAGGCGTAATGCCACCCGAATCGGTCCATTGTTTTCCTTCATTTTTGAGACAACAAAACGCGCCCGGTACAGCTAGTTTTGTATACAAATTATACCATACTTTTTTCATTTTCTGTTCAGAAGAAGTACCATTTCCAAGAAATGGCCACTGGTCAATTAAGGACCTGTATAAAACCTTTATCGGGTGTCTTATTTTATTACCATAATTTTTAATTTTTCACAATTCGTCATATTACCATGGAAATAACCCGCATTTTTAATAATACGCAATACACGGTTATAAATAAATTTCTCTCATTACAAATCAATAAAAAGGCGTTAAATTATACAATTATTGCGCATCAGTCATACAGAAAAAAACAATAAATAATACTGGTAAGTACACATCTTCATGAAGTATCTAATAGGTAATAATAATATGTTTACTTATGTTAGAGATAGATACAACACCATCATTACATTTTACAGGGTGTGTAAATGGAAAGCCGGAAATAAATCAACAACAACAATAAACAGTTTTAAAACCTCAAAGCGGACTTTTCCGCACATAGAACATCTCTATCTCGAAACTGAGTGGCCGAGAAAAAATAGACCAACACATAAATGCAGAATATGCGTCTTATGCAACTGTTTTACTTTTTTCATTGGCGACTGCTTCAGTGCCGTATCAATACGTTTGTGGTCGAATGAAATTATGTTTTTTTCTCGTTCATTCGTATATGATACGGGCCGAATATATGTTTTTTTCGTTCAATGCAAAATCAGCAACGCGTTAAATTTTTATGTTTAAAATCTCAGAATGAACATAAACATTTACGTCATGTTTTCTCATGACCCATGGACAGGGTGGAGTGTGTTCTATCCACTTCAATATCAATAGGTGTCGTCTAGGAGACGTCCCCGATCAGAATCAGTCACAACCCGATCGATCCGAGACGATTTACTTGAGTTATCACGCTAACAAGAAATGTTAATGCCGACAACGACACACACACAGACAAAAATTTTGTAAGAACCATTTTACTTTTCCGCACTCCACTATACGCGGAAAAGTAATGTAATCGTGTAAAGAAAAATTGAAAAAAAAATTTTGTGTGGGTTTATTTCTCGTTTTTCGGCCTAAAAACAAAAGACAATGGTTTTTAGAAACTTTGTCATTGTCGTTGTCGTCGGCATTTATTCTTCTTAGCACGATAACGCAACTAAATCGTATCGGATCGATCAGGTTTTGACTGATTCTGGTTGGGGATATCTCCCAGATGACACCTATTGATTTTGAGGTGGATAGAACACACTCTACCATGTACATGGGTCATAAGAAAGTACAATGGTGGACTATTTGAGATTTTTTTTTGTTATCACGATCACTCAATTAAATCGTATCGGATCGATCGATTAGGGACGTCTACCAGACGACATCTATTGATTTTGAGGTGGATAAGACACACCCCACCCTGTCTATAGGCCATGAGAAAACACTATAGTGGACTATTTGAAAAAAGTAAAACTGTCGCATAAAACACATATTCTGCATTTATGTGTTGCTTTATTTTTTATCGGCCACTCAATTTCGAGATAGATATGTCCCACGTGCGGAAAAGTCCGTTTTAAGGTTTTAAAGCTGTTTATTTCATTGGCGACTGCTTCAGTGCTGTATCAATACGTTTGTGATCGAACGAATTTTTTCTTCTTTTTCTAATTCATTCGTATATGATACAGGCCGAATATATGTTTTTTTTTTTTTCGTTCAATGCAAAATCAGCAACGCGTTAAATGTTTATGTTTAAAATATCAGGATGAACATAAAACATTTACATCATGCTCTGTCATGACACATGGACAGGGTGGAGTGTGTCCTATCCACCTCATAATCAATAAATGTCGTCTGGTGCCTAATCAGAATCAGTCGAAATCCGATCGATCCGACACGATTTAATTGAGTGATCGTGCTAACAAAAAAAGATTCTCAAATAGTCCACCATTGTGTTTTCTCTTGACCCATGAACATGGTAGAGTGTGTTCTATCCACCTCAAAATCAATAGGTGTCGTCTGGGAGACGTTCCCGATCAGAATCACTCAAAACCCGATCGATCCAATGCGATTTAGTTGAGTTATCGTGCTAACAAGAAATTTTAATGCCGACAACGACACACACACCGACGAAAATGTTGTAAAAACCATTTTACTTTTCCGCACTCCACTATATGCGGAAAAGAAATGTAATCATGTATAGAAAAATTGAAAAAAAAAATTGTTTTGGGTTTATTTTTCGTTTTTCGGCCTAAAAACAAAAAAATGGTTTTTAAAAACTTTATCGTTGTCGTCGGCATTTATTCTTGTTAGCACGATAACTCAACTAAATCGTGTCGGATCGGGTTTTGACTGATTCTGATTGGGGACGTCTTCCAGACGACACCTACTGATTTTGAGGTGAATAGAACATACTCTACCATGTACATGGGTCATGAGAAAGTACAATGGTGGACTATTTGAAATTTTTTTTTGTTAGCACGATCACTCAATTAAATAGTGTCCGATCGATCGGGTTTCGACTGATTCTGATTAGGGGCGTCTACCAGACGACATCTATTGATTCTGCGGATAAGACACACTCGGCCCAGTCCATGTGTCATAAGAAAGCACGATGGTGGACTATTTGAAAAAAGTAAAACTGTCGCATAAAACACATATTCTGCATTTATGTGTTGATTTATTTTTTCTCGGTCACTCAGTTCCGAGATAGAGATGTTCTACGTGCGAAAATGTCCGTTTTAAGGTTTTAAAATTTTTGTATGAATTTTCTAATCTATTCCTATAATCTATTTCTAATCTATTTTTTTGGTCTTTAGGCTGAAAAACGAAAAATAAACGCTAGAAATGTTTTTCACATTTTTCTTTACACGATTACATTACTTTTCCGTTCTGGTATAGTTGACTGTGGAAAAGTAAAAACTTTATACGATGAATATTTATGTCAGTTGTCCGACGGGTAATTAATGAAAGTGCAGCACTTTGCTCCGCGTCCACAACGTGGATGAATTTTCTCACGTATTGTGCATAGAGGTGAACGCAACAACGTAATTCATACTGGGGTGTGTGGTGGCAGACTTGGCCCAATATTAAGAGTATCAGTGTTTGTTTTAACTCTTACCGAAAGGAGTTTAGTATCTCTCCTGGATCATGGGTATGTTTTGCCTGATCTATATGTGTAACCTTCCCCTCTGCAGCCCCAGGTTCCCAGTTGAAACTAAAAAGTCCGTCATTATATTTACAGTCACAATTATTTGCATAAACCTGTAAATGGTGTAAATAATTGTAGAATTGTTACTGAACTGCATATTGTATAAAAAACCATTCTATTTTTTCACGAACATACAATTATATCTACAGGATTTGTCGCTTTTGTATAACAATATACTCCTGCAATATTCGAAACCGCTATTCTTGTAGCTCAGATTTATTTATCAGTCTTGTTTGTTTAGAATTTAGACAATATTAATTCTTAAAATTAGGAAAACAGTATTTAATTATTATTAATTAGTACCATTATATATGCTTTACGAAACCCGACGTATTTTTATCCCACATCTATGTTAAAATAGATGTTCCCATTCATTGTTAGATAAGTAAAGTACTTTTTATTCGTATCCAAATTCCAAGTTTGCGATGAATTCTGTAAATACAATGGAAGCACGTTAGTTTATTCAAATATTAAAACAAGTTGCCAAAAATGAGCATTACAATGCGTAAAAATAGCGTCTTTCAACAATTACGCTCGAAATTTATTAAGTCATATCGGCCATGTTGTTAAAGCAACTTTTGTTATATTTATTGTGTATTATTCAGTAGTGTATGGCAAATTACCGTGGAATTCTATAGCGCTCAACAACGTATGAAAATCATCAAATTGTATCTTCAAAACCAGTGCTCCGTTTGACAAGCTTTTCACGCATTGATTCTTATCCTCGCCACATCCGTCCGTCCGAGTCGATTATTCGACCTGTGGCGGCCAAATTCGAGTCAACCTGTTTGATAAATAATCAACTAACAGCCGTACGTTACCGAAACGCAAGGTCTGCTAAAAACATCGCTGCTATGCGCGAAAATGTATGGAAAAACCCGAGGCACTCAATTTCTCGTGGTTCACAAGAACTTGACCTTTCTGTGACTTCAACTTGGCAAATTTTGCATCGGAACTTGGGTCTGCAGTGTCTGCACCCGTATAAAAAAATCCAACTAACCCAGGAACATAATGTAAACGACCATAGACAACGCCGTGTGTTCACTGATTGGGCTCTGGAGCAATTGGAAGTTGACCCAAATTTGGCCAAAAAAATCATATTTAGCAACAACGTCCATTTTTGGATTAATGGATATGTGAACAAAGAAAATTGTAGGATTTAGGATGATACCAATTCACACGAGATACACCAGCACCATATGCATCCCGAGAAAGTCACTGCTTGGTGCGGATTTTGGTCTGGCAGAATCATCGTTCCGTGCTTCTTGCAAAACGAAATTGACATTGCCATAACCGATGCGTCGATTAGCGATATCATACAGATCGATGATAAGCAACTTCTTGTGGCCTAAACTGGATGATATGGATACCGACGACATGTGGTTCCAACAGTGCTACGTGCCACACAGCGCATACCACGATAGACATTCTGCACGAGCGATTTGAAGATATGGTTATCTAGCACAACGGCGACGTGAACTGTCTACCGAGATCGCGCGATTTAAAGCCTTTATACTTATTCCTTTGGGGCTATCTTACATCGCAGGCCTTTGCGAATAAACCGCAAACAATCGATGCCCTCAAAGTCAACATAACGAACGCCATCCAGCAAATTCAGCCAGATTTATGCGACAAAGCCATCGAAAATTGGACCTCCTGAATACGTGTCACCAAGTACAGCCATGATGGACATTTGAACGAAGTTATATTCCATACTTAATGCCATAAAATATTCTTTCAAATAAAAAAATATTTATTTATGTCCCACACATAATTTGTTTTATTTACATTTAAAAATTGAGCGTCCGTATTGAAAGACCCTTTAGTAATAAATCACTGAAAACATTTTTTTACTTAAATCAATAAAATTAAGAAAAGTGTCAAATATGTACGAAAATGTTTCCCATTTCATGATATTATTATTCTTTCTTTTAATTACATACTAGAAATTTTTTCACGTTTTCAAGACGAACATTTCCTTAAGTATCCTAATAATTCAAAGAATCAAATAGGGAGATCTAGCTGGCTAGTCGATAGCAGTTTCCGTACTTCAATCCCAATCCTGTTCTGCTGGAAATAGGAGATGTTACCCATTTATTTCTGCTACTATTGTATTGTCTTTTTAAATATTAAAAATGAAATTGACCTATTTAGGTAGACTCCCACACTGCCTCAAGTAACTTTATAATCTAAATAGATCAAATGGGAGAATCTAGGTGACTAGTCGATAGCTAATCTCCTTCCTCTAATCCCAAAATGTAAAATTGAAGACAGTCACACACATCTCCTTCGTAATAGAGAGGTTCCCATATTAATTAAGTCCTTTAACTCCTACACGGAACACAGCGCTTCGGTAAAAACGCGCCATCTGGTTCTGTTTTGCGCCATGACTATAGCCTCATTCCATCTCTTTCCTTTTTAACTCGTCCATAACTGTTCTTCTCCATGTCTGTACCCGTTTTCCTACTTTTCTAGAACTCTGTGGATTCCATTCTAAAGCCTGTTTCGCAACACTATTGTTGGGTCTGCGGAGTGTGTGCCCTACCCAACCCCATTTTCTGCTTTTAATTTCAGATGCAATTTCCTTCTGTCCTGTTTGATGCAGAAGGTCGTCATTTGCTATGCGGTCTGGCCAGAATATACGAAGTATTCTTCGTAAGTACTTGTTGACAAAGACTTGCAGTTTATGTGATAGTACCTTTGTGACTTTCTAGGTTTCACAACCATATAACAGAACTGTCTTAACGTTTGATTGAAAAATTCGTAATTTTGTTTGTGTGAAGTATTGTTAGACTACTGCTCGCAAATAGTAAGGGATGTAGGTTGTAGCATAATTAGCGAAATGCGTAGGTTAGCACAAGATAGGAGAAGCTGGAGGTTAGCGTCCAACCAGTCTTAGGACTGATGACCTCATGATGATGATACTAAAAGGTGTGAATTTTATAAAAAAAAGAAGTTGGAAATTACGAAATGGAATTCGGAATATTTTGTCTCTGTATTTCTTTAAATTCCACAGTAACCGTAGCTCAGAAGATTTTTTTGTCAAAAGAAGATAAAGAAATGAAATTACGAAATTCAAAATGACAAAGTGAATTTTGAATCTTAATAATGAAGAGACAACAAAGTGTTAGTACAATACATAAGCTTGCTACTCATATATCTATACATATATCACCCAAAGTTAGTTGCTTTCTGAGCATTTATTGCAATTTACAAAAATAGCCGCCCATTCAAAAACCGCAAAAACACATTTTACGTATTTATACTTTTTTTTATTTTTACGTATTTATACTTGACATACGAATGTACCTGGTAACAACAATAAAAGCGGTTGCGTATTTTACAGTAATTATATTTTCCCATTTGCATAACAAAATCCAAATCTTACTCGGGCATCTATATATGTAACTACCTTTCTGTTCGAGCTTACTATTTTCACTCCAACTACAAGATAAATGAAGCCTCGTCCTTGACTCTTGTAAGTAGTATGTGTTTAAAGTTACGTAATATATTTATTGTTGTGGTAAGCTGGATCAGTACGTTGCTTAGTTAAACAGGCATTCATGTTGAGATAGGAGATCCAACGAAATGAAGTTGTATAAAAGAATATTCGATTATTATTAGAGCCGCTCGTTTCGTCGGTGGACCATAGGCGTCGCCTAGTTCGTAATAATTCAAATAAAATAAGTATTCCTAAGTAATAAAATAAGTATAAACATCGGGTTATACGTTATAATTTATATACAACACTGTAAAACACTCTCCTAAACAGCCTGATCAGCTGGATTAGCTCGGTTAAAATATGTTGGCAGATGTGCAAAAGATGCAAAAAATGTTCTTATATGAAGAGAACGGCCATTCGACACCCAGTAGTGTAATGTTGGCATAATTACGAATCATTACAATTATATAATGAATCTGTAAACACATAAACACTTTACCTTTGTGGCAAAATCTGAATACGTTCTAAACAGTGTCAAACATTATTTGTTGAGTCTCTTAAACCATGTATCTGTATGTGTATAGCATCCACTATTTACAGTGACTCCACTAACGATAAGGAACGATTTTATAATTTTTGTATTACTATCTATATTAATATTACTATACTTTCTATTATATTCGATTAATTTTTCTATTGTTATATCTCTACTAATCCCTTGTAATTGTTAAAATGAATAGTTCATTTTAAGTGTGTATCATCTGGGATTGTTGGATTCGTGAATAAAACTAATAATATTTGACGAACTGGGTTTTTTTTTATTCTTCAACATAAAATGGAGACGATACGGCTAAAAATGGAAAAGAGTATCGTTAATATGGCCGCTATAGATCTTTGTTTAAAATCCGATACGTGATGGCTCTTGACATATTCAGTTATTGTGCACGACGACGAATTGATGTGTTGGATTATTCCCGTACACTGTTTTTCACTGCAGCAAAATTTTCACGAATAGGACGTATTGGCGTTGCCTTATCAATAACAGAACTCGTCCCTTCAAATTTCTTGATTAAGTTACGAACTATTAACTCTGTAGGCGCTTCATTTTGTATTAATTTTGTAAGACAACATGAAGCACCGATTTTTGAAGTGAATACTTCTTTGGCGGCGCTCTGATATTTGACGAGAATGGAGAGTGAATTGGAAAAAATGTAACGTTTCGAGATTTCGTTACACGAGAGAGAAAAAATATATAAAGTAGAGAGAAGGAGAAAGAGAAGCTATACATTTGGTATACCTAAAACACAGGCTTCGTTACAAGACAGAATACACAGATATATAACATAGAGAGAAAGAGAGCTATACATCATATATATCAGTTTAGGCTATCCGCGTCTCCCTTTTGTGCGGTCCTTCGTCTTTAACGTCCACTCATACGCTAAGTCCAAGGTCTAAGTTGCTTGAAGGGGGAATTGTTTAGGAAGCATCGTACGAGTAAGAGAGAGAGCCACATATTCATTGAATACTAGGCAATAGAAGAAAATTTAGTATGACGCGCATGTATGCAAGTACGTACAACTCTGACGCCACACGGGAGTGGAGCAAGAGAGAGCGATATAAACTCAGTACGAAGCGATAGAATAGGATAGATAGATTGTCACTCATGCGCGCGGTATAGATGTACGCGTCCAGACGCTATATATTAACAGCTGAAGCAGCACGCGTGTGTACTGAATATTTATCATTGTGTTTTGTAATTATTTACGTTATTTACATTTGTGTTCTGTGATTATTTGATAATATCCTTGAACCGTTTAACTTGTTAAAATCTAGAAGATATAATATATTTCATTCACCGCTCCCTCCTGGTTTACAGCCATACAGGTGCAAATGCACTTGGAAGAGGCGAAGATAAAATCCCTTTGATTCTCGGGGGAGATTTCAATGTAAATTTCGGATCCAATGATTGTTTGACGTTGATTAACTTTCTTCGAGAAACATTTGGTCTGCTTATAAATAACAATCTCAAAGAATCAACAACAAAATCCGGAACAACAATAGATGCAATTTTTACACGTTATCTAGAAAATATCGAATCACGAACATATATTTCATATTTTAGTTATCACAAACGAATCATATCAGTATTACCAATTGAACCACCAGCCGATGATAGTGTAGATAATGAATAAACCGAATATTTTTTTACACAAATTTTATATTGTTATATTTCTTTTTAAATTATCCCTCTCCCTTTTTCTCTCTCTCAATCTCTCACTCTTAATCTCTCTCATTCTCTATTCTAAAGAAGTATTCACTTCTATCACGTGTACTGTGCTGCACATGATATATTTTTTTCTTAACTTAATGCAACTGTAAATGATCGCTCACTTTCATAAAATAGTTGTACACAAACTATTCATTGTTTGATTATTAATCTCGGCATGACATCCTATATTTCACAGAACATAAATGGCGTACAAGTCAAATACTATAGTTCCAACTGAGACATCCTATATTTTTACAAAGGAAAACGGTACATGTCGAACGATAACATCTAGAGTGAAATTGAATGGTTACTTTTTGCTACCGGGCAAACCATTATGACTAGAATGTTGAATTCCGTTTACGAATATAAATACAATGGAGTAGTAACTGGCACGCGTATCTACTGAGTAAGATCCTATGCAATGTATGGGAAACATTAGACAACCGTCTAGAGATTATATCGTCCATATCGTCGAGATCAAGCGAGCTGTATGGATTTTGAAATAGGCGATACACTCTAGAGACTTTTAATAGTTGGTAATCGATAAAGTATCGCTTGAAGAAATTGTGAGCAATCGCAAGTTTATTTGTGTTGAATTTACGTAAATCAGTTTTCAAGTACTATGGTATAGATATCTTGAAATTATATTTTAATTCTTTTCAACGGTTTGGCCTAAATAACTTTAAATCACCTTCCGAAATCCTTTAAATCACGAAACCTCTTTTCTATGGCATGGGAATTCCATGGCATAGAAAAGAGGTTTTGAATAGACAAGACAGCTAATTGCTTCATCTAGATATTAATATTTTCCAAACAAATATCAATGTATGTACTTACATCCAGACTAAAGAAAAAATTGGAAGTTAACTGACATATTTTAAAGCATCTTATAAAGACATTTTATCAAATTTCCATGCAAATTAGAAATACTGAGATGCGAAACTTTGTGAAAATTATATACAGAATTCTCTACGCCCTCTCAAATTGTGTATATAGTTTAACACTACCTTTTATCTGATGGAGAACATGGATGGAATACATAAATTTGATGTGAAATCGATAGCACAAGGCTGCTTTAAAATTTGACCATCTTGAGTATATTAATGATAATTATTGATATCAACATAGCATCCAGTATAAATTACACCAACCTTTTGTGTTAAATTTAATGTAATATATGATATATCGTTATATATATATATATATATATATATATATATATATATATATATATATATATATATATATATATTTACACGTTTTCTGGTATAAAACCGAGATTAATTGTATACATCCCTAATGCTATGCTAATTACGGATAGCCAAAAACAACTGCTAAAATAAAATACATTTTTAAAATGTATTTTATAATAAAAAGTGTTAAAATATGTTTATATAATAGTGCATTGGGACATATGACTTCCTCAAAGAATCTTAAGTGTGATATTTGCGTTTCTCTCTCGTTTCTTGAGAAATATCTCGAAAACCATTGATATTTTCATTTTATTTCATCAAAATGACATACCCTTTATTTAATATGAAAAAACTGAAAAAATAAAGATACGTTGCCATTTGAAATAATTAAGTTGGTACCCACCCAGAAAAAATAAAACACATTGTATAACAAGCATTAATTTTCAATTGTAGAACTTGAAAAAGTAAGCAATTAATAAAAAGAATATACATCCTTTTAATTTTCGTGGTTTTTAAAAAATTTTGTCTATGTGTGTGTCGTTGTCGTACTCGTCGGCATTTTAAAACTTGTTAGCACGATAACTTAACTAAATCGTGTCAGATCGATCGAGTTTTGACTAATTCTGATCGGGGATGTCTCCCAGACAACACCTATTGATTTTGAGGTGGATATAACACACTCTACCATGTACATTGGTCATGAGAAAGCACAATGGTGGACTATTTGCGATTTTTTTTTTGTTGGCACGATCACTCAATTAAATCATGTCGGATCGATCGGGCTTCGACTGATTCTGAATAGGGACATCTACAAGACGACATCTATTGATTTTGAGGTGGGTAGGACACACCCCACCCTGTCCATGAGTGATGAGAAAGCACTATGGTGAACTATTTAAAAAAAAGTAAAACTGTCGCATAAAACATATATTCTGCATTTATGTGTTTATTTCTTCTGTTTATGGGTTTATTTTTTCTCTGCCACTCAATTTTGAAACAGAGATGTTCTATGTGCGGAAAAGTCCGTTTTAAGGTTTTAAAACTGTTTATTTTAATGGATATATCGAACTTGGATGAAGTGTCAGAGAAATCGTAACAGCTACTACGATTTTTATTAAAATAAATATGATTTATAATACTCTTTTCTTGACCATTCTGAAGCAGTGCAGTTAACACTTATTCAAATAATAGAAATGTAAATTATATTTATTTCCCGTCACTATTCGACACTAATTCTTACCAACGATTTCTATATATTCATATACTAGTTTATTTCCAAACTATAAAATAATAAGCATACGTAATCGAGGTGAACTTGTTCCACATATCATCGTACAACCCTGAGAGGCTGTTCCAATTAATACTTGAAAGTTTATTGTTCACTATTATTATTTTTAAAGGACGAATTTTCTTTCGATATTATTATTTCATAATAACTGTACCGTTCAGTAGCGCCACGGTTTCTTTTTGGGGGGAGGGGGGGAGTTATTAGAATATTAAGTAAGACTAATTATTGACATTGAATATTAGGAACTTTTGTTTATTAAAAGTACTATCAACATAAAATGGAAGTGTTGAATTAATATTGTTAACTAGTTTTTTTTTATAAATATGTGACGTAGTACGTTGTAATAAACAGTTTTAAAACCTTAAAACGGACTTTTCCGTACGTAGAATATCTCTAAATTGAGTGGCCGAGAAAAAATAAACTAACACATAAATGCAGAATATGTGTTTTATGCGACAGTTTGATTTTTTTCAAATAGTCAAAAATCGTGCTTTCTCATGACCCATGTACAGGGTGGGGTGTGTCCTATCCACCTCAAAATCAATAGATATCGTCTGGTAGACGTCTCTAATCAGAATCAGTCGAAACCCCATCGATCAGACACGATTTAATTGAGTGATTGTGTTAACAAAAAAAATTTCTCAAATAGTCCACCATTGTGCTTTCTCATGGCCCATGAACATGGTAGAGTATTCTATCTACCTCAAAATCAATAGGTGTCATCTGGGAGACGTCCCCGATCAGAAGCAGTCAAGGCCCGATCGATCCGACGTGATTTAGTTGAGTTATTGGAAAATTCAATATATAGATTGGTTTAATAAGTTTTTTAAATTGTTACGTAATTTGGCGGTATTTAACGAATACTCAGAACGACAGTAGATTGCAAATGACGGATGATTCAAATGGCAGCACAGTTCTCCGACTCAAGTCCTCAAAAAAATCAAATTTATAAAAGAGAAAGAAAATCCTAGTTCGAGAAATATTATAACTTATTCTAGAACACGTGATATTTAGGGAGACTTAAGGCACTTTACAAATCATTTTTAAACTAATTTTTAATTATTTTATTTAGTCAAATATATAATTATTTAATCACTCCTTTAAAGCCATCTATGTTGTGAGATATTTTAAAATAAAAAGAAAAACAAATGAAACGTTTTTCTTACATACCTAAATATTTTTGTTATTTATGAATACAGTTTAATTCGTAAAATAATTTTGAATTAATTGATCTACAGCACTGGAATAAAAAATTCAGAGTGTCACATTAAAGTAAGTGGTGGAAAATATTTCCAGCCATTATTAGATATTGTATTATCAATATAAAAAAACCCGAAGAACGACTGGCGTATAGTTTATTTTATCGCTATTTGCCAAATAAAAAATCCCAAACGACTCTTATCTCATACCGTGGCTTGTTTTATGGCTAGGCTCAGGTAGACTGTTCCATTTATCGGTAAGATGAGGGAGTTTTTATTCGTCAAATAGCGATGAAATGAATAGTAAATTCAACATTAACAATATGCAGTGGTATTTGTACTGTTTAAAAAATCATCCGAAACATAATAACATTTGTATATACTTTAAAGTCGTAATAGAATCCCTGCAAATATAACTATCGTGTACGCCAATGGAAATGTTTTTAACGCACATATGCTAATTTACCTATTTTTTCAACAATTACTAATAATTTTCCAAGCAATTTTCTAACAAGTTAAGGCGATTTCACTGTATTTTGATAACTAATTACCCGTTGCCGTCCTACTACGGTAATTACAGCGATTAATAAACCCGTTCTGCTCATTTATATCGGCCCAAGGATTCGTAATGACGCTTTTACTTGTTATTTGCATTTTTTAATTGATTTAATATGCTTAATGAGGTGCAGTTCACTTTTCGAAAGCGATCGATTACATTTTTTGCTGTACATGAAAATATGTTTAATGGTACCTACTCGCTTTTTTATGTAACATTATTTAAACACGTTAATGTAAAGCGAAAAAATTGTTATCTATAATTAACCTATTTTCACGTTAGTCTTAATCAAATTTATTGACCTGATAAGGACAGTGAGTAGAAAATAATTCGAAAATTAATACATTTAAAATTTGTTTTTTAGTAGGTAAATATCAAATATTGGACATGTGGAATATTTTTTGTTGATCGCCGTATCATGGCTACAGTTAGCAGAAAGCACTTTCAGAATTATCAAAATTTCGGCATAAAAATTGATTAATACTGTTCAAATAGGCAATACATAATAGAGCCAGAATAATCAAAATCAAATATCAATTAGGAATATGACGAGTATTCGTTCTCCTATCGCTATTCTTTTGACGAATTTCTTAGAATATTTCTCGATTGTAATAGAATCATCAATACAGTTTAACACCACAAATAGGAAGGGTAAAGTTAGCAGAGCATTCAGCCTTATTAAAATTCCACAAAATAAATTATTATCCACTTTATTTTTATATAAATTTCTATCATACAAAATAGGGTGTTCTATGATGTGACTAGTACTATATATTTATACATACCACCATTTCAAACTTATTATTCTTTATTTTATTTACTACGTACAAATTATTTGTTTAAATATTCATCGAATTTTAATATATGTTCAAATTATACCCAATATCAGTGAGATTGAGATATTCCAATTTATATTATTAATAATATTAGATGTGTGTTAAATAATTGAGTAAACACTACTAACTTTTATACCACTATATTTACACAGAAATCATGACAGCAGTTTCGACACTTTTATGTCATTTTCAAAACGATGTTTCAACTTCGAATAAAGTACAAAAATTCGGTTCCTATAATATATACTATCCAATTACACAGAATAGGGGTTATGACAATAAACAGGTAATTAAGGTTTACAGGAAAGCGTGTTTTATAAATGGTGCAATCCCGACCTAATCAAATTGTGGGAATTTCCAGGAATATTATTAAGAACTATTATAGAGGGGGTTAATTAATTTTGCTAACAGTAAAAAGAGGAGAATGTAGTATATCTACTTGATCATTTAACAAGTTAAAATTATCACTATGGTTATATTTATAGATTTCTATTGCTTCTAACCAATTAAGTTTTAAACCTTTGCTGGCATAGTGTAGGATTTTCATATTAATATCTGGGAAATTATGTCCACTTTTTAAGATATGATTAGCAAAAGTAGAATCTTCATATATAAGCAAAGGTTTAAAACTTAATTGGTTAAAAGCAATATAAACCTATAAATACAACCATAGTGATAATTTTAACTTGTTAAATGATCAAGTAGATATACTATATTTTCCCCCTGCATAATAATTCTTAATAATATTCCTGGAAATTCCCACAATTTTATGGTCGGGATTGCACCATTTATAAAACATGTTTTCCTGTAAACCTTAATTACCTGTTTATTATCACAACCTCTTATTCTATGTAATTGGATAGTATATATTAGAGGAACCAAGTTCTTGTATTTTATTCTTAGTTGAATCATCGTTTTGAAAATGACATAAAAGTGTCGAAACTGTTGTCACGATTTTTGTGTAAATATAATGGTATAAAACTTAGTAGTTGTTTCACTCAATTACGTCGGGTTTATAGTTATCATTTTTTATCTTCTTATTTTATAAATTATATTTTGTATTATCGATATATGTTCCTGCCTCTTAATTAAATATTAATTTTTCTGCGGAGTTGTACAAAGTGTTCCAAATTCGGTGGATTTGCGGCTTTCCCGAAACTATTTTCAAAACTATTTCAATTTCTAACGGATACAGAAAATGCGATGTATAGTTTCTGGGGCAGATTTTCCATTAAATAAATTATGAAAATATTCTATGGATAAGTATATAAAATAACTTTATGGATAGGTATAATAAAGTATGTTAAAACTAAATGTTCTAATAAAAATAATTATAAACAATAAACAATAAATAAACAATAATTTAAAAATATCATGTGCAGCACAGGACACGTGATAGAAGTGAATACTTCTTTAGAATAGAGAATGAGAGAGATTAAGAGTGAGAGATTGAAAGAGAGAGAGAAAGAGAGAGAACGGGAGAGGGATAATTTCAAGAGAAATATAACAATATAAAATTTGTGTAAAACGTATTCGGTTTATTCATTATCTACACTATCACCGACTGGTGGTTCAATTGGTAATACTGATATGATTGGTTTGTGATAACTAAAATATGAAATATATGTTCGTGATTCGATATTTTCTAGATAACGTGTAAAAATTGCATCTATTGTTGTTCCGGATTTTGTTGTTGATTCATTGGGATTGTTATTTATAAGCAGACCAAATATTTCTCGAAGAAAGTTAATCAACGTCAAAAAATCATTGGATCCGAAATTTACATTGAAATCTCCCCCGAGAGTCAAAGGGATTTTGTCTTCGCCTCTTCCAAGTGCATTTGCACCTGTGTGGCTGTAAACCAGTAGGGAGCGGTGAATGAATGAAATATTTTATATCTTCTATATTTTAACAAGTTAAACGGTTCAAGGATATTATCAAATAATCACAGAACACAGATGTAAATAACGTAAATAATTACAAAACACAATGATAAATATTCGGTACACACGCAAGGGAGACGCGGATAGCCTAAACTGATGTATAGCTCTCTTTCTTTTTCTCTCTATGTTATATATCTGTGTACTCTGTCTTGTAACGAAGCCGCCAAAGAAGTATTCACTTCAAAAAACATTTGAGGCCAAGTCGGGGGATCTTGGAGGCTGTTTAATTGTGCCTCATCCATTTATAATGGAACGGGGAAAACTGTTGAAAAAAATACTTATATACCCTTCTTGCATTATGAACAGGACAATCGTCTTGCTGATACGAAATCTTTCCGAGATGAATACCTAAAGTTCGAATAGGCGGATTTATATTATTTTGTAGTAAATTTAAATATTTTTCTGCTGTAAATTGGCCATTATTGAAAATAGGACCAATAACGTGTTATTTTTATCTCATTCAAACATCCAACAAATATTAAATTTAATTTCGTTATACTGTTGAACAGGTTACCGTATAGGAAGTCAAAAAGATATAATTTGGATCATTTCACTTCAAAAGATAAATCATATTTCACCCCTGTCTGTATGTAATGGATCATCCTGTATAACTGAAAATAATTTTAAAAAGTGTCTCGGTTATTATACATCATATTATATATAGGGAGTGTCTCATTTGAAATTATAGTATGTGATTTGTGAATAAAACTAATAATACTTGACAAACTGAGGTTTTTTATTCTTCAACATAAAATGGAGACGATATGGCTACAAATGCAAAAGAATATCCTGGCTCTTGATAGATTCAATTGTATTTCACGACTTCGAATTGACGTGTTTAGATAATCCCGTACACTTTTTCTCATTGCACCAATATTTTCATCTGACCGACCACGACGAGGACGTATTGATGTTACATCATCAATAACAGAACCCGTCTATTCAATTTTCTTGATTAAGTTACGAGCTGTTAACTTTGTAGGCACTTCATTTTGTCCTAATTTTGTGCGAATTGTTGTTAATGCAACAGTAAATGATCGCTCACTTTCATAAAACAGTTGTACACAAACTATTCATCGTTGAACTTTGAATCGCGGTATGTTGACGTTGAATCTCCTTGTAGATGACAGGCGCTAAATATTAACGCCCTATCTTTTACAGAACACAAATAGCGCGCAATTCAAATCCTATAGTTCCAACTGAGACACCCTCTATTTGACTTGACTTGAATTTGAACCATCTCTCTGTCTACAACCATATGTCGGATATTGAAAAAATACGCCTTATTGAGTCACCCTGTATACGGCCTACTGCTAATATTTTACTTATTGGCGAATTTATTTTGTTTCAGATCGTGGGCATTCAGCAATACCCGATAAGGCCGCAAACCGCCGACGTCAACGAGAACATCCTCTCGGAGCAGCTGACGTCCGAGTCGGTCTTGACTGATGAACTTATCAAATCGGCTGGAAGACAGATCGAGGATGTCCTAAACGAGTTCGGCGCCTATTGCAATAGCTTACACATAGGTGAGTGGGGTTTACTTGGATTCGCTGTCTGCGAACACATGTAATCATCGTTAGGGAAGTGATTTAATGACTGGGATAATGACGGGATTTCAGGAGTCAACGAACGGCATATATCGTCAGTTTCCTTTATGATATTTATACGTATATGGTGCGCGGACCATTAGTAGGACCATAACAAAAGTTATATACATACTTATATATTTTTACACTTTTCAATTTCTAAAGTTTCAAATGCATCTAGCTGTCTAGTATTTGTTACATTCCTAATTAATATTAAGTTTCAATATCTATCTTACGGTTGTTCTCGAGAGAATGTTGGGCAACGCTGGACTTATCTATTCTACCATATTTGAGATGCGCCATTTGCTCTTTGAACCTAGTTTGAATAGATCGTCTGGTCTGTCTAACACACCTTTGATTGCAGTCGTTACAGCTGACTTCGTAAATCCTCGACCTGTCGCTTGTATTAATTTGAATTGCCTAAAAGTTGTTTTAATTTATTTCTTGATGAATGAACTACCGTCATCCCTATATCTTTACAAATCTTACTAATACCACGGGTGAATCGAGGATCGTAAGGAATAGATACATATTTTTCTGGATGTTCCCTTTCAGTTTGAAAAGTCGAGGAGTTTCAAAGTGTTTCTTTATAGATAGGTGCATATTTTTCTGGATGTTCCCTTTCAGTTTGAAAACTGTTTCGAAGTGTTTCTATAGTGATGTTATGCTGTTCTGCGAAGGATCGCAAACAACACAAGCATATTTCTCTCAATAACAATGAAATGTTATTTTCCATCACTAACAAAAATCTGAGATTAATATTTGATACGACTTAAAATTCACAAGGCCATATTTATACTTTATATGTTAATAAACAATACTTAACAATACTTATCCCATGTATCTCATTTAAAATGAATATGCCCGAATATTTTCGTAGTTTTTTTAAATCCAGATTTGAACTTTGGCACAATTGTAGTTCTATATAATATATACATTTCGAGGCAACCAATTTAAATTTAAGTAACAAACTGAGACAACGGCAGCCCTGGGGCCATGGGGCCAATTTCCGATAGTTTGCCTCGCGATGAATATATCGAATAAAGTTATTAGAAAAAGTTGTTCAGAATCTAAGTTTGAAAACCAAAATTGTAATTGTGTGTGGCGGAAAAATATTGAAAAACCTAAAAATACCAATTTTGGTTTTGTGGTCCAAGCTTAGATTCCAAACAGCGTCTTCTAATAACTTTTTTCGATATCTTCAACGCGAATCAAGATATTGGAAATGGGCCCTATTTGGGGGGAGGGCTGCCGTTGTCTCAGTTTGTTACTTAAATTTAAGTCAGTTGCTTCGAAATGTACATTTTATTTAGGATTACAATTATGCCAAGGCTCAAATCTGCATTTAAAAAAATGATGAAAATATCAGGGTGTTTTCATTTTAAATTACTCACATTGTATATGGTCAAGATTGTTCTATTCTAATAGACATTATTAATATTAAAATTAGAACAGAGAATGCGTGATTGTGTTGCATAATCCTTTAATGCTTACCGAAACATAATGAAACAGGGTGCAAAAGCAGAAAATACATGTTGTCGATTTATTTATAATTTGAGAAAATTCCATACCATATAACTGCAGATAATCACCAACGATTTTTAAAAGGGTATTTTAGCGTAGTGGTAGTACGCTATCCACAAGAAGCCCTCCTGACTCCATAACGACCATATTTGAACCGCTGTCGTATATCTTCAGGATTATATTTGTATGTGTTTTGCTGCTAGTGTATTTCCCTATATCCTTCTTCTGCACCATATGCGATTCGGGGTTTGGTTTACCGCTGCCTTACGTTGCGGTCTTAGTGATGTAAGTTCGCAATTATGTAATCATTTATTTCCCCACGGTTCCGGTTAACCCACGGCCTAATGTGTTGTACCAGCTTCTTGGTCTATGCCAAAGATCCATAACTTCTGTCCTTATTGCATTTTGGTGTCCTTTTACCTCCCGTATAGATTTCTATTGTCTCATTTCCATAATTCCGCCTCTATGGAAATCGTTTTATAGAAACTTCATACCCACAGGGTGACTTTACTGGCGTCTTCTTATATTAGATATTAGTCGGCCTAGCGCCATGGCAGCTCTGCCTTTTTGATAACCCCTTTAACATAATTTTCATGTATAATTCATTTCATCGCTATTTTCCAAATAAAAACCTCTCTTATCTTGCCCATAAACGGAAGAGTCTACCTGGGCCTAGCCATAGAAACAAGCCAAGGTTATGTTTTGAGATTTTTTATTTGGCAAATAACGATGAAATAAACTATATATGTCCATCATTACTCCCAAATCCCTAATGCCCTGTGACATCATCACCTCATATAGATGGTCATATTCTGCAACCGTGTCGGGATGACTGCTTCTGTGGTGCTAGTTCCAAGCAGCGTAAAGTTATCTATTCGCTAATAATCCCAATCACAAGTTCCACAGTAATCTTAAGATTTCTCTCTGTTTTGACCGTAGCTGCCCTGGCCACGTCATCTTCGTATCTTATTACTGTAGTTTCCTCAGGCATTAAGTCTCATGGCCTCGTTATTATAAATATTCCATAACAGTGGCCCTAGGACGAATCCCTGTAGTACTCATCGAGTGATTTTCATTTCTTTGTCACCTATTTTCAATGTTCTATCGCTAAAAACTTAAAATCAGCCTAGTGAAGTAGAATAGCATCTCCTTTCTTCTGAGTTTATCCACAACACCTCTTCATGGTGTCATGGGAAGGCGTTTTTAAGCTCGAGCGTTACTAGTATACAAAACCTTTGTTGATGCCAAGGAACTTTTTTACGTATCCTGCATCAAATTATAACAGTTGTTTTGACAGACAATAGATATTTTAGCAAATTAATCAGAGAAATCGTGACAGTAAATAAGTAAAATTATTATGTAGCCTAACAAACGCAAGAAATCAAGTAACGTAACAGTGCAAAATGGTATAAAAAATACAAGACTTCTCAAAGATAATCACGTTAAGTATCGTAAAAGCAAAGAAACTGCGTTTTGGAGATCTTCCGATGATGCTAACTTCATTGGTGAAACGCGAGTCAATAAACGTATAATATTTCGATGATGTTCGTGGAAAATTGGTCTCCTGTTCTTTTTTTGTCGTAAAACAGTAATAACTTTGATTTAGAAATTTAGTGCTACCAGTGTAAACACAGTGTTTAATGCAACTACAGCCAGTGTAAACAATTAATTAGTAAATTTCTCGAAACAGTTATTATCTGACATGAATCCTACCTGTGGCGGGTTTTATTTTTTAAACCTTAATCTTAATTAATTTGACACGTATGTAAAACAATTTGCCTCGAAAATGGTATTAGATAAAGGTGTTAAAACATTGTCATTACTCTAACAGTAATCCACAAGCAATCTTACTTTCTTGCTTACCCAGTAACGGTTTTTACGAATTGTACTTTCTGTACTCACTGTATATGAGACACTCGGCACAAAATCGACCTCACAATTAGTTAGATTTTATTTTCATCGGTACCGTTATAGAACTTTGCATATCTGGTATCTAAATTGCCTTTAAACGATCTTATAGAATAAATTAGCGGAGTTAAGATACCTCTTAAGGAAGCTGAAACGGCTCTTTTAAAGATATTCGAAAGTGGGTAAAACCGATTTTTTGGAGCTCACGATATGCGAAGGAAAAAAAATGAGAAAATTATGCAGGATAAATCGGAATAATTATGTTCGGGATGAGTTCGTTAAAAAGATTAAATTAAAATAGCTATTATTTTCGGTCGAAAAAGGATTTTAGGCTATTCGGTTAGCGTTTTCATTAGCGCTTATCGCTGTGTGGTAATACGTACGGGTGCATTGATGTGATAAATGTACATATGAGGTTTGAATGTAGGCATTAAACTTGCTCCTGTCGTCGAGTATCCAGTGGCGTACAAGTTTCGTCCAACTAAAAAGAAAAACGTTATAATTAGATGATTTCCTTTTTGTACCTTATCTATCTTTATTAGAAAAGTCTGAATTATATCATTATTTAAATTAAACATTTCTAAAATACTCGTAATGTGCATCGTGGAGCCAAATCCTCGCACACATTGATTTTATTTTTTTCTTGCCCATATTTCGATGTTCAATAATCTCGGTGAGACATCATTGACCTGTTTTCAAAAAATAATAATATATTTTGCAGCTACACGGACTTCTCTTTGATTACGATAATATAGGCTACTTTATTTATTTATGTGTTTCCCACATAAAGATTAAAATAATCCCAAACAATTTAGTGCTGAAGATTCTGTATGATTAAACGAAAAGGTTAAAAATACCGCTACATAAAAATAATAATTAAAAGACTATAAATACTATTCACAAATACCTTAATATAGTTTAAAATATACAAAACATTAACAAAGCTAAAGTAAATAAGAGAACTCCAACTGAACCCGTTAATGTAGAAATAATTATAAACATATAACAAAATACAAGATTAAATTACATGTTCCGAATTGTGACCGTTCTATGTTAAACACAACTCTAAACAATTAGAATATACTATCCAGGCAGGGGCGGCTGGTGTATAGGTGCTGCAGAGCTGCAGAACTGCCAAAAAAATTAGATATTTGTATATTTTCGCGACATAATAATTACTAAAATTTATTAATAAAATAATTTGGTTAGTTGGTGCAGCTAACCAAATTATTGCGTTAAAGTCGCATTCTGCCCACCGTCCTCTATTGAGTAGTAGACCAGATGAATTATCTGGGTCTCTACGCGAGCGCGTCGCGGTACATTCAACTGGGCCACACGAGGTAGTTCTCAGCACGGCTCGGCACACCCGTCCTCCCCCTCAACTCCCGCGACAATCCACACTTCACGCTCGTAAATGCGCGAATTTACACGGTCAGTGAGCTGTATTTTTTCCAGCTAAGGCAACATCGGTGAATGTTTACTCCTTCCTACTACTCGGGTGGGCGTAAATCGTACCTATTTCGTATTTCGTGTTAATTTGAGATTTTAAATACTGTTTTGTGAATTTGTGTAGTGATTTATTGTACTAATTATTAATATTTATATACTGTGATAGTGACAATGGATTAAGTTTATAATTTAGTTCATGTGAAGCGATTTTTTAAATACTCTTATGAAAAAAAAATTGATTTAAAAAACAATGGTAGGCCATTGTCCGATATTGTTATTAAGACTGCAGGTGTTAGCCGCGGAAAAGCATATAAACGTCAATTTAATAGAGACATTTATTCGAAGAACAATTGGATTTGTGGGTGCAACAAAAAAAATGCGTTATTTTGTTTTCCTTGTTTACTTTTTGGCGGTGATAAAGCATGGACGGAGGTAGGGGTGACAGATTTGGTGCACTTAACTGAAAAAATAAAAAAGCACGACAACTCCAAAAACCGTCTACATAATACAATGGAATTAGCTTTATTAGGAACAACTAATATTAAAGCGCAGCTAGATTCAGCTTATTGGATAAATGTGCAAAAGCATAATGATAATGTGACAAAAAAGAGATACGTTTTGTCAAAAATTATAAACTGCATAAAGTTTTGTGGGGCCTTTGACTGGCGCTGCGAGGACATGACGAAGCTGAAACCTCTCAAAACCCGGGGATATTTCGTGGTTTGATAAATTTTTCTGCTGAGCTTGATGTAACTTTAAGCGAGCATCTACAAAATGCTTCAATATTTAAAGGAACTTCCAAAGAAATACAAAATGATATTTTAGACTGTATATTAAAAGTATGTCATGAGGTAATAATTAAAGAAATTAACAAACCTTCATTTTTGGCAGTTATGGCAGACGAATCAACTGATGTATCTGCAAAAACTCAATTAATGGTAGTTTAAAGATATATTCTCGATGGTGAACCGATTGAACGTTTTTGGACATACCTGAAACCTACAAAATGTGACGCTGTAACTCTTTCGGAAAATATTTTAAGTGTTATAGACCCTCTAGTAAAAAATTCACCTTACAAGCCTTTTCTCTTAACCAAAGAATATGACGGCAAACATGAATGTTCTTCAAAAAGGTATTAAATTCCAAAAATTTTTCTTGTGAAAGTCTATATTTTTGTATAAACGGATTTTACATAAAAGTTCTAAAAAGTTACATAAAAATAAAAGTATCAGGAAAACGCGTGACCTTGAAAATTTTTTTTCGGCCCCTACGGCGCCAGTAGTGGATACGTTTGAAATTTGCACGCGGGCGGCCAATACCCTAAGATCGGCCCTGTGCAGAACACCCGTTTCATTTCATCACGAGCCGCCACTGTATCCGGGCATTATTTAAAACATTCATATATATTGCCCTTACATGGTATACGAGCCCAGGCTCATAATAGTTAGGCCAGGCATAATTTTACAACTAATATATTTAAATAAAAGTAATAACACTCTCAACTACTTTATTAAAAAAAGTCATTGGTAACATAAACAAAGTACAAACTTTTAACTTAAACACGTCGAAATACATATTACTACGTTATGATGTGTCAGTGGCAAGTTTGTAAATAAAAAAACATTAAGATTTGCATTTCAGAATAGCTCGGCCGCTTCATCAAAACTGTGTTGCATCCCCTTTACAATAACAGCTTTAATTCTGGCAGGCTTTGTATCTACCAGCTTAGCGGACTCTTCAGGAAGCGTGCTGTCCCAAATTCCTTGCAGTTTGGTGCGTAGATCTTTAACTGAACGGGCTAGATATTTGCCCTTTTGATTTTGCATTTTATGCCGCAATGTTTCTATTGGTGAGAGGTCTGGACTGCTAGAGGACAATGCCATAACAGGGACGGCATGTTCTGTAAACCAATCTGTGATAGTTTTTGCTGTGTGACACGCAGCATCATCCTGCTGGAAAAATGTACTGCGCGTCGGTGCTTTGACATATTGGTATTGACGGTAATAAACTGTCTGTCAAAATTTGTTTATATTTTTCTGGAAAATTAAAAAATTAAGTATTTTTATGTGGCACTTTTATTATTCCAAAAAAATTCAAAACCATTTCAATTACTATTTCAGTCTTTTTAAGAGACGCCCCCTCTTCGCGTACTGTATACACAGCACATATTGACAGCCCCTTTAAATATATATTGAGTAGTATACGATTTTTTTTATTTGTTTATTAATTTATTTCATATATTTAAACCGAATTAAAAAACAGGACAATTATAAAAAACATTAAAATATATATCACATATCGTAATTATTGTGTGACTTTAATATTACTATAGCAACTTTTTGGAATACTTATACATGAATATGTAGTTTTGAATACTTATGTAAATATATTAATACTATTCCTGTATTATTAAAAGTGTATTTATTAAAAAAAAATATCTATGGTAGTCAAAATAAGTATGAAGCGTATAAACTAAGACCATAAGTATAAAAAAATAAATCATTTAAAATGAATTTAAGTTTTCAGTTAATAATTTAAATTTAAAATTTAGATTTTCAACGCCATTAAAAGAGCTTCAATTTGCTTTTTTTTTATTGGTCTGCGACTATTTTTTTCCAAGTTACAGTCCTTTGAAAATCACCTAAGAATTTAGCATTTTTTACATCCTTTAACTCTTGTGTCTAATGTAGATGCATTCCTTCAACTACATATTCTAATCTACAAACATGAAAGAGTTATTCGCAATTAAATATGGCGAGTAATATAAAATAAATTGTAGGTAAGCCATACTACCCGTACTACGTACTACTACTATGTACTTGCATCTGACAAGTTTTATTGTTAGGAAATCAAATGAGAACGATACATAAATAAATTATTCTACATTTAAAATAAAACCGTAGAATATGCCATATACGGAAAAAAAATTTAAAAATTGGCGAATGCGCCAGTATTAGATATTCGTTTTAACTGTGTTCAGCCCGCTACAGACTATGCGTGTATTCACGATTCGTTGTCAATTCGCGAATAGTGTGTAGGGACTTGTTCGCTGAAAATCGATTCATAAACAACATGATTCGTGTTTTCGCAGTGATTCGCTCTTGGAGGCAGTAAATTGACGAATACCAAGGCCGCGCATTAACATAGTATGTAAACGCATATATACACGCATAGTCTGTAGGCTCTGATTTGCGAATTGCTACGAACTACAACGAACTGAACAAATCGCGCATAGCGAATCGCGAATACATGCATAGTCTGTAGCGGGCTTTCTAAAGTACATTTTAAGTTATATTTTTCATAATTAAGAAAAAATTGATATATTGATATATTTAAGCATGGTATTTATATGTAATTTATGCAAGATTTGAAAGCATAATATAACACACTACATTTATATAAAAATAACGTGTTTACACATACATATAATAAAAACTATTTTATTCATAAGATGTTATTTACATTAAAGTTATTTATTGTATCTATTGTATAAATTATATTTACCAGTATCATAAACGGTCACTTTTATGCTGTTTGTCTTTTAATAGAACAAACTATACTCTTTTGGTTGTGGTCACTTGTTGTGGAACTCTTGTGGTTGTAGAACTACAAAATTTAATTATAAATAAGCATTATTTTTCCCTATTTACAAAATGTATCTAGTATTATTGTTACAACAGCCCAAACAGGTGCTGCTTATTTCACGGTGTAGAATTATTTGATTTAAAGTCCCGACAAAATAAAATGCTCTACGCTGAGAGAACAATTTATTTATTGCATGAATGACGTTTGTGACAAATAAATACTGGTTTTGACCAAACAATAACTTGGAATATATTAATAAGCCTTGATCAACATATTAAATAGTATTTATAAAACTATTGGTAAATATTTAACATATTAAATATTTGGGTGACGTCTAAATATATTTTTTTGTTGTCGGAAACAAACACCATATTCAGGATTTCCAGTATTCGATTGATATTAAATATACATTATTTAATATCAATCATCATTACACCAAGTATTTCGATTGATATTAAATATATCAAAAGTAATAGTTTAACCTTTGATTTTCTCGTTTCAGACCCCCACAATGCTGGATTTCGACTAGTTACTGACGGACAGCTTCCCCTCAGACAATGCCTCTATCCGGAGGCGTACAGGAAAGACATCGAGCTGCCCATGTACTACAGTATGTTCCACGACCTCAGGAAAGAAGTTGCCAGGTTTACGGGGAAAACCGAGGAACCACCCCAAAGTGTTGCCGATATGTTAGACTGTATCCTTTATGAAAAATTGCGCGTTTTCGAAATGTGGGTTTTAAAGCCTGTTTTACAAGAAATAACCTATATACTTCATCAGTATCAGCATTGTATCGCGGAGACATTTTACAATTTTTATTATAAAATTAATCTATTAGTACTACAATGAGTATAAGTACTACGTCGGACTATATATATAGTTCAGTTACCAGTTTTAATATGTAGTTCAGTTGCCCTTGTTATCAATTACTGCTTGTAAACGATTTCGTAGCTGGGAAATTTTAAGAGAAGGACGGAGACAGCTACTTAAAATCTTGTATCTTCGTCTTCATAATCTCGCAGATATTCTTCATAAGCTACAAGCCACAAGGTGGCATCAAGTTTTATGTGGGATTGACATCGCGATAATGCGAAGGCCAATCTAGTATTTGGATTCTATTCTTCAAATGCATACTAAGGATTCCCCTAGGGAATTCTTGGCAAATGCCAAAGTACACTAGGCACAAAAATTAAGGCATGTAAAAAAATCCTAAATTCTTATATGATTTTCAAAGGACTTTAAGAAAAATAGTCGCAGAACCATTTTACAAAAGCAAATTGCAGCTACAAGTTTCTAGTTTTCAAGTATTGAGTTCAGAATGTTTTATCATCAGCAGTTTTTGAGTAATCATAAGAAAACCATTGTAAAAATTTACAAACTTCTGCTTGCCGACATTTTTTTCAGTTATTTCATAATAAAGCCTTTTTAGATAATTATATCCTCTTTAATTTGAGCGAATAAAAGTATTAGTTATCGTCGCTCAAAGCAAGAAAGTCAGTTTTGACTTTGGTAATTAATTAGTCGGGAAATAGTTTTGTCTTCTTTGTTTTTCTTACAATAAATAACACTTTTTGATGGCAATAATCCATAGTTATTATGCTAAATAAAAAAACATTTTCAACCTCAAAAAAAAATTAAAAATGAAAATTCCATCCTTAAATTAATTTTTAGCAAAGACTCAAGATTCAATCATTCCGAACACAATGAAAAAAAAATGCAGCGGAAATTTTCAGGATCTCTTTGGGGTACTTTAAGTTTGAAAAGAAATAGTCAACATCTTCAGTCTACCCATTATTTGCTAAATATAAAGTTATGCCAAGTTAAGTGAATCTCCCTAAATACGCAATTTTTACCTCTTTTTCATTCTCGCACCGAAAAAAAAAATTTTCATCAAACCCAATAACTGCGGCTTATAAAGAATACTTTGCAGTTTTTAAAGCCCTACTTAAATTTTTTGTATGATCATTGTTTCCCAAGTAATTTAATTACGAAAGTCAAAACTGACTTTTTTGCTTTAAACGATGATAACTCAGCGAAACATTATCATACAAAACTTTTAGACCTCTCAAGTTAAAGAGGATAAATTTATCTAAGAAAGTTTTATGATGAAATCACTGAAAAACAGTTATTAAAGTCCGTGGACCTTTGCAAAGACAAGCAAAAATATGGAAATTTTTATACGATGGTTTTCTTATAATTATTCAAAAACTGCTCATGGTAAATAATCTCTGAACTCATCATCTGAAAACTAAAAACTTGGAGCTACAATTTGCTTTTTTTAAAATTGCTCTACGCCTATCTTTCTCTAAGTTACAGCCCTTTGAAAATCACCTAAGAATTAAGGATTTTTCTTACATCCCTTAATTTTTGTGTCTAGTGTATTCACCTAGTAACCTGCCTCTAGCTGTGTATTAGTAATACAGAATGAGACTTCAATAATATTAAATGAAAAAATAACCTAATCTTAGTCACTTTTGTGATCTGATTTTGTGGCCGAATAACTGAAATATTATGGAAGAAAACCAATGAGTTAATTGGCGTATCACAAAAATCATTAATTTTTGTGATCATGACCAACTAGATTACTGCCAATATCCTATTATACAATCATTCCATTATTACGAGGGGCAGTTATATATTTTGAAGGCATTATTTATATTTTGAGCCTTGGCAACAGTTATTGTTGCCATAACCTTCTCCAGAACATTTTATGATTTAAGCGCGATTTGTGTTGTTTACAGTAATATAAAAATTGTTATCTCGGCGAAGAAGTGGAATTAACTCGTGACTTTCGACGTGGATTATCAAGACAAGAGTTCATCGATCAACTTACTTCCACTTTTGGCGATAAAGCCCCATCCTTTGCCACTGTGAAACGCTGGTATGAGTTTCCAGACACCATTCCCTCGCCGACGAAAGTCGTGAATGTCGTCCAAAATCAGTTGTGCCAGAAAACATTGATGCTGTGCAGAAACTGACAATACAAGATCGTCATGTGACATACTGTGAGACTGAAGCGACCTTAGGCATTAGTTCGACTAGCATATATGAAATATTGCATGATCATTTAGCTGTAAAATAGGTTTGTTCTCGTTGGATCCCACATAATTTGAAAAAATCTCAAAAATATGCTCGTGTCGATTGGTGCAAACAAATGCTCAAGAAATACAATGGCGGTGCTTCAAAAGACGTATGTATGTAACATTGTAACAGGTGATGAATCATGAATCTATGCGTATGATCCGGAAAGTAAACAGCAGTCGATTGTATGGGTATTTCAAGATGAACCAAATTCAACACAAAAGTTGCACTTCGAAACAAATGGTTGGGTGTTTTTTCGGAAAAACTAGTCATGTGGCAACAGTGCCTTAGAGGAACGTGAAGCAGTCAATTCTGAATGGTACACAACCATTTGTTTGCCAGAAGTCTTCGATGAAATAAGGAAAACAAACAAGCGCCGTCGGATCATTCTTCATTATGACAATGCGAGCTCTCGTGTAACAACCGAGATGTTTGAACACTCAAGAAATCGAATTAATGGATCATCCGCCGTACAGTCCTGATTTGGCAGCCAATTACTTCCTTTTGTTACCGAACGTCAAAAATAAATTGCGTGGACAACGATTTTCGTCGGCAGAAGAAGCCGTTTATGCGTTCAAAAACCAGGTTTTGGAGATATCTCAAACGGTTTGAACGCATGCAAAAGCGTATAAATCATGTGTAAGAAGAATATTTTGAAAAACGACAAAGTAATTTTCGATGACAGATTAATGTTTTTTTAGTATTAGGCTCAAAATATAAATAGTGTCCCTCGTACAACACACTATGTTTGAGCATTTAAAGTGCGTATTTTCTTGAATTAATAATTTTCAAGACGAGTTAAATTAGCTCTTTTTTGCTTGTCGATTGTGCAGACCATCAATAATTGCGAAAACGTAGACATAGGCCAGGTATCCGTTACGTCCTTTCACAATAACAAATGTATAATTTATGCAAATGAACTTCAAATGCATTTTTTGTCGTTCGCTTTGCAATTCTGGCCAACGAAAAAACGTTGCGGAATAGGATAATTACGACTGACATTAACGTTGCGCAACATTTGAAGAATATTTTTGCTCGTCGCCGCCGTCAGTCCTCGTACCTGTCGACCATTTGCTTTGTTTACAAAGATCCAGGTCACCTTGCAGAAAAATGATGTGGGACTGCGGGATATCAGATATTACTTGCACGCCAGAGGTGTATGAACTTTAACTATTGCCTGCAATTAGCGGTGATGCGTGCGCCATCTGTCGCGCGTTGCGCTAAAAAGGACCGGTAGCGACCAGATTCCTGCTTCCGGGGCTGTCATTGATACTTCGACAGTTGCTCCACGAGGGCATGTTGTACGCATGGTGGAAATATCAGTTGGTCCGGGCGCTTAATTGGAAATTATTTAGAATAATTACAATAATACAATCGAAAAATAAAACAATTATTTAAAGCATAATTATGTTACAATGGTCAGCAGTATCTAAATTTTTTAGGTATTTTAAATTTTATTAGCTTTGTAAAGAGTCTTTCAATAAGAACGCTCGATTTTTAAACGCAAATAAAACAAGTTGTGTGTGAGATATCCACTAAATTGTTTTTTTATTTGAAAGAATATTTTATGGCATTAAGTATGAAATATAACGTCGTTCAAATGTCCGCCGTGGCTTTGCTTGGTGACACGTATTCGGATGGCGTTCGTTATGTTGACTTTGAGGGCATTAATTGTTTGCGGTTTATTCGCATAGACCTGCGATTTAAGATAGCCCCAAAGGAAGAAGTCTAAAGTTAAATCGCACGATGTCGATGGCCAGTTCATGCCCTCAAATCGCTCGTGCAGAGTGTCCATCGTAGCATGCGCTGTGTGGCACGTAACGCCGTCCTGTTGGAACTCTCATGTCGTCGGTATCCATACTATCCAGTTTAGGCCACAAGAAGTTCGTACATCGATCTGTAGCGCTCGACGTTGACGGTTATAGCAATGCCAGTTCCGTTTTGAAAGAAATACGGACCAATCGTTCCACCAGACCAAAATCCACACCAAACAGTGACTTTCTCGGGATGCATTTGGTACTGGTGTATTTCGTGTGAATTGGTATTGTCCAAAATCCGACAATTTTGCTTGTTCAAATCCAAAAATAGACCTTCACGTCCAAAATAAGATAATTTTTTAGCGAAATTTGGATTAACTTCCAACTGCTCCGGGGCCCAGTTAGCGAGCACACGGCGTTATCTATGGTCGTTTACCTTAAATTCCTGAGTTATTTGGATTTTATATGGATGCAGACCCAAGTTCCGAAGTCAATATTCGTCAAATTGAAGTCGCAGAAAGGTCTAGTTCTTGTGAACGACGAGAAATTGACTGCCTCGGGTTTTCCCGTACACTCTAACGTACAGCAGCATGTTTTCAGTAGACCTTGTATTTCGGTGATGTACGGGTACTGGCTGATTATTTATCAAACTCGTTGACTCAGATTTGGCTACCAATCGTCGAATTGTCGACTCGGCGAGACGGTTGTGGCGAGGATAAAAATGACGTAATACGCGGAACGTTTCTCGAACGAAGCACTTCTTTTTGAAAATAGAATTTCATGATTTGCACACGTTGTTGAATGCTATAACCTTCCAAAGTGATGTGCCATACACTACTGTACAATTCACAATAAATTTGATAGATAACAACATAGTCGCTATAACCTAATAAATTGCGAGCGTCCCTATTGAAAGACCCTGTATCAAGGATCTTGCAACCACTAGATATGACAACCACATATTATGTTTTAATTTTGGAATTAAACTCATTCCAGATATGTTCACCTTTCCGAAATTGTTTCAAGTTATTTTTGTTCAGCACCTTTAAAAATAGGGAGTAGCCAAATTATGGTAGGATTTGAGAGTTTTACGCTGAAGTGAATCATTATCAAGAATTCCTGTTACCTACTTCGGCCTAAGTCGCGCTAACAATTCGGATTTCTCAACTAATTTGTAGTTTAACTTATGACGAATTTTTCGTTAATCACCCGTACTATACAAGCAGTTAGAATTTCTTATACATTTGAAGAATGAACAACAGCCGTACTGGAATTGAGTTTTGCTGACAATTTTTTTGTGAATATATTTAATATAATATATTTATCAATACGCTAACTAACCTAACTTAAACTTCCTAGCAGTCTTTTAAACCTTTTGATTTTTCTTCACTTTACAAGTAACTATAAACTTACATACCTCTTAATACCTAATGCTACGCTACATTAGCAATAACCGTACCTTTCAGCTGACACACGTTTGTTCTTCGTGAAAACGTGCCGAATATTCCTAGTTATGCAGTTTGTTGTTACGCGATAAAATAACTTTTATAACAAAAATACACTTTTTCTAGTCACATACGTAACATACGTTAAATGATTCAAAAGTGTTATAGTGTATTGTAGGACTTTGTCGAATACCGGTGAATAGTCACCAAAATCAGGTGAGATTATATTGTTTTCCGTTATGTTCCTTGACTCTAGATTAGGTTTACAAATAAAGCCTGAAAGCGAAAACGAATTTTACAAAAAGGAAGCGAAAGACATGGTCAATGTTGTGCAGAGGCTATTGCTCGAAGGTGAGTTTCAGTTCTATTTGTGTTTTGAGGTTAGGTCAATATTCAACAAGTGGTTAATTTAATGCTTACCCCTACGAGCAAAAAGCTTACCCAAAGATACGAATCCCAGCATTCCTACAGATGACAGCAACAATCACTTTATGCATTAGGTATATAATGGTTAAATAACAAGTCAGTTTGAATCAAGTTTTGTTAAAAACTACTTTTTATTTTATGCTTATCTCTATTTTCATTAAGGTGGTCGTCTTTTTCAACAGCACATGACTGACGTAATTAAGTAGTAACTACAGAATGAATTATAAAAATGTCTACAGGGTGTCCCATATAAAACAAAACATCCTGTAGAATCCTATATTGAGTTTATAAAATCTGATCAAACACGCAGTTGACTTTTATTTCTGCTTCCATTGCGAGCGTTACTTTCTGACAGAGTCATCAGCTGTTCGGGAAGTTTTCCATTTTCCATTGAACCTTCCTTCGCCGGGCGAAGCTGATCTGTGAGATCTGGCAGTCACTTTTTTCTTTGCCCTTTCGTGTGTATTACGAATGACTCCTTCATAGTTTCCGAGCTCCAAACCCTTCCCATATGGTATCGATTTTTTTGGTGCATTCCCTGACCTTGTATGGGTCGCCCGGATCTGTCAGATGCATTGCGCCTGATTACGTCATTATTTTCACTTTTATGCTTTGTTAAATTTCTTTTATTATTTAAATTAATAATATTTTTTGGGATCTCCACACTTTTTTATTCTGGCTTTTATGGTATTATTATTTAAAATTAATACATTTTGGCATTAAATTAGTGGTTTACACTAAATATCGTTACCAACAATGTGACGTTTATTTTTGTTTGGAACATTCTAAAATTAAGAAGCGTATTTATAATTCCTTACACTTAAAATGGGCAGTTATTTACAACTCTTCTTTGTAATTCACGTCCCATATTTTTTATATGTAACTTTATGATTTTGACATAAAAAAATAAGTGGTTTGTTTTCCGTATTCACAATATTGTTCAATACTAATTTATGTTTATGTTTTGTCCTTAAAACAGAAAAAAACTTGTCAATAGCTGATTCTCCTATAAAAATATTCTACTGTGAAATACTTATTATTGTATTGCATTAATTAAAATAAGCGTTTAATTGAGTCTCAACCTCATGAAAATCTAAATTATGTAAGATTTGATATGGGATTTCTCAGATGCATTGCGCCCGAATGTGTTTTGATTCAGACTGGGCCCCACGGAAGGTTAATAATTCTCCCCACTAAAAATATGTGAAGAATACCCTTCCACATAAATAACAATTTTTGTCAATTGTGCAGTCCATTCTTGCACTGTTTTTTCGTAGTTCTATTAAGAAAGAAAAACAGTTTCCCTGCGAAAGACTAATGATGAATATTTCCGAAATAGTTAACATTTTTATTTTGTACCACTAAATTTGAGGTATTCTATTTATACATACATACTAAGTAACAGAAAAAGCACCACCTAGAATAACTTAATATTTACCGAAAAAATTGTTTATAGATATTCACAACTTGAAAAAATTCAAAGTAGGAAATAAACTTATTTGAAAAACTGATAGTGGCCCTTTAGCTATCATCATATATATTTTAGAAACACAAAGATTAACTGGCCTGCATTTCCGCCTCGGGGTTATTCGGGCATAGGTTCGATTCCCACATAAGTCGGCTGGGTGTGCCTATACGTGTAAAAAATATGGGGGTGAGCTAATAGGGAAGAACCGATTGTTGTAGATCCGTGTTTCAATCAAATTAAAAGAAAACTTATTAATGAAATTTAGGCTGTTTCAAAGATTGTTTTAATTTTCTTTTTTGTCAGCATAATTGTTGCATACACGATTGAAGACTTAAGTGACTGTTTTTGTATATAATTTACAAATTTTGTTACTTAAGTTTGACAGCAAATAATTTTTCATGCCAGCCAGATTGTTTTTTAAAGACATTTTTGGTAGATCATTTCATAAAAAATGTGAATTTTATCCTTATCATCGTACTGTATGTCAGAATGTATTATTTTCTCTTGATAGTTGTTTGTTGACGATGTACCTATAAACGATACTCTGTGACAACTGCTTGCCTCACAATATTAAGTATTATGAAAAGTAAGACGTATTTATGAAATTATTAAACATTTTTCCGGTTGAAATATATTATAAGAATCAGCAGGTTTATTGAACCTCGACCCATTAGCGTAACATCATATTTTTATAGAATATAAAAATGTTAGGTGGTAGCCCAATATTTATTTTGCTATTGGACTCAAAATTTTATACTACAGCTACTATACAGTTAGTGGCAGCTTTTTATTTACAGTTTTATTTATTTTTCATAATGTCAAATATGTATATAGTTATGCAGTTATAGTTAATGTTTAGTTATCTATGTAAATTATCTTACGCTTCATTTCTTTATACTTACGTGTAGCTTTCTTAAGTGCAACCTTCTGATTATAGATGTTTCTACAAATCTGTGAGTAAATAATCCTTTACATACTCCATATGCTCCCTTCGTATACTCCACAATCAATATGATCCCTTCCCAAGCCCAACAAAACTACTTCGTAGACTACTTAATAAATCCCAGAATCTTCCAATAAGTCCTCATATTATCATAGTAACCTTATAGTATCATCGTGAGTCGTGGTTTTGTAGAGAGAATTATCCAAATTGTTCTCGCGTGAAAATAAATACCAGGCAGCTGCATGGTTACGTTAATTGATGTTTATAATAAATCATAATTTTCCATTTTTAATAAAAAAAAACACTTCATTAAATTAATAATATTGCTATTGATATACTATTGCTTTTATATTAAAAATTGAGTCTACTTCTATAAATTAAAGCCACAGATAACAGAATTTTAAACAAGTCATGTCGAACAAATTTACTATCGTTTCTCATTACATGGCATTAGTTATTTCCTATAATTATAAATAAGTGTGTTGATAATAATCGAGGTTTATTGATTTTATTCTTAACTTAGTACACCAAAAACTATTGTCAATGTTATTACAATTCCTCTTATGCCTCTGTCTGTATCTCCACAACACAATTATCTTTATAGGATTAAATTAAATTATTTTTTGTCTGTAATTTTCCATAGATTATCGCGTAGCATCGCGTTTCTAACAAATTAATTTTAAAATTAACTAAAAGGTGGTCCAACCAAAACGCACGATGTTAATTGTAAATAAAACAAAAAGTTTTCAGAGAATTATCTTAATATTTTTTATTATGATAGAAGGATCTATGACAATTATGTGTAAAACAAAATATCGGCCAAATGCTCGCCACAGCTTCGGTGGCATACCTCTATCCGATGGTCCATATTTTCAATGACTCTGAGACATAATTGAGGTTCAATGTCGTTAATGTGCCGAATTATCTCATCCTTTACCTCTTGAATTGTTCTTGGCTTATTGACGTACACTTTTTCTTTTAAATATCCCCAAATAAAGAAGTCCAACGGTGTCAAATCACATGATCGTGGCGGCCAATTAACATCGCCACGACGTGAAGTAACACGGCCATTAAATTTCTCGCACAAAAGTGCCATTGTTTCGTTGGCTGTGTGGCAAGTGGCACCATCCTGTTGGAAACACATATCGTCCAGGTCCATATCCTCAATTTCTGGCAACAAGAAGTCCGTTATCATCTCGCGATAGCGAACACCATTCACGGTAACTACTTGGCCGACCACATTTTCGAAGCAATGCGAACAACAGCAATGTTTTCCGCAGAACGAACTGGGCGAGCATGCACAGGTGTTTTCACATTTCCTACAGACTCGGTTTGCTGAAATTTGCGCACAATTCTCCCGATTGTGGACACATTTGGTCGATTATGCTGACCAAAAAAGTCACGAAGTGCACAAAATGCATTTTGATTTGAACACCCATTTTCGTAAAGGGCTTCAACAATCTTAACGCGCTGCTCAATTGTGTACCTCTCCATGGTTGAATTTGTCAAACACTGAAACAAAGAAATGTTAAATTAAGTTGGGCAAAAAACTTAACGTTAAGGTGCGACTCACAATTAACATCGTGCATTATGGTTGGCCCACCCTTTATATTATTGATCTCGCACTAATCAATAAAGCAATCTGAATTGATATCATAAACATTATTAACTCTGAAATTAACTCCATTACATTATTACATTATGGTATATGGGTTTTGGGCCTCATCAGCCACTGATCGCATGGGTAGTCCCTTGGCGATCCCCTCTTATCCGGATGATTATCCAAAAATGCTATCCCATAAAAGGAGCAATTTAGGCAGGTCCCCCGCCTTAAGCCTCGCCTCCTCTAGGATAACAGGGGTCCCTAATATAACGTACCTCTTCTCCTCCAGTGCGGGGCAGGTGTAAAGAAGATGAATCGAGGTTTGGTTTGATGAAATTAATTAATTAGTGTCAATATTTCAGGAAAATATATCGAAACAGTATCGTTACATTATTCGATGAACGATGAATACACTGTTCAAAATATACATATCCAATTGAATTCAGTACATCAACGATTCTAGAAGTTAAAAATAATGTTTTGACATAGTTCGTACCACCGAATAGAAGGCGCCAAACAGCGCCAACAAATTAAACTTAAAAAACACTCACTCGGATTTAAATTAAATTTATGAACATAATAGGTGTTAAGAATATCTTAAGCTTTCATTTTTGTCCACGACTATTTCTTGAACCGCGGCTTGTTGTGAAACTTTTGACCTTTTTAGATTAGTATTCCCGTGTTCTTTTCTTAGAATACAACCGACTAAGTATCCCACATCTTTCGTATCTGTTATCCCTCTTCCACTCTCATCATTCTCAAGTCAGTAAAGCTTCAAATCTGTAATATCGTGTAAATCTTCAAGATTGTTTGCTGGTAACTTATGGCAAATTATAATAATACCTATTATTATAAGGCCTACATTTACATTTTCCCAATTCTCTCGTATTATCCGAATTAACACGCAGTTATTATGTCATACGTATATTATTTGGTTTAACTTTGGAGAATACGGTGGGCATTCAGATCGATGCCCGGCACAGATCTAATGAAAGTCAAGCACTTGCTCTCGCGTGCGAAAATGGATGTATGACCTAACGCACCCTCCTATAGGAATGTCTTCATTAAATGGTCATTTAGACTGTGGTCCAGTATGGCTGTACTTGGACGTCCGATGTCGATAGTCTCATTGTATGCTTATATTGAAGTCTCAACGACGAAGTTTAGAGTCTCTCCCCGAACATTGCATAGGAAAACAAAAATTATATGCTTAAATATGAAACCTAAGCATACATTTTCAATTTCCTCGTCTCAACCATCCCCTCCACATCCTGAAGGTTTGGCGAAAGTCAGGTTATGAGTGTCTAAACTTAGCCAACTAATCTCCTGTATTAATAAAGTGTCAATATTTTCTTCTAACTGTAAGTAAAACGAGAATTAATTCAACAGTCTCAAATTACATACTTAGCGTATCTTAATACATAATAACAGATGCTTTGGTAAATAATAATAACCATTCATATTTCTGCTGAAAGATTGTTTAGGTGACACACCAGTCCTATTTTATTGTTATTCTAAATGCCCATCACTTTATGATTTAAATTGCACTTATCATTTCTTCTATTCAAATAAACTTCAGTAATAAATTTAAAAACACCCCGTATTTTATTATAACATTAGTTTATTAACAACTTATACCTAAAATGTATGACACAAGACGCAAGGAGAATTCCTGGAGTATACTTACTGTTTTTTTATTCGCACGCCTCTGCATTTATCCATGCATTATAATAAACATTTTTTTTTCATTTCGCCATTGCAAGTGTGATTCATTTTAATTAAGCTCGTATAATTGTATAGTTTTTGGTGCGCGGGGCTTTTGTTTTAGTTTAATTTTTTCGCTTTTTCTTCCAGGGCATAGGTTCGATATACCTGAAGTTGTCAATTTGATGTTGGAGCCTGGAATATGGTAAGTTTTTTATTTCTGCTAATAGATTTATATATAATACCTTTGTAAATCATCTTTGCAGATATATCATCATTAAGTATGTGCGTGTATTTTTTTTTTATATATACAAAGAACAAAGAACATGTCAAGGTTGGAACAAATTCGATCGTACTGGAATAGGTCAATTTTGTTATTCAGATTTTCGGTATATATATATATATATATATATATATATATATATATATATATATATATATATATATATATATATATATATATATATTGGTAATGATTAAATAAAATGGTTTTTTTAAACAGATCAGAACTGAACTGTTTTCTCGGTGTACATCACAATTGCTTGTACATTTTTTTATTTCGCCAAAACAACAAGAATATGTTTACAATATAAATTTTATAACAATTATATCACTATATTTCTATTGCCCTACTTATATATTTACATAATCTAACGTCTATTGTATCTTCAGTTCTAGTAACCAGAAAAGTAACTTCTAGTGTCTCATTTATATGTCAAAAAAGAATGAGTACAATTTATATATAATATACTGGTCGTATTGATTAGAGAATATAAATATACTTGCCTACTATAGAATTGTATGTTCTGCTTGTAAAAAATGTCATTTTGCGATATACTATGCATAGACAAGTGATAAATAATTAAAGAATCTATCCACATAGTTTTTTCTCGTTTTTTTCAGACTGTAAAGAAATATTTAAAACTAAACAGTTTATAAATATCGTTTGGAATCATATGTTTTATATTTTAATTGAATAGCAAATTTACTTTGTCCCAGTAAGCACAGGAGTTTTTTTTTTTTCAATAGTATAGTGAAGTAATTACAAATTTGTATAATGGATCTTTGCGTGTGTATCAATTTAGTGACAACGCACTTATCAGATGCTACACCACTCGCAATTGTTACTAATATGCCACAATTACCAGCACGTATGTCTAGGCAACATATGTTTCAATCAACTACGTACGCCATAGATAGTTAATAATTTGCCGAACAAAATGCAATTATGAAGTCACGTCTTGGCTTTATTGTATAATTTGATTCATTGGCGTCTCCATATTTCTGTAAAATTTATTTCATTTATTTTAATTTTTCTTGCATTTATTTCATTTATTTTGGGGGAAATATCACTTCCATTAAATGTTTTTGTGGAGAACCTTTTCATTGCTCTGTCATAGGTTGATGGATTTTGTATTGTACTAACTGTTATCCTAAAATGTGTTTTTGGCACGACACTGTTCAAAAATATCAGTTGATTGATTCATACGTCATTGTTACCTGCGACGCACACGCAAAGAATCATTATACAAACCATAGTAATAATTGCTTATGAAATGCATTTTCAGTTATTTACAATACAGTTAGAGGACTTAAAGGCATTTACAATAACAGTGTTTAAAATTCAACCACAGAAAATGCATTTTCTCTTGGCGATGCATTATACGATTACTTCGTTTAAAAAAAAATTATGCAAGATACAGAGAGACTCAAATCGATTGAAGGTGATGGCAGACCAAAGGTACGCTAAATATATTAAATCAAGGCTTACTTTCAAAGTGGTCAACGAGATGAAAACTCTTGAAAATGCTTTATTCATTCATGCTTCTCTTCCTCTAATACAGAGAGACTGAGATTGATTGAAAGTGATGTTAAATCAATGATACACTTGATACACTATATTAAAACTAGACTTACTTCCCAAGTGGTCAACGAGGTGGAAAATATTTTATCCGTTCATGCTTCTCTTTCTCTAATATAGAAATACTCAGACTGATTGAAGGTAATGTAACACCAAAGATACGATAATATCTTAAAAATATTAAAAGTAGGTCACCCAAGTGGTCAACGATATGGGAACTGTTGGAAAGACTCTATCCATTCATGCTTTATACAATTTCGATATGTATTTCCAATTCGTGAAGATGTATTTATAACAAGTTGGTCAGAAGAACCTCTTGAATATATTTATAAGCGTTCAACTGCTAGTCCAATTAAATGAACCTGTACGTCAGTACTTATCTAATGTATCCTTAAAACTAAAGAAAAATCGATGTTTTTAGTAATACCATATGGGTCCACATACAGAGTAGTAAAAAAGTTAAATTTGTGTCGGTATAACCTCTGTAGTTCAAGAAAGAAATACTGCTACTGGTTTGATACTGATGATTGTCTAGCAAGACGCTTTTTCGCTGATGAAGCTTAGTTTCATCTTAGTGATTACTGCTCACCAAAGATAGGAAAAAGTGTGAGATTCTCTAGGTATGCGTAGAAGGAAGAGCGAGGCAGCGTTGGGAGATATTCATCAATATTCACTCTGCAAAGGCCTCAATGCGACTGGGTAAAGACCAGAGTATTTACTGCGCATCTCGTGGGCGGTCCGATATCGCAGTTTTGAGCCGTGTTCCTATTCTTGATAAGCTGTACGTAAATTCACTAAAACTGTCGATATCTTACGTGGTGTTGCACCACATTTCCTTTGTAAACTTTAACTCGTAGAAAAATGAAAGTAACAGTTTACTAAACACTGTATTTTCTATTTACAAGTGTTTACAAAGCAGTAATTTTAAAGAGAAGGTATCTAATGATACATACATCTCAGTGAGCACAAGGTAGAAAACTACCTTTCTGTAGCACTTCTACATTCGAAGTTCGAACTGGTTAAAACATTTTTCTTTCTTGTTCGTCTTACCTACCAGGGGTACGCTATTAATCTAAATTGGAATTTCTCAGTATATTGTCCCTATTTCAAATATCTCACTTATCGTAGGATTTACAAGATGCCTTATTATACTAATATAGTATAATTGGCCTATAAATATTTGAGTACATACTTATAAATACAAAATGTGTTACCTTCCTAGAACCATATAACTACATAAATTTTGAACGGAAATCATAAATATGAATAGCCGAAAATAAAGAATACAAAAGAAAGGGAAAACCCAAGCTTTGTAATACAGGCCAGTATTTAAGAAATTCATAATATATAAAATTAAAACCTAACAATAAACAGAGTTCTCACGTTTGAATCGAATCAAATTTACATTCTAGGACGGTTGTATTTAGGGTGGCTATATCTGGCCTCAAAATAATTAGGCCGATATTTTTATGATAAACTCTGAGCGATATCGAGCAAATATTCTATAATAAAGAATTCTATAGTTATAGAATTATTTTATGAAGAGCAAGTCGGCAATAAACCGTGCGACAAAGAGCAATGTATAGTTTACCTTCTCCCACGCGAATGCAGTAAAAGAATTTTACGCGCGCAAATGATTTATAGGCAGGTCTGTGTCTCTTATTCAGTCAGACATGCATCTGTCTTTGTCGCACGATTTATTGGCGACTTGGTCTTCATAAAATAATTGTACTATAGAACCTTGTATAGAACAACAGTACGATGATAAATTGCAACACACTATTGCGACAATATTACAGCTTCTTCAAGATTTTATGATCGCCGAAGAATTAGCCTTAACCTGTGGCCTCCACGATCACCCGATTTGACACCATTAGATATTTATTATTTTGATCATTCTACTTTTGTGAATCCCTTACATACACTTGAAGATTTAAAAGGTGCAATTTCTAACAAATATTGCAGAATATTAATTACATGTAAGTATTTGATAATCTAAAGACATGAGTACGTCCCTTTTATTAGACGAAGATAGACATTTTAACCATTATGTAATTAAATGCTGTTGCTGTGTTCTGTTGTTATCGTTGAAAAAATACTGTTAGTTATCATTTAATCATTACAAATGTGGTTGACAGATTCTTCAATTTTATCATTACAAATATGGTTGATAGATTCCAGGTTCAGTATCTATTCAGTAAAATAAAAATTAATGACACCACATGAATATACATAGAATCTGCTTTTTTAATTTCTTAATTAAGTTTAGATTTATAGGTTATTTCAGACTAGATCTGTCAATCTAAATCATTGTAGCCAACTGTGCGACTTGAAAATGTTAGTAGACATCACAAACTATGTGAGCGGCACATCCAATCACAAAAAATCTTTAGGGAGTGGCAATTTTCATCAATGTGGATCTCTTTTACAGTTATTAAGAATACCTATAAAAATCCAAGTTTGTCCACACTGTACGTATACTATTTTTTATGTATTACTGCTAATTGCTACATAAAATAGTAAGTAACAAATTTAAAGTAGACAAAATGCGTTTCCATAGTGACAATAGCTGTTGTACCACCTACCTTGAATGCCTCGTATATAATTATAATTAGACCCGATCGATTTTGTCAGAGGGGCATCGACGTTGTATACGTTCGCATAAGCAGGAACGGTGAGTCCGTGAATCAGCGTCTTCGCTCGATGAACTTCGCTCGACTTTCGTTTAGTGATGCACTGTGCATTTTGATTCGAATATTTTTACGTTGCAAAGTGCTAATTCACTATATGGATTGTACCTATGGCTAAGACGACTACTTGTTGATCAAGTAAATAAGTTTATATGAGAATTTACAGACTTAAAATAGGATGGATCAAAAATAATGTTTAATTTGCGATAAACTTTTGTTATGCTAAGACAAAACGAACTGTAGGAAAGACGTAAACAGTGATTTTTTTGGCTTAATTTTTATGTTGATGTCGTGTAATTTACCATTTACTTTACTTAATCAACAAGCACTTCGGCACTTCTAAGATAAATATAATCTCACCATAAAGTTCATTGCATACGTATGTACTACGAGGGCGAATCAAATATAAATGAGACTTTTTTAAATTTTTTTTATTTGAACTTAAAAAAAAAATAATAACAGCTCATTTTTCTACATAATCTCCTGATCTGGAAACACATTTGCCTTGCCTGCTGACAGCCTTGACTTGGCTTTCACTGACCCAGCCTTCCCTTGACGTCTCCACTTCTTGCTCGCTTGTTTCGACTCAGGATTATAGTGATGCACCCACGTTTCATCGCAGGTGATAACGTGAGTGAGAAACGAGTCTCCTTCTACCCGAAATTTCGCTAGGAGATGCTCACATACCTGAAAACGATGTAATCTCTGTTCAGTTGTCAGAAGGCGAGGGACCCACCATGCGCACACCTTACGAAACCCTAGCTCGTCTGTGTTGATCGAAAAAGTGCTTCCATAACGTATTCCAACCTTAGATGCAATCTCGTTGGTGGTCAGACACCTGTCACCCTCAAGAAGTTGTTGAACACAGACGATGTTGTCGCTGGTCATGCTGGTGCGAGGCCGGTGGCCATGCCTATCATTTTCAACTTTCTCACGACCCTCCACAAACTGTTTATGCCATGCAAACATTCTAGCTAAGGACAGTATCTCTTCCTTGAACTGCGCAGTCAATCTCGTCAGAAATTCAGCTGGTTTTACACCTTCCGTGGCGAGAAACTTGATAATAACACGCTGCGCAATTGACGAAGGCACCTCCTGCTCAGACATCGTCACGACGGGTACTGAAAGGAATGAGCGAGGTCGCCCACCTGCTCTCCCCCTTCCTGACATCCCTACTCAACACCCCACGAAGCGGGAACCCTCACGCGTTACTATTGCATGCTCAGGACCAAAAGTTTCGTTTATATTTGATTCACCCTCATATATGTGCGGGAATAAACCGAAAACAGTACGATATCCAAATTACACAACAACAAAAATGTGGTTATGTGTGGATGCTGCATGATGGTGCTACAAACATTCGATCTGTAGGCTGGTTTAAATAAGAATGTGGTAACTTCTTATATACAGAGTAAAACCTTCCAATACCGGCCACCCTCGAGGAATCATATGTTGGTTGCTAAATAGGGGTTGTCGTTTAAAAGAGAAGATAATAAATATAAGAAAATAAATGCATTTTATATTGTTTATTTATTAATAATTGTAATTCTTAATTGTAGTATGTTATTAAAGAAAAAAGTAGATACACTAAAATCTAATACACAATATATGTGCATATACATAATTGTTTATTATTAATTAATTAACATACAGTACAGTAATACAATTACTTTTTAAAATAATCGGAAATTAATGACTGCTTCATATTACTTAGTTTATTTTTATAATATTCAGACTCACATTTCAATAATAGCTGGGACACATTTGTAACCATGTCAAAATTGTTCACATTAACAAAATACGTTTCTAAGTCTCTCAAACTTACACAGGCTTCAGATAGGTTTGATACATTTGATACTTGAACGATTTCAGGTTCCTCAATATCATGCTCAGTTTTAGAATCGGAAGTAGATTGACTCTTTTGTCGTACCTCTTCAATACAGCCGACGATGGTCAATTCTGCGCTTTGTTTCCACATCGCTATCAATTGATGCAAATTCTTTCAACCTTACAAATGTATCGTTTAAGGCAGGAAACAGTTGTGCTAGCGGAATATTATCTTCTTCGAAATCCTCCACATCTACATTTATAAATTCGGCTTTAGAAAAGCACTTCTTTATTATCATTGCGGAGAAAGTTCGCCAGGCCACCGAAATCCATATTAAGGCGTTGGTTAAGGTAACGTTTTCTCTATTTCTTGAAGAGAACGGCCACTATCCACATATGGTAAAAGGCTTTTAATAGAGTAGTTTCTATAGAGCATCTTAAAATTCTGAATAATGCCTTGGTCCAAAAGGTTGGCAATGTGCAGTAGTGTTTGGTGGAGGAAATATAAGTTTGACATTATCCAATGCAATTTTGGAATGACATGTTGCATTATCCAGGTACAATACCACTTTCCTATTCTGCTTCTTCATCTTGGCATTAAATTCGTGGAGCCACGTCGTCATGATGTCTGCTGTCATTCATGCTCTTTTGTTGGAGACCCATTGAAGAGGTAGCTTTTCGATGTGTGCTCCTTTAAAACATTGAAGTTTTTTGCTTTTACCTATGATAAGTAGTTCCTCTTTTTCACCTTCCATATTTGCACAGAATAAAATTGTAATTCGTTGTTTTGCAGTTTTTCTTCCGGAACACTTGCCATTTTTCAATGCATATGTTTTTGTTGGCAATTCACGATAGTAGAGACCCGTCTCGTCTGCATTAAACACATCCTGTGGGGCGTAATCTTTTAAAATGACAACATCAACTTCTTTTTCCAAGTTTTGACATCTTCGACATTAACATCGGCAAATTCACCACATATTTGAAGGTAATATCATGCCGGCGTCGAAACCTTTCTAACTATCCACTTGATGCTTTGAAGTCGCTGAACTCTAGGCTGTGCGCAACTTGAAGCTCTTTCGCTTGAATTGTCGACCCAGGTATTGGTAAGTGCTTATTTCGAGACTTACAAAACCTATTGAAAACTTGATCCACAGCAAGTCCCTTAGTTTTAAAAAAATTTCTTTTTTGATCAACATTGCCACCTTCTTCACACAAATTTCTAACTTCTTCATTTTGTAACAATCCGGTCACTTGAGTCTTGCCTACTTTAAATTTTGCAGCCAATTTCCTGGTACTCAAACCAGTTTTTTCACTCTCGTCAATTATATCAATTTTTTCGTTGATAGAAAGACGCTTCCGTTTTCCTGTCGTACTTAAATATTTAACGTTAACCGGTGAAAGTTCAGGACAAAACTAATGTTAAAACTAGATTTTATGCGCTTAAGAAATAAATATTCATAAAGCAATCATACAGCAATTTTCAGTACCGCCCGTCCGTCGTAAAGCAATTTGTAGCATTTAAATTTTATTACCCTTTATTTGAGGGTGGTTTTAGCATTAGTGTGTACTCAGAAATTCCAATGATAGTCGCCAACGGTCGTTTAAGAGAGTGGTCGGTCTAAGTGGGTATAGGAGTATGGGATTTCCCATTTGTAAATTCGGAGACTTCAAAATCAGTCGTTTTACGTAAATGATCGCTTTATCTAACGGTGGATCGCGGTGGTTGCTAACAGGGGTTTTACTGTGTTAAGTGTAAACTTCATGCGTTACGTCTTGTGGCTGAAGAACACCGAAAATGCTACCTAAGCATAAATGGATTAATAATATCATCTACAAATGTGGCGTTTCTCAAATATTCTAAACGTATTCAAGAATTTCACAGGAAGTATCCCGACATCCCTGAACAACTATATTTTTGCTGGGTGAAGAACATTATAAGGGACTAGTGGCGTCAATAGAAAAATTGCAAAATCCTTCCTTGGCGTTAGTGGAGTCACTGCAAGTAAGTGGATGCTGTACACACACAGATACGTGGTTTAAGGGACGCAAAATAATAATGGTGTTATAGCAAAGTTCGGCACTGTTTTAAAACAAATGTATAGTGTGTCTGCGCCTATAGATCCAGTACATAATTGCAGCGATTATTTTAATTATGCCAATATTACATCATTAGATGTCGAATGGTCGTTCTCTTCATATAAGAACATGTTTTCACCACAGCGAATATCGCTCGCCAAACAACTGTAGAAACATACCTAATGCTGCATACGTTTTACCGAAATAATCTAGCTGATAACGCTGTTTATGATGGTAAGTGTATTACAGTATTGTATAAATTATAACGTATAACCAGGTGCTTAATATTATGTTATTACTTAAAATTACTTATTTTATTTTATTTGCTACGAAGCCTCGAAGGTGACGCCTTTGGTACGCTGACAAAACGAGCGGCTCTAATTTAGATATACGTATACGTATTATAGAAAAATGACGGTAGACAATTTTAAAATTATGTATCTTGGTATAACCTCGAGCTAATCATCATTTATCGTTTTCTTTCCTATCTGTCATCTGGTTGCATTCGCTAGGGTGATTACATTTTAAATGACAAACGGAATTTACTAGTCGCGCCTGTGCATCTGCATTCGCCCTATATTTACCGAAACGGCGATAAGAAATAATTGAATGTTTACCTTAACCAGTCCAAATAACCTCTAAACGTGGTATTTTCTGTAATACTTAAAATCGTCGACCGCTCAACGTTATCAACAACTTCTTATCACCTATTGAACTGAACCAATTAAATTCGAAATGTCGTACCCCCACCTCGGGTTCGCTGATAGTCCGACAGGGACGGACTCGCCAGATTTGTCAATAACATTCGAATACGTGTTATGTGTGGAGAGATTTTAATTTTATCGAGTAAATCGTGCTGATGCGTGTTTCTTGTAGAAGTTTATTTAGAAAACGTTTGAAACGGAGATTGGACAATTTACATGGAAATTGTTTTGGCATAAAAATTGCTTTTGTTTGTTTATCATATTTTATGTACTCTACAATAACAATTATTTTATTATGAAGTGATATCCGAAGTAAAACAATTATTGATGATGAAAAGTCAAACAAGATCAAAGTCAATATCAATAAAACAAGGATTAGTTTCTTCAGAAGAAAGTTAGCAGCAGGTTTTTGTAGGTTTGGTGTAGAGTATGGAGTTTTTCTTCAAATATAGCCAGTCTGAAGATATTTCTATCTGTTCCGTATTCTCGCCCTTTTCTTTCTTTTCTTATTGTTTCAATTAATTTTCTATAGTCCTCGCCCTTTCCTATAATTCTGTTAATATAGATACATACCTATAGGACTTATATATGAGTTGTATTGACTTTTATTATTTTCATTTCTTTTAATTATGCGTTAATTTGAGTTAACACTGCACCAAATAAGCGGCGCATTGCACACTTTAGAAGAGGACAGCACATGAATCTCTCTCTTATACTTAAAAACTCGAGTCGAATATACTACCTTACACTGTGTATTTTGAGTGTATGCTCTTTTCAAGATTTTCTCAAAATTCCATATTCTCGCTTTTTTCGCTTACAAAAAAAACATACGGAGGGAAGAAATAGAAAATGTCATATATCATGTAAGTGCAATTTCTCTAACTCCATTAAAACTTCTTTTTTCAATTACTATTCCAGTATATTTAACTGATATCTCGAAATACTAACTTTGCTAATAAAATCTGAATAGTGTATCGAATTAATATTTAATCAGGCTTTTATTGAACTGATTCCTTGGTGATGACTTTTTAAATTACCTGTTCTACACAAATGACAAAAAGCTATTTGGCATAGATGAGCGGTTGAAATGAAATAATAAAATTACAATTTTAGTTTTTCTGTGACGTGACATTCTTAAACCATTTTTATAATAATTTTTCTCTCAGTGAAGATTATTGTACTCTCTTTTTTATTGTTACAAGGTTGTGCAGTGATCTGATAAATTCCGGCAGCAAATTCATAAAACTTATTATCTATATGAAGTATTTTCGTGAAATAATTTTATTTTGAATGTACAATGGAACTCTCTAATTCAAGTCCTCTCTATCTCATAAGAAATAATTTTGTAATGTAGAAGATTTTGAGTTGTATTAGTTAAATCTACTGAATACTTTTTTGAGATTTCAACCATTGAATTTACTTTTGTTATATGGTCATATTTATTTTCATTGTTAAAAAGCAATATTATTCGATATTATAAAATTGTTTATAAAATAAAAACGGGTAGTAGTAAACTGGTCTCATGTGTTGCTTTTATATGTAAATGATTAAAAAAAAAATACTAGTCTACTAAAAAATACTGAAGTTGTTAAAACTAACAAATGAAAAATTAAGATCCTCCACTTTCTGCTATATTTTAGATACTCGTATTATGAAAACAAATCTACAAACCTGAAAAAAAAAACTCACTCTAAACACATAGTATAAACCTACATTTTAAAAGAAATACATATACCATGTGAACATGTAATACTTGGTATACAATCAAAATTAAACACAATTGGTTGTTTGAAAAATATTTCAAACTAAAGAAAAACTAAACCAGGTTATAGTCAAGAGACGAACTCATCAATAATTTCATTTGGTGAAATTTAATCAATAATTTAACGAGATGTGACGTTATTTGTTTATATGATATATCGCTTTGAATCTTGTACTTACCCTTTTAATATCTGATTAAATTTTACATTTTACCGAAAAGAAATGTTGGCACTAACCACAGTGCTAATATTTACATATATTAAAACAATAGATTTGTAGTGAGGATGGTATACAAAAGTACTGAAACTGTAGTGGCGACGTTTTATATTAAATGCTGACAGTTAAAACAGTTCCATCTATGAAGACAAATAAAGAAAAAAATAAGTGTAAATATCAAGACTTAAAATTTATGCTTTAAGGCTCATGTGCTCTTAGATATTAGAATATAATTTTGCATTTTCAATTTTGAACCATCAAAAGATACTTTGAGCGATACGTGAATTTTGGTGATTTAGTAAGTTCAATTTTTCATAAATGATACTGAATTTCCCTCTGTAATGGATATACGTTGTCCGTAAGACAAAATTAAAAAGTTACGTTGATGATAATCCATATTTTTTACCAGTAGTATTTTATCTTCCAAAATAGTACTTAAAAATTATGGCTGGTCTCAAAACTTCTCTTGTACCTCTCGTATGTACCGTCTCTCATGACTCAACAATTTTTCCACACCAATATTCTGGTTCAACAAACATGTCAATAACCTTCTTGTTAATCTTTTGTTTTTCGAGGTTACGATAGAAATGAAAGGAATAATAATTAGTAAAGGTAATTTATAGGTGATTTAACTTAATTTAAAACTAATGTGTTCTACCTGCATATTTAATTACTGCGTCGTAAAAGGTATAATGACATACCGCATCCCTAAGTAGTTAAAGGGGAAGTTACACCCATAATTTACTATTTACAGAATGTGTTGTGGACAAAACGTTGTTTTTTAAGAATAAATACGATACTGAAGAATTATTGCAGCTCATCAGATCGCGGCAGATTGTGGGATAAACTGTGCCTTCACTGACTATAATTATAATATGATTCTGATAATTATATTTTCTTGTATACCGTTCCGAAATCTGTCCAGCCCGGCCCTGCCCCTAAATATTAGACGTGTTTTCCATAGCCTGCCTCATTCTTGAGTAATTTTCTTCGAGTTAGACAAGGAGAGACGGTCCAAAGTTTTTTTTTCCCAACCTATCGATATGTTCGTTTCTTTCGCATCAAAAGTAAGTGACTGTTCGATGTGCACTAACGGTAATCCTGTAGCGAATCGTAGTTTTTAAAAGTCTAGAGCAGCTGTGATATTGTTTGTGTTTATATTGCCAGTTGCATTTGTTATCGATATCTTGGATTCCACGACAACAATCTTGGCATTGGTGAGTTGACCACGTGCCTTGCGGATGTTTTTTCTGTTTTTTTTTTACCGCAGAGATAAAATTTGTTTTTGTTCGGGGGCTATTCATTGCCCTGCAACGAAATATCGTACATATACTTAAAAAACATTTAGAACTAGGCAGACAGAAGGTACATACATAAAGTCAAACGAGGACACTCAAGAAGGATTTGATTCATGCAGTTTTTCAAATAATCTAAACTTGAGACTTCAAGTACTGATAATCGTTTTCCAGTAATTCGCGTTACGTAAGACTATCTAAAAGTGGCCTCAAGATCCTATATGAACACAATAATGTAATATATAATAATAATATGCCCTCGTTAGTTATCACGACGATAAGACTTTCTAAGTACTGTTTGAAAGTTTCAAATAGTACTTACAATTAGTCATAAAGCTTTAAAATTCATTTTAAACACATTTTTGGCTGCCTTTGGAAGTCTTGGTTATTAAAAATCTATTTTGTAATGCGTAGTAGTTCAGTTAATGTCTAATTTGCTTTTTCCGAGGCACGCACACATCCACGACATATACAGGGTGACTGGTACCACGACGTATTCCTTTGAATAGGTGTTAGTAGAGACAATTTGCAGTCAATTGAACGATAATATGCATAATACCTTTGTTGATATCAAAAATAAATCCCGCCACATGTAGGATTCGACATCTGTCCCGGATTGGAACCGAACGACATACAGCTGTTTCGAACTTATTAGTTCTCGTCAGTGCCGTACACGGTACGCCGATCCAGGACAAGTGCCGAATGAAATCTATGGGGTATACATCTTTATCGATACGATCTATGTCAGTAACATATGTAGTAGTATTTCTCGATTAGCAATAGTATTGTGTTAGTAGATTAGTGTTTCCTTGGAAATATACTACCTAATACTATTAATTGTAAAATAAAAAAAGGATCATTTTTTTGTATTTTTTGTTTTGCTTCTACCGTTAATACACATAGCAGTTCATGTTATATAACGAAAATTATGTTAAATGGTTTGGTATGACAAGAATATAGTAGCTAAAACCTGCAAGGGTTGTTAGAAACTTTAACCTAATTGTACATTCACCAGGATTTATTTAAAAAATGTGTGAATACATTAAACGTATAAATTACTTTAAAAACTTCTACTCCTACATTATTGTAACGTACTTATGAATATCATTTTCGTCAGCTTTTGTTCGTTTTAAAGACTAGGCAAATTAATTTTCAAAATATAAACATTATTTTATAATACAATATAGATTTTTATATGTATAGTTTATTTCATCGCTATTTGCCAAATAAAAAATCTCAAAACATACCGTGGCTTGTTTCTATAGCTAGTCTCAGGTAGACTGTTCCGTTTATCGACAAGATAAGAGAGTTTTTTTTTTGGCAACTAGCGATGAAATGAATAGTATATGGTATTAAGTATGGAATATAACGTCGTTCAAATGTCCGCTGCGGCTCTGATTTGTGCCACGTATTCGGAAGTTCCAATTTTCTATTACTTTGTCGCATAAATCTGGCTGTATTTGCTGGATGGCGTTCGTTATGTTGACATTGAGGGCATCAATCGTTTGCGGTCTATTCGCATAGACCTGTGATTTAAGATAGCCCCAAAGAAAGAAGTCTAAAAGCATTAAAACGCACAATCTCGGTGGCCAGTTCAAGTCGCCGGTGCGCGAAATAACCATACCCTCAAATTGCTCGTGCAGAATGTCTATCGTAGCATACGTTGTGTGGGGCGTAGCGCCATCCTCTTAGAACCACATGTCGTCGGTATCCATATCATCCAGTTTAGGCCACAAGAAGTTGCTTGTCATCTATCTGTAGCGCTCGCCGTTGACGGTTATCGCAATGTCAATTTCGTTTTGGACGAAGTACGAACCGATGATTCCGCCAGACCAAAATCCGCACCAAACAGTGACTTTCTCGAGATGCAATTGGTTCTGGTGTATCTCATGTGGATTGGTATCGTCCCAAATCCGACAATTTTGCTTGTTCACATATCATCCAAAAATGGGCCTCATCGCTAAAAATAATCTTTTTGGCAAAATTTAGATCAACTTCCAACTGCAGAACTGTCCAGAGCCCAATCAGCGAACACATGACGTTGTCTATGGCCGTTTACCTTAAGTTCTTGGGCCAGTTGGATTTTATATGGGTGCAGACCCAAGTCCCGACGCAAAATTCGCCAAATAGAAGTCCCAGAAAGGGTCCTTATGACCGACGAAAATTAACTGCCTCGGGTCTTCCCTACACTCTCACGCACAGCAGCGATGTTTTCATCACGAAATGCGCAGGATTTTTCTGGAACGGAGTAGATTTTGAAAATAAAATTTTATTATTTGCACACGTTATTGAACTCTACAACCTCCCAAAATGATTTGCCATACACTACTGAACAATTCACAGCAAATTTGACATATGTTGCTTTAAGAACATGGCCGCTATAGCCTAACAAATTTCGAGCGTCCCTATCTAAAGACCCTGTAGTTATTGAAAAAACCTGTTACTAGTTTTTATTTTTAAGTGTGTAGCCTTTAGGGGCATCTATTGAATTTATATCACTATGGAAATATTACCACTGCGATGTCCATTTTCAAAAATATTTTAAATCTTTGTATAACCATGTTAATACTTTATTGATTTGATTATACGGGGTGAGGAAATATATTTAAACGTACAAATATTGTATCATAATGATTAGTCAAACCAATCAAACAAATAATTATCGAATTCGACTTTGAAGTTGTTTAAAAATTTCTAGTCTGGTACGTTATTTTAAGTCTTCTAAATTGTACTTCACTGTTGATGATTTATACGTTCTCAATTACATTGTATTTATGAATAATATTTCTCGTTTTCTGATTATTACTTTTAATGCAACAGCATTTTAAATCACAACGGAAATGAGTAAAACAACTACTACGTTTTTATACCACTATATTTTCACAGAAGCGTGCATTTTAAATATTCATAATTTGTTTAGCCGTTACTTGAAAAAAACATATAAATCATTCTACATTACCGTAATCAGAAGGACGTTATCTACAAAATTCTACCAGAAATATGTATTGCTGCTATTTAAAAAAAACAACGACGCTATATCTGGAATTTGAATACTACCATCTACGTTATTCTTGCATAAAAATGTGCGCCACAAAAAATAAAATTGGATATTGCTCAACGATATACGTTATTAAAAATATCTAATTTGGCCCTGACCACTGTAGTGCACTGTATAATTACGTAAAATCAGAACGTTCTTTCTGATTCGAGACCTTGTTATTAAACAAAGTAGAAATTCTTTTTGAACTCTTATCTGTCTTGTCTCCATAGCCAATTTTATGAAGAATGTGAATTATCTCGTTTCTTTTTTTTTTTCTTTATAAACCTCATTTTGATATTTAAGTAATTCTAACACTGCTGATGTATGTATCTGCTGAATAATACTGTTTAATTATTATTCAAATATCTATCATTAATCATTTAATATTATAGATTAATTTAAGTCACATCATATTCAGTTTTATTTAAAAATTAACCTCTATTTGTTACCTCGGATGTTTTTCGTATCTCTTTTAAGAAGTGACGAAATGTAAGAAAATACTATTACTTTTATACTCAGAGTAATGGTAATCATAATACTAAGCAACAGTCAATTTGTTGCCAGGAATTTTGAAGCCAGGAACAGTCGATTTCGAGGACATTGCTGCCCCTGATGCTGAAAATGGCGTTACTTTTTCTTGATTGGCTCTAGTTTCTGAAATAAACATACCTGTACATGATGAATATTAATGCAAAGTAACAAAAACAAAATAAAATATACAGTAATAAAAAACAAAATATAATTATTTTATATATGAAATCTAACAAAAAAGTAAAGAAAAATTTATGCAAAAAAACATTAAAAATTATAATTTTTTTGTACGATTTTCTTTTATATTTTTGCTGCGAACAGTCTCTCTGCGGACTCCAACGGTAATTGGCCATGTGAAGATTCCACCTTCCTTGATATATTTCTTCCATTATTCCGATATCCTGATGAAACCATTCACCTTGTTCCTGGCTATAATGAGAATTCCTCAATTAGAAGGAAATTTATCTACGAGTATGCAAAAAATGTAATATAATGCTCGTATTGACACCCAATTTTTCCAAAACATTTTAGCATTTTATGTACTAGTTCTTGGTAGTTATGTGCCTTTTGAATTACATATTGCTCTCTTGCCCAGTCATTGATGCGGTCTCTGATCAGATTCCGACTTATTCCCACTGCAGGTTCTGGTCCATAGAGGTTTTCCCTGGTCCCTAGTCTGGCAAGATCATCTGCAATTAGATTTCCCTTAATGCCATTATGCCCAGGTATCCATAAGAATTCCACCGGTCCCTTCCCTGCCAAGTGGTTCAATGCTTCATAGCAATTATAGACCAGCTTCGACTTTGTCGTTGCTGAATTCAGGGCTGTCAACGCCGCCCTGCTATCCGAGCAGATACATACTCTCTCCTGGGTCCGATTTGGGTCGGCCCCCAGAACACCGCATGTAATTCCAACTAGCTCGGCCTGGAGTGCGGTAGTGTATTTACCCAGGGGGAAGGTTTTACCTATCCCATCGCGTCGCCTATACACCCCCGCGCCCGCTCTGTTCTCACTCTTGGCTCCGTCCGTGTACCAGATGTCTCCATTGAGCGGTAATCCAGCTCGACCCTCTATCCAGTCGGTATTACTAGTGAGGGTGATCTTATATTTCTTGTCAAACAGGAAGTGGACACCTGTACTTTCAGAGGGCATCCATAGGAGCCCCTCCTCAGCTAGCTCTCTTGAGAGTCTATTCAGGTCCCCTACCTTCCTGTTCGTGTTTCCCACCCTGTGCATTGCCTTTGCAGCTTCCGCTTTCAGAGTGACATCAAGAGGTGGTATTCCCATCAGTATCCCCATCGCCTCGATCGGTGTCGATCTTGAGGCTCCGGTTATTCTTCTTAAAATCAATCCTCTTAGCTTGTTAAGTCGGTTGACTTCCGACTTTAAACAGATTCTCTCCCACCAGACCAGTGCTCTATAAGTCAGCATGGATTTGAGAATTACCTCATACATCCATTTCATGGTCTCCGCTTTCAAGCCCGAGCTATTACCAATGACCCGTCTCAGTTGCCAAAGTGTTGCTGTGATCTTGGAACATATGTGACTTAGATGTTTATCCCATGACAGTTTCCCGTCCAGGATTACTCCTAAGTATTTTACTTCGCTATTATAGCTTAGTTCTTGACCACCAAGTTTCAGCGGACATGTTCTGTTCCACTTATATTTCTTGGTGAACACCATCACCTCAGTCTTAGAGGGATTAACCGAGAGTCCCTTAGCCCTGCACCAATTCCCAAGCATTGGAATTTGAGAATTGGTGCACTTGCTTAACCTCGCCATAAATATTATAGCATCGCATAGTCCCCAAAATTAAATAAAGTTCAAAACATTCTACAATTATTTCACATAAATCTGAAAGACCTATTTGTAATCCTGATTGTTATTATTTGTAGATACCACAGTGAATTGATAACAGCTTACTTATTCAATAACCGTTTTATTGTTTACAGATTTGATTTGTGTTGATAATTTAATCTGATAAGCCGTTGTTAAGTACCGAGTCTAAATATACTCGTATACATATTTTCAAATCGTTGATAATTTTCTTTGCTCTGAATGTTTGTCAAACTAATCTGGTGTAATTATTGTGTAGATTCGTTTAGACTACAACCACCAATGATTGCATTCCGCCGTTTCATCGATTTGCAGAAAAAAATTAACCGCCTCTGTGGTTTAAGCAGAAATAGAAGAAAAATATGTCCTGCAAAGTCCTTGCACAATATCTGTAAATACCGTTCTAGAACTTTGTTGTAAGCAGTAAACATTTATAAATTAACTTTGGGTGTTCGGAACTTTTAGAAAATTTACGCACCTTGGCTAGGTTATCTCAAAAAAATTACCCAAACATATACAACTCTATCCTGGAGTAGGTTGGAACCTTTGGTGTGAAGATAACACTAACTGAGTTTTCCACAGAACACCAAAACAATATAAACTACACTCGACGCGCGTTTCGCTAACAAAGTTGGCATCACCTGGAGTTCAGAATCAGTTTTAATCATCTCCAGATGATGCCAACTTTGTTGGCGAAACGGGCGTCGAGTTTAGTGTATAGTGTTTTGTGGAAAATTCAGTTAGTGTTATATAGAACTCTATAAAATAATAAAAACAGGAAACCAATTTTCTAAGAGTTTCGCAACCCAAGTTGGTATGGTTAGAAGATTATTAAAATACGTGTTAGTTATACCTTTTTTGTTGCTACATTGAAATTTTCAAATATATATCAATCTCTCACATTTTATTTGGTCCTTCGAACCGGATCTTACATACTATGAATGAAAGCGCAATGGATCAAAACTATTCACTCACTTTAAATGTAAAATTCATCGGATTTCTAAAGAGAATTGAAGTATCTTTAACATTGGTATCACATGAAAACAGCTATAACTTTGAAAAAAAAAAAAATTGGAATTGTATAAAAACAATTGTTTTCGTCTCACTTAGGACTACATTTTCTGAAATTATTAAATATTTTCATCAAATATTGTTATTTTTAGAGCAAAAACAAAAAAACGCAATTTTCAACGGTTTTTTCGATATATCTCGAAAAGTAATAAATCGATTCGAGCTCACAGAAATTGAATCGAAAGATTTTTTCATTATCTACAACTTTCTCATTTAATTTTTTCCAATCTGAGCACAACTTTCTTTTTTATTCGCGAAACCCCGTTTTTCTGACTTTTGCGAATTTTTTAGGTTATGTTAGCGGCCGCCATTTTGAGAGCAAAAAACTGTAAATTTCTTGAAATTTTATTTTCTATATGCTCAATTTTTTTTTTTTTTGCTGTTTACAATTTGTGACCGGGTCATTCCCTATTGATTGGACTATGATACGTACTTTAAAAAACAGGTCACCTTCTACATGTACATATTTTAATAAGGTAGCCTATTATTACTGTATATACTACACAAGAAGCCAGAAGATTCTGCAAATAATTTTAGAAAAAGTATCCTATATGCTTTTTACTTATTAACAGTTCTTGATTAGAAATGAACATTAAAAGTAAATGTTTTCTATATGCATTTACAATAATTTTCATTAAATGAGCATTACAAAATATATATATTCTCCTTAAATGACTATAGTATAGTCCTACCTCTGACCATATTCCCTGAGTCATATAGAAAGGTTCTATATGAGCCTAGTATATTCAGTAGAATAATATTATTGTAAACATTAATTTATCTTTATCTTGTACAAATTAGTACAAATATATAAGTATTTGTGATATCGTTAGTAATATTTGTAAGCATAACCATACAGTACAATAATATTATGCTGATCAAAAATTTGAGAAACATCCACAGTTGTTTCTTTATTATATTCCTCATCAGTGTATTAGCATTTTTATTAAAGCTTCCACCCAACTCAACTTTGTCATTTTATATACTATTAGTTCCCTGCACAAGTGAATTTAAATGTTATGTTTTTTATTATTACGAAACAAAATTGTTTAATATATACCTAGTGTATATCTATTACTTGGACAATAATATGTATATTGGACAAACTAAAAGACCAATTGTAACTAGGTTCAAACAGCATATGACTCACTTAAGTTATGAATTGTTAGAGAGATTTACCGTTGCCTAACATGTTTTCGAAAACGATCATAGAATAGACTATAAGATCTAGTACCTGATAGTTATGAGTGCAACTAACAATATATTGAGGAGCAGAGCAAGGGAAATTCCCAATAACTACTTTAATCTGGCCCTTTTTATAAATAGAACCGTTATTAATATTTCTTTTTAATTTGCAAACTTGTAATTCATTATTATTTTATCTCTAATCGATAACACATTTTCACATTATTGACAATGTCAGTATGACACGTAACTTGTCAAAACTAAGATAATCATTTCAAAAGACTGATATAATAAGATGGATGTTGTCCATTTTATGAACCGTTTTGAACGAAATTATTTTTAATGTCTTTGTAAAGGGTCTTTCAATAGGGACGCTCTATTTTTAAATGGAAATAAAGTTGTGTGTGAGATATCCACTCAATTTTTTTTTATTTGAAAGAATATTTTATGGCATTAAGTATGGAATATAACGTCATTCAAATGTCCGCTGCGACTCTGACTTGTGGCACATATTCGGCAGGTCCAATTTTCGTTGACTTTGTCGCATACATCTGGTTGAGTTTGCTGGATGGCGTTCATTATGTTGACTTTGAGGGCATCAATTATTTGCGGTTTATTCGTATAGACCTGCGATTTAAGATAGCCCCAAAAGAAGAAGTCTAAAGGCGGCGATCTTGATGGCCAGTTCACATCGCTGCTGTGCACGATAAGCATGATAAGCGAGATAAGCCTCAACTTGCTCGCGCAGAATTTCCAAGGTGGTGTGCGCTGTGTGGCAAGTAGAGCCGTCCTGTAGCGAACCACATCTCGTCGCTATCCATATCATCCAGTTTAGGCCACAAGAATATGTTTATCATCGATCTGTAGCGCTCGCCGTTGACGGTTATGGCAATGCCAGTTTCGTTTTGAAAGAAGTACTAACCGATGATTCCGCCAGACCAAAATCCGCACCAAACAGTGACTTTCTCGGGATACATTTAGTGCTGGTGTATCTCGTCTGGATTGATATCGCCCCAAATCCGACAATTTTATTTGTTCACATATCCATTCATCCAAAAATAGGCCTTGTCGCTAAAGATGATTTTTTGGCGAAATTTTAGTCACCTTCCAACTGCTCCAGAGCCCGATCAGTGAACACATGGCGTTGTCTATGGTCGTTTACCTTAAGTTCCTGGGTCAGTTGGATTTTATACGGGTTCAAACCCAAGTCCCGACGCAAAATCGCCAAGTTGAAATCGCAGAAAGGCCAAGTTCTGCTGAGCGACGAGAAATTGACTGCCTCTGATTTTCCCGTACAGTTTCACGCACAGCAGCAGTGTTTCCAGCAGACCTTGCGTTTCGGTGACGTACAGATGTTGACTGGATATTTATCAAACCGATTGACTCGAATTTGGCCGCCAAACGTCGAATAGTCGACTAGGCGCCGGCGGGATGGTTATAGCAAGGATAAAAATCACGTAATGCGCGGAAAATTTCTCGAACGGAACACTGATTGTGAAAATAAAATTTGATGATTTGGACACGTTCTTGAATGCTATAACCTTCCATGGTGATTTGCCATACACTACGGAACAATTCACAATAAATTTGACAGATGTTGCTTTAGCAACATGGCTGCTATAACCTAACAAATTTCGAGCATCCCTATTGAAAGGCCGTGTATAATATGAATGCAATGGATTACTAGTCGCTTCTATTATTTCTAATATCAGCAATATTTTATATATGAAATGGGACAGACACTCTGTATCGAAAGTGGTATTCACTAGTGGATGTTAAACTTATAATCTTATGTATGTAGAAACAAATGAACATTTAACATCGTTATCAACAAATATATACTTTCAGATATATTACATAAACAAAGAGCTATCAAATTGTAGGTGCCTTCATTTTTCTCATAATCGCTACAAACTTATTGTATACATGTTGATAACGCAGACATAAAAGTATGTTGCTACCTAAACATATTGTTTAAGATAAAATACGGCGCGGCCTACTCGATTATAAAACAAAGGCTTTTTAATTTGTTTTGCGTAGATTTTGTTTATTTTTTCATTTAAAATAAATCAAAGTAAAATCAATTTTTATTTATTCATAAAAAGTAACGACGTATAAGAATGGAGGTCCTGCAGGGATATTTTACAATAAATTTTCGTGGTATTTTTTTATACATTACGTTACTATTTTAAAATATATGCATACATAAAATCTAAGTTATTTCGTAATATACTTAATATACGATATGAATCAAAAGTCTGAAGTAATATAAAATATGTTTCTAATTATCGCAGTTTTGATGATAATTCAATAATGATGGGATTCATTTTTAATGCTGAAAGGTCTTTCAATAAGAACGCTCGATTTTTAAACGTAAATAAAACAAGTTATGTGAGACATCCACTTAATTTTTTTTTATTTGAAAGAATATTTTTGTCATTAAATATGGAATGGAATATAACATCGTGTCGTCGGCTCGTGCAGAATATCCATCGTGACATACGTTGTGTGGCACGTAGCGTCGTCCTGTTGGAACCACATGTCGTCGGTATCCATATCATCTAGTTTAGGCCACAAGAAATTGCTTATTATCAATCTGTAGCGCTCGCCGTTGACGGTTATGGCAATGTCAGTTTCGTTTTGGAAGAAGTACGGACCGGTGATTCCATCATACCAAAATCTGCACCAAACAGTGACTTTCTCAGGATGCATTTGGTACTGGCGTATCTCGTGTGGATTGGTATCTTCCCAAATCCGACAATTTTGCCTGTTCACATGTCCATTCATCCAAAAATGGACCTGGTCGCTAAAGATTTTTTTGGACAAATTTGGGTCAACTTCCAAATCCTCCAGAGCCCAATCAGCGAACACACGGCGTTGTCTATACCTTAAGCCCCTGGGTCAGTTGGATTGTATACGGATACAGACCCAAGTCCTAAAATGGCAAATCGACCATGTTGATATCGCAGAAAGGCCAAGTTCTTGTGAACGACGACAAATGCACTGCCTCGGATTTTCCCGTACACTCTCACGCACAGCAACAATGTTTTCAGCAGATCTTGCGTTTTGGTGACGTACGGGTATTGGCTGATTATTCATCAAATCAGTTGACTCGAATTTGGCCACCAAGCGTCTACTTGGCGGGACAGTTGTAGCGAGGATAAATATCACGTTTCTCAAACGGAGCACTGATTTTGAAAATAAAATTTGATGATTTGCACACGTTTTTGAATGATATAAATATTCCATAGTAATTTGTCATACACTACTGAACAATTCACAACAAATTTGACAGATGTTTCTTTAACAACATGGCCCCTATAGCCTATATTTCGAGCATCTCTATTGAAAGACCCTATATGTATAAAAATGTTATTACGTTGAATAAAAAATTGAAATTGTACATAAAAAATACGTTATGAAAATCCGCCGCGTAACAGTAACGAAACTTACCCATAACTACACGTATCACTCCTGCTGCTGAAGGGCAGCTTGCACCTCTCCTAATTGTCACACCCCATGAAACATCCCTTAGTCATTCCCACCTCTAATTCGGACTTTTAATGTAGGGCATATATCTAGACAGTTGGGGACTTAATTGAACCATTTAATTAACATGTTAAAACTTCGCGAATATCTAGAGGATATGGAGATTTAAAATCTAAATACTATTCTGCCACAGTAAGTCATCATGGGGTCTGGGGTTGTCATGGATGACATCACGTTATTGCTATTTGAGAATGTTTTCGGAAATCCTGTACTACGTCAGTCAGTCACTCATCGTACAGGTGCTAGTATACAATATAATCCAAATCCATCACTACTGATTGGATATGGAAGTCTATATGGAATTTGTGGCGGTAGCTTTCCAATCGCTAACCAAAATTGACTCGTTATCGTTGGGAATCGGTATAGAAGCCGTAATTTTCAAACAAGATTCTGGGAAGTCGCACCATATCTTTATTCAATTATATGTCCCGTAAGAAAGGCATAAGGGGGTATCCTGTGTACCCACCCATTCAACAACTTTCGCATATTGCGATGGTCTGTTATGCGGTGTACGGTTGCAATAGGAGTTTCCAATTTGAGGGAAATATCGACGACAGTCCAGGCATCTGCTAAAATCAATTGCAGAGCTTTCAACATTTCTTATAAAGTCGTTTCTATATCATTCGTCACGATTTGGGCAGTAGGAAAATTTCTTCCAAACAGAAATGTTTACCAATAACAATAACACCTTACAAATACCTTTACCTTATTTTAAAAGGTTTTTCCAACTTTTTGAGTTGTGTATGGACCGATCCTTACAATCCAGAGGCCAAAGAACAATGAATTAATTGAAACATAAGTGGTTTCCTTCGACCAAATAATGTTCGTATCCAGAAATCGACAGAAAATGGTCTTTGACTGATTATGATTATTTTCCTTATTCCCAAACTTAGGTCCCTCGGGCTATCATATGTATCCAGAGCTTAAGACATATTTTAAAAGGAGATAATTATCAAATGAAACAGTGATAATTACTTTGCAAGAGTGGTTTGCACCAAATGTGTAAGTGTAAAAAAAGGTGATAACACTGAATACAAAAAATATTTAAAATAAATAACATCCGTTCTGAACTATGTTAAGAATTTAGCAATTTTAAGTGGAATTTTCTTTGTCATTTAAAAGTAATTCTGTTCACGTATACCAATAGACAAGAGACAAAATACATTAAACATAATAGCGTTTTAAGTGTTTATCGTTGTAGACATTTTTTTGATAATTTTAATCAGTTATTTTGGGAACGTTTACTTGGATTCCTGAAAACTGCAGTGTACCGAAAGAACAATTTATTTCTAATAATAAAACGCGTTTATCTCTACCTTCGTTTGTTCAATGTAAATATGCTATAGCATGTTTTGCGGAAGCACAGATAATTTACATTCCACAACTTCATTTGATACGATTTAATCTACTATGATTTACTAATCATCTGTCTACTTGCCATTGCCATTGCGCTGAGTACCTATCACATAGTTAGAATCCGTTGTAAAGAGTGGCGTTTTATATTACACTGATATAAGGCAGCTGAACATTAGTATAGATACGTTAGAGTGGTAGCTATATACGAGTATATACGAATACGAGTGCAATTAGATTAAGCGTCTAGAATTATATATTATATAAATTACCTCATCTTTAATTCAACTATCATCTAGAAAAATCTCTCTTTGAAAAGGGAAAAAATAATTTTACATTTACTAATCCTGCTTTATACTAATTCGGTTTTATTTTATCATTTTATTTAGTATTGTTACGTTTATTTATATGACCTTAATTTCCTCAACTTGTAGCCAATGCTCATTGATTTATATTCATTCAGGTGCATATTAGGATAATGTGTACTTATTTGTCTCTATAATAAATGCCATATAGTTGTATTCCTAACTGTGGAAACGAAATAACGTATGGATATAATATGATGTTACTGGAATAATAATTTATACTATATCATTAAAAGTTTTTTTTGTTGTTGTTGTTTCTTTCAGCTAGAAGTATAATAATATTGAAATAGGTATATTATCTTGATTTAGTACATGGCGTAACTGTTAATTTACTTAACATCAATCAATATTTTATCCCAAAGATAACATTTGTATCATCACTACTTGACATCTTAAATATTAACGAAAAGTCATATTTCAAAGTTAACAATTATTTCACATAACAAATCACATTCTAACCTAGCAAATGACAATATTAAATTATATTTAATATATTTGCAATGATCATGGTCCAAGATAATCTTATGTTTGTTTCGCCATATCCAAAATCTGCATTCAGTTGTCACAAACGTAATCTATTAACAACTTAGGTTGTAAAAATCATGTCAAAATTGCAACACTAGTATCGTAATAACAGAGGTCTTTTTATATTTTTAATGTTATAAAATTGACGTGAATAAAATGGATAAACAGCTATTATCTCATTGGATCTGATCGTTTTATGAAACATCCAAATAACTAAAAAGAATTATCTCCATCTAATTACTCTTAGTTACACCAGGCTGTCCCGGAACTGCATATCGCGATTTCACCCTTATTAGTAATCATCAGTGCAGGTATACCGGACTATGTCTGACGCTCTGGGAATATTAGATGAGTCTTATACCAAGCTAGCATGAGCAATACATGTATAAATTTGGCAATCTGTCTGCTACACGACGAAGTGTCACCTACGGAAAGCCATTCTACTTCTCATTTCAAATGCAGATTACTTTGTCGAATGCAGGCTTTCATGTGACGCCACGTGAGAACATAATCAAAAGAATAATTAGCATCTAATTATTCTGTTAGTTACACCAGGCTGTCCCGGAACTACATTCATCAGATTAAGAATCATCAGTGTAAATATACTGGCTTGGTGCAAGACTCGTCTAATCTCAAAGCGCCAAGCATAGTCCAGTATACTTGCACTGATGATTACTAATAAGGATGAAATCAAGATATGCAATGCCTGTTAATAACTAGTTTAACTTTAAGAGTGCTTAGTGACTCTTACTTTACTACACTCAGTGTAACGCTTTTTCGTTACATCAATAGTTGGTACTTTTCAACTTTTTAGATAAGTTAAACAACAAAGTAGCTAAAACTATAACTATAAAATTATCCAATTAATAAGATAGTCATGTAAAAATTATTGTACTTGAGCATGTTCAAAATGCCAACATCCAATTTGTGAAGGAAAATACTATTCCTGATCTATCATTTGTTTTTTATTACAACTAATTAATAATATTAATGTCCAGCTGTTGATAAGCGTTCATTACGTAATGTTAAATTTTATTGTTTTTGTTATGTTTCGTTGTAACGGTTGGTACATTGTCGCTTTTTGTTTCAGTTCAAAGGACGATGAGATAGATAGCAACTGTGTCGTAAGAGCCAGAGGTTTGCCGTGGCAAAGCAGCGATCAGGACATAGCTAAATTTTTCAGGGGACTAAATGTTGCAAAGTAAGTACGATACCTGTTTGTCATTTATATGCAGTGCTGTCATTTTGAAACTACCCACCGCCAATATTTCCTTTGGCAAGGAATATAATCTCTGGACAACAAACACGTAAATCTATATATCGAAGAGAGAATTTTCAAATCCTTGCAGTTTAGGTTTCGCCCCCTTACCTCCAGCTACCTCACTTAAAATACTCGTATCTTGTAATACATATTATTAAAAATCTTTAAAATTCTGGTTCAACTCCACTTAGAAAATTGATCGATTCCCGTAATAGAAGCAACAATAAAATAAACTAAATAAAACACAAAATAAATTAACGAGATCTTTTAAGAACTGGGTTATAAGTTCAATGAAAGTGGGAGACACTGTTTTGTGGAATCGCTGCCGCAGACTCAACACGACGAGTTTTTTATTTTATTTTCTTTTTGCACGGCACTTTTCTTTTTCTGCTATTCAAAGTGAGTTAAGAGAGTTTATTAACACAGTTTCTTCCTAATTACAACTAGAATTAAACTTACAGCTACTCTTATTTACAAATTTTAAATGACACCCCCAGTCTTAGTACGTTTCTAAAAATCATTAGATTTCTGATTCAACTCCGTTTAGAAAATTTAAATCGATTGATCCATTCTCGTAATAGAAGCAAAAATAAAATAATTTACTATTCATTTCATCGCTATTTGCCAAATAAAAAACTCTCTTATCTTGCCGATAAACGGAACAGTCTACCTGAGCCTAGCCATAAAAACAAGCCACGGTATGTTTTGATTTTTTATTTGGCAAATAGCGATGAAATAAACTATAAATAAAACACTTCTACTTCTTAATGGAATCTTCTGAGGACTGAGTTATGAGTTCAATGAAAGTGGGAGGCGCTGTTTTTGTGGGATGCTGCTGCAGACTCAACGCCGATGAGTTTTGTTTCTTTTACTTTTTTACGCACATCACTTTCCTTTTGCTAATATTCAATGTGAGATATGAAAGTGGTTATTTTAACACAATTTCTTCCGAATTACATTTAGAATTAAAATTTTAAAACAAAATATTCATTTTTATTTATGGTACTAGAAATAATCGTGGAACAGCCCAGATTTTTAATGTAAGACATCCTGACAAAAATATGGGACAGCTTGACCTTGTTCAAAAATTTCAAGAGACTGGGTCCGTGTGAAACCAAGTAAAGAGTAGCCGAGATGTTTTATTGAAGCCCCACAAATTAGGATTCGACCATTTGGTCGTCGATCCTACCACTTCAATTCCAAAAGTCGCTAAGTTAAAAAATCCTTCACTTGTTTCCAATATATACATATAGCTTTTAAACTAAATAATTTGTTTCCTGAAGAACTGACGAAGATGACTGAGATGAGATGATTTCTATTTTGTGAAATAATTACTGCGAGAATTCAAAATGACTGCCTTTAATAAAGAATATTTGTTTCAGTGATTAAACAATACTTTTTATTAATGGTTTTGTAAATAAACGTATCTATAGATACTGGGACAACGAAAATCCACATGTGTTGTCGAGATGATCATACAGTTTCCTCAAAGAATCAAGGTCTGGGCGGGAATTCTGAGACATTAAATAATAGGGCCTATTTTCATCGAAGAAAATTTATGTGGTGAATTGTACCTAAAATTTATGGAAAATGAAGTCGACCCTCTGATAACACAATTCTTAGAAAACCAAGATGATGAAATAGAAATTCCAGTATTGGCAATATTTAGGCTTGCAATAAGATGGCGCACAAACACACTACGCATTACATGTCCGACAATCGTTGGATCAAAGATTTTTCGACAAATGGGTTGCTGCAACAAGAGAGCTGCTCTGAAGAGGCCGATGAAATCTCTAGATATAACTCCTCTGGATTTCTTCGCCTGGGGTTCTTTGAAGACAATTGTATACAAAACTCCGCCTCAGAATATTCTACACTTATGAAATAGGATTACACACACACATGCAGGCTAATTATTAAATACCCATTTCAAAACACTCGACGAAAATTCAAATAATTTTCTAATTTATTTATTTGTTATTACATATTACTAAAAAAAATTAAAGCAACAAAAAAAATACAAAAAATTTTCAGTGATTTTTCCAACGCTATAACTTTGTGAAAAATAGTCGTTTCCTAGATGAATCAAAAACATTCTGAAGCTTGACATTCCAGTTTTCAAATCTTTCGACAAAAAAATTACTACGCAGTTAGTACTTGGATGAGTTACCGATTGAAAACACCACGTGCCGTTGCCATTTTCAGCCTGCAGTGCTGCTGGGTGAATTGAGTAGCCCAGTAGTACTGTTGAAGGTCTCAAGCCCGGAAGAAAGAGGAGGGTTAGAAGGCCAGGTTAGCTGCCTACCCTCTGTAAAAACAGATAAACAGCTCATAGTACCGAAGATATTCATGGAAGAGGAACAGGTCATAGACCTACTTAGAAGAGGAAAGAAGAAGTTACTGCGCAGTCCAAAGAAATGCCGCGAGATATTTTTTTTTAATTTGATGAAAATTGTAATCGAAATTGTACGCAATGTAAAGAAAAATTTATTTCTCCATCTTGCTAATCATTAAATGATGTTTCAAAGCAATAATCTTGTTTATTTAATTATTTTCAAGACTTTGATCATTCAAGAAAGAAAAACGTTTCGATGAATCAATTTGAAAATCTACAAGGCTATTGGGAGTATCATAAGCTAAAAAAACCTGGCAACATTAATATTTTCCTCAATATTTGCAAGTGGCGGTAGATTTTTTAAGTCAGAAAAAATTATTTATTGTACGTTTTTCAAATTAATAGCGCGGGTAAAAACTTGTGCTCAAAAATGACACTCATCGATTATAGAGGCTATATTCATGTTTTCAAGACCATCTTTCGATTCACTATACGATCATTAGTTCCTGAGATATCGATAATCAAAGACAAAAGTGTTATTTTTTATTCAACCACCAATATCTCAACAGCAGAGGGTCGTGCAGAGTCCATTAAACATCCAAATTATAGCTAAATAAACAGGTTAACCGGCCTCTGCATTAATTTAGTCCGAAAAATAATTCGAGAGCCCAGGGATGCTCGTAAAAAAAATTCGGAAAATTTTTGTCTGGCGATATTTCTTTGGATTGCGCAGTAACCGTAGCTAAAAAAATCGTTTTGAAGATTTAAAGACTTCAAGCTTCATAATGGCTCTTTCTTCATCTCGATACAACCAGTTTTCATAAAGTTACAGCCTTTCAAAGATCACTAAAATTTTTTAGGAATTTTTTTGTTCCCTAATTTTTTCGAGTAGTATATTACGAGAACGGATCAACCGATTTGAGTGTTCTCAACGGAGTTGAATCAGAATTCGGTACCCCCTGGTAGCACACTTCTCTGGTAGTGGGTGTACGTCTCAGAAGAAGGTTCAGATTCAGTACCTCAACGTTGCTATGTAGTGCGTACCTCTATTTTTCTCCGTAATCATATCCAGTACAATACCTACTTAAAGAATTGTTTGGTACATTTTTCATAGTCTATCATCATCATGCCACTAACATCAACTTAACTTCTATTATAAGCGATGATGACCTTAATATAATACAGTGTTATTGAATTTATTTTTCCTGATCATGAATCATCATACAAATTAATAATGAAAGATTGGAGGAAGTTAAAGACTTCACTTATTTAGGAAGTAAAATAAATTGGGATGGAAGAAGCGATAAAGATATAAAATAAAGAATAGCGCAGGGTCGAGTAACTTTTAACAAAAAGAAAGCACTTTTATGCTCAGGAGTAATAAACTTAGAAACAAGGAAGAGATTTTTGAAAACGTATGTATGGAGCACGGCACTATACGGTTGCGAAACTTGGACGGTAGGGGAATCAAGTAAGAAGAAATTAGAATCTTTTGAGATGTGGTGTTACCGAAGAATGATGAAAATACCGTCTGATAGGGTTAGAAACGAAGAAGTATTAGAGAAAGTCGGCGAGAAAAGAAGTATGTGGAAAAACATAAAGAAGGGAAGAGATAGAATGGTGGGCCACTTGCTGAGACATGGGGGAATAGTCCGCGATATTTTGGAAGCAGAAATAGGAGTGAAGAAAGGCAGAGGTAGGCCTAGATTAGACTACTGCTCGCAAATAGTAAGGGATGTGGGTTGTAGCACAATTAGCGAATTGCGTAGGTTAGCACAAGATAAGAGAAGCTGGAGGTTAGCGTCCAACCAGTCTTAGGACTGACGACCTCATGATGATGATGAATCATCTATTAATATTAATGTTCAATAGTAAATGAAATAGGGGAAAATAGGGAAATATTTTCACGTTTCTTTCATAATTATCACAGATAAAGGCGAATAAAATCACCAGATTACCTGTGCATAAATATATGCCTAATTTGTTACATGTATTACTAATTTTATAGACCGATATTTACATTTTTTCTAATACTGGTAATCTTTTTTACGATTTCATCAATACCCATTACGATAACAAAGTTATTTTCGAAGGAAGTAGCGAAATCATTGTTGACTCAGAGAGATAAGCCCTAGTTAAATAGTCATTATATACATTATTTCAATGATTCGACCTGATTTTAAGAAATTTCCTAGTTACAAATCTAATCTAAATTGTACATATTTAAACTAAATGTACTACGCATTTTTCTCGAACGCTTCATTGTAAGCCTCTGTTTTAATTTATTTACTAGAAAGGCTACTGATGCGTATATCCAGGTTAAATTTTTCAGAATGGAGATAGTTATTAAGCTCTTTTTTTCTCATGTGAGCAATGTATGTCACAAGTTGCAAGTTATTAAAATTGTGTTTGGTAATAATTTTGTTGCGTACACGAGATACGATATTTATGCCGTAATACCCTCTATCACTAACCTCATGACCTTTCAAAAATGTTTAGTATGGTACTCTTCATCTGTATCGAAAATTAGTGTTGAGTTGGGAAAATTTTATCTTGTTTCTCGTTATTTTAAAATTTTCTGTACATTTTCGCAGAAAACTCTATTTGAAGTCGAGAAATGCAGGCATGGCGAAAATGGTGTTGCGTGGCAGTACTAGCTCCATTATTATCACAGATAGAAACATATTTAAATGAGTACTGTTTTATAAACTGCTGTGTGCATTTTAATTAATTTATGTCATCAATTTGGCCTAATTCTTTGTTTCATGAATTATTATAAAAACCCTTCCTAAGAACGTTTTATACAATTGCTTCTTATATCTTGGAAATATGAACATCTTGACAAGTATTCTGATATGGAATAAACCGCATAGACTATAATTTTATCGGACATTCCGTTTCCTGTAAATATCAAACACCTTGGTGTTGTTATAAATAAGTTTGGAGACATCCTACGATATGTGCAAGTATGCCATGAAACTTTCACAACGTTATTTTTCAGCTTTTCTCGATCGTTCACAGTGTAGAAAGATATTTAAAAGTACACTGAGAAAATGATTTATTTATTATTAATGGATTTCGTTTATGGCAAATAAATGATAATTTTGAATATACCAAGATAAAATAAGTTCCTCTTATATTTATCAGTATATTTAACATATACTAATAACTAAATAAATTTGTTTATGTGAGAGATAGTATTTTTAGAATGAAATATTTAGATTGGTTATAAATAATAAAGTCACAAAAATACACAAATTAGATACCTCGTACTTAGTTTAGTTTAACTATGATTCTTTCGTTAAAAGGCTTAAAATAAATATAAGTGGAATTATGTTCCACTAACCATTATGCATGTTCCACTTGCCATTATAAAAGTTTGGACATACAGAAAGTAGACTTCCTTCCCCAGAAAGCCTACAGGCAGGCTTGTGTAGGGGAAGGTTACACATATAGATGCGGACATTATGATTCATCTTTTTTTTTTTCTTTTATAATTATGTTCAAAATAGATTGCAAATATCTGTAAATAGTAATATTTACCTGATTGTCTTCAAAAACCAGTCAACTATCCCAAATATGCATTTGGATAAATTTAAATCCTAACACGTCAGGTATAATCATAATACAGGATTTCAGACGCTTAATTTAATTGGATTACATAGCTCCCGCACCATTGTATCTATACCGATATTCATCTGCCTCATGTCACTGCAATATAAAACGCCACCTATACGTACTTCAATTATCTGATAAATACTCAGCGCAATAGGTACTCAAGAACAGGTGCCTCTTGCATATCAAATAAAAAATTATTTTAATATATAAAAAGAGAGAAACGGATGAATAGTTAAACCAAATTAGTATCAAGAAGAACTTGTTAAATGTAAAATTATATTCAGTGCTTCGAGAGAAAAATCTATTCACAAGGGTAAAGGTAAATAAAAGGCTGTGCAAAAAGAGTAATTTTAAATTATGGTGAGCTATAAATTTACGATCAGCAAATATATTTCTTAAAAGAAAATTTGCCCAAATACAAAATATGTTTATATTGAACAAATTGAGATCAAATAAATGCATTTCCTCATCATAAGTAAACTGTTCTCTCGGTGTATATTGGAAATGTATTTCTTAACCCATCGCCATATGGATTATTAGTAAAAAGTTAGAGTATATAAATTCATGATATATATATATATATATATATATATATATATATATATATATATATATATATATATATATATATATATTAATTTGCAACAAAAGAAATTGTTTTTAAATTTCACAGCGTCGTCAGTCGGCACACTTATTTATAACTTATAACCCTCTGTTTAACAAATGAATATTTTAATGTCAAGGTTTTATAACAATATAAATTCTTACTATTTTGCTATTACTATGCAAGATTGAAAAATGTTACACATAAAAAATGTATCACATTCCTCTTGATATATACATGACAACGATGCCTTTTTGACAAGGATCCAGTGATTTGTTTTTATCAAATATAAGGTATTTGAATATATTTTTGACAATGGTGTAGTATTTTTAACAATGTCGTTTTCACCCATAGACCATTACTATGACCTTTTTGTTCAAAATAAAAGAAAGAGGCAAAATAAAAGAAAGACACAAATATATACAAAATTAAAACTTTTGCTGGTTAGATTTTCACTTTTAAAATCTAAATAAAATGTGAAAATCTAACCAGCAAAGGTTTAAATTTTGTATAAATATGGATTTTCATCAAATAACGACCCCATCAATTCAGAAAGACACAAATTGTCTTAGCTACGAATTTTGTTTTTATGACATAAAAAGATACTTTTACACAACATTTTTTAAAATAATGACGACTGACAAAGAACAAAAATTTACTAGGTGTACCTCCAAAAACGCACCCCTTAAAAGTCAGTCAATGCTTACTATACATATACTGGCCTTTTATATATTTTTTTCTCTTTTTACAAAGTTTATATAAGAGCATTCGTCGTCTAATAAGCATTTCTAACATTGGTGGTCATATCTTTCAGATTCAGTCTTTCAAGTAATGTTTAACATCACGTAAACGAACACTTTTTTATCTCCTTTTTTACACTAGTTTTTCTTTTTTTTTTCCTCTCTCCAACCCGACGGCTATGAAAACGAATAGATTTGTTTTCATAACCCTACGATTTAAAATAGCCCCAAAGAAAGAAGTCTAGTGGCACTAAATCGCACGATCTCGGTGGCCAGTTCACGTCGCCGCTGCGCGAGGTAACCATACCCTCAAATCGCTCGCGCAGAGTATCCATCGTGGCATGCACTGTATACCACGTAGCACCGTCCTGTTGGAACCACACGTCGTCGGTATCCATATCATACAGTTTAGGCCACAAGAAGTTGCTTATCATCGATTTGTAGCGCTCGACGTGGACGGTTATACCAATGGTTCGCAGTTTCGTTTTGGAAGAAGTACCGACCGATAATTCCGTCAAACCAAAATTCATACCAAACATTGACTTTCTCGGGTTGCATTTGGTGCTGTTGTATCTCGTGTGGATTGGTATCGTCCCAAATCCGACAATTTTACTTGTTCACATATCCATTCATCCAAAAATTGGCCTCTTTGCTAAAGATTTTTTTTTTTTTTGTGAAATTTGTGTCAACTTCCAACTGCTCTAGAGCTCAATCAACGATGACACGGCGTTGTCTATGATCGTTTACCTTAAGTTCCTGGGTTACTTGGAGTTTATATGGTGCAGACCCAAGTCCCAACGCAAAATTCGCCAAGTTGAAGTCGCAGGAAGACCAAGTTCTTGTACACTCTCACGCACGGCAGGGCTATTTTCAGCAGACCTTGCGTTTCAGTGACGTACGGGTGTTGACGGTTGACTCGAATTTGGCCACCAAACGTCGAACAGTCGACTCGACTGGACAGTTGTGGCGAGGATAAGAATTACGTACTGGGTTGAACGTTTCTCGAACGGAGCACTAATTTTGAAAATAAAATTTGATGATTTGCACACATTTTTGAACGCTATATCCTTCTATGGTGATTTGCCATACACTACTGAATAATTCACAAATTTGATAGATGTTGCTTTAACAATATGGCCGCTATAACCTATTTCTAGCGTTCATAATTAAAGATGTTAAAAGCAAAAATGTCCGTGAGGTAAAAATTACCGTATTGCGGCATTGTGTTGTAGAAAATTTCAACAGTTATTCCCAGTGTTTCGTTTTAAATGGAACATTCTATATATAGCATCGAGAAAGAATGTAATAGGACTTTATTGTCTACAAGTCAAAATAACATATTTTATCACGTTCTTTATCAGTGATACAAGTCAATGATTCACCTTGTATAACAATGGATGTAAGTGGTGGGTCTACTTCTACTACTGAAGCGAGGGGAGAGGGGGGGTAGGCCCAGATATTTTCTCAAATTTCAATTATTCTGTTTTCTTTCAGGGGTGGTGTAGCTCTGTGTCTGTCGGCACAAGGAAGGCGGAACGGAGAAGCGCTGATCAGATTTATTAGTCAAGAACACAGAGACATGGCGCTGAAGAGGCACAAGCACCACATAGGCAACAGGTACATCGAGGTGTACCGAGCCTCAGGGGAGGATTTCCTTTCTGTGGCCGGCGGCTCGAGTTGCGAGGCCCAGGCCTTTTTGTCCAGGGGTGCGGCCGTTATCGTTCGAATGAGGGGTCTTCCCTACGACTGCACAGCCAAACAAGTTGTAAGTTCAGTTGGTAGACGTTTGTGATACTGATTACAGCTGTATTCCTACGTGCTTAACGGTAATGTCTATTTCAAACAAAAAGTATTCCAAACTTTGTTATTATCGTTTTCCATTTTGTTTCAATTGTTCATAAATTTTGTGATATAAAGGTTTTTTACATTTTTTTAAATAAGTGTATATAGAAAGGGATGAAAGATGGGAATAACCTAGAATTTGTTTGTATTTTGAAATAGTGTTCAGATTTAGGGGTGTGATGTTGGATCAAACAATAAAGTTGTGCGACATTCAGCTATTATACAATGTGCAAATAAAGTATGGAAACAATAAAAGCTTTAAAATGGTATAATCAATATAAAAATTTTGGTTTTTGTATTTATCTATTTTTTATCTCTGTATATGTAGGTTATTTAATCCTGCAACCCCAATTAGGTTGTATTAGCCAAGTTTACAGATTCTCAGATATGGGTATTGAAATTACTGATTGTTTATAAATGAGGCGTTCTTTGCATAAACACTATTTTTCATTAAATACAACTTTTTGTGAAACTAAGAAAAAGTTGTAGAAAGAATTGTAGAAAAGTTGACTTACGAACACTTGTATTTTGGTGAATTATCACTTTGATAATATACGTATTTTGAAATACAACTGATTATTTTGCTTTTGCTTTTTTGTATAGGCTATTTTTTATTCGACACATGAAAATTTTTGCAGAAATTTGTAAGTAATTTTAAAGGAAAAAAGGAGATTATTTGGAATAAACATTTTATTTATAAACTATAACAAATATTTAAAGATTCTAGCCTTCACCACACACACCACTACTTTTATCATCTTCATCTGCATCACTAATCTGGGCAGATTGACCAGAGGCTGAGAATAATTTTTTATAAAAATTCTGGGTCGTTATTTTGAAATACAAATGATTATTTTTACTTTTGCTTTTTTGTATGGCCTATTTTTTATTCGACACATGAGAATTTTTGCAGAAATTTGTAAATAATTTTATAGTAAAACAGGAGATTTTTTAACTATTATTTGGAATAACTTGATAACATTTTATTTATAAACTGTAACAAATATTTAAAGATTCTAGCCTTCACCACTCACACCACTACTTTTATCATCTCCATCTGCATCACTAATCTGGGCAGATTGACCAGAGGCTGAGAATAATTTTTTATAAAAATTCTGGGTCTTTATTTTGAAATACAAATGACTATTTTTACTTTTGCTTTTTTGTGTGGGCTATTTTCTTTATTCGACACATGAGAATTTTTACAGAAATTTGTAAATAAGTTTATCGGAAAACAGGAGATTTTTTAACTATTATTTGGAATAACTTGAAAACACTTTATTTATAAACTGTAACAAATATTTAAAGATTCTAGCCTTCACCACTCACACCGTTACTTATATCATCTCCATCTGCATCACTAATCTGGGCAGATTGACCAGAGGCTGAGAATAATTTTTTATAAAAATTTTGGGTCTTTTTTAGATTGAGTTAAATCTTAGGTTCTCTGTCTTGCCTTGAAGAACATCTAAGCCCAACATTATATAAGAGTTTTAATTCAAATTATTTAGGTATACCACGTTTATTTCATATATCTGATTTTTCCCAGCTCCCTGTAGAAATCTGCCTCACTAAAACAACCCCAAATTCATTAGAAGATGCAGTAACTGCTTCCACAATGTTAAATATAATAGATTTATCAAAATCAGTTATAGTAAATTGCGATGGTTTGTTCCTAACAACTTTCATGACTTTGTTCCATTCTTTAGGCATATCTATAGCTACAGTTCTTTTATGGTTTTCAGTTATGCTCATGACATTTGGGGTTTATGCAGAATCTTCGATATTTTAACTTCTTATTTCTCTTTAGGGTTTTATGGACTTTTCTCACCCAAGGGACATAGATAAAATCAATCCATAAACCCAAGTTTGTGAAAGTGATGATTTATTTTTTATGCATCGCATAATGAGAGCAACAAAGAGATATAGTAATATAAAAAACAATCTTCAATGTGTTCAATCTCCATTTTTTTTCAAGCATAATTCATTTTTGAATGAAAATTCATCCAAAACTTATCAGAAAAAGGATATTTGGTTGTTCAAAATCAAGATTATCAATAAACCGAATTAACACAACTTGTTTGTTCAATTCTTGAACCTAGCTTTTAACTGAATACCATTTTTCCTTCTTTAAGTACCTGTGAGCATGAGTGTTTTGATTCCCTTTAATACTTTATTCCCTTTCCACCAACAGCTATTGTAATTGGTTAATAAAAAATGTCGAACGTAGACAATAGTACATTTATTTTTATATTATCTGAAATAGATGAAATACTTTTTGGAAGGTCTCTGGTATAGTCAGTCTCCTCGATGCCTTCAGTACTTTTGCAGACATATGTATGACTGGCTTAACACCTCAAGTGGAGTAGTACCGCTTATAAAAGCTTTCTAGATCTAACTTCTTGGGGATGACCAATCCCCTATAATTTTTATTATTTTCCTACCTATGTTGTGCCGTTTTTTCTGAACCCTGGCTTCATATTTTGGGTTTCTTACTGAGATCTTGTTCAGGTCGACAATCGGCGTTTATATGAAAGTTGATCTTGGTCTACCTCTACATCTCTTGTTGGCTGGTTCCACTGCCATTATTACACTGATCACATCGTCTCCACTGGCTCTTCATACATGTCCCAGCCATCTTAGTATTTGCTCCTTAATTATTCCTATTATATTATCTCCCTTTGATTCATTTTCTATTCCCAAATTTCTCTCATTCTGCATTCTCCATCGGCTCTTCTATAATTAGTCTCAAGATTTTCCTTTCATCAACCTTCCTTCCCCCTTTTTTTTATTTGTCGTGGTTATTGCTTCTGCTGCATAGGTTAGTATAGGACTTATTAACGTTTCATATATACTCATTTTAGTTTTTCAGGTTAATGTCTTACTCTTAGCAGCTTCTTGTTTGCTAATTTTATAGATACCGTCTGTAAAAGTATTGAAAACCTACATGTATCCTCCCCTCATAATCGTCTACCTATTCATAAGATCTCTCCTGGATTTGTAACATATTATTTCATAAAGAAATTATCATATGAACTGTTACTTCATCTCAGGAACTTATAATAAATCTATTACTTTCAGCTGGACTTCTTTGCCTCTGGAGAGAATTCTTGTTCCGTCTTGGACGGTGTAGATGGAGTGCTCTTCGTTAGAAAGCCAGACGGAAGAGCGACTGGCGATGCCTTTGTACTTTTTGCCAATGAATCTGACTCTCCCAAAGCTCTCTCAAAACATAGGGAATGTATAGGTTCTAGATATATAGAACTGTTTAGGTCTACTACGGCCGAGGTACAGCAGGTAAGTCACAACCTAAGATAAGAAAAGATAACGCACAGCATTGTATTCATATACTTATGGCTAATTGATTTCAAATTAAATGGTTATTTGATTAATCATTTCATTTGATATTGTGAAGGTCCAAATACGAGGTTTTGAACCCCTCAAGACCTTTACTTTGTTACGCCAATGCAACATAACTTTAAAATAACATATTTTGTACATACAAGTTAAGGCTATGGTATTGGTTAAACAGTCAGTGAAGATTTGAGTGACATTTTCAGTGTAATTTAGAAATTTTTGTACCCTGCACTTCTATAATAGACCAATTTTTAGGTTCTGAATAGGTCGTTAGACACAAAAACGTATGAACCTGCAACTTTGATAGCCCAATTGCAACAGCCTATATTGCCACAACATATTATTACTTCTGGGACCAGAAAAGACTGTATTAGGTTAAGAGGACTACCTTATGAAGCCCAAGTGGAACATATATTGGACTTCTTGGGAGATTATGCCAAAAATATTGTATTCCAAGGTGTCCATATGGTGTACAATGCTCAGGTGAGTTAATTAAATGTTTGACTGTTTTATTAAAATACTCATCACATTTTCAAAATGGCATTGTTTAGTACAAGCATGTTTACTATCAACTTAATAAATTACAAATGTACATTTTACAATATCCACAAGAATTTTAATATTTCCAATAAATAAAGAACAAGGCATTACCGACAATATATTTTGGAATTTAATTAATACAGTAGAAAATACGAGTAACTTATTGTGAAACACACTGTATATATTATTCTACTAACGTTTGTTGTAAGCAGGGTGTCAAATCAAGATAAATCCAAAAGACAAAATTAACACAAATGACAGTAATTTACTCGTAACTACGTCAAAGTTAATATTATATAAATCAACGTCCATCTGTATTACAGGGTCAACCAAGTGGAGAAGCCTTCATCCAGATGGACTCGGAGCAATCGGCCTTCATAACGGCTCAGCAGAAGCACCACCGCTACATGATATTCGGCAAGAAGCAGAGATATATTGAAGTGTTCCAATGCTCCGGGGAAGACATGAATCTCATACTGACGGGAGGCATCCCCGCCTCAGTGTCCCCAGCCAAGGCGGCGCCAGCTCTACTCAGCCCCGGTATGTTACCTCCAATTGCGCCTCTACCACCTACTAATATACCGCCACCACCCCCTCCGCACAATGCTACCGTCACATCAATGTCCCAGAATTTGGTGACGCCCGCCCCGGCGGCCCAGTTGACCTGGGACAACCCAGCTCTTTTCGCTCAGCAACAGGCTCAGATCATAGCGCAGCATAATCTGATAGCCCGCCAGAACCAGGCGCAGGCGCAGAATGAGATGATCCTCATGAATCAAATCGCGCAGCATAATCTGGCGGTGTTCAATCAGAACGTGGGGCCTCTGTCGCCGAACGGGGGCCAAGGGGGCGCGATACCCTCGCATTCGGTACTTAAGAGCCCTCCCGCGGTGCCTTTAATGCCCCATCTGATCCCGCATCCGTCTTTCATGGTTTTGCCGCCTCGCATGCCTATAAGCCTGCAGAGGCCTCAATTGGCGTACTCGCACTTAGTGCAAAGCCAAGGCGGCGGGGTCATCCCCGTGATGCCCCACGTGGCCGTTAAAAGGAGCTACGGGGACGCCTTTAACGATCAGGCGTCCCCCGCTAAAAGACCGTTCCACGCCGCAGGCTCCCTGCCGGTCTACCCCCACTTCTACCCCAATATGTAATTACGCAGCTCTCTAAAACGTGACGATTATTTTTCTATATGCTTTTGAAATTATGGAATTTTTAGTTTTAGTTAGATCTCAAATATTGAAATATCCTTTAAGGTTAAAAACCGTGGTAATTTTGATAAAAACAATTTACTGACTCGGTTTTTGTTAAATTGAAATCGTTATCAGAGGAATTTTAGTATATTAAGTTAATAATATAAATATTATGCATTCCTAATGCCGTATATGCGTGATTGAGGTTATATCTTGAGAGTTATCAACTCTTTAATCAAGTTTATGTATAAATAAACGATACTTAAATTAAGTAATTAAGTAGGCGCGGGTTAACTGTCACATTTTCAACTGTCAAATCGTTGATAAAGTAGATCGCTACATTTACCATTAACCTAAAAATGGTATTAGGTGGGTTAAATATCAGTATAATGATGAAGCTAATGCTCAATATGTCCAAACATTTTGTACTTATTTTACGGTTTACTCGAACGTCTTTTAACGATTAATTGGATATTAATTAATAATCAATATTAGCAAATTACTCTATTAATTTACGAAGATATATCTTCATAGTAACATATGTATCTTATATATGTAATTATTTGGTATTATGTAGAGAGAGTAGATGTAAATTAACATCGCCAGACAATCATATTTTAGCAATTTGATGTAAATGATAGATTATGGTCGTAATTCCAAAAAACGACCAATAATAAACTTGCAATAAACAGGTATAGACAGACAGGTGACGGTTATTCGAATTTTAGTAAATTTTCATAAAAAAAGAAAACACTTATTCTAAATCATATATATAATGTTCAGTACACACTGTATATAATGTTCAGTATTTGCACAATTCAACTAAAAACGACAGTTTATTACAAAGGAGTATAAAACAATGCAAATACATTTGATAGCCCTGAGGAGGGCTTAGATCAGGGTACAAAGTAGGCCATTTACTAAATCCTTTACTCTTAATCCACTGATTTTTAAGTATATTATTTGCAGGTTATTACTTTCTGCTAGAAACATTCCAGGTTGCTTTAAATAAATATATATTAATATGTTATATATTTCCAAGAATCTCGAGAATGCTCTTTCTGCAATTTTTGAGCAAAATTTTCAAAACATTCCCTTGTGTTGTTTCTTCTACAAACTGGCTAATCATTAACCACACACAAAGAATCTAGTGGACTTCTAGGCGTCTAGGTACCGTAGAAATATTAAGTAGTGAGATACTTTCCATATATCCCCTTGAAATATAGACCATCATTAATTACTCTTGGAATTAATTATGTGCTTCGTCTCAAAAAGGTCGTGCTTTTTATTGGCCAAACAACTAATTCTAAAATTAATTCATTGTCCCTATTTCAGGAGAATGTATCGAAGGTGTCTCATTCTCTATTGTACATAACAGTGGAAGCAATTTTCTCAGAGGAGCTATAAGTAGTTTGTTATATAGTTTTATGTTATCAAAAACAAAATTAACCAACTGAAAAAATTAGCCTACACAATCTTCTTGGTTATTCAAATTGAATAAAATTGAGCCATTGAATAAAAAATGTTGAATATCATGACCTTATTAGACTTGGAAGATAATCCTAAATTTTATGTATTATTGATTCAAAAAGTTCTCAATCCATTACAGATAGCTTTTCCTTGTTCACAATTTCTTTATGCGTTCCAACTATCTCCATTATCTAAAAAAAGAATTTCGTTTTAATTAAAATTTCCTTTGATATTTGATCTTTGATATTCAATTTCTCAGAGTTTTATAATTTTAACAATCTCAAAGACTTACCAACTGAATAATAAATCTTAGGGTACAGGCTTACCAACTCCACAGGGCCTACTGCTAGTAATTGCAAAAATAAATTGTCAAAATTTCAGTATTACACTTCCTTTTTTCTGTTAATTCTTCTCTATTTTAATTCCTACTGATACAGTCATATTTTATGATTCATAACTTGTGTGCAATTTTCTTCGTATTTACAACTTCTCTATTTTAAGAGACTGGCGAATTGGTTCGTGGTAATACTCATCACTGAAAAACACTGAAATACAATGCATTTCTCTTTAAAGAATAATAAAAACAATGTTTTATTAAAAAGTGGACGATCTTACTAAAATTCGAGTAAGAAATTAAGAATGAAAGATCATATTTTTACCTATATATGCTGTTTATGCTAATAGAATTCTCAGTAAAAAAAAAATGTCTTTCCAAAAGATGTTTAATATACAGAAGTTAATTTTCTTCTGTTAATTGATGTAATCAGTGATATAATTTAAACATATTTAAAAGAAAACCTGTATAAAGAGGTCATGGTGGAAGATCAGTTTCAAGCTATTTTACTGAAAAATTTTGACTATCATCAAGACTATATAACTTTATCATTATTGACCATGTTTTATGAATATTAGTCAATATTCTTCATTTTGTAATGAAAATTATTGGATATAAATATCCACTTTACATTAGGATATATATTACTATGTAAATAGATTTATTTAAACTACTACATATTTGTAGATATTGCAATATCTACATATTGCAATATAGTGCCTTAAATCATATAATGCAATATAGTGCCTTAATTGATCGCAATCTGTACATAAGCGTACTCTATGACAATAACTGAAAAACCCACAATGGATATTACGCGTCAAGTTACTTAATATGCGAGGAAACGTTGTGATGTAGCAGCTCATTTTTTTACAAAGCTATTTTTGTACTTAGAGCTAAGAAAGCTGGGTAGCTAACTGGAACAAATTCTGGGACCATTGTTGATTCGTCGGGACTGCACACAAAAGCCCTGCGTCGGGTTGTTTCGTGTGCAGCTCCTGGAGGTGTTGGGCAAACAAAGCCGACAAGACTGCAACCCTAAACGATGTGATTGAAAAAACATTCCAAAATTGTTGCTATATATACATATCTTGTTGTTTACATACGATTTTTTTGAATGATATACAATATGAAGTATATATTTTTTATACACTGATCCCTTTTTTATGTTTAAGGCTTTTGTTATAACAAAAATGTCTGCGACTAATAATAGACTTGGATTGGGTATTTGTTGTTTAAAACTATGGTATAGGACTTTGTTATTTAAACTAAGGGCAACTATTTTTTAAACGCATATATTTTTTATATATAATATATATGTACGTACTAAGTTGCCATTAGTTCACCACTCTGTTTGTCAATGTTGTCGATAGAGGGCGATGGGTATACTTTTACTTAGGTATTGTTTGAGAGTAGAACTAAGGAACATTGTACAAAATCATTGGTGTAATCATTGAAATTTTTATTTATATATTGGGATTTTTTTTTTAGTTTTTCTTAGACATAGTTATGTTTATGGTACCGGCGCCTGCTTCAAGGGTCGATGTGTTATCAGTTGTTTCCCTTTGAGGCAGGCATATGGTACCGTTAGTAGGTTAGAATAAGCCTCTGCATAGCTTTCGCTAGATCTTTGAATACGATTTGGTGTCTGTGCTTAATTTTTTTACAACAATTTAACTGAGAATGGTTCTGGTGAATGGTTTTCAATTTCTGGGATTGGACATGCAAAATAGAACAAAGGTGGCCACGATTCACTGCCGAACAGAGACCTGTATTTACCTTTTACCTTAGATTCGAAAACCAATCTGGTACACTTATTTTCTTAAGTTTACTCTAAATCTAATTTGATCACTTTTATCTTTTTTATTCGGCAATTAAAATACTTGTTGGTTCCCAATAATCTGTAGTTAATGGTGTTGGTTGAAAAAAATATTTATCCAAGAATACTCACTGTAAAGTATCTCATTAATGAAAAATGTACAAACCCATTTATTATAAGTATGCAAATAATTCAAACAAGGTAAGTGTCATTAACTGATTTCAAAAATTAAACCTACAGGGTGTTCCGATACGTCCGGTATGATTTCCATATTGTCATTGAGATTATTTAAAAATATAACAGCGATTATATTTTTAAATTCAAAGATTTTTAATTTCAAATTGAATTAATCCCGGACCTACATCTAAGTTCAGGTCACTGAAGTCCATCAGTAATCTATAAAGACTTTCAGTAACATAAGTTTCAAAATAAATATCAGATTTCTGTTACTTTAAAGATTTGTTTTCTCTAAAAGAAAAAGAAAATTCCTGTAGTCTATCTACGTGATTTCTTTTGTATGTCTTTTAAGATACCTGCTACAAGAAACAACTTGAACACCCTGTATAGTGATGGAATATTTAAAAACTATTAAAAAGTGAATTGATAATAGTATACTTGAGGTCAATATTATATATTTATCTTCCCAAGAATACAACTGTTAATAAATTTTACACAAGACTCTATCTCTAATGAAGATGAGAGTGCATTTTATGGAATTTATGCCTTAAATTCATGATTCTTTCACAATTAAGTAAACCAAAAATTGTGTTAACAAGTGATTACTTCAAAATATTTTATAATAACCAGTGACATACCCAAAAATATTTAACCAACATTTTTTCAATCAACGACTACGCAAAAATCTACCACCGACTGTGACAGGAAAAATTCTGATTTATTGGGTAACAAACATGTGATAAGAGACAAAAGAGGGGTAATAATTTCGTTTACTATAACTTTGGCATAACTTTGATCTATTTTGCATTTATTACCACATTTTCTTTCTTTTACTACATATTTTATATATCGATATTTTGGTGTTGAGCCGTCAGGCAAGTAATACTTTCAATGGTAAGTATTTCGTTAAAAAAAATAAAAATACTTTTTTGAAACTGGCTGTACAGCTTAGCTTCCTCTGAATCCACAACTAACTGATGAAGGGTACTTTCGAGAAACAGTTACTAATATTATACCTAAACTTCATTTAAATACACAATGAAACAAATCATACTTCATTTGAGTACAGTAAAGATTTTTAACAATCAATATTTTCTTTATCATATTTGAATTAATTAGGGAAAAAATTAGTATCGATACCAAAAAAGACCTGAATTTACCAAAATTACTTATTTAATCGACATATGTACGTCCAATAAGTGAAAATACAAACCTAACCTTAGTTTTATTATTTTCCCTAAATGACTTTTAAATGGTTATTTCTCTTAGTGTAAGTATATATCCGTAATAAAGTCTCTATTATTTACAGAATTTTGTAACAATTAAAAACTACCTAAATTTCAGATAATACTGAAGTAGGTACCTACATCTAAAAATTAAGTTAGCTTGGGTTACTTACACTTAAAAAAACTTATTATAAATAAATAGGCTATAGGTACATAATTTTTTATATAACCTCATTGACTATATTTTTCGCTGTTTTAATGTTCTGAGTAATAAATACTATAATTAGCAAGAACATATGATTTTTCTATAGTACAAATCAAAACGTTATCAAAAATATTACAATTATACATAATATAAAAGAACTATGAAATACTTTCTTTAATAAGGAAAAATAATTTATTTAATTATTCTTTGAATTACAGCTTTTGTTTTATTTCTATTATCATTTAGAAATTTAAATATATGATACTAATACACAAAATTACACGTACACATAATTACACACCCTTAATTTTTTTTAAAATGATTTGCTTTAATTATATTTATTTTTAATGTCCTGCTACAACGTAGGAACTAAAATTAATTTTTCATTTATTTATTATATTGGTGTGTAATTAAAAACGTAAAGGAAGAAAATGTTTCATAAAGATAAATTATCTAGTTTGACTGAACATGTACATTTAATCTGGTGTCTGTGTGAGTGGCTGTTTTTGAATGGGAATACTACTAACCTAAATCGCCTCTTGAAACGTACATATAAACGTCGACCGAGGCAGATTCCTTATACTTACTAACTACAAATGGACCTCTCTACCCGAATGGCATGCCGAAAACTTTCCTCACCAAGCCTTATTCATCATCTAGCGAAGGCCTTTTATATATTAATTCATAGTACGGTAAATAAGATCCCGATATTGTACTAAAAAATCACACTATTTTGCAGACTGACGTTGGTCATCTGGGAAAAGTATGTCACAAAGATGGGTCAAAATGTGCATGAGATAAAGGTTTAGCTTTGGTTGTAAGGATATTTTAGGGTGTTTCCTTCTTTTTTGCTGGGTTACTCGATAGATAGGCCTTAAGGAGGTAACTTTAGGTACTAAAGTGTTGTACAAAAAATTGACCGGAAAGTGCTTGGTTTGGGTGTCATATTGCCAACTACTGATATGGTGGTATCCCCGGCGATCCGCACTTTATTTTCATTTTCGTTTCGCAGAAAATAATAATTCTATTTGATTATGAACCACCTGAATTTTACTCAGGTATAAGAGGTGCAACAGTAGCAACTGACAAAAATATTCACAGTAAATTAAAAGCATTAAACATTTAAATTACAAAAAAAAGTATCATTACTAATTACCTATCTATAGTTAAAGATTTTGTCGTTTAATATAGTTAACCTAATCTCTTCATTGATTATTTTATGACTAGTGTATACAAATGGTATTTCTCAATCAATTTTACATATAAAATGATATAGAACATGCTACAAAAAAATAACAATTGAAACAGTAACGATATCGTAACAAATTTTATTGATTTGTAACATCAATAAATGAAATCTACTTATCTTTTTATACTTATAGATTTTTTATATTCTGAGAAGTAGATGAATTAAATTTTGTTACCTTGATCTTAATTAAATCTTTTAAGTTCTGTTCAGAGGTACATGTGAATATTATGATTTTTTCAAAATGTTTAACACCATCAAATAAACAAGACACTGTGCAAAAAGATTTTGATATGAAGATTGTCAGTTACTATAGAAATAAAGGAAAATTTCGTTTTTATACTACTGTAAAAATCGCCTTTATTGGTCGGGGAACAAAATTTGAACGAGAATCGAGAACGTTTGTTTCCCGCCTACTATCGAAGGGAGTTTCCCATTGCTTGTTCCCTTTCATGCTCAAAACGACCGATGGAAAAGTAGTGTCATTTTTTAGGGGTGCTTTTTTATTTACTGCACTATAATACGAATAATATAACTCTTGATCACTTATATTTCTGTACTGTATGCAGCTCTTTTACTTCATTACAATTATGTTCTAATTAATTTACACTTTATTAATAAATGTTTGTCACAATAATGCTTTGGGTTTGTTGTTAGTTTCCTTTGCTAAAGCGCATTGCTCATTTTTACACAGGCGCGTCGCTTCGGACAAGATTATTCAGAACTGAACAAAAAATGGATAGATGCTGAAATGAAATACTGCAAATATAATAAACATAACAAGAGCGTATTTTCTCTTACTGCTCTTAATACTACTGCAATATGACAGACTTCATACAGGATTATCATTACAAATTCTTGTTTATATTAAAATGAAAACACCTTTTCTTCTTTGAAAAGCTGTCGCCTTAAGATAAGCATTTTATTAACTTTTTTAAAGCTTTTATTAATTATAAAATAATTATCTTGGTCAACATAGAAAACAGCACCACTTTTTTATCAAATGTGGATTTTATCATTTTCACCTGTTTGATAATAAAATAAAACGGCAGAGTGTCAGGCTCACGCCTTATTTAGATAAGATAAAAAGTAAAAATAAAAGCGGTTCGTTCAAGGATCAAAGTTTCAGGATGTGTACGCTTTCAATGGATATATCAATAAAATGTATCTCATTGAATAATCAGTATTATATTTAGATAGGTAGGGTAAATAAATAACAAATCTAATATGTACCACTTGGTAAATAAAATGTGTCAAATATACAGGGTGTCGCATTAATATGGTCGTTCTTTAGGATAATTTTTTCTTTAAACGGGAGTTGGTGAATTATACCTTACCTTATTCAAATATATCGTTACATTATGTTAAAGTGTAAAGCATATTCCATTCGAGAGATTTGTTACTTTTACTGGCAATCTATTAACTAAATGATAACAACTCAAAATATTGTAATTTTCTTAATCTAGTTATTTTTCACATTGAAGCACGATAGAAGCACAGTCATGTGACTACATCAGTTGAAGAAATTGACTATGATATGACTTAAATCTTGCATTTCTATTCACGATTCTTTCCATTATCCTGTGACGGATCTTCGAAATATGATTTAATTTTGTATGTACATATTTAGTTCTCAGACAGATTTTGTCATATAGTCAATATTTACTTGAAAATTCCACATATTTACAATATTAGTGAAAGTTTTTATTCAGTAATAGTAATTTGAGGATAAATAATATGGCTAAGATTGCATCTTTAAACACATCAATGCTATGTGATAAGACTTTAAATGGATCGGATCAGTAAATTTGCTAGTCTAAATTAAAATTTATATTTTATTTAAAGTAAACGACATATATCAAATAAAAATAGTACTTATAGCATAAATTCCCTGCAATTAATCTCCATTAATAAAATATAGAAATAGAAAATAAAATTTTACCTGAGAAAGTGTTTTTAATAGAAGAGAAGTAATTGTGCTATTAATTAAAAAAAAATGGTGCTATTAATAGAAAGAATTAAATGACCTGTTTAATATCTTGATTTATATTTTTTAAAGAGTGTCATGATGAAATTATTTCATGAAGAGTAATTAACATAAAATAATTAAATTAATTTTCTACACAAAATAATGAAAGACAGCTTCAATGCCTATGATTTCTGTAGCATAATTTTGTTTTTCTATTGAGTTTTCTAAACATTGTATCTTCACAGACACCTTCTATATGAGCCTAATGCTTTAAATACACTTTATTAACAAATACATTTAAAGTATAAAATAAATTAATACATTTATTACATCTTAAATAACATTTTATATAACTTGTCTTCATTGAGCAATCTATCCATCAAATACATCCTGGTTTAACTTTCTATATGTGAAGAATATCCTTTATTTGATTGACACTAAGTATCGTTCTGTATAAATTAATTAGGAGATTAATCATTATAGTTTTCCTTATTTTTATAGTCACAGAAACAATCATACCACCAGAAATCAATGGTTATTAAACCGGAAAACAAAATTCGTCATAATTTGGCAGATTGGTCACTTCAATATTATTAAAATAGTGCCAAATTATGTCGGAAATAGATTTGATTGTTAAGAAATCTCACGTCATAATCGTAAACAGATGGTCTGAGAGAATTGCACTTTCTTCAATTGTTTTTCCAATTGTATCCTTATTTCTTCTGATTTTTCCATGCTAAAGCCAGTTTTGTAGTGGAATTACAGTTGATATTGAGATGCCATAGATAAATTTCAACCAGCAGATGAAGGAAGTCATCACTCAGGATCAAGGATCAATAAATCCATCCTGTTTCTCTGACATTATAATGGGCGTATTGTTCTGATAATCTAGAAATAAATTTTAATAATCTTGTCCAAAAATATAGTATTTATTCTATGAAACTCAAATCGTTTAAACAACAAATGTATGTAAAGGTAAAAATGAGCAATGTAAAACCATATGGGCTAGTTTAATTGGTTTATACCCGGGATTGGAGTCGTTCGTGGTGTCTGCTGCCGCCATATGGTGGGAAAGGTAAAAAACTGTGCTACACTGTGGTGAGTCTATTTATACTTATTTTGCTAGAATAACACCTTCCTTAGAGTGGTAAATTTGTCCTGTGAAATTAGACGTTATATTATTACACTGATTTGTTTCATAAATTATCTGTCCCTTAGGATATTTCCTGCCATACGAATTACTGAAATACTATAAACTTGTTAACACTATTGAAGTTTGAAAACACACTCAGATTGCTTACTACAAAACAATACGAAACACTTAAAGTATCTTAATTTTCAATGGCTATTTATATGTAATCAGATATACTGATAAAGACCTGTGGTGCTAATGATATAGCCCCACAACTAAATATTTATAAATCACTGATAATGATGTAGGTCATGTAAAGAAAAAACTCGTATATTGGCAAGAGCCTGATGTTCAAAACAAGAAATTTCCCGACATATATTCATTCACTTATCATACCATTGTGGTGTATATGGTGTTCCCACTTATCTAATTGAGGTACTCATAGTTTTGTATTTATTAATTCTTCTATAGGGTGTCTCAGTTGAAACTACAAGAATTTAATTGGCGCGCCATTTGTGTTCTGTCAAAGATTTAATACGTCAATATTTAACGATGCATCATACAAACCATACGACGTCAACATGCCGCGATTAACAGTTTAACAACGAATAGTTTGTGTACAACTGTTTTATGAAAGCGAGCAGAATTTTCTTAATGCAACTGTAAATAATCAGTTGCATTAAGAAAAACTCTCACCAGACTCGGACAAAATGAAGCGCACACAGAGTTAACAGTTAAAAGAAAGAAGGTGGTGCTGATTTGTGTAACAAACTTTTTGTTCAGCGATGAAGCACATTTGATGTTGTAATGGTCTGTAACTTTGAATTGTTGTGTCAATTGAATTTTGTGTAGACATATGCAGATCTTTCTTTCAAATTCAATGCGTGGTGCAGCTTGACAGATACAATTGTTGTACACCAGATCGAATTAATATATTTGGCAAGAAGACTGGAGAACAGGAGACATAACTCGAGTGGTGGGGGTAGCACGAAAAGCGTCCGCACTGTGATGACGTGGTGTGCTTCATCATGGCGGTCATTGCATAGAACTGAGCGAAGTTATTTTTGTTTGCTGTGTTTTGAGCGTTTCCAGTTTTTCTGTTGAATATGTCAAAAGCGTCGAGATATTGTTGCGTTGCGAATTGTTCCAGCAAAAACCCTGATCGTGGCTCAATAGAACCCGACATTTTGATAGTGTGAGAGAGAAACCGCGATAGACGAGGACAAACGGCATGCGCAGATCCCGCGCGCTTCTACGCGAGCCTGCCATATTGCCGACGTTTTTCGTACCACCCCCACCACTGATTTTTCGAGGAGCTATGTCTCCTTACTCTCTAGTCTTCTTGATATTTGGATACTCCCGTACACTTTCACTGCAGCAATATTTTCATCTGACCGACCAGGACGAGGAGAAGGGTATTGCCTTATCAATAATAAAACCCGTTTCTTCAAATTTCTTGGTTAAGTTACGAATTGTTAACCCTGTAGGTGCTTCATTTTGTCGTAATTTTGTGTGGATTTTTCTTAATACTACTGGAAATGATCGCTCGCTTTCATAAAACAGTTGTACACAAACCATTCTTTGTTGAACCGTTAATCGACATATTAACGTCGTATAGTTTGTAGATGACATTCGTTGAATATAACACCCTATCTTTGATAGTACACAAATGGCGCGCAATCCAAATCCTATAGTTCCAACTGAGACACCCCAGTTGAATTGGTCTTTAAAATCATAGTTCAAAATGTGTTGTTTTCAATTTAAAAAAATATTTTAAATTTCTGATTCTTAATATTTTGTTTAAATTTTCCAGAGATGTTTCATTTTCGATTTAAAAAGACCGAAGACTAGCTTTCCACAAAACACGAAACAATTATACATTATTCAACCTACATTTCGATGACCAAGTTGGCATAATCAGGAAATGATTAAAACAGTTAATAACCTCATGACGCCAACTTCATGTTTTGTTGCTTCGCCAAAAGGTTCAAGCTACCACCAGTAGAACAGTATTTATATCATTAAAGTGGTATTATGTTTTTAAATTGCATAAAATTCGATCCATTAATAGGTTTTCAAAACCAAGCCATGATTTTTATTTTTGTAATATTCGTTGTATATTTTCATTATCGTTTTTGGAGAACATAATTGGCGAGGATCAAAATTAAATAAAAGAAAATACAAGCAAAACCTTTTATGTTGCAAATCTTCAATATAAGTAAATTGACAATATTTTATAACGTATTTTCAAGACCAATTTTCATGCCAATGATTTTATATCTCCATAATAGAAGAAGTTTTGATATTGTGGCCAAAGGCAATACTTTGCAACGTAATAATGATGCAATTTGATGATTTATCATGATTTACATTTGAGCAAAATATTCAAATTTGTGAATAAATAAAAACTATTCCCAGTTTATAAATGTAAACTGGGAATAGTTTTTTATATATTTGAATATCTTAACATCTCGCATAATATATAATTTAAATGTAACAAACAACCTTATATTAATGTATATGTACTATGTACTATCAAGAAAGAAAATAACGAGGCACTCGCCTGAAATATTGGAGTTAATTATGCCTTTGATCTCAAAATGGCCACGCCTTCGGTTGACTAAAAATATAATCAACTCGCCTATGAATTCAGTATTGTTATACTTCAGGAAAGTGTATTGAAAGGGTCACATTACATTCTTTCATGATGGTACATTTAGACTGCAGGATCCCATGAAGTACATATCATACTAATAAAGACATTAAAAAAAATAAACAAATTCACGTGACACTGTAGAACTTATTTAATTGAACACTGAAGAAATTCTACAGTGTACCAGAACAACTTAAAATAATATTCTCCTATACGCTGGGAAGGATTATTTTCGAAGAAAAGCTGTATTTAGTAAATTTCCTGATCACCCACAATATCTCTGTTATGTTCGTTTTATAACAGAACTAACAAAATAGGGAGATTGTGAAATCACATTAAAATTTACTGCTGAAATTAAACCGCTATTTTGAGGAAATTACTACGAGTATAGAAACTGCAGTTTTGAAGGTTTATGTAATTGAAAAATATTATATACTCGTAATACAGGGACCTGAAAGTAAAAAAATAAATACAACACTACATAAAAAATGCAATTAGATAGTCAAATCCCAGTACTGGTTACAGAATGCCTATGTATAACTTATAATATCAATTAAACAATAAGAACCAAAGTAACAACCTACAGTTATCAAGTTATTTTCGTTAGGAGTATATAATTGAAAGAAAGTACAACATAATTGTGCATATAACATAATTAAAACATAGATATAGACAAGACATGATAACATAAATATAAAATACACAGGTACGTTTTTAGAGGTATTTTCTTTATTCCATTTTATTTAAAATTAAGATTATTTACAATAATTTGAAAAATTATGTCGAATTATCTTACACACAAAACCTATTCTAATCAAATCATCTTAATCTATTTTCATAGGAAGTAAATACTATAGAAGAAAATACAACAAAAATAAGCATATAAGATGATTAAAACATGGGTATAAACATGATAACATGAATATAAAACACAGAGGTATATTTATAAAGGTTTCTGTTTATTCCATCTTATTTAAACTGTGTGACGATTATTTACAATAATTTGAAAAATTGCATCAAATATCTTACACTCAAAAACTATTCTAATCAACTCATTTAATCAGTTACATCATAAATGCTTAATATTTATTTATGTATACTTATTTCTATATGAACAGCTTAATCTGATATGAAAAAATAAACAGATACCATGAATGATCAACAATAATACTTTTTTAGTGACCAAGAAAGTGATTTATTACTTGTAATTTTGTAATGAAACAGACTATCCTCATTGTCTCCCATCCAATTGGAAGTTCTTTGGAGAGGGTGTAGTAATGTTGCTAGCTATCATACATCGGCTGCAGAGATATACGTTGTAATAAATTCTTATTTAGGTCACTTTTTTAAGGTCATTTTCAAAAAGAACCGATTATGACCGCCAATGTATTTGTATTGAAAGGAAAAATGTAAACCCATAAAAATAAACTGCATAATAATTAAATAAAACACATTTTCCAAATAGGTACATAATTAGTATTCACTAATTATTGTTCGTTTAAACAGAGACCTCCTTCATAATTTAGTGAATAAAGGGGAATAAAAATAATTTTTAGAAAGCCTACAAAATCTTTATTAATTGTTACACATCAATTATATTTGCAAATACATCATATACATATTTAGAAATAAAACTATTATTGCCATAGCTTAATACTTAAAAGTGATAACCAAAAAACTTACCTTTAAGAAACGTATCACTTATTTGTAATGCAATATTTAAAAAAAATGGGTGTATTTGATATCGTATTGACTGAACAAATCAGGGATAATACCCACAATCAATTACATATGTTTAAACAGTGTTAATCTTATCAGCTGACCTCTCTCTTTAAAAAATCTGATCTAGAGAGTAATGGAATCTAAAATTACTTATGAAATCATCTCTCAAGTGATGTGATTATTGTTTAAAGAAAAATATTTCAAGTGTACTATTTTGTACAAAAATGTAGGCTGGTTGATGATTTTTACGATTTTAGTCCACAATTTTTAAATACACAATTTAAATTAACATGTAGTGCAACTCCATACGTTTGAAAGCCATTGGAAAGATCCAGAAGATGGGAACATGGGTTTCACATGAACTGAATTAAAGACAACCGGAAAGCAGAAAAACCATTTGCGAAATTCTACTCGCCAGGTACAAAAGAAAATCATTTCTCCATCGAATTATGACTGGCGAAGAAAAGTGGATATATTTCGACAATCCTAAGCATAAAGGATTATGGGTAACTCCAGACGAACCATCGACATCGACTGCAAGGCCAAATCGCTATGTACGGAAGACAATGCTTTGTGTTTGGTGGGATCAGAAGGGTGTGATCTATTGTGAGCTGCTAAAACCTGGCCAAACCGTTAATACTGAACGCTGCCGACAACAAATATTCGATTTGAATCAAGCTTTGCGTGAAAAACGACCAGGATATCAAAAAAGGCAACACAAAATGATTTTTCTTCGTGATACTGCGCCATAACATAGCAAAACCGGTCAAGGAAACGACTGAGGCGTTTACTTGGGAAATACTTTCGCATACAGCTTACTCACCAGACTTGGCTCCGTCCAATTACTACTTATTTGCATCGATGGGATGCGCACTTGCTGAGCCGGGCTTCACTTCTTACGAAAATATACGAAAATGGCTCGATGATTGGTTTGCCTCAAAAGAGCAAGAATATTTTTGGTATGGAATCCACAAATTGCCAGAGAGATGGGAAAAATGTATAGCTAGCAATGGGCAATACTTCGAATAAAATATTTTTTATCATTTCCATACACTTAACGTATATTTTCTATACAAAAAAATCCTGTTTCATATTTACATACCTGGTAAATCAAATAAAATCAACGATCCTAATATTTTATGGCAGGACCTAAAGCAAGAAAGTTTCCTTTGTATTCTTCTGTCTATGTAATTTTCTACTTATGTCGTTCCGCATTCTCAAAAATGTATTTCTTTGATTATGATAAAGGCCAAAGTTTGTAGGAAAATATAAAATTCTGTATTAAATATGGAATCTTGAAAAAAACATGGGTACCTAACAACTCAACAACAAAGTTTATTGTACGTAATAGAAAATATCTAGTAATATTTCGTAATTATTAGGAAATTAGTCTATTGTATTTGACTGTTTTGCTTGGGATTTTTTTTCTCCGATATTAATCTATTTCGATATATCAAAGTTCATATAAATATATTTTTTTATATTAGTAAGTTTGCTACATAGACACCTAATAAAATATATATTCATATCTTCAGTACATAATCCAATTTCATCACAAATTTGGACACTATAGCTCAAAGGGCTATTAATAGTGAAGGTAAGAATTCTTACCCTTGATATTTTCATTTTTACCATTTAATGTAATTATGTATTTATTTATTTGTTAATTTACATTCAGTTAGTGTTTGTAAATAACAGCATTTTTAATAACAAAGAACAGCAGCTTTCATTCAACAGAACTTCATCTTCATTTTTTTTTTAAATATGTAGACAACACAATTAATACCAATTTACACACATTTGTTTTTTCTTTTTTGGTTAATAAAACGTCCAATCAAATTCAAAATCATATTTCACTTTTGATTCTACTGTTTTATTGCATAAAATCAATTCCGTTAATTTATTACACTATATATTTATTTAGTTTCTCCAATAAAGAAAAATTTCGAAATACAGGATATAGTACAAGTATTCCTCTTGTACTATAAAATTTACACACACACACAACACCTGCTACAAATTCCTCGAGATTAACGTCAGACATTACGTTAATATTTGTATCAAATAAAAGAGACATAAATTGCAAGTAAAAAAAAAATACTAACACTAATGTTTGACACTTCATTGAGACATGGAGAACTATTACTTCATTTGTTTTAACATGTACGGATGCACATAATTAATCCATTATTGAATTTAATTTTGTGTTACTAACATTTACATAATTAGTCTAATTGTATATGGCAACAACATTTTATTTTGGACTTGATTGTAAGAAAATGTTTCAACTTTTAGAATTCGTTTAATTTTCTAATTAATGATAAAAATCGGCAATTTATTTTCTTTCAAAAGTTTTTGAAATTCCTTCTGATTTATTATACATTTTATCATTAAAAAGATATGATCATCCATGGAACCTGTGCTTAAGTAAACTTATTTAGATTGTTTATCATTACTGAAAAAAAATCAATGGAATGTTGAGCATAAAACAAATATTCATTTTTACTCAATGACATTCCACTTATCGATAAATTATATGATCTTTATATACTTATAAAAAAACTTGTTGATGTTGTGTAACGTTGTTTAAAATCAGTAATATTTAACTTTTGAAATAACTCTATTTTATATTATTATACAGGGTCCGGCAGAGATGAATAACGTTTTTGAAATGAGTATAACAGTTCAGAGATATAAATAACTTAGATGACGTTATTTTTCGCTCCTAATTCTTGTTTTTAATGTTTTTCATATGATAACAATATGGCATCTTGTAACGAATTTGAAAAAATGAAACATTACTTTCGTTGAACAATAACAGCGCTTTTGATTTGTGAAAATCGTCACACATCTCTGCCGGAGATACATCTCTGTAAATACAATACAGAAAAATTGTCATATATAAAACTATTATGTCTTCGTACACATTTTTAAGAAAATTGTAAATAAAGATGTCATAAAATTAAATGGAATCTGGAATCGTTTATTTTAGTTTACTTTTTACTCTAGAATTGCACAGATAGGTCGATTATTAAATATGTCACTACATAAATTGTCAGTTTTAATTAATGATAAATAAATTATTAAATTAAACAAAAAAACTGTTAATAAGACAAAAAAAATATGACATTTAGATCATTTTACTGTACACAGCTTTCACTATTTTGACTAATATATAATTATATGTTTTAAAGTTACTTTCATACATACAATCAACTTAAGAGAAATGTGTACTTTAATGTCAACAAAAATACAAATAACCGTCCAAAATAAATGTGTTTTCAATGAATCCCAATAAACGGTCAAATAACTAATATTCTTTTCTTTAGGTGGTAACATACTGCCATCCCCACCATTCCACCCCGGACCGAATTTCTCTGGATACGCCCCTGTCCAGCTGGCAGCGGCCCCCATAGCCCCAAGACAATTTTTACCGCCGCCGATATTTTACTGGCCTTACCCCAGTCCCCCCGTGTCGCCCACCAATTATTATCCAACTATGCCGCCACCTGGAGCCTTGCCACAACAGCCTCAACAGCAATTGGTAAGTTTTTTTCTATGGGACTGATTGGCTTCGATCGTAATTGAAAGCTTACTCTTATATGTATAGGAACAACAGTAGTTTTTGTTTATTTGAGTGAAACAAAAAAATTGTAGGTGAATAAAAAATATATAAACCACACCACATAAATTCGACAATCCCCCAAATCCAAAGCCGAAGCTGTCCAGGTGAGGGATACACGTTGAAAAAAACCGTACAACGGCCATTCTCACCGACATTGCCAGTGTCGGCGCTTGGAATCGAATCAAAACCACGTCAGTCGCTAGTCGTATATGCCACATAACGTACCTACTCTAATCACTTTGGCCACAGTGACGGCTATAATATAATACGCTGTTATATTTTTACAATATTCGTTTGTATATTAGCAAGACTGACTGAAAATTGCATTAGACAAGAAAATCTTTATCGACCAATCTGCGATTTCATGAAAACTCAACTCAAGAAAAATTAGTACAAATAAATGGTAAAATTTCATATTGAACATTATGCAGGGCCTCAGGATAGTTTCTAGCATACTTTTAGTAGGACAATGACCCTACTACCAGAGACCTAAAGCGTAAATTGTAAAGTAATCCATTAGAAAATAAAAAAATGCCTCCTATGACAGAACGCCACTGTCTCAGATAAATAAATTGTTAGGTTCAGAAGGAATAGCAGTTAACGTAGTTACCGTTGATATCTCGTGTACTGTTGACTATTGCTTTACACTAATCTCTCCCTTTCACTAATTTCAACAGCTTTTTTGCAATATGAGGAAAAACTTAAACTAGTGTCCTATTTTGATACTTTCCCAGTTAGAGCAGCCACATCAGAACAAAGTAGACACTTGAGTTTTTTCGCAATGTTAATTTTTTGTGTGAAAACAAAAACACTTCTTCTCACATTTTAAAATACAGACTTGAAACTGTCAGCTTCGAATTGTTGGCATGTTTAAAATAGTTAAGGGCTTGTATTTTTGCCCTCACTGAACTGTTTTAATCTGAGATAAATTTAATCGACGTTAAGAGTGTGTTTCAATTCTGACGAAACAAACGGTTATATCAACCTAAGACTAAAATTAAAACTAGCCTTAGAAATTTTATTGCATAGTTCCGTCCTGATGCTACACTATTTTCGCTACATTTCGTATTTTAATATTGCTAAGTTTGAGTCGTTATTGAACTATGAATTGTCGTAATTGAATTTATGTAATTTCGGTTTATTTTAGAAATTCGGGAAGGTCAAGATATTATGACCCCACACAACATACTAGTAAAGATTGTATGGCCTGTTCAGGTGAACAGGTGGTGAACTAAATGTCAACAAAGTTGAAAACTATAATTGATTAATAACACAGGCCTACAAATTTGGCATTTTAAAAGTGATTATAAGTGAGTTATTTACGCTGATTTCCCCCCAGGATCCCGTCGACCCTGGTACCTCCTTTCCATCTCCTCTATATCTTGGTGGAACCTTTTACCTTACTCCTCACTAACAGCATCAAGAATTTCTGGAAAGTAGTCCAGATGAGCATGAAGAAAATGAGTTGTTCTGTTTCTTAAGCTTATGCAGCATTTTGTTGACAATTTCCTTATACTGCGGATGTTTATAATTTCCTAAAAAAAATTCTGTTACATTTTTAAAGCATATCCAAGATTCTTTTTCAATTTCTGTCATCGTTTCTTCAAACTGTTGACTCTGCATTAATTTTCTTATTTGTGGCCCTACGAAAATGCCTTCCTTTAATTTTGCTTCAGAAAGAGCTAGAAATTTGCCACATATTTAAATACTTAAAACAACTCCTATTTTTATCTATAGCTTTTACATATTGCTTCATTAATCCCAATTTAATATGAAGTGGCAGCAAAAGAATGTTTTGCGGATCAACCAAATTTGCATTAATAACCTTTTTTGAACCAGGTGTTACGTTTATAAGAAAATATATTTGGTGTTTTTTTTACACTTATATGCATTTTTGAAAACAAAATAGAAATAGACGACGCGATGTCACGAGTAAACGTACACACATTAAAAACGTACTACAGCGACTATGTAAATACCCAAATAGAATAGAACCGGAGTATCCCCACCGGCAAACTATGTTTCTGTAAATTCCCCACCCTTGTGTGTACGTTTCAAACCGATTAAACACAGGGGCGCCGCAAAGATTGAGGCAAAATTTAATTTTATAGAACCTCGGTTTTAAAAACTACAAATTATTGTACAATGTACATTTACAGATACTGGTGCGTGACGGAAACAAAAAACAGTGTTTCTCTAGTTAACTAAGCCAAAAAGTAAAAAAAAAACCGATCACAAAATCTTTGTTGGCCTGTGTAATAATACCAAAACTATAAATAGTGAACTAATATTAACAAAAATGTTGCATTAACATTTTCTTTGCCTTGTTTCAGATACCACCAGAATGTGTAGCCTTATCCCAATTAGCTCCAATGCCAGCTATAGACGCTAGGATAATGGCCGAAGGAATGCCCAGACCTGAGTCCGATAAAGCCAGGCAGAACTTTGCCCCTAATCAATACGTTGAGATTATTATCTAAACCTATTTGATAGTTGTTTTCTTTTTTTCACCTTCTACGCCTATTTTAAATATGCGCTAAATCGATTTTTCTTTCCAAAAATTTATAAAAATCGCGCACTATGTGACATAACTGTAGTTTTTGTTTTAATTTGCACATATCAAATGTCTATAAAAATAGAATATATAAATATTACGCATAGTTACTATTTAAATTAATATATTAACAGATTAATATATTTGTTTGTTAACATAAATTATTTATGTTTTTAAAACTTGTTTATATATGCAATATCAATTTATCAATAGGTTAAAATCGTGTAGAAGATTTTATATTAACAATTTAGATGTTTTATGAAAGCAGACTGCTTGAAAAAATACTAGGAGCATTTTTCTTTCTCATAAATAAGAGATATTTGTTTACTATCCTATATTTAAATATAATTAATGATTATGACACACAAACAAAAAGGCGACAAAATTTGAATATATTTTCTCGAACAAGTTGAGAAGATATTAAATATTCATAGAATTGGAATATTCACCATATCACAGCAAATATAGGAGATCGTTGAATAAACTTGAAATAAAAATGATCCTATTTTTTTTTTTACCAAATATATAAAGTAAACAATTTTACTATCGTTTTTATTGACGATTTTATGTATAGTTTTAATTTAGGAGAATGATCCAAAACACTTAAATACACATACTTAACTCATTTTAAGTATTTAAACAACAAAAATTGCTTTGTCTTCCATTTTAGAGTAGTATTTTGTGATGTTTTATGTCTAGTAAGAAAATAGCCTCGCTTCATGCTTAATAAGATTAAATGTGATTTTTTTTTTGTCTTGTTAGTAGTAAACACACTGGTGTCCACTATACAATTCCTACTACAACGAATAATGAAATAGTTTAATTTGAGGTTAATTAGTACTGTAGTAGCAGGTTAGTATGCTACGTTTTTAATCAAAGCTCAAAATTAGTAGGTAATGTGCAATAAGATAAGATTTGATTAGATTTGTAACTTATATTAGTGATAAATGTTAGTCAAAGTGACTTTAAAGTAGTTATTTCTGTTAATAAAACGTTTATAGCAGTTTTGTTTAGATATAATTACGAAATACCAGCTCTGTCGTGAGACAGTTCAAATGCTAAGGAAAGTAACATCCAACTTGTTTTTTATAACGTTCAAGTTATAAACAAATTGCATGGTTATTTTTTATTGCGCTACTGCCATCTATAACAATATCTAGTGAATATAACATCAGTTTTACAGTGATGAACATTGTTTTACGAAATCATATTTCCAGTGATTTGAGATATGGGCTGTACATGACACCAATCAAGCTCTTAGACTTGATGTTTCATTTGGTGCTAGTGAATTAGGTAATTGACGTATCACTGCCATTTCGGATTACACTAATGATATTATAATTGAGTATAAACGTTTTTTTATTGAAAAATTTAATTTTATTGGAAGCTTGTTTGTTGTAAATTGTTACATTTTCATTGACGAACTGGCTGGTGCTTGGTAACATTGACTATACCTATGTGCAATTTAGAATACAAAAAAAAAATTATATATTTCAACCATCAAATATGCTTAGTCATATTTTGATGATATATATATAATCATTTGGATTAAAATGACTGCAGAAAGGCGTGGAAACTTGATGCTCTATCAAAAGTATGAAGAATTTGAAAGCTGCAATTTTTGTCATTCCTCTTCAACATACAAACAATTTTGAATTGGAGGAGCCCAAAACAACCACGCGATTCTTCTAGGCATCTTAATTGAAACTATTGACTTTATTATAAGTAGAAGGTTAAAACTAAATAAAAGTTACTAGCAGCACCAGTTCATAGATAATTATAACAATACAAATACATTCTTTAACTAAATATCGCTAATTAAATTTGTACTACCTTTAATATGTTATTGAACGTTGAGAAAAAACATGACATTTTTGCATATATTTTAATTAGCTATAAACGACTCATTTCTTTAGACGCAGTTTCTTTCGAACTCATAGGACATGTTAATTTTTTTATATTTTGAAAATGATTTTGTTTCAACGATTCTCTTATTTTAAATAACGCTTATAGATACCTAGGAGACTTCTGATTTTTTGTATAGGAATTTTCTAATTGCCTCAATTAAATTGAACACTAATACTTTATAGGGCCAGTAAAATTTAATATCAATAAGACTGTCTTTGTCACATGTTGCACCAGGAAATTGTGCGGAAGCGTATACATAAAATAATTTAAGAAAATTTGAACAGCTGCCATCGATAATTTTAATAAAACATCTACAAAGTAACGACACTAAGTATATAAAGATGTCCGGTTATAGTATGATTTTATGGTATTTTATAATCGTTTCTAAGCAAGACTGCAATTTATCAAAAACCGACATGCAATGTCGAAAAAAAACATTCAATTTGTGACGGGCTACTCCAAAGCTCCTCATAACTATTAGTCGACTATAGTGTACCTATATATTTGCAATTTGTAGAGTAAGGACTTTTTCAATGACATTATTTTTAAGTAATTAAAATAAGATCTAAATTTTGTTATACTTTATGTGATTTAGTTCTTCGAGGACACTTATGCTCAATGTTTATTTGCACTGTCAATAGCCACAGTAATTTTACGGCTATATGTCCTTATTAAATTATTGTTGATATACATTACAGGCACAAACTAAGAAAATTATATGTGGTTTTAAGGGCAGAGCAAATAAATACTAGCGCATTTGATTATATAAATCTATTTCGATTTATACTTACTGTTTTTGTTTTCATATTATAATAGAGAATAAAAATATCACTTGTTATATGTTGTTTTCTATGTATTCTTAGACATCACCTTAAGTAGTTAATCCAGTAACTGATTTACATCCTTATAATATATTTTGAATGAGTAGTATAGCAAAACCAGTTCTGGAGCACCCTCGGATTTGTCCGCGGACATTTGATGCGGATGGCATGTGGTCATTGTTGATCTGAAGAACTCTTGGCACAGGTATAAAACAGGTCTGTACAGGTATAAAACAGGTATGTATCGGTTTAAAACAGGTATGGTGGTATTAGGCAAAAAACATGACTTCATTAAACAGGTTACCATACCTGTTTTAAACCGATACACACCTGTTTTATACCGGACAGACCTGTTTTATACCTGCGCCAAGAGTTCTTCAGATCAACAATGACCACATGCCATTCGCATCAAATGTCCGCGGACAAATCCGAGGGAGGTCCAGAACTGGTTTTGCTATACTACTTGAATGTATATTAATTTCTAATTTTTGAAAACAAACTAGCTCAAGTCCATATGATAGAGAACTGAATAACAAAATATTAATTATATATACGTCTGTTATAAATTGAAACAGTTACCTATACTCCACGGCACCAGCAACTAGAAGTTTGCATTTCAATGGAGCCTTGAGTATTTTATTTTATGAAGATATCTAAAAATTTCTTGAAATACCATGCATGGTCTACGGCACATATTAACATCACAGCTTTCTTTAATCGAGAATTAACTGAGTAGTTGACTGTTATGATTTATACTAGTTATTTTTCAGTTACCAGATCCATTGCAAACCACATTGAAATCAAGCGATCAAACCATTATGAATTATTATTATTATTATTATTCCAACAGGCAAAAATCCCAATTACAGGAATAAACTAAATATCTACCAGCAAAAAGACAGCTAAATATACAATAACTAAGTAAAATAACAAAAAAGAGAAAGAATGTCAAATAGTACAATTAATGAACCTAAGCAATACGGTAAAAGGTAGTTACAGCGCCAATTTACGTACATATGCAATATACCACATAGAACATCTTAACCTATATGAGCTACATAATTGCAAACACACTTTAAACTATCGTTAAATATATCACAATTCGCTGCAATTTTGTTGAACAGTGAGCACATAAGAAATACAGGAGCCTTCGCTAATATATTCGTTCTAGGAGTAGTACAATATAAAAGCGCCTGATGTCTGACATTACCACGTGGGACCCTAAAATTAATCTTACTAAGCAATTCAGAACAGTCAACCTTATCATTTAGAAGGTTAAACAAATATTTAATTAGTGAAATATTGCGTCGAACAGATAATGATTGAATATTAAATCTGTCCAATAGTTGTAAGTGGCAACAGCCTCGAGGCAGATATACGTCATCCAGTAAAAAAGACAAAAATTTAAGAAACCTCTTTTGAATTGCCTCCAGCCTTTGGCAATGGACATTGTATAAAGGAAACCATATAATAGAACCATACTCTAAGCGAGATCTCACTAGAGAAAAAAATAACGCTTTAAGGGCACGTACCTCGGAAAACTCCCTACAATTACGGTAAATGAAGCCATAAGTTCTAAATGCAGCAGAAACAATATCATTGATATATTCCACAAAAGTAAATTTGGCGTCAAATATTATGCCTAGGTCCTTAAACAACTCAACTCGACCAATAATGTGGTCGTTAATCGCATAATCATGAGAAATAAACTTGATTTTCCTGGTAAAAGTCATTACCTTGCATTTTGATAAATTTAGTAATAAACGTTTATAACTGTTATATCAATTTAATACACTATGCCGCGTAGTGATTCTTTTTGGACCTTTATGATTCTACTGTGAATGTGTCATTTTTCAAAACTTCACATTTTTTAAGGATCTTTCAGTTATACTTCGGCGCGACACGATGGTTTTCATTCATCTTTTCTTATGTGGCCTTTAATATTTGTACATAAAATTGTTGAAGTGTGAAAACCGTCTTGAAAATATCTGATCCAATATGGTACAGACTAAATAAGTTAGCTCTGATGTCTCATCGATGGCCTGATGATGGAATTATTTCGATATATTCTCGCTGCCTATGTGCCACTTTAAGTGAATATTTGTCATTTAACTTTTCTTTTACAGTTTTAATGTTACTAGAAATTTATTCTACACTGTGATATACAATCTAATTTCCCATGTCTACTACAGGACATGATATTTATAGTCCATGACCTGTGACTATTCCATGACCTAGACTATTAATCATATTCAAAAACGACGTGATCTGCATATTTTCCATTTATGCTCAAATTTATTCTTTAAATAGTTAGAACTACGCCACTGACATATGGATCATACTTATTTCAAAGGGGATTAATCAAATATATTATGAGAGCTTATCTGGGCAATCTGGGCATTACCTGGTTATATATTGCCCTTGCAATACCTCATATTGCAATAAGTTTACACAAAGCACTAAATAAATATTACCTGCACTGTACAAAGATTACAGCGATGAAATAGGCCTAGGCGACACTAAAATAGGCATAATTCTAAGCTATAACCACAAATATTTATTTTTATTATAGAGACACAGGGCACAGATCATAAAGCTTTAGCTAGAGGCTATTTAGAATATGTTTCCCCAACCCGTGGTGGGACTACATCCCACCACGTCCATGCCCCAACATAAATATCTAGGGAATTGTGCTTATCAATAGTGGCTACGCTACACTTTACACTACACTGTGCACCGAATTCCTTATTTTGAAATTTGACGCTTGTGTGTTTTTCTGTTTATTTTCTATCAATTTTGTACATTTATTTTGTGCAATAAATAAATAATTATCGAAAGTATTTAGCCAAAATGGATGATTTTGAGTGGAATGTTGTTAATGAAGGGCAATTGTTAGATGCAATGGTTGGCCATAAACCTGTAGGTAAGATTTTTTATTTCTACGTTACCTAACCTAAAACAATAACAACACAAATATTTTATTGATAAGTATTCCATTAATGTCATTAATTTTCCAAGTTGCATTTAGCGCTTTCAAGTAAATTATGCTTTCAGGGGTGAACAAGTATTTCCAAATGGCATTCATATGTGACAAATTCACTGACAATTTACACAAAGATATCGATCCAGAAAAGATTTGGCGCCACTTAGAGACGATGTACAATCTTGAAGCCCTCGATGAGAGCGAATCTATCCCTTTTCCAAATAGTGAAAGGGAATTCAATTTACCAGAGGCAGATTTCGGTAACTTAATAAATAAAAAGGAAGAAGAGAAAAACAAAACACAGCCTCAAAAGGGAGGTAGAGAAACACCAAAGCTCATTAAGGAGGTAAAGAAGGAAGAAAAGACTCCTGTGAGGAACCAGAAAGAGCGAAGAGATAGTAAGGAGGGGAAAGATAGTAATAAGATTCCTCTCATAGCAAAAAAAGAAATAAAGAAGGAGGTAGAGAAAACCAAAGCTCCAATAAAAGGTCGAAATTCAATTGCAACACCGAAGGACGACAACAAGATTGTAAAAAATAAGTCTGAAGATACCCCTAAACAAACAAAGCGGCCTACCAGGGGTAGCTTAAAGCCAAATGACGACTCTGGATCTAGTGGCAAATCAAGCCCTATTACTGTAACGCCTACTGGTGCAAAGAGAAGACGAATTTAAACACGTATTATTTCATGTTAATCTCGCATACCTGTCTTAGTGACCAAAAATTTATATTTATTGTTATTTTAATTATAGTGCGCCTTATTGTTTGTGCAAAATGTAGGATTTAAAATTTTATTAGATTATTGGCGATTTTGTAATGGAGAAACGGACAATCTCGCATTTTCCTTTATATATAATTTTTAATTTATATTGTTTATGTGTGCATTTCGTAGTGTTAATTAAAAATATAATTTGTTAATATTAATTAAAGTGACAAAAAATGCAATAATATTAATGTTACTAAAAAGGAACTTAAAAAAGAACTAGTAGAGTATACGTTGATGTATCTTGTATCGTTTCTTTCAAATTAAAAATAAGTTTGTAACAATTTTTCTTGGCACATCCATGATGAATGGTTGGAGTCACGTGAAGTACAGAAAAATCTTGTTAAAGGTATTTTGACAGTTTTATGTAAATAAAAATCTAAATATTTTACTTTTGTTTAAATTGCTGACAATTTCAATTATAAGAGATATACACAGGGTAATAATATTAAAATAAAATGTATTTAGGAAAATAATTAGGCAGAACACTTAACTATGCTTTTAACTGTAGTTTCACTATCAGTCTTTTATGTACACCAATGGGCCGTACATAACAGACCAGTGGAATCAATCTGTAGATTGTCTGACCATTATAGATATTTATAAGGAATATCAAGTGTTGAAAATACCAAAAATTCACTTTTTTGCCTGTACCAAAACATTTACTTTAAAAATGTTGTCTTAGTTTTTTTTTTTTTTTTTTTTGTTATATTTTGTTTCCTAGGACTGATTCTACATGTGTCATCTGATTGATAAATTTGATCTCTTATCCGTAGGACTGATTAATATGTTATATTTTGTTCTGTAGGACTGATTTTACATGTGTCATCATTTGTTATATATTTTTTTTTACATTTGAAACAGAATTACAATTAAAAGTGTAGGTTCTAGGCCATGAAGGTTTAGTTACCATGTAATCGTAAAATATAATTCATCCTATTGATAAATTTGATCTCTTCATACTTCACAGCGTTTAGGACCATAATTGAATTTTTTCAGGACATTCAGACATACATATATTATTTTCGTATTGAAAATCTGTAGAAACAACATTAATCAGTGTAAATAAAGTGCCTCAAATAACAACTTTGTTTATTTTCTTAGTAAAAGTTTGTTACTAAAATTACCATTCTAATTGTATTTGTAACTCGCATCCAATGTTTATTGCCCATAGTCTACCGAAATACCAAAAATTACCTCGCTGACGAAGCCATTTTATCTTTTGGGATATGTCAATTCTCAAAATATGTTAACACGGAGCACTGATAATCTACATATTTTTATTGAAGCTCACAGTATATCCTCACAAAACTGATGTTTGGATGGCAGTTTCTCACAGAAGAGTACTTAAGCTGGGTGTTTTCAATTTTACAGTACAAAATCTAAATTTAGAACAGTTTCCAATTCTTCAATTTATTGTAGACGATAAATTGGAGTACGTTGTAAACCCCAATTAATTGTGCTCGAGATTATTAAAAGTGTCTTAAAAAAAATGGTTTATCAAAATGGGACATTAAAATTACCTTGTTTAAACAAACATAGATGGAAGTAAAAAAAAAAAATTATTATACATGAAGAAATGTATAATTGTAATAAATAAAAAATATAATATAAATGTATATAAAATTGGCTAACTGTAAATAAACTATCTCTAAACGTAGATAAGACAGTTGTAATGACTTATGGAAATTACTGTGATAGTGTGCCAAAAACAATTGATATAAGGTTAGATAATAAATTGTTAAATAGAGTTGAATCTCATAAGTATCTAGGGTTAATTTTTGATTATAATATGAAATGGGACCAACACATTGAATATATAATCAAAAAAAAAACCAAATATTTGATTTTTATATTTGCTAAAATTAAGAATATCATGGACACTAAAACACTACTTACTGTTTACTATGCATTTTTAAATAGCATAATTAATTATGGAATAATTGCATGGGGTGGAGCTTATGGTACCTGCATTAAACTAATACAAGGAGTACAGAATAAAATAATGAAAATCATTAGCCAAAACAATTTCATAAATGAAAAATACCCACTCAATATAAGGCAATTATTCCATTTTCAATCTATATTATATCACCATAAAAATTTAAGAGAAAAATATATTAATTCGACAAGCACAACAAGAAATAAAAACATACAAATACCGAAAATATCGAAAACGATAGCTACAAAAAATAGTTATTATATAGCATTAAAGATTTTTAACAATCTACCCAAAGATTTAAAAGAGTTATGTGGTAGTAAGAAGAAAGTAAAAACAAAACTCGAAGATTATATCAAAGAGAACGCATTAGCCTAATAAGAATAAAAAAAATTATATAATTGTTGAATAAAAAAAAAATATTTGTCATTTTATTATGTAATATTTGTAAATATAGCCATTTAAGAGTGCAAACAAGCACTGATTTGTTTTTAGTTTTAAGTTTCTATGTATATTTTCTTTTTTCATGTACCATTTCCTATGTACAGGTAATTTTATTTACCTCTATAGGATGCCTGCTCAAAGGCATTGTAAAATGGTTATAATAAATAGATATAAAATGTTTATGTCATTTCTACACATACTAGTTATACATATATATGTAGAAAATGAAACCCATTGTAGCAAAAGGATTACTATCATAATACATCATAAACAACTTTTGTATATCTTTGAGGACATGCTTTAGTTAATTGTGTTAGCTTTTTATGTTAATTTATTTTTCATTTATTTAACTTTATCGCTTATCAGGATACAAAAATTATAGCAAGTTTGTAATGTTAACTGAAAATATGAAGCAAAAGAAAAACAAAATAGCAGATGTGATGCAAATTTAATTGTAGTATATCAACATTATAGATCAGAAAATACTTTTATATGCATCTTTGATGAGTAATGATGCTGCATATACCTTTATGGACATAAAAGTAAAACAGAATTCCAGTAAAAGTATAAGAGGGAGTTGAAATTACGAGTATATTTATAACTCTGTAAAAATAAATAACCGGATTCTCAGAGAACTGGTGATAAACTTTGATAACAGTTTAAAATACCTGTTTGAATTTTTAGATGAACCCATATCCTTAAGGTCTATGGTCCCTAGGCCTTAAGTTCCTGACACCATATCCAGTTTATAGCATTTTTAATTCTCGGGGCCGGATTTCATTGTACAATGGACATCTAAAGTATATATGCTCTACGTCTTCAGGTTCGAACAAAGTGTACAGTTTAGAAGACATTCTAAAGTGCACAGAAGTACTAAGTGCACAATTTAGAAGACATTTTAAAATGTGCACATAATTGTGTAATATATATGGGAATTTTCTGAAGTAGATTTGTTGTATTATTTGAAAAGAAGAGATAATCATGGAATAAAGCATAATAACACGGCTGCCTGTTGTATATCATGTTCATGCAAATAAATTTTCTATTTGAGAAGTCATGATTCTTATTAATTTTAGTGAGGCCAAAGAAATATCATTCCATATACGAGGGTAATTCTAATATAAACGAGCCTTTTGCAAAAAAAAAAATATTTTACATTTTAAGAAGAAAACACACTTTATAGTTATTTTTCTATAAAGTATAGTTCGTCTCTTTATTAATGCATTTTTCTCATCGAAAAGGTAGTTTTTCATGCCGTTTTCGAAGAATGACTTCAGGCGGGTATCCAAACAACTGCGCACAAACTGTTGAACCCGTTGGTCGTTCGCAAAATGCTCTCCTCCAAGTGCTTCCTTGAGAGGCCCAAACATATGGAAATCACATCATGAAAAGTCAGGGCTGTAGGGAGGGTGGTCAAGTGTAGTCCAATGTATTTCAGCCAATTTTTGGATTGTTAGGGCTGCAGTGTGGGGTCCTGCATTGTCATGCAGGAGCAGGACGTCTCGTATGGGCTGACGGCGCCTTTTTGACCGATATGCAGCTTGAACCTGGTCAAGAAGGTCACAGTAGTAGGCAGCGTTTATTGTGCGACGATCGTGAAGAAAATCAACGAGTAAAATTCCTTCGAGAGTCCCAAAAAGCCGTTAACATCACCTTCCCGGCTGACAAGCGAGTTTTGGCATTTTATGGTCCTGGTTTCCCCTTTTTCCTCCACTCCATACTGGTCCTTTTCGACTCGGGAGTGTAGTGGTGAATTTTAACTTGTTTAACGTCTTCGTTCGTTAAAAACTTTATTATGATGCGTTGCGCAACCGAACGATGAACCTCTCTTTCGCTCATTGTGAAGACAACTAAACAAACCGATCGGCTTGGCCTTGAGTCATCCAGAAGGTATCCCCTCCTACCCTTCCCGACGCTCCGCTTACCTCCGACACGCTTTCTATGTCCTCAGAAGTAAAGGGCTCGTTTATATTTGAATGCCCCTCGTATGCAAACAATTTTTATGCCTTTTTTTGTATTTTCAATCAGAAGTTTTATTTTGTTTATAGCTCCGAAGTTACAATGGATGAATATTATATTTTAATGTTTATATTAAAACTATAATTCATTGCATAACAATTCGCATTAAGATGTTATACATTATGAATATTCATAATATTATACATTATGAGTATAGTTTGAATTTTATCTAAACTGTAATTATTTCTAAATATATAATAAGAAATATATATTTTGGACTTTACCACAAAATCTAGAAATGTGCAATACTTACCAAAGTGGAAAATGCTACCATGCATTTCTTCTGTTCACATGATTTATATAAACATACATTTCGACCATAAAAATATCACAAAACTGTAATCAACTTACTTTAAAAAACTCTATTAAAGATCTCTAAAATCCACAATCCTCCAAATCAATAAGAGATTCACTATTTTAAATATCTTGTGAATTCATTTCATACAAAAAATTTATCAAAACAAAAAATATTTTTGCCCATAAAACTAGAGGTAGACTTTTTCTGAAGTCAGCAATTCTTGTTAATTTGTATTAATGCCATAATAAGTATCATATTTAAATATTTTCATTTCATATTAATATTATTTTCCATTACTTTCAAAAAGTAAGATTGGCAACTGTTCTAATCTCCTGAAAGTTAAATAAAATATAGCTGTCAACACCTTTACTATAAATGTCTTAATCTGGCGAAATCTGGATTTTTCCTCTAACACGAATACCTTTCACACCATCTAAAGTGTGTAGCACGTTTTGCATGTCATCTATTATTTCCAATGATTCATCAAAAGATAATGAAGTGTTTTTTAACTTTTTTATGGTATTACTATGGATAGTTTTTAAATATGCTTCCACTTGAGCATCTTGAAATTTTATCTGACTCTCTAATGGCAGCTGATTATCATCGAACTGTAAAACTAAGGGCTTTATTTTATTTATTTATTTTTTTATTCTGCAAATAATCAAATTCTATCTCTAATCCTGTTTCCCATCATATAATAATAAACTGGGGAGGTTCAGGAATACCAGGACACTATTTATGGAATTCCCGAGCACGTTTTGGTGATTTGAGGAAAATCGCTTTGGTGTGAGCTATTAATGCATCTACATCTGGATAACAATTCCAATCAGATATAACGTACAAAGTCTGCACGTAATAGGTATTAAATTAGGACTCACAGTTTTGAGGCAACAGCTAGCAGAAGGCCGATCATCACTAATAAATTAATACTTGATGGGTTGAAAGTTTTGATTTTTTTTTTTTTTATATACAGTGGGTCACATGGATATTCGTACATGTTCAACTGTTTCTAAATATTGATGATATTGCGATAATGTAGGCATGTGTATGTTTTTATACAATTTTATATACAAATTATATACAAAAATTTTGCGTAAATAAGTATAAGTTTGTAATTTGGTGAAGATACTAATGATATAAAAAAGACTAGAATCGACCGACTCGTATTCGCTATCACACCGATATTCGTACAGGCTCATAAATCTGTCAAAACATGCACTTGTCAGGGGTTAGCGGAATGCGCTGGTTATATTAGGGATTTCAGTAGTTGCTTAACACTTACGTAATTTAAATCAAGACGATAACGCGATCTAAATGGGACGCAAATACAAAAACACATCGGTAGAACAGAAAACTGTTATTTCATTATATGAAAAATGCAAGTTACATAAAAATAGGAGAAATTGTTCAGAAAAGCCATTCTACAATCCAGTATATTATACAAAGATATAAGAAAGAAAGTCGTGTCGAAGATAAAGTGAAAAAAGGGCCAAATTTATATTAAGTGAAGCTAATGAACGGTACATTATATTGCAAGTTAAAAAAGATCCTACTATAACTGCACCCGAGTTAGCGACATTAGTGGAAAATTACTGTGGAGAAAAAGTGCATCCAGAAACAATTCGGAGGGTGTTACGAAGACATAATTACCATGGACGCCGGGCGAGAAAAAACCTTTCATTAATGAGCGAAATCGACAAGTGCAAGTACAGTTCGCACGTGAATGCTTACAGCAATCTGATAACTACGTAATTTTTTACGACGAAAGCAAATTTTATCTATTCGGACCAGATGGTAACACAATTGTGTGGAGAAAACCAAATGACCAGCTCAATATAAAAAATTTGATTCCCATTGTAAAACACGGCGGTGAGTCGGTTATGGTCTGGGGATGCATGTCTCGTCACGGCGTTGGAAATTTGCACATTCTGGACTCTATAATGGACCAACACGTCTATTTGAATATTTTAAAAAACAATTTGGTGCAAAGTGCAGCTAAATGGGGAATCGAGCGTCAGTTTAAATTTTACCACGACAACGACCCTAAGCACACGGCGCTTCGGGTACGGCAAAGGGTTATGTATAATTGCCCAAGTTATAAAAACACCTGCACAGTCCCCAGACCTTAATCCGATCGAGCATTTATGGCAAGAGCTCGAAATCCGCATCCGTTAACACACTATAACCAACATTAACGGCTTAAAGGAAACACTTAACGAAGAATGGAATAATATTCCCCTAAGCCTGTGTGCCAAACTGGTATTTTCGATGCCAAGACGCTTGCATGCCGTAGTAACTCAAAAGGGATACCCAACAAAATATTAGATCTCATTCTGTATTATTTTTATTTAGATTTCACTCATGTGTACGAATATCAGTGTGAGATATTGCAAACTACATTATTTATACTATTGTATAATAGAAAATTACAATATACCGTATGTCATTTCCCTGTTTTTTATTTCATCCCATTTTGTCTAAATAAAAATCAAATAAGTTAACTGTACGAATACCCGTGTGACCCACTGTATAGTTAATATTAGATGCTGAATGTAATTTGGTTTAAAAAGATTAAAATTTTCGAATTATTCACAAATGAAGGCTAAACAATTTTTTGGGCCTAGGATACAGGTAATAAGGAAATAGTGAAGCAGGTGTTTGGCTAAACGAAAACCAAATCCTATTGTAAACAATGTTTTTATAAAAACAAAAAAAAAAATACAAGACTGATTCATTTACCTCTCTAAACGACACAAAAAGGCATGTTTCGATTCCAACACATCACTTCTAAAATACTTATCATAAAAGTCCAAAACCACATTCTCGACTTTAAACCCAAACTTCTGGTAAAGGAATAAAGCTGGGTTGTTAATGGACACGTGTAACGTGATGTCTTTGCCTAAACTAGTCTGAAAACGCAAAGCAATTATATTATTATTCAGGCGGTTGTAAATGAATAATCACCTACTTGTATTAAGTGGTATATCATGAACTTTGCTATCCCACATTTCCGCCACGACGGCCTCGTAAAAACGAATGATAAGTAATTTTCTGTATGCTTCACGTCAGGCACCAAAAAGGCAAAACCAATTATCAGTTTTTTATATAATACAACGCAGCTAAAATCTGGATATTGTAGAGATTCTGTTACTGAAAAGATTTATACAGCATTATTTTACATCATTTGAATGTTCTTCACACTGTTTCAGTTTGAAACTTCATGTTTCAAATTGTGAGTTTGAAACATTACTAAATGTTATACATTACAATACAACACTAACAATAAAATTCCCAGAATAAGCTCATAAAAATTATATTTATATATTTTCAAATTCATAACTATTATCCCCTTCAAAATATTCCTCTTAGTCTGTAATACACCTATTAGGTACTACTGTCACTACTCGAAACACTTTTGAGGCACGTCTGGAGCTGGAATGTTCTTCAGTATTCTGGCCGCATGCCTTTGAATATCAGAATTGTCAAAAATCGGCGTCCTTTACTTCAGTTTTCATTTTTGGAAAAGGCAAAAGTCATGGGATGCCAAATCTGGCGAATAAGGGGGATGATGCAACTTGATGATGTTTCTTAGCCAAAAAAGAGTGAATGCTTTTTACAAACTGCATTGGTATAATATTATTACATGGAGTAACAATATTGATTCACTGTTGTTTGCCCTTGCTTGATAAATTCAAATGCCCTTGTGGGAAAAACCAAACAAGCATGGTTTTGATCTGTGATGAGTGTGATGACCCCCTTTTGTTTGGGAAAATGAGTTCTTTAATTTTCAAAGTATATTTCTGCCCCAAACAATGTATTCTATGACAACATATGTCCCATTAGAAATACCCCCAAATTAGTAAACACTTCATATGTACACATAATAATATAACAGTGATTTCAATATCATACTTACAATCGATACCAGGCCAAAAGAAGTTATTACAAATACTATTTATGGCAGGAATATGTTCAGGCTGGACATAGGTATAGTCTATAGGCGCCCTGGGAGGTAAGACATAGTCGCTGTTTTTCTTATTAGCGACCATCTGCAGTTCAGCCATCAGTCGTAACCAGGGCGGATAAGTTTCCACGTCTCTCCGGATATAGGGCTTCAAATATATCGCACTATATGGAGATAAAATCTGTTCTTTCCGAATCCCACCCATCAACTTTACTTGCATCCTTTGACCCTTAATTCGACATATATCTAGTAAAATAAACATTTTCAATGCTGTATTAAGTGAATAGTTTGTATAATGCAAAGTTTTACTCCAGAGGGTAATTTTCAAACTACAGAAATAAGGAGATTACACTCCAACCCATCTGAAAATACCTTATATCTTATATAATAAGGACTAAACAAATTAGGTCAAAACAGCTATTCTCCTGGCTATATACCAAACTCCGAGCGCTGAATTAGATGACAAAATTTGCCGTATTTTGTCTAACAGAGTTGGCACTAAAATACAGTGATTCACATTGTTCCAAAACCACAAGGAAGACGCAAAGTGTCACCTATCTCAGGATATCGTTAACTGCAGACCGGTTTCGACCTTACCTTGGGTCTCGTCAGTGCAGTGTAAACGAGTATACCTTTGACAGATGAAGCTCACATCTAGTAGACGTTGCTACGTTCCACCGCAGTAGAACGTACCAAACGCCATCTCTTGGTAGTTTCGAGAACAATCTAAATCGGAGTAAAAACTTGAGATCATCAGTATAACGCTAAGTTTTACACCGCAGAGGCTAATTTTCAAACTACAGAAATAAGGAGATTATACTCCAACCCATGAATAGTTTGTATAATTCTGGATACATTCTGTAAAAATCCATAAGATATATTACAATATAATTTCCTGGACGAAATTAACGCATCAGTGAAATTTCACATTAATACTTTTATTTTTGCAAAGATTTAAATCACAGTACCTAAGTGATATAATTCAATAATTTCATCTAGTGTTTAACAAATTAAAATGGTATTATTGGGAAAAAACATAATTGATATTGTATTGATTGATTGAAAGTATTATACTTAAACAAGTTGTTAAAATTGTCTTAAATATTACAAATAAAATTTAGATAAATTGTAACTTACTGTTTAATGATGTGTTATAATGGCAAAACGGATCTAACAGTTTCACAGATTCTTTTACATTGTTTGCGTCTATTCTCGACGTCGAAGCATTCACTTCAGGTTTCTCTTGAGAATCTGTAATGTTAAAATTTGATGTGAGTTCATCTGACAAAATAGACGTAGAGTTCACCAACTTCATAAATCTGAAATAATAGTATTATATACGAACAAGCTTTATAACTATTTAGAAACTCGGTTAAGTACAAAATTTTAATACATCTGATAATCAACTTACTTTATGGAGAAACTGCCTTTAGCAGGTCCTTTCTTCCTTTTGCTGCCCTTCTTATGCTTTGAAAACTGTAATTAACGAAATAAATCAATGGATATGCAAGACATTCTTTACATGCAAGTATACTTTATTAAAAAGTAAAAATTTAATAAAATTGAATTATAAGTGATGTGTTAAAATTGATCAGAATGACGCATTTTTCAAGATAATCACAAACTTAGTTTTACCTTTTACGCCAAAGTGAAGTTAGCCATAAATTGGCTGCCAGAAAACAAAATGCATCTAGTAAGCTATTGAAACAAAAAATTATTAACCATATGTGCTTTGTTGATATTATAACAGCAATATTTAAAATGTATGTGTAGAGATGACAGTTTATTTCTTAATTCAGATAGTTATTACAATTCAAGTTGTTCAAAAGTATTCACCTTGTTACCTTCAAGAAACCTTTTTTATGTGATATTAATATTCTCTATGATTTCTTAAAGCCATTTCTTATCACCAAGAATATTTTATAACATACTTAAGTCTACTATTACAATTTAAATGTAAGTTAATAATGGATTTATTACTACTTCCTTTCTGGAAAATGTTAATAAAACAGAGGGAGTTTATTTGCAAAATGTATCGGCTATAACGTCCAAAAAATATTTTTGATTATTTTCCAACAATATTGCTTACAATGAAATACCGCATGGAACGGTTTTCTGTTTACACTATTTTTGAGGAATTTTATCGGTTTAACGACGGACCGTCTATTTCCATTTAAACAAAAAGTAGTAGGTAGTACCAATACTAATATCCACATCTGGTTTATTACAATAACAGCATATTTAGGTCGATTTTAAGAAGACAGTTTATTATGATCATGGGCAGATGTGCAGCAGATACAGTTGAATATAGACATTCCCTATCTTGTCAGTTTATTCCTTGCGATACCCTACACGCATCGGTCTATTTTGTGGTATTATGTATCGTAAAACCAAGAAATCAAGCAAATAATGTCATTAATAGAAAGAAAACATTTTAATTTTGAAGAAAAATCACGTATCATATCGAAGTTGGAGAATGGAGCACCCATTAAAGGCTTGGCAAAGGAATTTGAAGCTTCGCATTCGAGGATTTCGAAAAATCTAATTACCGGTTTTTACGACTATCGGCTATTACGACCTAATATAACTGGTTCCCTCGATGTCATTATAACCAATTTCGACTGTATATATGTCCATATAACTAATTAACAAGTAAGTATTTCTCATTTAGTTTACATAACAATAGCTCATTAGTATTGACTAATTATTGTAATAAATAGATATAGATATTACTTTCTTAGGGATAGAAATTTACTACTTACCTTTGTATCTTCTGACATTAACTCTGTTTCATCTTTTGTCTCAGGAAGGGCTTGTATATTATTGACATTAAAAGACTGTAAAAGTTCTTCATTCTTAATATGCACGGATAAAACATTTTGGAAAAGCTCTGCATCACATAAAAACCTCTTCTCATTTCTGACTTTGGCTTTTTGTTTTTCTAAGGTCATTAGGGCATCTTAAACAGCATCGAATTTGATATTAATGCACAACAGTCATTAATTTATTTAAAGGTATTGATTAATTAATTCAAGTATTCTTACATAGGTTTGATATGGTTGACGGGCTAAGATTGGGATACATTAGGGTCCACCACGCTGGCTCATTGAATGTTGAGGTTCCTGACAAAAATATAAAAGAACCAAAATGTGACAGTGTCCCAGCTACCGTTCCTGTCCATTTTTTCTTCTTTTTCGCGTCATTAGCAAAGAGTACATCCCAATTTCTACTTATAAATGTTGCGACATGATTCCGCCAGTGAAAGAAACCCTTTCGTGCTAAACCAGGACTTTTAGTTTGCAAGTGGTAAAGGACTAGAGTTATTATTTGTAACCTTAAAAAATTAATTATGATCATATAAACTTCTACTTAAAAATACTCGTCTTACCAAGACAGTTTATTTCTGGAAAAAATTTCGTCGCCTGACGATGAACATTCTTGACAAGTGAATGTGTAAAAAAGGTCTCCATTGAGGCCTCCAGGTACTGATCCCCTTTTAAGGCACCTAATGTGCACGTGGTTCTGACACGATGAACATTCTAAGCCCTCATCTGTACATATTTCTAATTTTTGGCAACAGTATTTGCAAATTTTTTCTACAGTAAAGTCCTCCATACCTAATTAAGGGCTTTAATTCGTAATTAATGAGACAAATTAACAGGTAGAAATTCAGAACAGACTTATTACACGTTGAATACAAAATTACAGAGTACATGCTATCATGTTTATTTACCTTTTATTTGATGTCTGATATAACCTCAATATATGTCAGACTTAAGCCGGCTTTGCAACTTAACGTTGCGTTGTCGTCCGTAATACGGGACCATATAATCTACCATTAGAAATTGAAGATAAAAGAGGGGCAAGCGGGACTCATACGGTCATTAATTTTTATTGGCTAATAGAACTTTCACAAAACAAATAAATTAAAATCTAAACTCAGTTTAAAAAACAAATCTAATCTAAACTATTTAAACATCTACCTACCTGAGTAAATACTAACTTATAATGCACATATATTTATACATACATATCTACCTATACCCACTGAAAGAAGCTTATTATTATTAATATTAATCAGAACCTACCTGAATAGGTCTATGTAGATATAATATATTCATTGTTGATTTTTTCTTATTTCATCTGGAAAACTGCATACATCTTTAATAAAGATTTAAACATCTACGTCCAAAAGTTACGAAATACAAAAGATCATAAATTATATAGTGTAATTTTCTCCATTTCTAATACATTTTTTTTCTTTTTTAATCATACAAACAAATTTGTTTTTATCTTAAAATTAAATACTTTAGGTGACATTAGGTGTTATAAACTAAACTCAGTTATTCTCCAGACGGATCAACAAAACAAAAAGCAGTGGCGTGCGCAAGACGCTTGACGTACCTAGATTAAGGTGTGAGGAACCTTGATATTTTTTTAAATATATTTTTGTCAATCAAACAAACACAAACGTTGCACAAGAAAAAATATTAGTTTTGGTAATCGTTCAAATGTTAAACAAAAGCACCATTAATCAGTGGTGGCTCGTGATGAAATGAAACGGGTGTTCTGCACAGGGCCGATCCTAGGGTATTGGCCGCCCGCGTGCAAATTTCAAACGTATCCAAACTACTAAATTTTGAAAATTTTCAAGGTCACGCGTTTTCCTGATACTTCAGAATTTTTATGTAAAATCCATTTATATAAAAATATAGACTTTCACAAGAAAAATGTTTGGACTTTAATACGTTTTTGAAGAACATTCATGTTTGCCGTCATATTCTTTGGTTAAGAGAAAAGGCTTGTAAGGTGAATTTTCTACTAGAGGGTCTATAACACTTAAAATATTTTCCGAAAAAGTTTCAGCGTCACATTTTGTAGGTTTCAGGTATGTCCAAAATGTTCAATCGGTTCACCATCGAGAATATATCTTAAAACTACCACTAACTGAATTTTTGCAGATACATCAGTTGTTTCGTCTGCCATAACTGCCAAAAATGAAGGTTTGTTAATTTCTTTAATTATTTCTTCTTGACATACTTTTAATATACAGTCTAAAAGATCATTTTGTATTTCTTTAGAGGTTCCTTTAAATACTGAAGCATTTTGTAGATGCTCGCTTAAAGTTACATCAAGCTCAGTAGAAAAAATTATCAAACCATGAAATATCCCCGGGTTTTGAGAGGTTTCAGCTTCGTCAAGTCCTCGCAGCGCCAGTTCAAAGGCCCCACAAAACTTTATGCAGTTTATAATTGTTGACAAAACGTATATCTTTTTTGTCACATTATGATTACGCTTTTGCACATTTATCCAATAAGCTGAATCTAGCTGCGCTTTAATATTAGTTGTTCCTAATAAAGCTAATTCCATTGTATTATGTAGACGGTTTTTGGAATTGTCATGCTTTTTTATTTTTTCAGTTAAGTGCACCAAATCTGTCACCCCTACCTCCGTCCATGCTTTATCACCGCCAAAAAGTAAACAAGGAAAACAAAATAACGCATTTTTTTTTGTTGTACCCACAAATCCAATTGTTCTTCGAATAAACGTCTCTATTAAATTGACGTTTATATGCTTTTCCGCGGCTAACACCTACAGTCTCAATAACAATATCGGGCAATGGCCTACCGTTGTTTTTTAAATAAATTTTTTCTTCATAAGAGTATTTAAAAAATCGCTTCACATGAACTAAATTATAAACTAAATCCATTGTCACTATCACAGTATATAAATATTAATAATTAGTACAATAAATCACTACACAAATTCACAGAACAGTATTTAAAATCTCAAATTAACACGAAATACGAAATAGGTACGATTTACGCCCGCCCGAGTAGGAAGGAGTAAACATTCACTGATGTTGTCTTAGCTGGAAAAAATACAGCTCACTGACCGTGTAAATTCGTGCATTTACGAGCGCCAATTGTGGATTGTCGTGGGAGTTGAGGAGGAGGACGGGTGTGCCGAGCCGTGCTGAGAACTACCTCGTGTGGCTCAGTTCAATGTACCGCGACGCGCTCGCGTAGAGACCCAGATAATTCATCTGGTCTACTACTCAATAGAGGACGGCGGGCAGAATGCGACTTTAACGCAATAATTTGGTTAGCTGCACCAACTAACCAAATCATTTTATTAATAAATTTTAGTAATTATTATGTCGCGAAAATATACAAATATCTAATTTTTTTGGCAGTTCTGCAGCTCTGCAGCACCTATACACCAGCCACCCCTGCCATTAATTGTAAATATTTCCTACATAAATATTAAAATTTTCATACGTAAACAAAACAATTTTTATTTGTTCCACATATTTTTTACACGTTATTTTGTCTTTGCACGCTTCGTCTTTTAAGGATGTTGCTTCTTTTAATGAAAAATGCATGCAAATAACTTACGTAGTAACTAATTATTCAATTGTTATTTTAAATCATTATTTTCTCGGACTTAATTTTTCTTTAAACAAAATTTATAATACAAATTTTAAGGAAAATATCAGTTTATGTAAAAGTAAGCTGTATGCATTCGCCAGATTGATTTGGATCAAAATATTACGTTTTGATCTGAGGCAAGGTTTTAAAAGATGCAAAAAACGTCACAAACTAATGCTTGTGCAGAAAATATTTGATTAAAAATGGTCCAAATATAACAAATAATGGATTTTTTTCAACTAATGACATATTGTATAATACTGATTATATTTTAATTTGATTCTCTGATAAATCAACAGAACTGTAGATATCGGGCACGAGATAATCTGCATTGGAAGCAAGTATGGCACACGAAATATTCATAAGATATGTATTTGATAGATATATTTAGAATTTGATTTGATTCGACGACAATTGCACTAAAGCTATCTACAATTGTTACAATCTTATAGATCTATCTTCGATTTCTTATCCTATCTAATTAATCCCTAAGAGGGTTATCCAATTTCTAGTTAATTATTACCCCAATAGAATTAATTCAGATCCTGCTAGTGATTAGTTAGAGTCAATTAAGTATTTACAAATCTAGGATGAAAACACGTTAAATTATCACTAGAACCGCCCTCTTTGATGCTGCATCGGTGGTACTGCATATTATACATGTAAGTTATAGTGATTTATATAATAAATATGTCATACTTGCATCGAACAACATATGGTCAAGCAGGTTAAATTGAATAGTACCTACATGGATTCAAATATCTCAAGTTTACGCGGTGGTCATTCATTTATTTCAAATCATTTTCACTTCCATTATCCTTTAGTTTATTAGACACTACTAACTTTACAAAATCCTTTTACATAAATACACAATAAATTATAATTCTCTATTTAAATAATTAAACTAGCTAGGAGTATCACGATAAGTCCTTAAAAAAGGATTCCTATTCAACTTATAGTACAAATTGTAGGCCTCCAAGTTATTGAGATCCTCTTCAGATCCGGATTGGCCCACTTTATCGTCCCATCCAGGGGCGGTCTCGAATATATGTCCATCTTTTCCCTGATGTACATGTAAGTGTACATTTTGAGGTTTCCCAGATTTGGAATCGTGTTTACCCGCAAGGGCTGCAGATATCTTCGATATGGCGCCACTCACGTTTATAAGCACCAATAATCCTAGCAGACCTAAACTCTTCAGAGAAAATATCGTCAGGAAGGTCAGAACTGTTATTATTACTCCTAACTTGAAGATTATGAGGGGCATCACGAATTTGAGTTTCCTGGCAACGCCGAAACATCTTCCTAAAAATAATAAAGCATATATTATGGTTAAATCTAGTACGATGTAAACATGTGGAAGCTGTTCAAATGATTGAGTGATTGGTTCTGGAATGATATCTGATATATATTTTCAATCTTATTGTATTTTAATGCTTTTTATGTTCGATAAGGATAAAGCAACTATTCAAAAATATATATTTCATATATTTGTTGTCACTTGAAAATGTTAAAACCCTCTTGTAGCGCCACTGTGTAAGAAAGATTTGTGTAACAGATATCTGAAGATTTCAAAAAATAAAACCCGCCACAGGTAGGTTTCGACATCTGTCCCGGATCGAAACCGAACGACATACAGCTGTTTCGAACTTATTAGTTCTCATCAGTACCGTACACGGTACGCCGATCCAGGACAAATGCCGAATGAACTCTATGGGGTATACATCTTTATCGATACGATCTCTGTCAGTAACATATAAGTCGGAAATCGAGAAATCTGAAAATCTGAAAGAATATCTGAAGATGTCTATTTGCACAAATATTGACCACGGCGAGATTTTTTTTCGAAATATCAGATATGCGCTTTACAAATTTCGTTCCCACTTTATACTGTCATAACATTGCATACTCCTTTTTTGATGATAAATAAGTATTATAAGTGTTTCTAATATAGTCAGATATAGTTCTAGATTTCTTTATTAAAGAAGGTGTTTTTTTAAATTTTAATTAAAAAGATATATATATATATATATATATATATATATATATATATATATATATATATATATATATATATATATATATATATTTGTCTTCTTTTCATTTTTCTTTCTTTTGTGTTATTAAGTTAAATTTAAGTGTAGGTATATTTTAGTATAGTATAATATTAGTGATGATATATTGATATAATAGATGAATGCATGGTTCAAGTAGTTTATAATATTTCTATTTATTCCAACTTAATAATGAATTAAGAAGTATCTCGCAACGTTAATTTTACAGCTGCTTTTCAACAAAGCAATAACAGAGGGTATTAAATTTAAAAAATGCAGGTTAATGTTAAATCTCCTGGTCACGGCAAACTGTGGAACATTTACTTTACCGTTGTAATACGAGGGTGTTACGATATTTAAGTACTTCAGTCTGTTCTGTTATATCATAGTAATTCAATTAACTGCATCTTCTTAGATACCAAATGACTACAACGAAGTAAATCAAAAACAATAAAGAAATATGGGAAATAAAACCAAGTACTACTAGAGTAAATAATTCTAAAATTTCAACTCAAATACCAATAAAAAATCAATCAATCATTTCCAATAAACTGCTTTCAAAATATTGTACCGTTCATATTAGTGACCTTGTACTCTTATGTTACTGCAATTTAATTACTGCATTTAGGTACTACACGATAAATTAATGAATTAAAAAAGATAAGACATTGAAAAAATATAATGTCAAAGATGTCTTTGTGGTTTCATCATGTGGCAAACAGAAGAACATTAAACAGATATACTTTAATAGTGTTATAAAGGTACTCAGACTAGGAGTCGGTTAAAGAATAAAATTATTTTTTTTATTTACAAATAAATTAGTTTTAAAGACTTTCGAGAAACGCTCAGATAGGTCGAGGAAATTTAATCCAATGGGTGCATCGTCTAAACGAAAATTTAAATACACAGGAAGATTCATGTACGTGCACTATAAAGATGCTTATTTTACAGAAAATATCCTATAGATTTAATTCTTCTTGATAAGCTGATTTAAAAAATATGTGGCGCTGGTCATCTACCTAATTGACTAGTCAATTACAAGCGTTAAGTAAAGAGATTGATGAAAAACTGTATTTATATTATTATATAGAACTAAATATTTAAAATATTTTCCATTTATTTATTGGCAATAACGTTTGCAGTCTGTAGGAAAACTCCCTCTCACCTGACTGCCTTAAAACTTGTATTATTTCTTTGAGGTAATCAGTATTATCTGGCGCTTTGTTGCAGATACTTTATTCTTGAGAAAATCTCACAGAAGAACATCTGAAACCCAAATAAGGTCTGGTGATCCAGATGGCCACCCAATAGCACCTCTCGGTACAATTCACTTATTATGAAAAGCTTCGTTGAAGTACTCACACTTAAGTACTTACAATTATTACTTCATAATGAGGTGTTGCCCCCGTCTTATTGGAGCCCAAACAGTTTCATTCGATAAGATCGGATTTATACCAGAATAGGAATAAATTCATCCCTGATTAAATTTAAATATTTTTAAGCTATCATATTCCCTTAAAACTTGACCAATAATATAACTGCCGATGGTAATGTAGGTTATGAAAGCTTTTCCCTGCCCAAAATGAAAGTTGATTTGTCTAACAAAAGAAGGGAATCGTAAAGGATGGACAGAAATGAGGGAATTTCTGCCCTGCTTCTAGAATCTGGTTCATCTTCTATTAATTAGGGAATTTCATTTTATAAGGATGAAGTTTGTGTTTATGGAAACGCTTCAAAATAGTTGTATATGTTGCTTTCTAAAGGAATTTAAGGTACGATGTTTTAGATCAGCTTGAACATTTCATCAAATGTATACTTTCATAGCGTCTTTTAAGAAATTAAGCCTTTTTTTAAATGAAATATTTAAGAAGTATTGTATGTAAGTCTCTGAGCTGTGCAAGACTTGTAAACACGGTCTTGTAAGATATTGAATGAATCTTTTCCAATGACAGAACGAAATTAAACGAATTTCCACTTGGCTTCTATGCACATCCCCATAACCAATGATCAAAATTTCTAGTTCATGAGTTTCTGTTAAATATCGAATTATTTATTATGCACTAAAACCACTTTTCAATTGACAGTTTACTAAAATATTACTGACTTGTTTTTGGCATATAATTAGTGATTTCTTTTATTATTTGTAGTTGCCTAGGTTATTTATATTTCAAAGTAAAGAAATCTATGAAAACATGGCTGATAAAAGTGGGTGATAAGAGAAATGTCGTCTTGGTCTTGAGAATCTATTTTTAATCTTTCATAAATTTAACCCCTTATTCATTAATTTGAGCCACAAGTATTGTGGGTCGTTGAAATCAACAAGAATTCATTAAATATAATAATATACAAAGTATTACAAGAATCGCTTCAATTATAAAATTTGGAAACGAGTTTAAAAGTTCTTTTGCATTAAAGACGATCATTCCGAACGTTTTTCTCTGAAATAAAGTCAAAATAATGTTCTTCCGTACGTAATTTCCACCCTGTATATTATATCCTGCATTTAATTTTTAATTCTCATATTAGATAATATGGCTTATACATATTCATACCTATGAACGAATCCTTCTCTTGTTCTCCGCTATACCTTGCCCATAAATCCTTTAATCTTCTCCCTGCCATTTCTACGAATTTCTCCCTATTTGAGGTCGACGACGCCACGCTTGTACCATTATTCTCTTCTCCGAGAACCCACTGACCGATTAGCAATACTATCAGCACCATACAGAGAATCGTCTTCATTTCTTCCTATAGGATTTCATAATTGGGTATCTAAAAATATACAAAAATATATAGGGCTTCCCATATTTATCTATGCGCGTACCATCCAAAAATAATATAATGCGACAGTTTCGATACATTCCCCTGAAACATGGGCAACACTGAATTCATTTTAAGGTAATTATGCTTTTGGTCAGAGATTACGTTACGTCCTCTATTGACTTAATTAACTCTAAAGTTGCCTAATTATTGTCCATGATCTAGGATAATGTATTGGTAGTGTCTCAATACATTCTTTCTCAATGGTACATAGATAGAAATGCATGTAACTGGTGATTAAATATATGTTTACATTACTTCTTTTTCAGTTTAAAAATTTACGATAAATTTGACTTATGACTTTAAAGAATCATAAAGATTCTAGAGATTGTAAAGAAGAATTTAAATAATATATGGCATTTATACTTGTTTCTATAACAATGAAATTTATCACAAAAAGTACTCAATATATTTTTTCTTCAGGAGGCTCGGATTTTGTAACATTTTAAACATTAAAAATGGTGATTACATTACATTACATTATGGTATATGGGTTTGGGCCTCATCTCCACTGATCGCATGGATAGTCCCTTGGCGATCCCCTCTTATCCGGGTGATTATCCAAAAATGCTATCCCATAAAAGGAGCAATTTAGGCACGTCCCCCGCCTTAAAACTCGCCTCCTCTAGGATAACAGGGGTCCTTAATATAAGGTACCTCTTCTCCTCCAGCGCGGGGCAGGAGTAAAGAAGATGAATCGAGGTTTCCTCGTCTTCTTTACAGTATCTGCAGGCCGGGCTATCAGTCAGCCTCAGCTTGTGCTTATATGCATTCAGAGTACTATGGTGGCCCGTTATGATTTCCACCAGGGCTCTGGCTTTGTGCCTGTTCAACTTAATTAATTATTGAGCCCATCTTTCAATCTCTGAATACTCGATGAAGAGTTTGGTTATTCGACAACCCGTTACTCCTCTCCATCTTTTATTGTGCTGGTCTCTTGAGCAGTCATTGATGCGGTCTCTGATCAGATTCCGACTTATTCCCACTGCAGGTTCTGGTCCATAGAGGTTTTCCCTAGTCCCTAGTCTGGCAAGGTCATCTGCAATTAGATTTCCCTTAATGCCATTATGCCCAGGTATCCATAAGAGTTCTACCGGTTCTTTGTCTGCTAAGTGGTTCAATGCTTCCTAGCAATTATAAACCGGTTTTAACTTCAGGGCTCCCAACGCCGCCCTGCTATCCGAGCAGATACATACCTTCTCCTGGGTCCGATTTTGGTCGGCCCCCAGAACACCGTATGTAATTGCAACTAGCTCGGCCTGGAGTGCGGTAGTGTATTTGCCCAGGGGAAAGGTTTTACCTATCCCATCGCGTCGCCTGTACACCCCCGCACCCTCTCTGTTCCCACTCTTGGCTCCATCCGTGTACCATCGTATCCATCCAGTCGGTCTTACTGGTGAGGGTAATCTTATATTTTTTATCAAACAGAAAGCGGACACCCGTACTGTCAGAGAGCATCCATAGGACTCCCTTCTCAAAAAATGGGTGATACTTCGAATTAAATAGTTCCAAACAAATTCGTTCCATAATGTATTATTTGATTATGATTCTTTTGTCTAGTTTTCTTCTCATAAAAAATATAATAATAATTTATGTTGAATGTATTGAAATAATAAACATCGTAATTCCAAGTATTTTGCTAAAAAAATTGCCAAGAAACCCAGTGACGGCTCGCAGGTATGTTACATCAGTTGGGTGGGTAATTATACCTTTATACTATAATTCTTTATAGTGTAGAGGCATAAAGTTTATACATAAAATAGTATTATTATATGTTTAAAAAAGTTTATAATTAATAATTAAGTCTTTTTCTAAATAATTAGGTTGGTCACGTGCCCTTGTTCCCATTATTACCAGCCGTCACTATTAGAAACTAAAAATTGTTATAAGTTAAGATGCAGATTTTAAGTAGAACATCCTCTATATATAACTTCATTATACAATATACAGTAAACAATAATATCATTAATCATTGGCATTTTGTAGGCGACGTAAAAGTATTTTTGCGCTAACTGTCTAAATTACAATAGGAAAAGTATAGTAATGTAATTAGTTTAATAAAATTATCATACAATCATAATTACCTCTGATGATTCTTATAAGGTTTTATTTTATCACATTCGAAATAAATAAGTAGGTTATCCAATAAAAATCGCAATTAACTGACCCAAATAATTCAACCATGCCATTCGACGCTACGAAAGAGGACGTATTCGATGCTTTCGATTTAATGATTATTGCACTTTTTTCTCGTAACGAAGTCATTAAATCGAGGCTAATATACACTATGGTCCAGAATTAACGGATAAGTTAATTTCTACATATTTTTTATTTTAAGTGAAATCCTGAAATACCTACTGAAATATACTGAATGAATTAGAAACTGGGGTAGTTTCTAATTATGAATTGGCGTTGTTTGAGAAATATTGTGTACCCCCTTCAATCCCCTTGGAATTCCAGTCGCACTTGTCATGATTTTATACCTACGGATTTTTTAATTATGCGTCTTTTGCGTTAAACATAATTTTATAGTTTTGGTCAACAAAATTGACACTGACTTAGTTTTCCACAAAACACCAAAATACTATACAGTACACTCGACGCGCGATTCGCCAACAAAGTTGGCATCGTCTGGAGATGTTTAAAACTGTTAGAATTTTATATCTCCAGATGATGCCAACTTTGTTGGCGAATCATGCGTCGGGTGTAGTGTTTTGGTGTTTTGTGGAAAACTAAGTCAGTGTTATCTTCATACTAAAAATTCCAATCTACTCTAGCAACAAAATTAAGTTAAAATGTATGTATGTATACATAATCTAGTATATTCTGGAGCTAATTCACCGTAAACCTAAACCCTAAATGTTGCCTATTTACCAAGTATCAAATCTAACTAGTCCATTAGATGTAGTGTATTTTAGTTAAAATATTAATGGAAAAGCTACATCGTATTTTGTTTTCTTTTTTGTTTGTTAATTCTATGTGAAGTTTATGAGTAATTATTTGTAGTTTATTATCAAATTAATATATCTGGATTTACTAACAATGCGTATTTAGAAAGTACATGAATATACATTTCAATATCATGATAATGTATGTTTTTCTCAGTCTACGATTACTGAAATTGAAAAAAAACATCGTCAACAACATCAACATCGTCAACACCGTCAACAACAATGTACAAATGTTTACGATTTTCCGAAATCTGATAGGAAACCCATTTAAAATTATGAAAAGAAATTGGATACACCGAGTGATTCATAACGAGCTATCCTCCTAACTCCCGCTGTAGAATAGAAGCCTCATTGGGCGAGTCAAACATGACTAATAAAAATATTCGACTTTCTCTCTTGATTCGCAGAGTGATTTCTTAATTCAGCCCAAAACTACAGTGAGTGCATTTCAGGCATTTGATCAAGTTTAATGTGCATTATTCTCGGTAGTAAGTCATTTGATAATGACTTACCTTAGCTCATCTAAATATTTTAAAAATCCAGGACCGGATGAAGTAAATCAAGATTTTTTATAATATGGAAAAATTCACACTGTAAACATATTTGTTAAACTTAGGTATATATATTCAAATATAGGAGTATAAACAATTAAAGTTGACTGAGTAAGGGTCTTGTCGTAGTTTTGTGTAAATATGAGAAAAATTAAAAAACAGATGAATAATATTGCTCAGAATTACAAGTTTTAATAACCTTGTACAGCATTAGTTAATAATGTAAATATCCTTCGACCTTAAAGGTTTTTAAATTGATAATTTTATTTATTAATTTACGAAATAAATTAATACACGTGATAAAGCAACAATGAATAAAACAAAATAGAAAAAATGTACAATAAACAACAATAAATATAAGTGAACACTAAATAATAACGCACGGTAAATCCTACAGTATATGAATTTATGAATTATTAACTGAGGCAAGACTATTAGAAGCAAATGTATAGTGTTTCTACGTCTACGTCTCTGTTACGTAATTGCAATGATTATTTTAATTATGCCAATACTACATCATGTCTAGCAATCATTCTCTTCGTATGAGAAAATTTTTACCCCACGACGAAAGTCTCTTGCTGAAACAATTATCTAAACATACCCAATTCTGCGTTGTTGCAAACGTGTAAAAGTGTTTTATAGCGTTGTATACATTATAACGTATAACCAGGTGCTTATTATTGTTCTACTACTCAACATTACTCATTTTACTTTATATGAATTATTACAAAGCAGCGAAGGTTACGCCACTGGTACACTGACGAAACGAGCGGCTCGAATAATAATGATGATCTCTGATAATAGCCACAATTTAATTTTTCTTATATTACTAGGCATATAAATACAGTTAACTATTATTCAATCCAATAAACGTTAATTTTTACTTTCGAATGACTTTTATAAATTATGGATAACCAGTATATTTCCGTAATAAATTATACAACATACAATAATAGTGTATAAGTGTAGATACCCCACATATCATATAGCTATAATAACAATAATTCACTAATTATCATTTCTGTTATGTATAGAAGGATAATTTTTGTATTACGTTTATTAGAGATTATGTTTTCTGATATAATAAATAAAAGTAGATTATGCAAGTGAATCCAATTCATGTTTGACTATAAACAGTATATTAAATACTTATTTAATATATTTTCCTGTTCTAGTTTCCTAAATATGATATTTAGGAAACCATTTGCACCATTTGGTTTGACCATTTATAAAAATTAGTCCATTTATAAAAGTATTTCTAACTAAATGCGAGCACTTGGGAAAATACTGTAATCGTAGGAAGTACACAACTATAGGATAAAGATACTTATAAAACCATTTATTTAAAAATAAACTGAGTTGCTAATGTAAATAAAATATCGTATATTACATTTTATAATAATATATGAAACTGATTTGAATATAGATGTGGAGTAATATATATACACAATGCTTTCGTAATGAAAATTTTTTTTAAAAAATACAATAACTTTTAAGAAAAATTCTCATGTAAGTTTTTTTTAACTTTTCAAAACTCCAATTTATGATTTTAAGCATAAAGCTAGACGTTTACATTGCGTTAATGTAGCAGTTCGACAAAGTTTAGTAAAATAGTTGTCGTGGGGCATAAGGACGATATAGCCATACTATAGCGATATTCTTAAATTATTTTAATATAATGTTACGTTAATTTAATATGAAAGCCGTATATTTTTGTATCTTTTTCAAAAAGGCATAGAAATTAAAAATTTTCACATTTATTTTTGTACATCATGAATATTAAAAAAAAATAAAATTCAATATGAAAATTAAACAGTTTACAACGAATATTAAACACATTCTATAATAGCATTTTTTTATTATATAGACATTTTTACTCTTGAATACAGTTACGCAGATTACTTTCATTTTCAAATATTAACGGTTACTTCTAAGCATCTATTTTGTCCACATACATACTTTAGAATTATGCAAATATCAGAAAGCATTATTGAGAGTATCAATATAAATTTATCTCTACAACAGCCAAGAATTCAACAGCCTACAGCACGTAGGCAACTATCCACCTAAGACCCACATAATTGTAATACACTTCGATAAAAATGTATTAGTTATTAGACCGCATCATGCGGTTCTACGTTTTACTTGTATTTCATTCAATTTACTTACACTGTTCTAAATATTCAGAAAATGTAGTATTTTGGACAATAAAAAAAAAAACGACTGCGAATTTCTTTCTTCGATTATTACGCACCACATTGTTAAGTGTTTTTCTATGTATACAAGGTATTCTTTATTTAATGATAGAAGTCATTTATTTAGTTGGATATGGTTTAATTCTTACAGTTGGGAAAATACTACAAAAATGTATACCACCTCAGGTATATAACTGTGCTATAAATTATATTGTTTCTCCTTTCAAAAAGTAATTGTTGATGATAAATTTTTAAATTTGCTTCTATTATATCAGGTATTCCTCAAGGATCTGTCTTAGGACCAATAGTTTTTCTATTATATCATCAGATTTATTTAACTATGTAAAATTTTCCATGATGCTGCCCAACAGACATTGGAAAGCTACAATAATTGAGTATATGTATATTGGAATATTCTAATAGTTATAATAATTTAAAATTGAATGGTGACAAATGTTCTATTACATGTTTTTCTTCTAATAAAATGATAACAACTGTTAAAGAGGACTTGCATTTATCTATTGGCAATGTACTTTCAAATAAAGTTAGTATAGTAAAAAATCTAGGTTTATTTTAATGAAAAATCTTAGATTGGTAGATCATTCAATACAGCTTGTTAAAAAACTGTATTAAATTCTGAAATTATTTTATAGTATTATCAATTTTAAAACGCGTAAGAATATATGTTCATCTTCCATTTTTACTCGCACTGGTATTTCATTTAATTTGCCTACGCTGTTCTAAATATCCAGGAAAGTTAGCATTTTGAACAATGAAACAAACTATTGGAATGATGACTATTGTATTTATTGTTACTAGCAGAAGAAATTTAGAGGGAGAAAAAAAAGAAATCAGCGGAGAAAAAGAATAGAAGAGACGAGAAAAGGGAGAAGACGAGAGACGTTAATGAAGTTGAGTTATTCTGGAGAGAACGGCAATTTTGGTTTAGTACAATTAAATAACACCAGATCAAATATGGATATTATCTCAAAAGGCTATCAAGGTGAGTAGGATACCCGTTACATCCTCAATGGCCCTCTCTTCTATCCAAAACCTATTGTTGCTAAACAGAGATTTGGGAAATGATAAATCAGAAAATTTAAACTTTTCATTTTGTATTGGTAATAATTAAGATCATTAGAAATGAATCCAAAAATACTAGTTTACTTCTTGTATACTAATTCTAATTTATTTTCCCTATTTCTGATGATGAGTCGTTCATTGTTTTCTATTTTGTATGTATAACGGTTCCTCAATAATCAACGTATACAAACATAACAATATCTGGCATTCTTCTAGAAATGAAATTAAACATGTTACTTACTTTTGGGAAACACTAATATAAATCTAGTTAATTATTAACTAGTTAAATTAATTATTTATTATTAAGGAGTTAAATTCTTCAAAAAACTTTTTTCTCAATTGTCAGTATGATTTATCAATATAATAATCCCCTTTAATAATCATCAAAAGTTGCAAAGAAAAAATATGTTATGCATATGTGAAACAAACAATTTTATTATTGAAACAGAAAAACAGAGAATGTTCCCAAATGCATTAAAGTGCAAATTTTCTTTTTTTTATTGTTTTCTTAGAACAAAGTTTCCAGGAGGTAAATGTAAATTCAAGTTAAATAATAGGATAGGCACTAGAATCTTCTATACAGCTATACTATTTCAGGTTTTCTAAAGTTTAGACACACAAAAATCAATATCCTTACGCTATAGTCTCAGGCTGTGGAGAGGAAGGTTATACATAAACACTAGGACATCGATACACGGGCATACTCAGGAATAAATACCAAACTCCGTCCGTTGGGAACCAAACCCAAGTATATAATGACACCCCTAATACTGACACTACACCACCCAGACCTCTATAGATTAATACGATAGGACGCAGAGCAAAGTGCTGTACTTTTATTAGCTCCTCGTGAAACAACTCACCTGAATGCCCACCGTATTCTCTTTAACTTGGGTATTCAATTAATAGTTTATGAACATATTGGTGTACTAGAAAGAAATATAATAATTGTTGCAATCTGACTCTCATGTCGGGGAGCTAAAGTTTGTAGATTGTGGAGCAGATTTATAGTCTTCTCTCCATAATATCCTATACACATTCAATTTAAGAAAAGTCGAGGAATCACGGTGGCCATGGAAGAAGATCAACTTCGGAAGTTTCCAAAAAGCATAATGTTATGATTTAATAGCGTCCGGAGAAATGGAACGCTTTGGTTATGGAGCATTCTGTATATATCGCTGAGCGTTCAATTTTTCCTCAATTAAGGCTAATAGTGGCCTATTATCATTATCATAGACGATAGCCCTCCATATTATTGTCGTGTACATGCCTCTCTACAGAATAACGAATATGTCGTCTTTTCAAGTCTTCTTCTTACTCTAATACGACCGTCCCAAGATATTAAAGACACTAAACTTATTAAGGGCACTGTGATGACTTCTGACAATTTGAAATGTTGAGTAAAGCACACACCATACGAAAAAGTACCAACGGATTTTAGGGCTGCCTTCAAACGTTATCGGTGCTTGTTTTTTGTGAGGTAGTTTACATGCACGCAGAATTTCATCCGTAAACAAAAATCACGTCTGGGTGATATTACACATTTTGAATACTGCTTTGTAATAGATTTCCTGACCTATTTTTCAACAACAGAACTATCTTTGTTGTCTAAAGAAAACAGCGTTTTCAATTTACTGTTGTCTCCTTTGGATAAAAGGTTATTTGCAAAAGTACATTAGCGTTTACTATTTCCGCTGTGACAAATTGAACGAATAGCCGTAAATGGTGATCAGCGAATACAAACATATAAACGTAACATTTTAAAGGATATATTCTTATTGTCATTACTTTATTGATTACCATGATAATAATGTGGTACACGCGTCATTAACATAAGTTTATCATAAAACATTAGCAAAATATATTATAACGGTACGTATTTTTTTTAATAAGAATGCCTCGTGGAACGCAAAGTTTAGTAGTACATAAAAGATAATTATTATATGAATTGATGCCAATAGAATTGTCACAGCGCGTTTTTTCTATTGTAGACTTTTAATTGAAGAATTCTATATCTACACTCACTTGTACAATATACAGTGGGTGGCAAATATATGGACCATTATGGAGACAAACTATATTTTTACCTAAGGAAAAGCTATACTGATTTCATTGGGTGACATGGAAATTTAATCTACAATAAGCAGCAAAGGTATTGCACAAATTCGCTGAAATTACGATAAATTATTTTTGAAAACTAGCCAGTAGAACCGTTCGATTTATCAACGTACCAGAAGCGTACCGTCGTGGATTCCCAATAATTCAAATAACATAAGTAATACTAAATAATAAAATAATAGTAAGCAACTGGTTATGCGTTATTATTTATACAACACTGTAAAACATTTACTCACCTGGACAGTGTTATGTTAATATATATTTATTTGATTCTCAGACTGTGTGAACTTCATAATATTGATATAAATAAAACGTAAAATATATTTTTTTTCATTTTCCTGCAAACTTTCTTACAGTCGCTGTAAGCAATATCAACTTTGAACATCAAATGCTTTAGCGGTATTTTTTGCCGATATACTTTTATCATAATTTGACATAGTTTTAACATCAATACTAATATTTTATTATTATATTATATATGTTTGGGCCTCATCAGCCACTGATCGCATGGGTAGTCCCTCGGCGATCCCCTCTTATCCGGGTCATTATCCAAAAATGCTATCCCATAAAAGGAGCAATTTAGGCACGTCCCCCGCCTTAAGCCTCGCCTCCTCTAGGATAACAGGAATCCCTAATATAAGATACCTCTTCTCCTCCAGTGCGGGGCAGGTGTAAAGAAGATGAATCAAGGTTTCCTCGTCTTCTTTACAGTATCTGCAGGCCGGGCTATCAGTCAGCCTCAGCTTGTGCTTATATGCATTTAGGCTACTATGGTGGCCCGTTATGATTCCCACCAGGGTTCTGGCTTTGTGCCCGTTCAATTTAATGAATCCTTGGGCCTATTTCTCAATCTCTGAGTATTCAATGAAGAGTTTGGTTATTCGACAACCCGTTACTCCTCTCCATATTTTATTGTGCTGGTCTCTTGCCCAGCCATTGATGCGGTCTCTGATCAGATTCCGACTTATTCCCACTGCAGGTTCTGGTCCATAGAGATTTTCCCTGGTCCCTAGTCTGGCAAGGTCATCTGCAATTAGACTTCCCTTAATGCCATTATGCCGAGGTATCCATAAGAGTTCCACCGGTCCCTTCCCGTCCAAGTGGTTCAATGCTTAATAGCAATTATAGACCAGCTTCGACTTTGTCGTTGCTGAATTCAGGGCTGCCAACGCCGCCCTGCTATCCGAGCAGATACATACCTTCTCCTGGGTCCAATTTTGGTCGGCCCTCAGAACACCGTATGTAATTCCAACTAGCTCGGCCTGGAGTGCGGTAGTCTATTTGCCCAAGGGGAAGGTTTTACCTATCCCGTCGCGTCGCCTATATACCCCCGCACCCGCTCTGTTCCCACTCTTGGCTCCATCCGTGTACCAGATGTCTCCATTGAGCGGCAATCCAGCTCGACCCTCCATCCAGTCGGTCTTACTGGTGAGGGTATTCTTATATTTCTTGTCAAACAGGAAGTGGACACCCGTACTGTCAGAGGGCATCCATAGGAGTCCTTCCTCAGCTAGCTCTCTTGAGAGTCTATTCAAGTCCCTTACCTTCCTATTCATGTTTCCCACCCTGTGCATTGCCTTTGCAGCTTTCGCTTTCAGGATGACATCAAGAGGTGGTATCCCCGTCAGTATTCCCATCGCCTCGATCGATGTTGATCTTGGGGCTCCGGTTATACTTCTAAGAATCATTCCTCTTATTAACTTGTTAAGTCGGTTGGCTTCCGACTTTAAACAGGCTCTCTCCCACCAGACCAGTGCTGCATACGTCAGTCTGGATTTGAGAATTGCCTCATACATCCATTTCATGGTTTCCGGTTTCAAGTCCCAGCTATTACCAATGGTTTTTCTCAGTTGCCAAAGTGTTGCTGTGATCTTGGAACATATATGACTTAGATGTTTTCCCATGACAGTTTCCCGTCCAGGATTACTCCTAAGTATTTCACTTCGCTATTATAGCTTAGTTCATGGCCACCAAGTTTCAGCGGACATGTTTTGTTCCACTTGGTGAACACCATCACCTCAGTTTTAGAGGGATTGACCGAGAGTCCCCTCTCCCTGCACCAGTTCCCAACCTTGTTTAAAGCTCCCTGCATTATATCGAGAATCGGCTCCAGGAAAGGGCCCTTCGTTATTATTACTAAGTCATCGGCATAGCCAATTACTTGGTAATCATTTAACCTTTCAAGCAGCTCATCTACTACTAGGCACCACAGAAGGGAGGACAATACCCCTCCCTGTGGACAGCCCGAGTCGACCCGGCCCTCGATGGTAGTCTTGCCTTTGTTGGCAGTAAGTCTGTTTTCCAACATATGGTCTATCCATTCAGCGATTATTCTGGGGGTATAGCATCTGCCTAGTGCTCCGCTAATCACCTCCCTGGACGTAAAGTTGAAGGCTCCTTCAATATCAAGGAAGGTGCTGACAACGTATCCTCCAGAGTCCAGTTGTGACCGTATCGATGATACAACCTTATCCAGAGCTGTTTCTATTGATTTACCAGCTTGATAAGCATGCTGGCTCCCTTGAAACGGCCTCTCTATTAGGACAGTATCCCGAAGGTACCTGTCAACTAATCGTTCGGCCGTCTTTAGTAAAAATGAAGCAAGGCTAATCGGCCGAAAATCCTTAGGAGACGTGTATCCGACTTTGCCCGGTTTAGGTATAAAAACAACCCTTGTGCCTAGCCACACTTCAGTGCCAAGCTGGCCCTGGTGATTCTTATGAGTGGACCAAGGATTATCTCTTCTGCTTCCTGCAGAAGTACCGGATTAATACTAATAATTATGCATAGAATTAATTTATTCTATTTTACAATTGATCTGTACATTTTTATAACCGCAATTCCCTTGCTACTTTCAAATCTTATACCGTTGCAACTGCAGAAAAAAATTCTATCGAAACATAGAAAAGTTTTCTCATTGAAAAAAAAAATGGCCTAGATTACAGAAATTTATGACGTAATATCTAGAAATGCGTCGTAGCTATTGAAAATGAAAGGACATCAGGGAATAGATAGACTAAAGAGAACAAAAACTTCTAAGTTAGTCGTGTTTTTATTTCAGTTTATAATTTGGCCAGAAATAGGGTGCCCAGCGTATTAGTCCAACCCTGTATGTTTCGACCCCGCAATGAATCTTTTCTAAGACATTTTGGCATCTGCAATTTAAATTAAATACTGACGCCTATCTAATTATAAACTATTTTCCGCTAATGGTATTTCCGTTAGATCAATTTTATACGGCAGCAAATGTTAAGAATCTAAGCGACCGGACTTGGACGGTAAATTAATTTTTTCCGGAATGCATTCTCGCTATTTTCATTTCACTGTTTATTATACCCGTTCATAATTATAATAAGAACACGTCACGGTTATTATTAAGTATCGTAACGAATATCATTAACTGAAGCAATTTTTCGATAACAGAATCGTAATTTGTAGAAAAGAAAGTCGTATAATAATAAATAGATAGACGATCATACGATGTGCAACTACTACTGACGTCTGTGATATCCTACTTTTCATTACAGCTAGAGAAAAACCACTCTTGCGTACTCATATCTTCATCTTTCCTATCGTATTTTACTGTTATTAATATTTTAATGGTCTATTTACATTTCTTAACTTACCCACCTGCTGTCGTTAAAAACAGTGTACTCCAAAATCATAGTATAAAATTCTTAATAAACAGTTTTAAAACCTTCAAACGGACTTTTCCGCGGGTAGAACATCTCTCGAATCGAAATTGAGCGGCCGAGAAAAAATAAACCAACACATAAATGCAGGACATGTATTTTATACGACAGTTTTACTTTTTCAATTTTTTTCAACAATTTTTCTCAAATAGTCCACCATTGTGCTTTCTCATGACCCATGAACATGGTAGAGTGTGTTCTATCGACCTCAAAATCAATAAGTGTCGTCTGCGAGATGTCCCCGATCAGAATCAGTCAAAACCCAATCGATCCGACACGATTTAGTTGAGTTATCGTGCTAACAAGAAATTTTATTAATGTCGACGAGAACGACAACGACGACAATGAAAACGACGACAACGACAACGACACACACACACACAAAATGGTTTATAAACCATTTTTTTTCTTTTAGGCAGAAAAACGAAAAATAAACGCTAGAAAAAAAAATTTTACAGGATACGTGTATAGTGGAGTTCGGAAAAGACTCAACGTTTTAGTGTTTTAAATTTGTAAACTTCTTAATGCACTTGCCTCTGCTTTAGTATATCGTTAATGTTTGTGTTTGATAGTACGGGAAACAATTATGATAACTGAAATAATGAAGCTTGTAATATCTTATAATAAAACGCTACTTAATATGATTTATTAATATTCGACTCCAAGAGTTTAGTGATGATATTTTTACTTCTACTACTCATATCAAATATATTATAATTATATAATTATAATGATTATTAATTTGGTTGTTGATTAATATCCCCTTACGTTGAATTCTCACATAGATACAAATTTTCACTGTAGATGTTGAAAAAAGAATTGTTTGATTAGAATAACTGAAATAATCTCATGACTAGAACTATTTACTACGTTCAGGATCATATCATGATGCCAAAATCATACACTGTCTAGTATAATGCGAAAGACTTGCACTACTACCCAAAACCGACGGCAGAAAACTGATGTGTACTTAGAAAATAGGGCACTGTTTATATTTATGTATATTTAAATGAGACGACATGTAAAACGGGGAGAAACTTACAAATTTGTGGTAAAGAAAAATGAGGGATCTACATCAAAGTCAGTTTGTCAAATGCCCAAGCTAAATAATTCCAGCAAATTATTGGTTACATCAGATTTCTTAAATATTTGAAACTATTGGAGTTTAATTGAACTTTGAATATAACTGATTATCTTATGAATTAATATTTATCTTCTAGGAATATTTTGTAACCTGCGATGAGAAAACGGATAGACACGAGACCAGTTTTTATTAAAACAGTTTTTAAATAAACTTTGAGTAGTATCACATCACTTTAATATGTTTTTTAAATCTACAAATCGCTGTTTAACAAATTTTATGAACGCCTAATCAAAAGAAACTAATATCATCTCCACTTCATCATCTTCACTTCAGATTTTTGTTAAATAAATAAAACAATTTTGAATATAATTATATAGAAGTCAATACATAGATAAATAGTAAAGTTCGTAAATTAAAGAATAACAAAATCCTTGCGAAATAGAGAGTGGCCTAGAAAGTTAAGCCATGTTCATACCTTTAGAAGGAATAATCGAGTATATCTTACATTTTAGATGGTAGTAGAAATAATTTCCGACAAAAATCCTCAAATAAACCTTGAAAGGTTTCAAATAAATAAAACGCCTCGTATATTTTGACATTTTTTAATGCTAATGATTAGAATATCCATGATATTTTAAAGACTAAATGCCTCAATAAGTGATCCATAACAAATACATTTTCTTACTAAGCTATTTTTGGAAAATAAAATTTGTCTTCTAGATTAAAAAATTAAATAGAAAAAGTAACAATCAAAATGACGGTCAAATTGACAACCAAAGTGGTGATGATGAATCGACGTGTGACTGAACGTATGGGTCGTAATATACACACGACGGTGATAACGATTCACACAATATTTATAATCATTTTATAAAATTATTTTTTTAAATACTATGTTGTTATCGTAATATATTTTTTTAAATTGCATCATCCTCTTTTTTTAACATTAATTTATTTAAAAAAATAAATTTCTTGGGTTTTCGAAGTGCAACAATACCCCATATTAAGAGGGAGCTTTCCCCCTTATAAGATATTCCCGTTCATAAGACAGAGGTTGTTAAACTTGAAATTTTAAAATACGGTTACATTGTAAAATACCTTGTAAGCCAACCGGTGCACTTTTTAAACAAAAATAAACTACTAGTAACATACTCTAAAGTACATATTACGATACAAAATCATCTGTCCAATTAATTAAAATGAGGTATATAATATATTGAGTGTAGTTATTAATTTTGAAAACAAAAAAATTAATATGAAAACTCCAAACTCGGATTAACATTTTTCATACTTTCTATTCATCAATTTACTTGAGAAGACAAAAAAAAGAATATTGTTTATTAATATTTGACTCCAAAAGTATACTGAAGGTGTTCTTGGTTCAACTACTGTCAAAAATTATAAATATATTATTAGTGTTGTTGATTAATTTTACTTTGCGTTGAATTCTCAAATAGACACACATTTTTAACACTGTTAATTTAAAAAAAAAGAATCCTATAATTAAAAAATGACTGAAGTTATCTAAGACTAGAACTATTTACTACGTTCAGGATCATATCATGATACCAAAATCACACACTGTCTAGTAAAATGCGAAAAACTTGCATTAACTTAAATTTATATATTGTTATGATACCATATATCCTATTAATTAAAATGAGGTGTATACTGAATGTACAAATATAAGTGTTATATAAATATAAATAATTCACAATAAATTTTTAAACAATAATCTCTTTTGAAAGAAAAGAAAATAGAGAGAAATTTTATTAGAACGACTGAAATAATCTCCTAACTAGAATTATTTATATTATGAATTAATATTTATCTTCTAGAAATATTTTGTAACTTTCGATGTGAAGACAGGTAGACAAGAGAGTAGGTATTATTAGAACAGTTTTTAAATAAACTTTCAGTAGTATCATTTTAATATGTTCTTTAAATCCACAAATCGTTGTTTAACAAATTTTATGAACGCCTAATTAAGAGCAACTAATATTTTATCTGTACTCCATTTGTACAGACTTTGGATAAATAAGTAAAATAGTTTTAAATATAGTTAAATAAATGTAAATACATAAATAAATAGTATTTAATCAACGATCTTACTTTTAAAAAGGCTAACGTTTAACTAAAGTACAAATTTGTTCTAGATTTTGTATTTGTTGTGTTGTTATCGTAATAGTTTCTTTAAATTGTATCATTCTCTTTTTTTAACATTAATTTATTTTAAAAAATGAATTTATAGGGTTTTCGGAGTGCACGAGTTCCCCATATTAAGAGGAAATTTTCCCCCTTATAAGACATTCCCATCCATAAATTAAAGGTTATTAGACTTGAAATTTTAAAATACGGTTACATTGAAAAATAAGACTATTTTTCAGAATACCTTGTAAGCCAACCGGTGTATTTTTTAAACAAAAATTAACTACTAGTAACATACTCTAAAATACATATTATTCTAAAATAATAATTTTGATTTCATTGTGAAGTCATCTGTTCAATTAATCAACACGAGGTATATATTGAGTGTAGTTACTAATTTTTAAAGCAAATACATTAATCCTAAAACACCAGACTCGAATTAATATTTCTGGTACTTTCTATTGATCAATTTATTTGTATGGACAAAAAAAAATCTTCTAAAGAAATCTCTTATTAAAATATTCTCTAATATCCTGCTAAAGACGCAGAAAATGCTAACTGAATCCAAATTGTAATAGTTAGTAATTAACACTCTAATTTAGCTAATTCATCAACCACCAATAATTTAAAAATTATATACAGTAACAATAATATTTGTATATATTATCGCGTTGTTTACTTTCAGTACACTCATCTAAATCCTTTTAATATAATTAAAATAACTGTACGCTACTACATTGAATGGTAATATATTTCCTAAATCCAAACATAAATAACCATAATCTAAAAATTTTACACACCTGTGTTTCGGTAGTACCAAATGCGTACGGAACTCTGGTCACTAGTTCAAGGTTTACGATGGCGACACTCAGTACTCATTGAACTTCACCTTAACACTAAATTGTTATCGCATGGATGTGTCAGGACGTCCCAAATTCTACAATACATCGTTTTCACTTATCCCATTTATCTTTTGTTAATGATTGTACAGTTATTCGAGCATGTGAACATCATCTTCGACTTATTTGACACCGCAGTACTCAAGAATACTCTTCCGTCGTCGGCGATCGATCGGTACGGCTGGCGGTACCATCACCACGCGGGCGGGTACCACTCTCTTGGTCTTTCCGTATCGTTATATTCGTCGTCCGTGGTTAAGTAGGTAATTCTTTTACGCGTGGTGCCATGTAGGGCAGTAGTACCTAAGAGTCTCATTTTCGATGGTATTATACTGTTGCCCCCGATATTATTAAGGGGATGTTCTCATCAAGCGACCCAAAAATTACATGATATTCTGCATTTTTTTTTTATAGAAGGAAGTAAATAAAGTACTCAAAATTTTGTATACATATTTATCAAGTATTCAGGTGTACAAAAAAAATTAAAAAAAAAATTACACGGTAATTAGTTATATGCTCGATAATGTCACCGTTCCAAAAAAGGTGTATAATCGGTGGGAACTTTAGCACTTGTAAAAATCATATTAAATCAAAATTAAAAAAAAATCATAAAATATATGATATTTGTTGGAGTTTATACCAATAAAAAAAAATCGAAAATTAACAAAATAGCGGACCTGCGAATTTTCGGTACCAATTTTTCACTTTTTTTTTTCGCTCTTTAAAGTGTTATAAAAAATAACAGCGAATTCGATATTTTCTTGGTATAAGCTCTAATAAATTTAAGATAATACGTCAATTAGTTCTTGAGTTATAATTCCCACCAGTTTAAAAAAAAACATGGTTTAGAGAAAAATGCGTTTAAAAATTCGGTTAACGATTTTTGGTATGTAAAAATTAATTAATATACCTTGCGACTAATCGGTAATTCCAGGACCATATCTTTTTTATAAAAATATTTTCGGCCAAATCGTTTTAGGAACATATTCTACATATAATAAGGTATCAAAACAGGCAAACAAATATTCGATTTTTTGGTCGAGTTTGATGAGAACCTCCCCTTAAAGTTTACAATTTTGGTTAAATACTATAAGTCTTAAGAACCTGGTTTCGGCCCTTGAGCTTCGTCAACAATGCCACCTCGTCCAGGTCCGTATTTAAATGTTAAGTACAGACCTGCACCTATTTTCAAAGTTAAGACAAACATTTTATTACAAATGTGAACGGTACTCTAAACTCGTTTTTTTTTTGTCACTTTTATCCCGCAGTTAAAGAATTGTATCACGAATTATTGATGAAATCATAAAATATTAATCCCACAGGAAGGAATTTGCTTTCTAGAACAAATACAGTACAAAAGTCTCTTTTTAAAACAATGCATGAAGTATTACCTACAAATTGCTTACTGTCTGTATTACTACAAATTGTTTACATAAATAAATTATGGTCATGACAAATGATGATAATGATTTTGGACGTGGCAAAATAAATATAGGTTTCTCATAAATAAATAATAACTTTGAATACAGCGTGCCCTATATGTATGGATTAATGTTTATAACTTTCTAAAAACATATAAAAAATGTTCATACAAGTTTTTTGCTACTTTTGGTAACATTAAGTTTGTTTTGGGGCCAGTAATTTCGTTTCCATGGCAACCAGTTTTTTTTTTAATGACGCCACATTATTTACTGTTCTTATTGGGAATCAACTCTTTCTTGCATATGGACGTGTAAAGTGTGTATGGGGTTGCACTATAAAATTGTTGAGAAAACCTAACATATCATTAAAAAAAAATGCGAATTGAAGAGCGTTGGCGAAGAGATGGTAGTGCCTAGTGATAATCTTGACCCTTTTGCATGCAAGGTCAACTTATCAACGTGGCATAAATCATACAAGTTAAATTACAAGTTAGAGATAAGTTAATCTTTACTGAAAAGTACAAAATAGTACATTAAAATTAGATAATATCGAAAACCACTAATTTAAAGGAACACATGCATGAATTTTCATTAGACACCACCTTCTCTTCGGCAACGCTCTTGAATTCAGATTTTTACGTTCTCACTGAAACTCTAGGTTTTGTAAAAAAATTTGTGATGCATATCCCCATACACATTTTACATGTCCGTTCGCAAAAAAGAGTTGATTCCAAATAAGAACATAAAATAGTGTGGTGCTATTTAAAAAGCAAAATCAAGGTTATCAAAAATAGCAAAAAACTAAATTAAAAACGTTTGTTTGAACAACTTTCAATGCAAGGTGTTTTTAAGACCCGTAATTGAAAAATAATTTTTGTTACGTAGGTGTGCGTATTAAATTTCAGGTGAAGTTGAAGGTTTGGAAGAACAGAACATATTCTTGTAGAAATAGTGATACAAGTAGTGCGTTTAATTTACTACAGTCCAACAAGAAACTTTTATAATTATTGCATAAAAGGTTCTTATTTCCCTTCAGACCTGCTCAAGAGATAGTTTCCCATAGCTTTGAATATTCGTAGTCAATAAAAACTCTTTAACCCAGTTATAACTAGGATCAGCATCGTTTGTTAAATTCATAAGTCTATTATGGCATACTCTAGGATATCTACTATTATTTATTGATGGGAATTTCAATAACTAATTAATAACTAACTTAAAAATTGCTAGAGAAATTTTCACTACGCATTCAAGGCTGACTAGAAAATCTGATGTATTTATTGGCAAGGATGAGAGTCTTTTAAAGAATCGTATTTGTACCCGCTTGTATTACGGAGATATCAGATATGGGATTGTCCAAGTAGGGGTACTATGAGTAATTCATGATATTGTTTTTTGGAAGCAATGTTTTGTTTTACCTAATATCATGCAATTTTAATGAGACTAATAAAATACTACAATAATTAACTATACATTTAGGAAACACTGTATTAATTAGTTATGCTTTTAAGCAATAGAGGACGTGACCATTTGGAAACCAATAGCACTTAATTCAAAGAATTAATTTAAGGGGGTATTCCTCTGTGACGGTTTCCAAAATTCGATTTTTCTTTGCCTTCTTGCATTCTATAAATCTTCAAGAATATGCCTGTAACACGGTTTATATGGTGAACTCACGAAATACTAGTTATTCGAAGACACTCAAATTCTATAGAACAAATGAGAAAGGCTGTATAAGCTACGTATTATCACATGAGTTCTTTGGATGACAAACCGCTGCACATGTCCTCCCGATGAAAACAGCTGGTGCAGGTGGCGTCAAGCAGAAGCTACAAACTCATCTTCATTCAAACACCGTTTCCCGCATCTAAATACAGCAGTTATCAAGGTCATCGAGCCTTTTTATAGAGGTTTATCGTCGGACAATTTATTGAGCAGATGTCTCGGAGCTCATACACAGAATTGTAACGAATATTTGAATTTGCTCATTTGGTCCCTCGCTCCCAAACACTTACACTCAGAGACTGCAGTTGTTGAAATTGCTACCTCTTTAGTGGTTACAATATGTTACGAACTTTTATTACAAATAATGGAAGCAATGGGCATCATCGTTGGACCAGAAATGGCAGCGTGCGTCGATCACTTGAACGACGAACATGTCGAGCGCTCACGCTCGGAGTTGCTCTTGAACGACGCGGCAAAAAGGATGAGAATCGAGCAGAGAGAAGAAAGAGCAACACAGCAGGAGACTTTCGAGGAAGGAGAAGGATGCCTGTACGGCCCTGGTATAGCGGATTAATTGTAAGAGTAAGTTGATTTGTTTCGGTGTAATCCTATTCCAAAACTTTAAACTAATTTTTCTGGAAATCATGCTCGTATTTTTAGAATTGGCGGGCAGGATATCTCAAAGTCTATTGAACCAATTCACTTGAAATTTTTACAGCATTATCATCATTATTTTTCCCAGGGACTGAACCCAAAATTGGTTGATAAACTTTTGTTGTTGTTTTTGACGGACATTTAAATGACAAAAAAGCACCAAAAATTGAACTTTTTTTTCGGAACTGCATAACTTTTGTAATTTTCAAGTATTTAATTTGAATTTAGGTTCACTCCCTGGCAAATATCATAATAATTAATAAAAAAATTTAAATTTATGTTTCAGACTACTCGGACACCTGAATTCAAATAGCGCGGCGGACTTATTGTTCTTCGCGCTCTCTCGGAGCCGCTGTTTTATTTATTAATTTTTTTTGCAATAAAACATTTTTTTATGCAGCAATGCCTTATGAATAAAACAATAAAAACAAAAATCAAATATGTCTTTTAGTTTACGAGAAATATATTCCTGAATTTCAACTCAAAAAACGGCCGTCACAGAGGGATACCCCCTTAAAAATTTTCGGGGAACGTATCGAAATTATCTCTTTACATTGTTTCTTGACAGAACTTCAATTACAATGTAGAACTTCAGTCTACATTGTAATTGCTCAAGCGAAAACTATTTTAATGAAATAGGTGAGAGAAATTATTCCTTCACGTTCCACGGATGGCAAACTTTATTCTAATTATATTAAATTTTATTTGTATTATAATTGTGGCTTTGTATTCAAATTCATATAGCATGGTTAAGTGATTTTTCACCCAGTTATCGTATCATGCCATAACAAATTATTTCGTCCACAACGTCTTTAGGAGACAATGTTTCTTTAAATTTATTGCATTTTAAGAATAATAGGAAATTGTTCCATAACTGTACGACAGTCCGTGAAGAACGAGTTTGATTAAAGTAAATGAAGATGTGGAAAGTGCTATACATCGAGCGGCAATCTCTAAGGATTCTCCTAGTAAAAAATCCTTAGATATTTATATGCTACATTTCATCCCTTCCATAGCGAGTGGCTTTAGGAGAATGTCGGTTTTTGTGTTTCCAAAATTATTTTAAAAAATTGTGGCTTTAGTGAAACTAACTGAAAATCTACCATACAATATAACCAATTTATTTTCAAAATATTCAGGGGGTTCATTAACCCCATTAGTTAGTTCATAATTTATGGGGTTAATTAAAATAACATCTGCATAATCAACAATATAATCAAAGTATATCTAGTTAACAATAAATGATAAATATATAATACTCATATCAGATTACACAGATATAACACACAAAGAAAAAAAGGTTTCTTTTTATAAACACCACAAAAATTATGTAGGTTTTACATTAATGTGTTCAAGGGGGTAAACTACTTTTACCCCCTTACTTTTGAATTTTTTCGCTTAAAATGTACCTTAGTGTCGTAAAAATCACGTGGCAAAGTTTCATGAGCGGGAGAAATCTGCAAGGGCTCGAATTTTAAATGCAGCGCGGCCCCTTTCCCTGCTCTATGCACGCATTGCAGATTAAAAGTACATTGATTTTTTTTTATTTCTTCAGTGCTTAAAACTTTAAACGCGTTTTTCTCGAAACAACAAATTTCAAGTCGGCCGAACCGACATCTCGAACAATTTTTGTTCGATTGGCTTGAAATTTTAACTGAAAATTTAAAACTAGTTTTTTCTAGACAGTACTGTTTAGTTTTTTTTTTATAATGCGTAGTTCAATTTTTATTAACGATTTTCGAGAGATTTTTTTTTGTTATTTCCAACTTATGTATGCATAAGACTGTATGAGCTACGTATTATCGTACGTAGCTCGTACCTACGTATGAGCTACGTATTATTTTTGCAAAAATCAATTTAAAACAAAAATCCTATGTACTGTTGTAGTTAATATATGTTGTAATTTTTTGTTATGTTAAGTTTACGTACCTGGTGATAATTTTTTGCGACTGAGCTACTCCGGGACCCGTAGCTATACAAAAGTATGAAGGCGGATGCCGGGGGACGTAATTTTTTGTTGGTACTTAAAAGACATCTGAATGAACACAATCGTTCAAAGGAGAATGTCGGAAAAGGCCGGAGTACATACTTAAAGTTTGTATGAATATAATTATCGCAACGGAAATGAAAAAACAAACAACAGGTATGTAAACTCAACATTTAAAAAATGACTTACCTTATTTTGGGTTCATACTTTTGGATAAAATTAAGTAAATAAATTTCACAAGATCACGTAGTCACCTTCACCCATTTTTAGAGTTCCCGGTGAGTAGTAGAGCAAAGGGGCTATCAGACCACCATCGGATTTGTCCGCGGACATTTGATGCGGATGGCATGTGGTCATTGTTGATCTGAAGAACTCTTGGCGCAGGTATAAAACAGGTCTGTACATGTATAAAACAGGTGTGTATCGGTTTAAAACAGGTATGGTGGTATTAGGAAAAAAACATGACGTCATTAAACAGGTTACCATACCTGCTTTAAACCGATACACACCTGTTTTATACCTGTACAGACCTGTTTTATACCTGCGCCAAGAGTTCTTCAGATCAACAATGACCACATGCCATCCGCATCAAATGTCCGCGGACAAATTCGAGGGTGGCCTGATAGCCCCTTTGCTATACTACTCCGGTGGTCCACTACTGTCATGTTTGGTGAGGCGCCCTGCTCGGAGGTGTGAACTGCGGCATGTTTGGACAGGTGCATAAAATTCCTCATTTATCAAAGTAATATACCATACCTTTGCGAAGCTTAGAAAGCGAAATCGATTTTTGGACTTTTGGCCAGCTTTTCGGGGATCCTCGACCACTGTGCGTCGGCGTCGGCTCATTTCCACTACCAAGACATATCACTGGCGCCAGGAAACGAGCTACCCTGATTCTGGAAATTTTAGCCAGACCCCACTCTTGTAATAGGGTCTTCTACACAAACATTGAAGTCCTCTTCTAGATGATGCCTTTGATGATCTGCTTTAACCTTAACCAGATAATATAAGTACTCACATTGAAATAATATATTTTCTTATCAGAATAATGAAATTCTCTAATTTTTTCTAAATAATGTTTTTCACCACAATACAATCTCGTTTGTATTTCTAAGGAGACTCTTTCAATTTCAATTTAAATAATGAAAATCAATTTCGCCAATAGTCTGTATGAAACCGTGGAAGTTAATATAGATCAATTATCACATTTCTATGATGGCAATTTCGATTATCATCAATATTGGAAGTTAATTTCCAAAATATAAGGGATTTTGAAGGTGTCTTGCCATCATTGTCTTAATACATAGACACAGTTCTGTTAATGAGCTAGCTATATTTCAACAATATTTCATACGCGCCTGTTCCCGTTTTATTCATAGACGTTATTTATCGCGTCATATACGTCGTGTACGATTACACATCTTCTTAGAACAACTAAAATGCATAATTAAAAAAACTTCCTTGTTATAATAATTATAACTCTGGCTGGAAGTAATTATACCTCTAGCTGTAGCTAGAAGTACGCGTATAATAGAGAGGCTTACAATAAGGGCGCTCTATTTTTAAACGTAGATAAAATAAGTTGTGTGAGATATGTACCCAACTTTTGTTTTTTTATTTGAAATACTCTTTTATGGCATATATATATAACGTCGTTCAAATGTCTGCCGAGGCTTTGCTTTGTGACACGTATTCGGGAGGTCCAATTTTGGATGACTTTGTCGCATAAATCTGGCTGTATTTGCTAGATGGCGTTCGTTATGTTGACATCAGTTGTTTGCGGTTTATTCGCATAGATCTGCGATTTAAGATAGCCCCAAAGGAAGATGTCAAAATGCGTTAAATCGCACGATCTTGGTGGCCAGTTCACGCAACAACACCTCTACATATTAGTAGGCATTGCGATGATTTCGCCCGGGAAAATTTTGATGAGCGTGGGAACTTCTTGAACCTTTGTCGGCATACATCGAAGCAACCATCAGACAGGTGTCAGTTAATTAGACAGTCTCAGGTATAATCTTGAGGTAATCTACAAATACAACTGCTTTTTCTTTATAGCTTCGTACCATTTTTGTTTCTAATGGAAGGGATTGGTTGTTCAAGTGCTTAAAATTTTTTAGTTCATTTCAACGAATATTTATTTGCCTCGTTTGGGGTGGGGTTTCTAAGATAATCTCAAATTCCTTCATTTTAAGTTCGAGTTAGTCCTTCATTAGAGGCTTTGTTAAGTTTTCCTTTGTGTTACTCAGATTATTATTGAATATTTTTGTTTTATGTTGACGTTCAAAAAATCGGATATAGCTTACCAGGCGGCATTTTGAATCGCGTTAGTAACATTTCTACAGCAATATCTATGTCGTTTTCTAATTTTAACGGAATATTGGTTAGAAGTATCTGATGAAGTTTTTGACTGAATTAGTTCCAGTATGTATTTCTGAGTATAATAATGATTGTTTAGAATATTATATGACTTTAGAATATTATATAGAATATATATATATATATATATATATATATATATATATATATATATATATATATATATATATATATATATATATATATATATAGACAAATGCACAAACTAATACTACATATCTGGGAGCAAGAAGAGATGTAGAGATGTTATTCAGTGGGTGTTGGTTCACGTCACCGCTGCGCGAGATGTCCTCAAATCGCAAATGTTCGTCGTGACATGCGCTGTGTGGCACGTAGCACCATCCTGTTGGAACCACATGTCGTCGGTATCCATGTCCAATCCAATTTAGGACATAAGAAGTTGCTTATCATAGATATGTAGCGCTCGCCGCTGATGGGTTATGGCAACGCCAGTTTCGTTTTGGAAGAAGTACGAACCGATGATTCCGCCAGACCAAAATCCGCACCAAACAGTGACTTTGTCGGAATGCATTTAGTGCTGGTGTATCTCGCGTGGATTGGTATCGTCCCAAATTCGATAATTTTGCTTGTTCGCATAGCTATTCATCCAAAAATGGGCCTCGTCGCTAAGGATGATTTCTTTGGTGAAATTTTGGTCAACTTTCAATTGCTCCAGAGCCCAATCAGCGAACACACGGCGTTGTCTATGGTCGTTTACCTTAAATTCCTGGGTTAGTTGGATTTTATATGGGTGCAAATCCAAGTCCTGACGAAACATTAACCAAGTTGAAGTCGCAAAAACGCCAAATTCTTGTGAACGACAAGAAATTGACTGCCTCGGGTTTCCCGTGCAGTCTCACGTACAGCAGGAATGTTTTCAGCAGACCTTGCGTTTCAGTGACGTACGGATGTTGGCTGATTATTTATCAAACCGGTTTATTGGAATTTGGCCACCAAACGTCAAATAATCAATTCGACGAGACGGTTATGGCGAGGAGAAAAATCACTTAATGCCTGTAACGTTTCTCGAACGGAGCACTGATTTTAAAAATAAAATATTATGATTTGCACGCATTGTTGAATGCTATAACCTTTCATCATAATTTGCCATATATTGCTGAATAATTCACAATAAGTTCTAGAGATGTTACCTTATTAACATGACCGCTACAGCCTAGCAAATTACGAGCGTCCCTATTGAAAGAACCTATAAATGGGTTAAGGAAAGACAGAGAGTCATCCGAAGTTTTCGTTTTTACCGACCGCTACCGATTGCTCTGCTTACCATGTCTATACAGAAGTACATCTATCTATTATGTGATCAGTTCGAGATATTTAAAACTCTGAATAATGGTGATGCCCTGATGTTATAGATGAATCACTTCATATTTAAAGCTGCCCATCCTGAGAGTACTGTAACAGTGGTCTCATAGTCGGGTAACTCTACCACAGTCGAGATGTGGTGTCGCATATATTTGAAACGATATAGGTGCTAGAAATTCAGTGTAACTTTACCGTCGTTTAGGGTAGTTATACGTAATATATACTGCGTTGCCATTGATATAAGTATTCTGTAGTGAGAACCAAGTATAGTCGGATTTGAAATTAATTTGGTAAATAAGCAAAAACTTCACCAATACTCTCAGATACATCCCTAATGATTCCCATCATTGTGTTCAACAAAAAATAGCGAGCCTTAATTTTCTAGACCATCGCCTAGTAATCTTCCCTCCCAATAAAGATAGGTTTGAAAAAGAAAAAGCGCTAATCAAGGATATAGCGGAGTGTAATGGATATTCTGTGGGTATAGTTGAAAAAATTATTAGGGAACGTAATTTAAGGAAGACTTCGAAATTCCTCGACCTTTCAAACTGAAAGAGAACATTCAGAAAAGTAAGTATCTATTCCTCACGATCCTCGATTCATCAGTGGTATTAGTCAGATTTTTAAAGATATAGGGATGACGGTAGTTCATTCATCAAGAAATAAATTAAAACAACTTTTAGGCAATCCAAAAGTCAAAATTAACACAAATGACAGGTCGGGGATTTGTGAAATCAGCTATAACGAGTGTAATCAAGGATATGTTGGACAGACCAGACGATCTATTCAAACCAGGTTCAAAGAACACATGGCACAAATATGGTGGAAGAGATAAGTCCAGTGTTGCTCAATATACCTTCGAGAACATCCATAAGATAGATACTAGCAACTTAAGATTAATTAGGAATGTAACAAATACTAGGCAGCTGGATGCATTTGAAAGTTTAGAAATTGAAAAGTGTAAAAATAGTACGAATAACGACAGGGGCCTATCCCACATAGCCAACTTTATTGGTTAGTTACTCATGGCTCACTGGGCTGCAACTGTGACGGTCGTAGCACAATGAGTCGCAACCGTGACGGTCGGCCGCAACAATAATTTAGGTATAAATAGGATACATTGTTAGCATAAAAGATATATAATTCTACTAATATAATGTCATATTTGAAAATAAGAAGAAACTGGCGCGTTTTGGGATATTATTTATTATCTATAAATCATAAATTACCTACAAAGGGCATGTATCCGTACCGATTACCCACACTATGTACAATATATTGTTTTGGTTTCTACCGGTGTCTTGATTAGTGACTCATCATCATCATCATGAGGTCATCAGTCCTAAGACTGGTTGGACGCTAACCTACGCATTTCGCTAATTGTGCTACAACCTACATCCTTTACTATTTGTGAGCAGTAGTCTAATCTAGGCCTACCTCTGCCTTTCTTCACTCCTATTTCTGCCTCCAAAATATCGCGGACTATTCCCCATGTCTCAGCAAGTGGCCTACCATTCTATCTCTTCTCTTCTTTATGTTTTTCCACATACTTCTTTTCTCGCCGACTTTCTCTAATACTTCTTCGTTTCTAAACCTATCAGTCCACGGTATTTTCATCATTCTTCGGTAACACCACATCTCAAAAGCTTCTAATTTCTTCCTACTTGCTTCCCCTACGGTCCAGGTTTCGCAACCGTATAGCGCCGTGCTCCATACATATGTTTTCAAAAATCTCTTCCTTGTTTCTAAGCGTATAACCCCCGAGCATAAAAGTGCTTTAGTTTTGTTAAAAGCTACTCGACCCTGCGCTATTCCTTGTTTTATATCTTTATCGCTTCTTCCATCTCAATTTATTTTACTTCCTAAATAAGTGAAGTCTTTAACTTCCTCCAATCTTTCATTATTAATTTGTACTTTCGTTTTTGCTCTGCTCTCGCGCCCTCTGCACACTAACACTTTAGTTTTGTTTTTATTCACCCTCATTCCGTATTCCTCTGTCAACACTGCCTCCATTTCGTTCAACGCTGATTCTAATTCCTTTAGTGACTATTTTATATAAATGATTTTAAACATTTATATAAAATATTTAAATAAAATGTTTAAAGGGAAATTGCACTAAGCACAGTGCAATTTCCCTTTAAACTGAAAATGAAGAAGACTAAATAATAATTTATTTTTCGTTATCTTTCTAAATAAGACACAACAATAGATCAGTTTATAATAGAAATATTATAGAACTATTTGGCAACATAAAAGACAAGTCATTAAAAAAGTCTCTGGGGAAATCTTTCTTATTGAATAGATGTTATTAAAGTAAAATATTTTAAATTAGATATAGTAAAAGATATAGCTGCAACAATACTTACAATTAAACTAATTGTAATTAATGGTTAATAAAATTTTTGTTACAGATTAATAATGCAGAATTCCCTTCAGTAGATTTCTTGTTTTGAATTGAAATTATTGTGTAGAAAAGTTAACCTAGGAAGCTTATATTGTTAACTCTTTAGCAACCCCAGTTAATTAGGTAACTAGGTTAACTAATTAACGACATATTCTCTTTAGATTCAAGCCACATAAATATATTACGAAATATGTAACATAGACGGTCCATTCTTCTGATACCAGCTTTTCCATTTGTGTATTAAATATCATTTACTCCGCTATTTAATCCGACCGATATATCATTTGCGTGTTGCAATATTATTAACTCAACGGTTACACTCATCAATCATTACTTTACTTTAATTAATAATTAAAATATTAAAACCAGCCATTCATTTTTATGACAGGTTTGAATTATTCATTTTTTACGTCTTTACACGCGACATTGACATATTGAGGTACACCCAGTCGAATTGATGTGGGAATTAAACCCACGCCCCAATCATTTCGAAACGGTAATCTAGGCCAGTTATTTACCCTCAGAAGATCTGGCCATGTCACAAATTTTTGGTCAGTAGTATTTATTAATGATCAGTAATAATACAAAAAAACAATAAAGAAGAATCTATAAAATCATGAATATAAGAAATAAATTAATTCGCAAGTTCTATAAAGCGTAAAATAAAACCACATTTATTATAAAAGACTTTCCAAATCATTGAAAATATTATTTCCGGACCTAATCTCATGCTCGACTCAATTTTGGAGAAGTTCAGTTCATGATTTTGTTTCTCATGGTATAATTACCTTCTTACACCATACTATATATATTTCTTACCAGGTACACAGTAATTTCTATAAATAAATAAGAGATCTGGTACCAATAGATTCGAAAGCCACCGAGTTTTGTTGGTTGTGTTTTGAACAGCTGAATAATTATTTCTTCTGAAAGAAGAGAAAAGTTGTGAAGTCCTGGAAGTCTTTCACAATAAGTTTCCTTATTATGAAGAAGACTACATTTTACTTCTAAATTTTTAAAAATGTGTTATATCTTTGTAAGGCAGCCAACCTCAAGTTTGATAAATAAATCAGTTTGCATATATCATTTCATGTAAACCATCGTCTCTTCATCAGTTGATCAAACTACCATCTTTATGGTGATCTGGTTTCTCATGTTTAATAAATAAATCATACTTCAATAGATTACTACTGTAATATAGACTACATCCCATAAGTATCACTTCTCCCCAAATTTGAGAAACTTTACTCATTCCTTGGTCATTGTCATCGAGAATTTGCCCTTTTAATGTGGGGTAGACATCCAGCCACTTCGGGTGTTGACTACTTACTGCTTAATGAACATTTTAAAGCGTGGAGACCGCCATAGTCCAACGGGATAATATATGAAGAATAAGAGATCAGATCTGTGGCAAAAACTCTGACCTAACCCTAGTTTTACGGGACACAGCATTCATAGTCATAGACAGAGGTACTATTCACTTCATCGCTATTTGTCAAATAGAAACCTCTCTTATCTTGCCGATAAAGGGAATAGTATACCTGGGCCTAGCTATAAAAACAAGCCACGGTATGAGATAAGAACCGTTTGGAATTTTTTTGTTTGGCAAATAGCGATGAATAAACTATAAGATATCATTTCCCTTTCAACACCTTCCTCTGCATCCTACAGATGCAGTATGCAAAGTCCTAAAATCAGTCACGACAATTAATATACGCTTATGTTCTACGCTTTCTTGATGAGCTATTTGTGGCAGTTGCTCTAGTTGGACCTGATCTCATTCGAGAGTTCGACGAGTCGTCAATTGATATAACTGGTGAAACTATAAATAATTTAATAAGAATAAGGCGAATAAAATAAAGAAAATCCATATAAGAAAATTACAAATTATTTATTAAAATTGCGATAATTATCACCCTCTATAACGAAACTCTGTTATACTGTTGTACTACCACTGCCTTGTACTCGTTATTACACTGTTAAAATTTGATAACTACCGTTTTAACAAACTGACAAGTATGCTTATAATTATTATCGATTTTGGCCAATAAAGACATACATCTCACAAACTATTAATTGTAGATAGATATAACATAGTAGTAGTAAACTTTGGTAAAAGTAAACATTAAATTAGCAGGAAAATTCAAAGATGAAACGTGCTCTTTTTAAAACCCTAACATTTGTTGGCACGCACAATGTATCCTAAAATGTAATGATCTTGAAAATAAAACTATTTAAACAACTACATATTAACATATTAATTACTAAACACAAAATGCCCTGCACTGTAGACTGCGACATATAAAATGTTTAACGAACCGTTTTAGTTAATGACCCTGTATATGAATGTAAGCAAGTATCGCCCACATCGTAGCCTTACTGCATGTCGTATTTTCAGTTACAGAAGATTTGGGCTTGGAAAAACCGCAATGTTCGTACTCACGTTGAAGAAATGCGGGTCAGTCGACCACTTTCTTTTCAAGTAAATATTGGGCATTAGTATTCAGAGATTTGCCCCATTAAATCAATTTGTATTCTCGGAAAAATGTGGCAAGGTAATCATAGCCTACTAATTTCAGTTGTACACAGTTTGAATCTTAAGAAATGGGATGTACTTCTAAACTGCTATTTAAATAAATATTTAAGATTTACTCCTAGTTCTATACAGCGTGGGGAAAAAGTCGAGAAATATGCATAATTGTTTTTGGAAAACTCATCAATTTAATTTTTTAAATTATATTGACTGACTTGCAAATCTAATTTTTTCAGATTTTCTGTTTGGGCTGTGTTATTATTATATTCATATTTTTTTTGTATTTCTACCGCTTTTTTATAAAAAACGAATTCCTTAAAGTTTTCAGAGTACCTACATCGATTATTTCGTGATAGAGGATAAACTTAAAATTGTAAAATACGGTTACAATAAAGAAAAAATATTTTACAGCTACACAGGTATTACGTTCAAACATTAATTTTTTACCATATATAAGTTGGAAACGTAATTGAAATCAGTTTGTGACTGAAAGGCGTACATTAATATCTGATAAAATATTTTTTGTTCGTCTATGAACAAAACATTCATGTAGAAACGTAACAAAAACTATTCTAAAACAAAACTGCTGAAGAAATATCAGATAACTGAGCTAATTAATTATTCTGTTACTATTACTCTCTGTTACTATCAAGTTAGCTTTACCAGGTAATTTTTTTAATGTTTGTTGTATATAATGACAGATTAAGATCTCCTGAAGAAGTTTGTCAATTGTTGAAACAAGAACATTCTAATGGACCACCTATTTCAAGGCCAACAGTAGATACGTAGACTAGATCGAAAATTTTCGGAAACTAGTAGTGCAAACTAGAGGACCTTCGTTGATAAGACCTCAAGTAAGGAAAAACATTAAATTAAATATAATACTTGAACTTTCAGAATATCGCCACACTTCTACTAAGTAACTGAGAAAAAAAAATCTTGTTAACCATTCGCCAGTTGAAATATATTGAAAAAACAAAAGTTCCACCATTTTAAAGCCCATTTAGTACAAAAATGTAATAAAGAAGATCCAGTACTTTACATATAGGAGTCATTGCAAAGATATACATAATATCGTATATTACATTGTGACCAAAAGCCGAAATTTTCAAAGTTTGTAATCAATGAGGATTATGATGTGCCCATTTGCGTTCAACAAGACGGAGTTCATGTCCGGTTACTTTTTAACGATATCTTCCCTTATAAACAGATTGGGCGACGAGGACCAATTGAATTGCCGCACCATTCGCCTGAGCTGACCACATTAGATTATGGAGTTACTTAAAATCGTAGGTTTATTTTAATAATTTAGAGGTTACAGATGATTTACAGAATCTCGATTCGAACTAATCGAAATGGAAAATGTCTGTCCGGAAATTACCACTAATGCCCTTGCAACCTCCTACAACCTGAAGCAGTAGATTCGGAGATCCCACAACAAACAGAGAAACCATCCGATGTCAACACCTCACGATAGCATTCTTCATTTACTCTGATAGCATACTATCTTCATTTTCAAAGAAGTATGGCCCAATTACTGCACCACTTCAAAATGTGTACTAAACCGTGCATCTCTGTGGATGTATTTCTTTCTCATGAACAACATGTGGATTTTCAGCACCCCAAATTCCACAATTTTCTTTGCTGACGTATCTGTCAAGATGAAAATGTGCTTTACGATTGAACAAAATGTTCAGTGCAAGCAAAATCAGCATCACCTTCATTCTTTTCTAGCACCCAATTAATAAAAGTACGACGTTTTAAATGGTCTATGAATTTTAATTGTTATGTAAACTGAATTTTGTATGCTGACAGATGCAATCTTTCTTTATATGTGGTGGTTCTTGACAAATTCAATTGTCATGCACGACGTCAAATTGATATGTTTGGATACACTTTCTCTCACTCTAGCAATATTTTCATCAGACCTACCACGAGGAAGACGTATTGGTGTTGCTTCATGAATGACAGAACCCGTCTCTTCAAATTTCTTGATTGAGTTATGAACTGTTAACTCTGTAGGCGCTTCATTTTGTCTAATTTTGTGCAAATTTTTAATGTAACTGTAAATGATCGCTCACTTTTATAAAACAGTTTGTACACAAACTATCCGTTGATGAACTGTTAACAACGGCATGTCGACGTCGTATGGTTTCCAGGTGATAGTCTTTAAATATTGACGCCTTATCTTACAACTGAGACACCCTATATGTTATTTCAAATATGATAGGAATTTTGATGCACTGTTCACGGATATGTGACTGTTTTCTAGACTTGCACTAGCACACACATATAATATACAGCAATATTTTATTAGTAGAATAAAGAAAACTTAAGAAATTAACTTTGTATGACTGTATTAAAAAGAAAAATATAATAAAGTGTTAATTTATTTTAAAAACATTTCATTTTCCTTTACTGTACAATAGGGACAGTAAGATGGCTAAAATTGATATTTACACTATGCGTGTTGTTGACTTTACTCAATTACTGATATGAAAATGCATTCCTGCAAATGGTAAAATCCTACCACAGCCTTGCGGTTCGATTTCCACCGAACTGATGTATCCCTATATATACCCCCATATGTTAGTGTAAAATTTTACACCACATGTAAGTCTACATAATGATTTTAAAGAAAAAGTTTACAATTTACTCTGATCCTATTTTTAATACTATACATATTATGTTATATAAAACTGATTTGTAATACGATAATACTTAGTTACAACATTTGGTAAACATATTAAAGCGTAACATATTGTAGCACATTTGTTCACATTTTTAATATTTATTTAAAGGTTTATTAATATTTTGCTGATACATTTCAAATGCGCTTGAATAAACGCTTGTATTATAACATCATTGATTATTTTTCTTATAATACGTATTGTGTGTAGTCGTTTAGAGAATTCAATAACGTGGCCTCTACCGTAGTGGGACCGTCTGAAACATAAAAAAAATACTATTTTACCCGCTCAATGATATCATTGGGGAGCATACCGAATGGGATCCATTTAGGTTTTGTAGGATCAGCATCTGTTCTAGCAGCAGCTAAAGCGTTCCTTATCGCCAACGGCACAGCACAGGAAATGCAAATTGGAGGTTCGGCAATTGCTACATATGATAAATACAAGATTGTTAAAATAGGCATTAAATTATTTTAATAGGTCATCTTAAGCGAACATGCGTAGGGAAAAATATGTTACGAATAGCAGTTGCATAACAGTGGTGAAACTTATTTACAGATACAAGTATTTTACTCTGAACCTGAAGGATAATTTGCCAAATTTCCCACAATTTCGGTACCCCCCGAATATCCCTTGGTTATTTTCATCTTGAGCTTCCACAAATCTCACTACTATGAGAACTGATTGTCAAAAAGCCATAGTCCGGGGCATAATATTTGGCGGCTAAGAGGGTTAATTCCAAGCCAAAGTACGTTTCTGCAGCAAAACCTTTGATATAGTGGGGACTTTACGAGGCCTTGGAAGAACCTCGCTAATGTTCTTGTGATTTAAAATGCTGTAACAATTTTCCTCTGCCATACCTCCATCACTATGAAATTACCAGAGTGGAACGAGAACAAAATTAACATACGCTTAACCATTAACATACGCTTATGTTCCACTTTTTGTCGATGAGGTTGGAATAGATACATCGGAATACAATCAATTATTCATATATAGTTTATTTCATCGCTATTTTCCAAATAAAAAATCTCAAAACATACCGTGGCTTGTCTTCATGGCTAATCTCAGGCAGACTGTTCCATTAATCGGCAAGATAAGAGAGCTTTTTATTTGGCAAATAGCGATTAAATGAATAGTACCTCCAAGATTTGCCGTAAATATCGTTAATGTGTTCTTGATAAATACAAATACTGGGAATCTGCATCACAGACCTGTTGAATTATGTTTTCCGGAAGCAGATCAGCATCAGTTCAGTGTCTTCCTTGTTCTATAAAATCTCCCACTGCAAGCAAAACATATAAATGTCTCTCCTGCCTTTAGGCATTTCTTCAGCCAATCCTTCCTTCACTGCCCTTAAAGGATACATAGTTATCGAATACTTTCACTAACTACCAGTTTATTCTGTGTATCTTCTTATGTCAGATTTTTCGCTGTTATGCTTCTTTCAACTATCGCTTTTAATTCTGTTCAACTTTCTTCTAACCATCTAGCCAGGGGTAAGAACTCGCATTCTCATCATACTATAGAAGTTGTTTTTGTTCCATTATATGCCTAATTGTTTCCTTTCTATTTGCTCCATCTTTTATTTCTTTGTTGGTTATGTGTGTTCTGCCCTTGAGGCTCGTCTAAGAAAGTCCATTTCCCTGACTTCAATTTTCCCCCTTTCTCTTAGTAGGTGTCCAACATTCTGATCCACAGGTTGTGATTGGTTGGTTGTACTGTGGATTTATAGATATTAACGTTTGTTTTCACTCCTATTTTAGCAGATCAGATAAGGGTATTTATTTTATGTATTGCAGTTTTTCACGCAATTTTTTCCTGAATTTACGCGAGCTCTTATATCTTCATCATACGATTCATCTCATATCTGAAAATACTTCCCAAATATTTATATTTCCCGTAGATTTCTAAAATAATATTATTTGTTACTTGGAAGTCTGATGACTGAAATGCTGAAGCTAAGTATACTGAAATTAATCGAGGAAGCCGTTACTCTGTGGTAGTTCATAATTCACAGCGGAAATGAGTAAAACAACTACTACGTTTTTAAGCCACTAACTATAGTATTTTTTGTGTATTCATAGTCAGTTTCCATCTATTACATTCTTCTGTTATTGTTTGCTTCTGTGTATTGCCATGTAAGAAATTTCTTCTTCGTCGTTCGCAGTTTCTATTTCATCGTTTGAAGATAAAAAAGTGTAGATTCGTCATCTATATGCACCCCCATTCCACTACACTTATTCATCCAGCTTTCTAATACGTTCTGCATTTATATGTTATATAGGGTGGAAGACAGGCAGCACCCGTATTTAAGGCCCCTGTTAGTTTTAAACTTTTGATAAAATTTTCTCCCAACCTCCACAATCCCTCGTTCATTTGTGTACATATTATATAACTTCTATTTAATATATGATTAATTCTACTAGTTCCTAGAATCTCAAATAATTTGAAAATATACTATCATCACACAGTTTCTGAAGTGCACTATGTTCTATTTCTTTTTCGATTCTACTTTTTTAAGATTGGGCCATACAAAGATCCTATTGAATTAGTTACACTACGATAGTTACAATTGGCTACGGGTTACAATTTTCCTATTATTGTTCTAATCTCGACTATTTTCCTTTTAGTTGTAATCAGTGGCGGCTCGTGATGAAATGAAACGGGTGTTCTGCACAGGGCCGATCCTAGAGTATTGGCCGCCCGCGTGCAAATTTCAAACATATTCAAACTACTGGTGTCGTAGGGGCCGCAAAAAAATTGCGCTGCAAGCGAAAATTTTGAAAATTTTCAAGGTCACGCGCTTTCCTGATACTTCAGAACTTTTATGTAAAATCCGTTTATACAAAAATATAGACTTTCACAAGAAACATTTTTGGAATTTAATACTTAATAAGCTGAATCTAGCTGCGCTTTAATATTAGTTGTTCCTAATAAAGCTAATTCCATTGTATTATGTAGATGGCTTTTGGAGTTGTCGTGTTTTTTTATTTTTTCAGATAAGTACACCAAATCTGTCACCCCTACCTCCGTCCATGCTTTATCACCGCCAAAAAGTAAACAAGGAAAACAAAATAACGCATTTTTTTGTTGCACCTACAAATCCAACTGTTCTTCGAATAAATGTCTCTATTAAATTGACGTTTGTATGCTTTTCCGCAGCTAACACCTGCAGTCTCAATAACAATATCGGGCAATGGCCTACCATTGTTTTTTAAATCAATTTTTTCTTCATAAGAGTATTTAAAAAATCGCTTCACATGAACTAAATTATAAACTAAATCCATTGTCACTATCACAGTATATAAATATTAATAATTAGTACAATAAATCACTACACAAATTCACAAAACAGTATTTAAAATCTCAAATTAACACGAAATACGAAATAGGTACGATTTACGCCCGCCCGAGGAGTTCGAAGGAGTAAACATTCACTGATGTTGCCTTTGCTGGAAAAAATACAGCTCACTGACCGTGTAAATTCGCGCATTTACGAGGGCCAAGTGTGGATTGTCGCGGGAGTTGAGGGGGAGGACGGGTGTGCTGAGCCGTGCTGAAAATTACCTCGTGTGGCCCAGTTCAATGTACCGCGACGCGCTCGCGTAGAGACCCAGATAATTCATCTGGTCTACTACTTAATAGAGGACGGCGGGCAGAATGCGACTTTAACGCAATAATTTGGTTAGCTGCACCAACAAACCAAATTATTTTATTAATAAATTTTAGTAATTATTATGTAATTATTTCTATTAGATATACAAATATCTAATTTTTTTGGCAGTTCTGCAGCTCTGCAGCACCTATACACCTGGTTGTAATTAGAATTAATTAGAAATATATCAAAGTCTTGTAGTACTTCGTCTTATAGTCATAAGCATTTATTAAAGATAATCTCTAATAGTTCCCACAAGATATTTCACATTCGTCGTATCTTGCCAGTTCATTAGGAATATTTCCTGATCCAGATGATTTATTGTTGTCATCTCTTTAGGCGATTAGCCTTTAGCCGAAGCTAATCGATCTAATTTATTTTCTTTGAAAATATTACTTTCACTAACTCTGTGAATATTGATTGCAGAATTATCAAATAGCACATTTTTTATATATATTTGCCTTGATCAGTATCGCTTATTAGTAATTAAATTAATTTGGTAAATATGAATCAGTTATCATATTTTCCTGTGTGGAACTAATACACAGTTCACCATAATGCGGAGGAAGATGAGCTTTCTACCCACACTAGCATCTATAATAAATTGGTACGTACTGAAAATACAGATCACCTTTATACACGCACATGTTTGAATGAGATGTCCTATGACCTAATATGGATGTTTGCGCGTATTTTTTACCTTTTGATCTAAGCACTCCTACGGGATTTGGATTATTTTCGGGAAATTTTATTCTGAAGTTGATCGGAATGTCTTTGGCTCCGGGAACTCTGTAGTTCCAGGTTCTGTTGGTTAAAATTTTGCCTTCCTCGTTGAAAATGATTTCTTCTGAGGTGTAATAACCAATACCTTAAGAGAAAGTAAAGGATTATAAAACTATAAACAATAAAACCAAAAAGATGCATAATGTGCACAGTTTATATTCAGTACAACTGATAGTATGATTTTCTCTTAATCCCGTATGAAACACAGATAAGTATAAGTTCATTCATAGTCGCAAAAGTATTTAAAATAAAAAAAAAACTAGTAGTAGACCGTTATTGAAGTTATGTACAATTTTCACTTTTTTCAACGATCCTAATATACTGTATACATATTAGGATTGTAGCTCTCGTAAAATAATGAATAAATTTGTTAAAAATTCAAGGATAAGCTTTTGAGAAAATTTCTCAGACTCGTCAAATTTTATTTCTAGTTGTACATACAGGATGATTTGATATTATAATTATATTTATTAGCGTGAGTACAGATGAATTAAAAAATTATTTAAGAAAAACAATTTTGATATTTCAAAATACTAAATTTAATGGTAATGATTATTTAAAAGTTCGACTAAAAAAAATCTTCAAATCATGCACTGTTGGCTGCCTAACAGCAGCAAAGACCATTAATAAATTATTTTTGAACAATGTCGATAACTTCAGTAGGTATACGAGGTACCCAAAAGAAACCCAGCTGCTGTTGTGGTGGGCGGAGTTTTTTTGTAGTATCGCGTTCTACCACTAGAAGTATATAGAGCTATCATTTCCGAGTTAGTAAGTTAAGCGTCGTCGCTAAAGAAGGTTTCGTTCGGCTTATGTGAATTTTTAGTGAGAGTTGTTTTGTGTGCTCGGGATTTTTTTTCGACGTGAAAGGAGTTGTCCAACAATTCGGGAACACCTCATTTAAATAAGCACGAACAGTTATTGCAATATGGGGAGGTGCACCCTATTGTGCAAAGAAGAAGTTACTTCTCAGAAGATCAGGTTTCTCTACATCTGGATATAAAGTTATAAGTACAGGAATAAGGTCGTCTCGAACAAAATCCAAATATCTTGCGCCACTTGGGTTCATGTCAATGAAGTAGGGACCCAGAATTCTTCCGTCGACTATGCCGCAACATACATCCACTTTCGTTTAATAATCATTGCCATTAAATTTAATATTTTAAAATTTTAAAATGGTTTTTCTTAGGTCCTTATTTTCTTTTAAATGGTAACGTATATAATAAATATGTTTTTTCACATTCTGTATTAAAGAACGGGTTTGCTATTAAAAAAAATATTCATGTCCCCATGAATCCTACACGAGTCACCCTGTATGTATTAATTAAATTTAAAAAAAAATGTACAACTAAAAACAAGACTCAACGAGTCCGGGTTTTTCTCAAATTATTCCTTGAATTTGTATACGTAATTCGTTGTAATTATGTGTGTGTATTTCTGTTTAGTATTTTTTCTAATTATAACCCTAAAAAATCCAACAAAAAACATATTTTACTTTTTGTATTTCTACTTTTATGTTACCACTCTTGCACTATTTATGTTACTAATATATTAACCAACATAGAAAATGTAGCGCCAAGTAAACACGATGTAATTCGATTGAATTTAATAATTTAATAATTAATCAGAATTATGCATAATTCTAATTAATTATTAAATATAAACTTTTAATAGTCGTGTGCAACGCAAATCTCAATAAATAGTACCAATTTCTTATATAACTGTTTTACTTTTCCGCTCTCAACTATACCAGAGCGGAAAAGTAATGTAATCATATAAAGAAAAATGCCAAATTTTTCGGCCTAAAAACTAAAAAAAAATGGTTTTTAAAAAAAATTTGCTGTGTGCATGTGTCGTTGTCGTCGTTGTCGTTGTCGTCGTTGTCGTCGTTGTCGTCGTTGTCGTCGTTGTTGTCGTTGTTGTCGGCATTTATTCTTGTTAGCACGACAGCTCAACTAAATTGTGACGGATCGATCGGGTTTTAACTGATTCTGATCGATGATGTCTCACAGACGACACCTATTGATTTTGAGGTGGATATAACACACTCTATCATGTTCATGGGTGATGAGAAAGCATAATGGTGGACCATTTGAGAAATTTTGTTTTGTTAGCACGATCATTCAATTAAATCGTGTCAGATCGATCGGGTTTCGACTGATTCTGATTAGTCACGTCTACCAGATGACATCTATTGATTTTGAGGTGGATAGGACACACCCTACCCTTTCCATCGGTCATGAGAAAACACGAGGGTGGACTATTTGAAAAAAGTAAAACTGTCGCCTAAAACACATATTCTGCATTTATGTGTTGGTTTATTTTTTCTCGGCCACTCAATTTCGGGATAGAGATGTTCTACGTGCGGAAAAGTCCGTTTTAAGGTTTTAAAACTGTTTATTTCAAATTTAATTAATGTTTGTTTGAAAGGTGGTCAACATTGGCGATATGTAAATAAATATATGAAAATTTTAAAATTTTCTTTGGACTTTGTGAGTATTTCTTTACTAATAATATCTTCAATAATATTTAATTATTCAAAGATATGTAAAAACAAAATTATTATAGAATCCTTAAGGGTAAGTACCACTTATTTAAGTATTCAACTGTTTCTTCGGTTAGTATAGATTATATATAACTATAAATATATCGGGTGATGCAAAAAAATATTTCCGAAACTTCTTTATTGTTTATCGATTTCTAATGTTTAGGGCTCGTTTGAAATGTAAAACTTGCAGCTAGATAACTTTTTGCCAGAAACTGTTATAGTTATGTTTAACAAATCAGACGTATGCAATCATTTGCTTTCAAAATGTTGCCAGAACTCTAGCCAAAATAAAGACTATGGGTTAGTCAAATGTGCAAGGTTTAAACATCACAATGCAGAACTATTTGTGATGAATTGTTAACTTAGTGCAAGCTCTAACTCAAAAAATTCAAAAAATTAAAATTCGATGAATGAATAACATCAACCGAATAAAACGGTTTTAGGCCACCCAATATAAGTTTATTTTTATTATTAAATATTTTTGCAAGGCTTGCTAAGGTTGCTAATTAAGTTCGTAATTAGCAACCTTGCAAGTTCTAACTCCTTCTTCCGATGACTGACAAATTACACGTAATAGTGGGTACATTTTTTTTAATATTCTTCGATACCTCTCCCAGTAATGACATTACTGTTCATGAACTTGCATAGTACAGTATATACAAATAGTTTTGAGAATTATTAAAACTTACCCATGACAAATGCTCCTTCCACTTGGCCAATATCGATTAGAGGACTCATACTGTCTCCTACGTCTTCAAGGATGTCAACTCTTAAAATTTGCTGTTTACCAGTCAACAGGTCAACTTCGACCTCTGTTGCGCATACTCCATAGATCAGATAGGACTGAATGCCGGGTTCGTTCTGCGAATAACTAAATGAAAGAGTTTTAACACACTCGTACTTTTAAATTAAGTAAAAATAACTAAGTAACACTGACTTAGTGTTCCACAAAACGCCAAAACACTACACATTACACTCGACGCGCGTTTCGCCGACAAAGTTGGTATTATCTGGAGATGATTAAAACTATTCAGTTTGATCAGTTTTAATCATCTCCAGATGATGCCAACTTTGTTATTGTTGCGTTTAGCAAAACGCGCGTCGAGTGTAGTGTATGGTGTTTTGTAGAAAATTAAGTCAGTAAAGGTTCCAACTTTCTCCAGTAATGACTAGTTTCCCCCATTTTATTATTATTTAAAAATAACTAACAGGTTGGATTCAATTTCAATGGCTCCCTGAAGCCAGTTATTTCGGTCGACACCGATGGCTGAAGAATGCTAGGAAGCTATGGAATATTTTTCGAAGACTTAAACCTTCGAATCAGTGAATCACTGGACACCTATTCCACAGTATTCCAATGTGAAATTGGGTGTAGAATGTTATAACCTATTCTGTACATTCCCCACACCACTTGATTTTTCTAAGCTACCTGGTATCACTCAATTTTCTAAGACGCCTCCCACCACTCGATTTTATGAATTCTGGCATCGTGAAAGGGTTATCAATATCGGTTGATTAAATTTTTAGAATAATTATATATACAGTGCTGTGAAAAAATGTGGATTCGCCTTTAATTTGGACTACATTATGAGTAAAACTCAAAACTGACAATACTTTTATGGATATATTGGAGCGGTATATTATGTGAAATCAATATTTATATTACTAGTTTTTAGGATCTCATGTATTGGTGAGTAATAGAGATTTATGAAAAAACGGGTCTGCAGTTTGTGAAAAATTATAAATTCACTGCTGTTTTTTAATAAGCGAATGTTCATACTATTTATTAAATTGCTGCAAGTTGTGTTTGCTAGGTATTTTGTCCTAAATTGTTAGGTATTTTGTCCTAACTACAATAGTTGCCCATCGGCAACTACAATTCGACGCTTCATTTCATCAGCACTTTCAATTGACGGCTTTGTTGGATTGGATACTACTTGCCATAATTCTCCATAGATTTTCTGTCGGGTTAAGACCAGTACTTAATGCTAGCCATGGCATAAGGTCAATTCTATACTGTTGAAACCAGTTTTTTATGAACCTTGCAAAATGAATAGGTGCATTATCCTGTTGAAATATTGCACCATCATCGTTAATCAGTAAGGGTTAGAAATGATAATAGGTAATCTTCTAATAGGTTTTCCATTCCAATAATTCCATTATGAGGAATATGAGGAACACTAACGTCATGAACAGGTTATCAATATTAATTAAGCATCCGAATGGATTGCTGATATAATGAATGAAGATTGCAAAATAATTCCTTCCAATAAACCTGACAAGAGTAAAGAATGTTGGACCCTACAATACATGCGACACTACACGCTGAGCGCCACAAAGCCAGGTGGGTCAAAGTTGCGGGCAAATAAAAATACTTTTAACTGCACCTTGCAACAAACTACCAAAATATTGCTTCAATCTGTCTCGTACAAATCTACAAATCCTAATAGGATTTTTGACAGGACCAAGTCCAAATAAAGATCTCCATGTTATTGGCTATACTGTCACTGTCACTATGTGTAGAAGATGAAATTTGAAGAATGAGACTACAGAACATATTCGGAAGAGCTACTCCGCACTCGCAATAGAACCAAGAGTAATTTTGGGGAACTACTGGCTAAAAGCGGCCGATCTTCGTCGACTATCATCGAATGCACTTCTTCAATACACTAACGCAGTGGGATAGATGAGGAAGCGTGGTCGGGGTTTGGCAACAAATTGGCAGTTCTGATGAAGGCGGTACAATGGGTCTGAAATACACAATATCCTGAATTCATTTGGACTTCACTTGAATATTTGAAAAAGAAGATATGTTCGTCAAATGAAGTAGGAATAAATTCCGTAAGGGAGTGGTTTGGAGCACAAGGCAAAAAATAATTTTCCAATATCTAGTTATATGCTAAATTAATTTATTAATACTTCATAGTGTATACTTACAAGCCAGATGCACTCAGATGAACGCTAGAATTGTAACACTGATTGATGAGCTCCTCCCAGGTCGGGTCCTTCATCTTATCCCTTACGGGTTTTATTCTCTCGAGAAGAATATCACAGGCTTTTATTAGAGCCTACAAAAAATTGGTTTACATTGGTTTACAATGACCTAATACTTAAAAATAGAAAATGAAAGCAACATGAATTGGATGAATATTTTGTTTTTATGTTTACAATATAAAGCTTGACAGAAAAAATATGCGAAACGATACATCACATTTCTTCATTATATTTAAATTATGCGAGTTGTGCAACATTGCACAACATCTTGTAACCTGTTAATTGTTGATATATATGACCGCACCTATATTGGTGTATTGGTCAATAGTAGACATGGAGCTCAACTATATTGTGTGTGGAGTTTAAGTTAGCTAGAGATTGAAAAATCACAATATGTATTGCACATTACATCTGTGACCTGGATCCATATATGATCAGTGTCCATCAACCTCTATCTGACAGCGCTTCGTCAAAGAAAAGAAGCTCTGCTGTTCTTATGGACATTTGAGAACAAAATTGAGAAAGAAAATTTATCCTCACCCAAGTATCTCTGCTTACTTCTGTTCTCTCTAGGTTAACAATCAAAATTATAGAATTTGGGGAAGATAAAATTCCCAAGTCCTTGCTTCTAAACCCTTATATCCTAAAAAACTGAAAGCTATATCAGCGATATCAATCCACTATAAGGCACCTGCTTTTACGAGAGATAACATCGATCAGACGAATATATACGTCTTTTGGTCATTGAAATTTTATCTGTTAATCAGAAGAAGTGACATTTTAAGGCATTAAGCATTATTATTAAGCTGACTGTAGATAGAAGTAAAATTGTAAAATGTTCTAAAGTTTGATTTAAAATATCGAAAAACTAATGTCTAGTCTGTAAAATAATAGAACTGGAAAACAAATATATATATTTAGGCGTTCCATTTTCAGCATCCTCATTATTCCATGAAATAACTTAAACGAAAGGTTATTACTTCTACCAAAGTATACACAAGATCATTTAGTTAGATTAGAGGCGGATACAGTAAAACTAGGATACGAGTATCTGGTTTTCAAGCAATGCCTTAATTGGGTGGAAAGGCTGCTATCAATGAACAACTCTAGACTGCTGTGTAGATGTGAAAAATATCATCATAGACTACAGCAAATGAATTCCAAAAAAAATATTAGGTATAACTAGGTCATCTAAGTTAAACTATTTTTTATAATACTAATTATTTGCGTATATGTAATGATATTTCCTTGGCTTCACTAAAATTTAATAAGAAATCATTACTCCTGAAATATAAAAATTTTTTGCACGAACATGATATACAAAAAGCAGCTGAGTGTCATTATGCTCTATTTCATGAGTATTTCTTCAATAGGAATTATTATACCATCGACCAAACCATTCAATGTAGTCTCTCTCAGTTATTCAAACATGTATTTACATTATTTAAATTATCTATCAATATTTCTCATATAGTAGGAAACTTCTCGAGAATGCAAAAAAGCAAATAACTGATAACTATCAATTTAAGAAAAATACAAATCAATAATATTTAACACCTTTTAAAAACAAATTGATGCAAGAGCTTGTTTCTAATATATTTATCTAGGTAATTTAGTTTGCTAGTACAGACTTACAGATTCACTATAATTGAAAATTATTATCTTATGCAACCCCATATTTCTCTTTGGAATATGAACAATTTCCCAATTCATAAAAAATCAAAAATACCCACAATGCTATTTTAAAAACAGTAAAGCTGTAAATGACCATCGAAATGACATTTTAATATAGGTAAACATCAATAACAACAATGAGTTTACAACCCCAAATTTCGTCGTTCAAACCTTTTACTCCGTATTTACTTACTTTGCCTTTTTTATATATAAAATAGACATGGAATTTGCGATGGTATAATACCTTATTACATTTGATATCTTAAAAATTACTTACGTAACACACTGCCTCACTAGTCAAACTTCCCCCAGTAGTTGAGGCATTTGGAGCTATAACATTGTAACTTGGCTTAACGGCTACCTTCTCCAAAGGAATATTAAATTTGTAAGCACACACCTGCGCCACCTACCAGATCAAATAGAAATCATTGTTATTTTATTAACATTAAAATAAAGTTATTATCAAAATGCATACATCATACAGAGTGCTCCAAATGTATGGAATAATGATTTTACAGTTGTAATTGTATATTACTCCATATGAGTGAAGATGGCTGTTACTGTGTAGACGTCCATTTTGGTACTCCTTTTAATAATTGTGAACTGATAAAAATAATGAAAAACTGTGAATTAAAATATAAAGTGCCACATAATCCTAAGAGTTCAATAATGCAAGTGTAAATTCTTGTAAATAATACTAAGTGCATATAACTGCAGTTGATAAGTTCACGCAGATATTAGGTTATAATCCTAAAAATCTAATCCGACTATAATAATTAAAAGGATGAGTACGAACAATAAAGCAAAAACACATAGTGAATTTTCGATTGAAGGCCTAATAATAAGTTTATACCGAATTTAGGGAAAGAATAGAAAGTACCATGGATAAAAAGTTTTCTATATTCCATAAGTTAAATGATCTTATTTAATTCCATTAAAAATGTAAGTGAAACAGTAACTGACAATGAGAATGATATCCTAATTCTAAATAAAAAAATTGATACACTAGAGTAATCCGCCAGAAACAACTCTAAGAATTTACTAAGAAAGCAAAAATAATTTGCTAAGAAAGGAGAAAATATTGCAGTTTCTGAAAATGTAATTAATTTCCTTTCGTCTCAACTTGGAATGAGCTGTAGTAAAGAGGACTTTATTAGTATTTATCGTATTGGTAAATTCAATGGCACCAAAAATAAGCCACGCACAATTGTAATAAATTTTATTAACATAAATAAACGTCTGGAAATTATTAAAGGAAAGAAACTCTTTAAAAAATAGTTCTGTCTTTATCTTCGGCGATCTTACTAAACAACTATTTGATTTGTTCAAAGTTGCGATGAAAAAAAACTAGTTTCTAAAAAGGCATGGTCATCAAATGGCAATATTTATATGTGTGATCAAAAGCAGAAAAGACGTCTAGTGTTATGCGAAGAAGACCTACTTCTTTAACAACGTGGTCTACCTATGTGTTTAATTTAATCTAGTTAAGTTTTTGCCCCAAGTTAATTTCATAGAATTTGTTAGTTTTCTTTGCCTTACTTCATCTGTATTAATTTTCATTTTTTTTTGTATTTTGAAGTTTTGTGTACCGTAACTAATTAGATATATAAATATGGTTAATAATGTAAATATAAATTTTTCACATCTAAACATTGGATCAGTTGTCACATGTGTTTTCGGAATTTTTTTTATAGATAATTGATTAGATATTGTGGGTTTATCTGAAACTTCAAGCATAAACATAGTTCTGCCCAATTTGAAAGGTGTTTTAGCAATAACGTAATTAGAGTATTTAATGGTATACCTGCTTCTTTAAATCAACTCTAAACATACTCGTACATGCATTCCAAAAACAAATTAAAAACTGGATAAATTCAAAACCTTTTGTTTTAATAGATACTAATATTAAAATATTTAAACCATATTTTATACATAATTTTCAATAACATTAATAACTGTAATCAGCCACAGTCTTTTGTTTTGTTTTATTTTAATTATTTGCTTTCGGTTGGTTACATGGAAGAGCGTCTTAAGGCCGAATGTCGCCAATCTAGTTAACAACGTTTTTGTCATAATTTTGTATTGGTTATTGGAAATAAAGGCACTATTATTATTATTATTATTATTATATATTTGGGTTTGACATGCATTTATCATTTACAACATGTGCTACCGTTTCTATGTTGAAAAGTAATTCACCTAAAAGCAGTTTAAGAAAATGTTACGCTTATGCAATTTTAATCTACATAACAATTTGGGTAACAGTGTCCCAAACTATTTTCTTTAAACTGAAAACTAAGTAAGCTGAATAAAACAAGGAATCATGCGATATTCTTAATGAGGTTTATCCAGGTCCTACCATCCAATGGGTTATATGATCTTTGATTCTGATCTAGCGAATCTAATTCATGAAACTTTATGACAGTTTGGTCATAGAAAGTTCAAGGAAATTTTAGGGGTAACCAGAAATCGTCACTGTTCAACTCGCTGGATATATTTAAACCATAACAGTAAAAGTTCAACAGGTCATTCGTTGAAAATGAGAAAACACTGTCTATAAATAGCCATTTTTCTCTACGAATTATTTGACAATTATTAGCCCATTCTTGGGATCAACGAAAATTCTAACATTATTTGAGACAACGCCACGCCTACTTTTAAGATTAGTTATTGGCAAAATATTCGTTGATAATTAACATCTGATGATCTACACAAAGAGGAATCAGTTATCAAATTGGTTCTTTCTTCGTAAATGATAGTCTAACTAGGGACTGATGTACCAGGTATGTAAATATGAAACAGAAATTTCTTGTATAGAAAATACGCGTTTATTGTATGAAAATTATAAAAAATATTTTATTTAAAGTATTGCCCATTACTAGCTATACATTATCCCATCTCTCTGATAATTTGTGGATTCCATGCCAAAAAAATTCTTGCTCTTTTAAGGCAAACCAGTCATCGAGTCATTTTCATACATTTTCGTAAAAAATGAAGCCCTGCTCAACAATTGCGTGTCCTATCGATGCAAGTAAGTAGTAATCGGATGGAGCAAAGTCTGGTGAGTAAACCGCATGCGAAAATATTTCCCAACTAAACGCCTCCATCGTTTCCTTGACCGGTTTTGCTGTATGGTATGGCGCATTATCATAAAGCAAAATCACTTTATGTTGCCTTTTTTGATATTCTTGTCGTTTTTCATGCAAAGCTTGATTCAAATCGATCATTTGTTGTCGGTAGCGTTCAGTATTAACGGTTTGGCCAGGTTTTAGCAGCTCATAATAGATCACACCCTTCTGATCCCAACAAACACAGAGCATTGTCCTCTGTCCATAGCGATTTGGCCTTGCAGTCGATGTCGATGGTTCACCTGGAGTTACCCATGATCTTTTACGCTTATGATTCTCGAAATATATCCACTCTTCATCGCCAGTCACAATTTGATGGAGGAATGACTGTCTTTTGTACCTGGCGAACAACATTTCGCAAATGGTTTTTCGGTTTTCCTGCTGTCTTTCATTCAGTTCATGTGGAATCCATTTTCCCATCTTCTGGATCTTCCCAATTGCTTTCAAACGTATGGAGACGGCTTATAGTGTCACATTTAATTGATCCGCGAGTTCTTGTTGCATTTGAGCGTCATTCTCATCCAACAATGCTTGCAATTCGCTATCTTCAAACTGTTTCGGTGGTATTCCACGTTATTCGTTTCTCACGTGAAAATTGCCACCTTTGAATTTTTTAAATCATTCAACGCACTGTGATTTACCAAGAACATGCTCACCGTAGGCTTAGACAAGCATTCGATGCGATTCTGCAGCAGTTTTCTTCAACTGGTAACAGAAATTCAAAGCTATGGGCAAATCGTAGTTTCCAGGGACACAATTCGATATGTTCTATTTAAAACGCTGTTGTATGTATTGTTGTGAGATAAAAACCTTCATTAGATGTCAAAACAAGAAAATGGCGCCAATGACACAGAATGGCGGTAATTAAATTAATAGCTAGGCCATCTATGGACAAATCTCGGTTTCATATTTACATACCAAGTATATAATTATTTCAACTGCATATTATTTTGGATTGCACTGATTTTGTTCCAATGGATATACTCCAAACCTGATAGCTTTGGTTTCGGCAAAATGGAGCACTACAAACCTCCTTACCAGTTGAATGTAGTCGAATATTTAGATGTGTTAGATCGATAAAGAACAATTTAGTCAGTTTTGAAGCAAGTGTAAACCTCTATGAAAAATTACCAGCCACGAGAGGTATAAAAATAATATTAAATCCCAAATATACAATAGAAAACTGTGGTTGGTCATTAACGTGGCAAAGGATCCAAAAAAGATTCCGTTGACAATGTTATATTGCAGAGTGGGACACTCTAGTCATTATTCGCAGACACATTATTATGGCTGTAAAATTATCATTCCATGTGAAGAGGAGACTTAAATAAATAGCAATTTACTAACATAATGGAAACTAACTCCCTAAACATTAATTTAAATCTCACCTTTGTATTAATACCTTGCCCCACTTCTATACCACCATGAGATACCACAACTCCACCATCTATGTGAAAAATTGACACCAAGACAGTAAAGTTACCCATTACCTCCAAAGTCCATGCCATCGGTACTAAAGATAGACCCCTCTTCTTCCACCTGTTTGCCTACAAAAAAATATATGTATAACCGTATAATATCCAAAATATATATTTATTCAATTCATTAACGATTAATCAATAATGATATTATAAAATTTAAAGAAAATGTATTCTACCTGATTATAATCGTGTATGGCTTGCTTTCTTGTTTGAACTTCGCCCCAGCTTTGCATATCTTTCCAGAACTGCAATAGTTTGGGATGTTTCGCGTTATCGATATTAGCAATCTTAACATCAGATGCTTCGATGTTTAAGTCATAAGCTATATGTTCCATTATACTTTCTATGCAAACCAGACCTTCTAGCGTGCCTAGAAAATAAACACAATGCAAACAGAGGTCGCTGCAAACAGAATGCCATAGATTTCATCCTCGCCACAACTGTCTCGCCAAGTCGACTGTTCGACGTTTCGTGGTCAAATTCGAGGCAACGAGTTTGATAAATAATGAGCCAATACCGAAATGCAAGGTCTGCTGAAAACATGCTCCTCTGCGTGAGAGTGTACAGGAAACCCAAAGCATTCAATTTCTCGTCATTCACAAGAGTTTGGCCTTTCTGCGACTTCAACATGGCGACTTTTGCGTCGAGACATGGGTCTGCACCTGTATAAAACCCAACTGACCCAGGAACCTAAAGTAAACGACCATAGATAACGCCGTGTGTTCGCTGGTTGGGCTCTGGATCAGTTGGAAGTTGACCCAAATTTCGCCAAAAAAATCATCTTTAGCGACGAGGCTCATTTTTGGGTGGGTTCATATGTAAACAAACAAAATTGTCGGATTTGGGACGATACCAATCCACACGAGATACACCAGCATTAAATTCATCCCGAGAGAGTCACTGTTTGGTGCGGATTTTGGTCTGGTGGAATAATCGGTCCGTACTTCCTCCAAAACGAAACTGGCATCGTCATAACAGTCAACGGCGATTGCTACAGATCGACAATAAGCAACTTCTTGTAGTCTAAACTAGATAATATGAATACCGACGACATGTGGTTCTAACAGGACGGCGCTACGTGCCACATAGTGCATGCCACGATGGACATTCTGCGCGATTGATCGGACTGGTTATCTCAGAAAAGATTAGAATGGCGTAATTTTATCTTAAAATAGACACAAGATTGTTTCGTCGCATTGTACAAAAACCAGTTAGGTTAACATTTTCGATAAACACACTGAAAATATAGAAATTCATATAGCAATTAACGACCCAGTCTCAGAAGTACATGGAAAATCTTCTAACAAAAAGTTTACAGAAGATTTGTTTAACAAGTAGAGATTAGAGTCCGATCCACAAAAATGTCACATGGCAGTTTTTAAGGCCTTTTGTTTTTTTTTACGCTTCGACTGTTTCCCTGAAAAAACAGTACATCGTCCATTGGTCTTGAGATAATATTCATTGGATCCAAGTGCACACCCAGCATCAAAATAAAATAAATTAATAGAATGATAGCAAGTGGTCTTTTAGGGCCTTATTTCTTTGAAGACTACCGACTAAAGACTAAAATTTTACTACCTTCGACTTTCAGCTTCAGAGTTTCAGCTTTAGTAGTTCTCATCAAAATAATTCGGATGATTATCTTCCACGGCAAAGAATTTAGTTTCAAGAAGACGTAGCTTCTTCTCATTTTAGTGGCATTATCTGATCTTTTATGACGATACTTTTCCTGTCATATAGATGGGGCTATGAGAACCATCTAAATTTCCACCACGTCCACCTGGTGTGACTTTCTTGGACTTCTTCTTGTGAGGTTTCTTTTAATAGGCTAAATGATTTAGAGGATCTAAGGCAACGAATTTGAATAAAAGTGGTAAATATCCGCCCTGGTAGTCAATTCAAAGTACAATATTTGCAGTGTTGTTGACACTTTTGAAGGCAAATAATTCCTTGTTAGTTGAAGAGGAAGTATTATGTCTGAATTGTTGACGCTGCGTACATAATACTTACATCTAAAGATTTTGAAGGACACATACAGAGAAGATGCGCTATGAAGTTTTTGACATCCTGCTGTATATGTAAAATTTTTCCAAGAAATTTATATAATAAGGAACTTTAAATAACAGAACGTCAAGTTATATAGTGTCACATAGTATGACTGTATTCGAGAACACACAAATTTGGTTTATAAAATCTGATTTTCAGATGATAGTGGGATTTTCTACGGAAGCTTTATAAGAATCTTCATAGGGAAGACACGCAAAAACTAGAAAAACTTTATGCTTGGACAGACCTTTTGGGAAATCGTATTTTTACTCTCAAGAATATCAATGGATCAATCATATCAATGGTATCTTGATTTACCAGAGAATATGATAGATCTCATGATCACCTAAATATTAGAAGATGAAGTAAGGGAATTTTTGCCCCAGATTTCCTAAGCGATGGATCGGACGAAGAGCTAGAATGCCGGCCAGATCACCAAATCTTACACCACTCGAATTATCTCTATCGGAACACCTGAAATCGAAAGTTTATGCCACTAAATTTGGTAATCTTGAAGAGCTTAAGGCACAAATTGTACAGAAGGGTCAACCACTAACACCAGAGATGTTACAAAAGCAGCTCGTGCATAGTTTGAACAACAATTGCACTTATGCATGGAAGTCAGGGGTTGCAATTTTGAATACCTAAATAAATAATTTAACTTAATTATTTTGTTAAGTAATTACTTTTTTACTAAAGTTTTCGTTTGTCTTTGTTTCCTTCTTACGCTATTATTTTTTTTTAAATAATATAGAAGATGCATGGATCACTCAATCTATCCTCCATTTGAATATTTTAAAGGGTAGTTATGTGAATAATCGTAGTGGCTTTAATTTAAAAAGATGTCCCCTTAGAGACAATAATCGATGTCTTTTCAAATGAGACACTCTGTACTTCTGATAAAGAAGATTGACGAATATATTGAAGAATATATTACTGGCTAAATATGCGGCCATTTTCTGATTACATATACATATATTGGCTACAATTTAACACATTTCCATTGAACAAATTACGGCGAAATAAGAAATACGCTTTTTTTATCAGATTGTTCTCTCAGTGTATAACTAAATATTCCTTAAGGGAGTTTCTCCGGTACCGTCCGGATTTTTTGTTCAGAGACTGTACTCTATACTCAGACACTACATGTATACGTATACCCACAACTACATGTTTATTTGTTGAAACTAAACACATGGCAACATTGCATTGTGTCGTATTTTAATCTGTTGTGATTGTGTATGTCCCTGACTGTGTAAACTTTTTCGGAGCGTGAAGGAAAATTTATAAAAAAATTAAAAATGAATTTTGGCCGTTATGTATGTAGATGAATTACGTGGCCAGTTGCGGGACAATAATGGAAAATGTGCAAAGCAGAAAGTAAGTTTAAACTATTGCAAAAATGAATCCTGCGAAAAGTAAACAGAGTAACTAACCTAAGCATTGGATGACGTATTGTTGAATTAACTGAGCTTAGCAAAACTTTAAAATGTGAATGTAAAAACGTTCTTTCACTTGAAAAAATAAAAAAGGAAATTCGTTTAGGACTAAATTCAATTTTAGATATTTTTTGTAACGAATAACACTGCATTGCTAGACGCTAATTGACAAGTTCTCGACTTACCCAGCAAAGCTTAAACTGGCATATTTTAAAAATGTTTATATTTTCAACAAATCGGGCAACATCTAATTTTCTTAATTCAAAATATTCGTAATAAACTAATTGTATAGATGAGTTGTTTTTGGAAAAAATGTATAGAAAAGTTTTCAAGTTATGATGTAAAATGTGTAGCTTTTAGTCTGGTACATTGAAACCATGCAAAAAGTTCCAACTTTGATGGCGAATATCTATCTCCTTTATTGTACGGGCAAAAGTTTTTCATTTAAGCAATTACCTTGGGGAAGTTTATTCTTTATATGTACCCGAAATTTGATGAAATGTATAGAAAAGTGGGTTTCCTGAGAAACTACCTTAAACGACTTGTTTGTACTCACCAGGCGCCCGTGTCCATGTATTGGCATGAATGTCGGTGTTTACTTGGTAAACAGAGACCGTCCACGGGCTGATATCATAGCAATTCTCAAACATACCCAATATAATCATAGCCACATTTTCATTTCCTCCTATGCCGTAGTTTGTATATAGATCCGCCTCTAAATACTGAATGACCCCCTTATTGTTCACCCCTACCTCGTATTCGGTATACAGTGGGTACCTCTTCCCTATAACGGACATATTCTGCTGCAGAGGCATCCACATTTTCACTGGCCTCCGAAGTTTTTGGGCGGCTATCCCGGCGGCGCAGGAAATCAGGGTATTTCTGGAAATTTTCGACCCGAATCCACCTCCCAGTCGTCGAACGTGTACGTTGATCCTAAAAAATAATTACCTGTTTGATTAGACGGTGGGGGGAAGTACCAAAACTGATTATCTATTGATACAAAACTGACTATCTATTGTATCAAATATCGACATTTGGATGACAGAAATTTTACTCAACTTGATAGGAAAACTATTTCACATAATGAAAGGAAATTGAAAGGTTACTTCTATTAGAACGTTAGTAAAAAGTCTATATTGAATGTTCTAAGAAATCTAAAGACCACCCATGTAAAATTCATTTGGTTCAAGAAATCGTAGCAAATAAATTCGAATCATACCAAATAGATGGTCTGCTACTAATGAGAAACGTTATTTAGGGTATTTCAATAAGGACGCTCGATTTTTAAATGTAAATAGAACAAGTTGTGTGTGAGAGATCCACTCAATTTTCAATAAATTAAAGAACATGTTATGGGATTAAGTATGGAATATAACGTCGTTCAAATGTTAGCCGCGGCTTTGCTTGGTGGCACGTATTCGGGAGGTCCAACTTTCGATATATCATAAACCTGGCTGAATTTGCTGGATGGCTTTCGTTATGTTGACTTTGAGGACATCAATTGTTTGCGCATGAACCTACGATTTAAGCCCCAAAGGAAGAAGTCTAACTGCGATCTAATCTAATCTGCGCGAGATAATGAGGCCCTCAAATTACTCGTGCAGAATGTCCATCGTGGCATGCGCTGTGTGGCACGTTGCGCCGTCCTGTTGGAACCACACGCCATCGGTATCCATATCATCCAGTTTAGGTGACAAGAAGTTGCTTATCATCGATCTGTAGCGCTCGCCATTGATGGTTATGGCAATGCCAGTTTCGTTTTGCGGAAGGACGGACCGATGATTTCTCCAGATCAAAATCTGCACCAAGCAGTAACTTTCTCGGGTTGCTTTTGGTGTTAGTGTATCTCGTGTGGATTGGTATCATCCCATATCCGACAATTTTGCTGGTTCACATATCCATTCATCCAAAAATGGACCTCGTCGCTAAAGATAATTTTTTTGGTTGTTGTCTATGTCGTTTACCTTAAGTTCTTGGATCAGTTGGATTTTATACGGGTGCAGACCCAAGTCCCGACGCAAAGTTCTTGTGAACGACGACAAATGGACTGCCTCAGGTTTTTCCGCACACTCTCACGCACAGCAGCGATGTTTTCAGCAGAGAACCGTTTGTCACAGAAACGCAAGGACGTTTCGGTGACGTACGGATCTTGTCTGATGGTGATTATTTATCAAACCGATTGACTCGGATTTAGCCACCAAACGTTGAATAGTCGACTCGGCGGGAGGGTTGTGGCGAGGATAAGAATCACGTAATGCGCGGAACATTTCTCGAACGGAGCACTGACTTTGAAAATAGAATTTGATGATTTGCACACATTGTTGAATGCTATAAACTTCTATGGTGATTTGCCATACGCTACTGAACAATTCACAATAAATTTGACAGATGCTGCTTTAACGACGCGACGTGGCGACTATAACCTAACTAAGTTCGAACGTCCCTATGGAAAGACCCTGTATTTTCTTCATAAAACAACATTGTCTTAAATAAAGCAATGAACAAACAGAACTGCAAATATTGGAGAAGAAGGAATTCGCACTGGATGTTGAAGGCTCACGCTCAATATTCCATAAAAGTGGACATTTGGAGTGGAGTTATAAATAATCAAATTGTATCATGTTTCAGAATTGACACAGCAACTAGCGCACGTTATCTAGATTTCTTATGAAGACTTTTCACTGATTATGCTAGGATTAGCATAAATAAACTACTGCACTAAACGGGAATATTTGGTATCAGCAGGATGTAATTATACCACACTTGCAGTGGAAGTAGGACTATCTGAATGAAGTGGATCGATGGATGCAGTGATAGTGGGTAATTTTTATAGGGTTACTTAAAATCCACGGCCTACTTCAACAGGGAAAATAATGTCGATGACTTGAAACAATATAAGTCAAGAAATTAATCAAATCACCTCGAAGAAAATGGAAAATCGCCTCTATTGTTGCCAAGGCGTTATAGTCGCTAAGTTTTTACACTTAATTTAAACTATTTTATTTTATTTTTAAATGAGACAGCTAAATACTAAAGCAGTTATTTAGCCGCGAAAGGCATCGAAAATGCTATTTGTCACAATCGTGACGAAGACCAAATGCAAAGAGAAGAATTGCTATATTATTTAGCTGATAAGTGTCCATACTGTAGTACATATCTTCGTACACATAGTTGTAGTACACATCTTCGTAGTACACATACCTTCGTACACATAGTCATTCTATGTGTACGGAGGGGTACCCAAAAAAATAATAATTGTTTTCTGTTCACGTGAAACCATCGCAGAGGACATACTAATTTGCTCTAACGCTTTCGACAATTTTATGATGTAAAACTTTAAGGAGCAACACGCCAACATCAAATTCTGTTTCATGTTAACGAAAACAGCTGCAGATACAGTTTCAATGCTTCGGGAAGCTTATGGGAAAGAAGCTCTAAGCCAGCCAAGGCAAGAATTTGTGGCAAATTCTTTTGTGGAAATTGTGACAAGTGGTCAAGTGTCACTTGAAGATGAGCCCCGTTCACGTCGTCTCCTTAAGGTACAGAACAGACAAAAACATTAAAAAAAACGCGATGTTTCATATTTAATTGTCGTAGAACAATCGAATGGAGAAAATAACTGGAATTTCCTGGAGTTCATGCCAAAGAATCCTAACTGGAGATTTGAACATGATAAGCGTCGTGGCAAAGTTTATTCCACGACTGTTCTCCGATGACCAGAGAAAGAACCACCTGAGAGTGTGCCAGAAATTGAAAGAACAAACACAACCTGACCCTGATTTTTTGTCAAAAATCATCATAGAATATGAAAAAACCCCAATACAAGACAGCAGTCCAGACAGTGAAAGAAACCTACATCGCCCAAACCAAAAAAAGTACAGAAAATGAAATGTGTATTCCAGTATGGTTTATTTTTTCAACATCAAAGGAGTCGTTCACGTTGAATTTGTTCCTCAGAGTACCACAGTGAACCAAAATTACTATCTGGAAGTTTATGAGTTTTGATGATGAGTCCCTATGAGTTTTAATCATCTCCAGATGATGCCAACTTTGTTGTTCAAACGCGCGTCAAGTGTGTGTACAGTGTTTTTGTGTTTTGTGGAAAACTAAGTCGGTGTTATCTGGAAGTGTCAAAGCGACTGCGTGAGACAGTGAAAAATAAACAATTTTAAAACCTTAAAATGGACTTTTCCGCAAGTCCGAAACATCTCTATCTCGAAATTAAGTGGCCGAGAAAAAATAAAACAACACATAAATACAGAATATGTGTTTTATGCGACAGTTTTACTTTTTTCAAATAGTCCACGATCGTACTTTTTCATGACCCATGCACAGGGTAGGGTGTGTCCTATCCACCTCAATATTTATAGATGTCGTCTGGTAGACGTTCCTAATCAGTATCAGTTGAAACCTGATCGATCCAATACGATTTAATTGAGTGATCGTGCTCAAAAGAAATTCTCAAATATTCCACCATTGTGCTTCTTCATGACCCATGAACATGGTAGAGTGTGTTCCTCAAAATTAATAGGTGTCGTCTGGGAGACATCCCCGATCAGAATCAGTCAAAACCCGATCGATCCGACACGATTTAATTGAGTTATCGTGCTAACAGCTTTTAAAATGCCGACAACAATGATAACAAAACACACACAAACAAAATTTTTTAAAACCCATTTTTTTGTTTTTAGACCGAAAAACGAAAATAAACGCTAGAAAAAAATTGTTTTCATTTTCGTTACACGATTACATTACTTTTCCGCTCTGGTATAGTAGAGTAGGGTACGGAAAAGTAAAACGATGTGAATTGTGAAGATCACGGGACTAGTTTCCTTCATCATGACAATGCGCCGAATTTTGTTAATGTTTTACTCCAAATTCATTGTCTGTAGGTATCGGGTACTCTACTTTGCCGCATATGGCACTTTTTTTGAGGCTATGTATATGTAAAATTGGAATACAATGTTCGTAATATCTCAGGTAAACATAAAATATATTGTTATATAATATAAGAACCAATTAACTTTTGTAATACGTAATATTTTCTATATCATTCGCATATACAAACAGTACTAAAAAAATGTTAGTGCATCAGAAGATACATCAAACGTTCATTCTCACCTATTCATGGGAATATTCAATACCGCAGAGGCGGCAAGCTGAGCTAGATCCATCCACTGCGTAGAAGGATATATATCCAAACTATCTTCTGTGGGCACAACATTACAACATTGCACTTCCATATGGAAATGATACTGCATGCCGATATTGAAGCTTCCTTTGACCACCTTTTGAACATCATTGCCTAAAATTACAGCAGAAGATATATACATTTGTGATGTTTGCGTTGGTATACCGCAAGGGCCTATTCTTGGCCCGAATTTGATGTTATATACATGATAATATTTGCAAATTCACTACGGTCCAGCCAAGTAATTAAATACAGAACAGTGTTGAATTATTAATTTTACTTTGATCCCTTTGATTTATAATCATCAATTTTTAGTGTTATAAAAAAAGTTAAGACAAGTGCGATGGCATTTCATATTGACAGTCCTTATTTATCATTTATAAGGTGTCTTTGTATTCCGAGCTAATATCTTACAAATAACGAATCAGATTAGTAATTTGATATGTCTTCAACGATTTTAATTTAGAACAGTTTTTGTTAACTTTTTGAGCGCGCGCAAAATATGTTTAAATAAACATTAATTTCCCATTTTCACTCACAAATTGATCTTATTTGCGATTTCAGTTTTGAAGATAAAATTTGGCCATGGTACGAAAATAATATAGTGTCATAGTTGGAGCTATAGGATTTGAATTGCGCGTCATTTGTGTACTGTCAAAGATAGGGCGTCAATATTTAACGACTGTTATATACAAGCCATACGACGTCAACATGCCGCGTTTAACGGTTCAGCAACGAATAGTTTGTGTACAATTGTTTTATGAATGTTAGCGATCGTTTACATTATATTAGCGATAGTTGCATTAAAAAAATTTCACAGAAAATTAGGATAAAATAAAGTGGCTACAAAGTTAACAGTTTTAAATTTTAAGGGAATTTATTTTTCCACCAAACTGATGATTTGGATTTGAACAACATGTGGTTTCAGCAGGACGATGCAACGTGCCATACAGCACGTGCAACCATGACTCTGTTGCATACCAAATTTCTTGATTATGTTCTCTCGCGGAACGCTGACATCAATTATCCTGCAAAGTCATGTAATTTAACCCCACTGGACTTTTTTCTTTGGAGTTATGTCAATGGAAAAGTGTACGCCACCCAGCCAACAACCATCAATGACCTCAAAGCAAACATTCAACGTGTTATTCGGGAAATAGAGCAAGTCTTATGTGCCCGTGTTATGGACAATTTTGCTAAACAAATGACATCATACCAGATGAGTAGAGGAGACCATATGAATGATATTATGATGGTAGCCGTATCGTCTCCATTTTATGTTGAAGAATAAAAAACATCAGTTTGTCAAATATTATTAGTTTTGTTCACAAATCACATCATATATTTCCAAATGAGACACCCAGGCATGTTGACATCGTATGGTTTGTAGATGACAGTTGTTAAATATCGATGTTCTATGTTTGACAGGACATAAATGGCGCGTAATTCAAATCATATTCTTCCAACTGAGACATCCTATATAAACAGATTTTCAATATCATTCAATCAAATAAATAATTTTTTAGGTATATTTTTGGAAAAATTGGTCTACTTGAGTCTTTCAGAGTTCTCAATCAAACGTTTTGTATCTTATCTAACGAAAAGATGATTTGTTGTTAAATGCAACCAAACAATTTCTTTATTTACTTTCTTAGAACACTAAGAATAAGGGCGCTAAATTATGAGGAGAGGGGGGTGTAGGAGGTCAAAATATGATTCATAAAGGTCTCTGCCTACTACACCGTACCATACCAGGACCATAACCGTATCAACACATGCAAACAAATATAATTTGCATAAATGGTCCGATGATAGCACGATATGGCGTTTGCCGGTGATGGAACGGACTAATGGACGTTGTCTGATACAACAAATTGATGCAAATCATATTTCAAAAAATAAAACCCGCCACAGGTAGGATTCGACATTTGTCCCGGATCGGAACCGAACGACATACAGCTGTTTCGACCTTGTTAGTTATCATCAGTGCGGTACACGGAACGCCGATTCAGGACAAATGCCGAATGAACTTTATGGCGTATACATCTTTATCGATACGATCTCTGTCAGTAACATATTTTTATTTTTTGAAACCTTATCTGATCGTGCAGAAACACGAGAAAGGGGTCGAGGATCGCTTCTGGGTATAATTCAATGCCTGACGGGGCTTTAGCCCGAGGAGTAGTTGTTTCCTAGAGCGATTATGTAATAGCTTCGCTATTCGGGAACTACATTGATAGCCGCTTGGCGGCTTGGTGGTTTCTTTCTCGATTTCTGACTTATATGTTGCAAATTATATTTGTTTGCACGTGTCGATACGGTTGCTGTCCTAGTATGGTACGGTATAGTAGGACCTTCAGTACTATATTTTATAAAATTAATGCATGAAATGTAAAACCTACCTTTTCCTGTTGGTAGTAATGATGTTTGATGAGTAATCCTATCCGTGGCATTTGCATCAAGTACCTGTTTAGTCGTTAAGAAGGGTTTTTGCGTGGGAGGAGTGAATGCGACTTCCACGAGTTCGGCCGCGGTTATTGCCACCCGTTGGCTGTCCGCCACAATTATCCCTATCGGTTGATCGTAGAATTTAACAGTCCCGCTGCAAAATATCTCCTCTTTCACCGGGAACCAGTCGAAGGGCATGAAATCATTCACACCGGGTATGTCGTCCTTTCCGAAGAACGCCACCACTCCTGGCACCTTCTATTTAAGATAAGGATTTTCTTTAATGATGGAGTACTCTCGATAAATAATCACATTAAAAAAATATAATTGCTAGACCAGCCATTTTAAATTAGGGAAATGAGTAATAATTAAGGAGTTTCCAATGGGATTTTCAAAAATGATAAGAGGCAATGAAAATGTTTTAACATACTTATTCTTCACCTTAAAATAGAGCTTCATGAATTTTTTGAGAATTTTTTACCATTTGGATTAAGAGAAAAAAATAATGTAAAAGAGGTAAAATGCGTTGGTTTTTATGAAGGGAAATTTTTGAATGACGGGAAAAGTGCCTTCGGAATTATTGAGAAATTTGTAGTTTTATTGTGGTGTTGGAACAATCTAAATCACGGTATTCTAATGCTAACTCTGTTAGACAAAATACGGCAAATTTTGTCATTTAATTCAAAGCTCGGCGTTTGGAATATAGCCAGGAGAATAGCTGTTTTGACCTAATTTGTTTAGTCTTTATTATATAAGGCATTTGCAGATGGAGTGGAGTACAATCTTCATATTTCAGTAGTTTATTCCATCTTAATTACTCCATCTTAATAAAGAAACTGAAAGCATATTGCTTATCGTTACAAGAATATTTCATGGTATTGGATACAATTAAATAAAAAATAAACAACCACAATACATGTGAAGTCATTAAAATGAAACCCTGCAAGATGTGCGGAAAATGCTGGATACGGCCGCTTGGAACAAATGTGCTCAAGAGGTATTTTCTACTTTAATAAAATATAGTCCATATATAGACAGAAATAATTTTAAGCTAGAAGAAATGTACGAGGGGGTACTCAAAAGACACAGAACTGATATTATAGTAGTCGGAGTTTTTGTAGTATCGCGTTATGCCGCTAAGAGCGTATAGAGCTACCACTCCCGAGTCACTACGCTAAGCATTGTCGCTAAAGAAGGTTCTGTTCGGCTTATGTGAATTTTTCAGTGAGTTGTATTGTGTGCTAATCGTTTTTGCAATGGTTGATTTTCGTGAACAGCGCGAGGTTTTGCTTCTCGCTGGCAAGAACTGACACAGAAAGTCTTAAAATGTTAAAAACGGCCTGCAGAGATAATACTATTGGGAAAATTCAAGTGTTTGAGTGGTTTTTCCGTTTCAAGAGAGGTGAGATATCAATTGATGACAAACCTCGCTCTGGTCGTCCTTCCGCGGCTCAAACCGATGAAAATATTGGAAAAATTTGCGAAATCATCTTGGAAAATCGACCACGGACTCTTGACGAAGTTATGAAAATTTTTGGTCAAAAATTGGTACATAGGCAGGGCTTTGTGACCAGGGGTGTTATCGTGGTGGAAAAACCGGTTGCCCGACTGCCACAAATCACGCCTCTTTCACCACAAACTGTTGCGCAATTTTTTCAAAACTTCGAGGTAGAAAGCCTGGTCAACTGTCTGACTCTGTGGAACAAATTCTGAATAAGCAACTTCTCTCACATCGAAAAAACAAGAAAACGACGAGCATGCAAAACAATTCACACTAAAAAATTCACACAAGCCGAGCAGAACCTTCTTTAAGTTCGAATGGTAGCCCTATACGCTCGTAGCGGCAGAACGCGATACTACAAAAACTCCGCCCACCGCGACATCAATTCGATTTCTTTTGGGTACTCTCTTCGTACCTATTAATAAACTTTTACTATCGGCATTGGTCTTCGTGCGAGTCAGATATCGAGACCGACTGGGACATGTGTTTGTTAAGTTTATATTATGTATACATTTATTTTCACATTTTTATGTTTATTCGAGTATTCATTAATAATCATTATTTTGTTATGATGTATTTTCTGTGAACAATCGTTGAATCTCGTTTAATAATAATCGACAGGATGGAAGCCGCTTACGGAATAAAAATATATTTGACGTTGTTTTAGGAAATGAAAATACTGGATAGGTCAATTTTTTAAACACCCTCTACCTGGTCTATAGCGTTACGCCGCATTTTAAATTTTTCGTAATATAATTAAAATAGTTTTCCATATAAGATTTTAATTAAATTATTTTTATTTCATGTTTCAATTGAGAAAATTAGGCGCGATTTTTCTTAATTTTCAGACAAACTAAAATTTGAAACTATTAAATACAAAATTATTTAGATGATAATAAATCTTTTATGATTTATTTCCAATAAATATTAAGTACATTTGAACTTACCAATGCCGCTGAGGGGTCAATGTTGTCGATAACGGAACTAGGTGGTGATTTCGCAGTTACAAATGTGGCGAATAACTGATTTGGCAAATCGGGTATATCAGCAATGTACTCGGCTTGACCTGAAATAGCGAGAATTTTATAATCATAAAACAATTATTTCGTTATCCTTTTCTCAAAGTTTGACGTTGTATAGTCGATTTCTCTGTACGTTTCAATATTCAATCTCCCTGTGATCTTCAGAAAACAAATAGAACTACAAATAGTGTACTTCACACATTATATAACTGGTACTTTCATCCTTTTGATGCTGTTCGAGTGTTTAACAATGCCTTCTATGTAGAATCTTCATCAGATGAATACATTTGCACATTCTACAGTATTCGGCTACTGCTGACCTATCACTATTCTTCTTCGTCGTCGTCGTCGTCGTCGTCGTCGTTCTTGGTCGAGAAACCAAGAGGAAGAATAGGGAGAAGTGAAAAGTAAAAGATCTCCCCAAATATTCCACTGACTTGAAAACCTCAAACAGCTGTTAACAAATGGATTATTCTCGGCAAGACTCTACAGAGAAGCAAATGAAATGTGAAATAACCTAAATCAAGGAGTGGCAGCGCGATTAAGACCGATCAGCTAGCATCCGAAGAAAATCACGACAAAATGGATGAAACGTGAAACATACGTAGAAGCTCGAAAGTCAGTCAACAACAAACAGCGGAGACCGTGAAGCTTGAAGATAAATCTGAAACAACTGTACTGTGATAACTTACCTGAAGTCTGAGCCAAGGCTTCGAGCTTGGTGATGGGTTCTCCTAGCGGAAAGTCCTCTTTTTTGGGTATAAACTCTTGAATACCTGTAGAAACCGGTCGTTGTAATAGTGTTGCCCCGCTCTTATTTCTACTAGAGACCAAGTTGTCTGGGGCGATAAACAAAACGAACTAAAACAATCAATTGAAATCACTCAGTTGCCTTAATTTGTCACCTTGATCCAGGACAAAATATTTTTAATCTTTTGGAAATTTAATTTCTTCTATAAGGTCTTATAATAGGGACGCTCGAAATTTGCTAGGTTATAGCGGCCATATTGTTCAAGAAGCATTTGTCAAATTTATTGTGAATTGTTCAGTAGTGTGTGGCAAATCACTGTGGAAAGTTATAACGTTCACCAACGTGTGCAAATCATCAAATTTTATTTTCAAAATAAGTGCTCGGTTCGAGAAAAGCTTCGCGCATTACGTGATTTTTATCCCCGCCACAACCGTCCCGCCGAGCCGACTATTCGACGTTGGGTGGCCAAATTCGAGTCAGCTGGTTTGATAAACAATCAGCCAACACCCGTATGTCACCGAAACTCAATATCTGCTGAAAACGTCGCTGCTGTACGTCAAAGTGTACGGAAAAACCCGAGGCAGTCAATTTCTCGTCGTTCACAAGAACTTGGCCTTTCTGCGATTTCAACTTGGTGAATTTTGCATCCGGACTTGAGTCTGCAGCCGTATAAAATCCAACTGACCCAGCAACTAAACGACCATAGACAACGTAGTGTGTTCACTTATTGGGCTCTGAAGCAGTTGGAAGTTGACCCAAATTTCGCCAAAAATATCATCTTTAGCGACGAGGCCCATTATTAGATGAATGGATATGTGAACAATCAAAATTGTCGGATTTGAGACGAGATACCAAGCCACATTAGATACACCTGCACTAAATGAATCCCAAGAAAGTCACTGTCTGGTGTGGATTTTGGTCTACCGGAGTGATCGGTCCGTACTTCTTCCAAAATAAAACCGGCATTGCTATAATCATCAACGACGAGCGCTACAAATCGATGATAAGTAACTTCTTGTGGCCTAATTTAGATACCGACATGTTGTTTCAACAGGACGGCGCTACGTGCCACACAGCGCATGCTCCGATAGACAATCTGCACGAGCGATTTGAAAGCATGGTTATCTCGCGCAACGTCGACGTCAACTGGACACCGAGATCGTGCGATTTAACGCCTTTAGATTCCTTTGGGGTTATCTTGAATTGTAAGTCTATACGAATAAACCCCAAACAATCGATGCCGCCAAAGTTAACATAACGAACGCCATCCAGCAAATTCAGCCAGATTTATGCGACAAAGTCATGGAAAGTTGGACCAATCAAAGCCGCGGCGGACATTTGAACGACGTTATATTCTATACTTACACTCTGTCACATAAGAGCTTAGCGGCGATTATCCCCAGTCAGTAAGTCGTAGGCATTTACCTTTTTTTTTTTCGATGTAGACGAAACTCTTGCCATTTTCGCAATGCCATTAGTAAGACGTCCAGTCTCCTCCAGCATCGATAATTGCCTGGCAGCTCCGACGCATACTTTCCACAAGATTTTTGGCGTATTTCTTTGGGAAAGACCTCCAAATTTTTCGAATTCGTTGGGAGAGCTGAGAAAATTGCAGGGTCGGTCTTTACGCAGCTTCAGCTTGATAAAAGCCCATACATGTTCGATGGGATTTACATCGGGCGACTGAGATGGCCAATCCAAAGTGACTAAGCCTTTCTGCTCTTTCTTTTTTACACGCTTTGCTCCAATGTTTTGGATCGTTGTCCTCTTAGAGTATCCAACCCTCAATGTGTTTCTTATATCAGCGTTTAGCAGATAGTAATAAAGATTTCTGGTAAATTTTGTTCATTTTTTCAGCGTTCAAGTTGTCGGTGAAGAGATGCAAAGTGCCGATACCCTTTTTTGAAAAGCAACCCCAAACATAGACCTTGACGGGGTGTTTTACAGTCCGTTGGAACAATCTTCTTGAGGGATTTGCCCAGGCACATTTCCTGCTCGAAAACGCCCAAAAAGGATGCTTCGTCTGTGAAGATTACATTGCTCCAATCACAATCAAAGTTCTCTTGAGCCCACGCGAGGCGTTTCGCGACGTGTTTCTCACTCAGCAATGGTTTCAGCAATGTGCTCCGATATTTAACGTTATTATTGCGCAAATATCTACGAATTGTTTCGTAGACATTTTTTCGACACCTTCACGCAGGAGTCAAGGCAGGATTGTTGGAATACAAGTCGCGAACCATTTTTTCGACTTTATCTGACACTTTTCCAACATGCTCACAATTCGGAAAGTCATCGACATTCCCAACCTCCGAAAACCAGTTCACTCACTTAGCAGTGGCGGCTCGTGGTGATTTGTCATGGGTGGGCAACAACTACCTATTAGTAGGTTATATAGTGCAAAATAATGTATAAGTAAATATAAGTAAAATATAGTAAAAAAAAACTTTGACTCATCACTCTATGTTAGTCACTGTACAAGTATATGTTAAGATTTAAAATTCTTTCAGCTTTCAAGTTGAAAATGCATAGCACTAAAATTGTATAAAACTAGTACAGACTCTTATAAATGCTACACAGAAATTCACGTTCGAACAAAAAGTTAACAATATCAGTATTAGTATTTGCTATTTCTCTCACGTTCGCCATGGTATAAATACTAAATAAATGCAATAATAAACCAACCAACTTCCACAGACAGACTGCCGCACTAATTTATTGTAATTATTGTTAAAGAACCGTTAAAATTTTCGAAACCCTAACCTACAGGGTACAGACCTCGCTGAGATAACCAACGTTTTACGTCTCTGAAAACTGAACTCGGAAATCGGACTCATCGGAGATTCTCGATTCCTTCCCCGCTTTGCCGAAGGCTTCTTCAGCAGGGTGGTCTAGCCCACCCGTGTCACAGCTTACTCGAGACTCGAGTAAGCTGTGCCCGTGTTTCAAATTGTTTCATATAGTTTACACGCGTATAATTTTGGTTTTATGTCTTCAAATTAATCGTAATTTTTTAATTAATTAATTCTATTCATGTGTTTACTGTTCATTTAATTTTATATTCCAGATTCCCATGTTTCTATATTATTGTGAAATAATTTCAACTTTCAAGGGATGTTGAAAGTATACCTATGTCAATAATATCAATATTAATTTTAAAACTAATCTTGGTAGACACTTATTTACACTTATTTATTAAAACAATAAATATAATTTTTTATTTGTGCGAGGAGCTTGCGCTATCTCGTATGTACAAAGCCAGAAAGGCAAAAAGCGTGGTTGCCACCCGGCCCCGTGGGCTATTAGTCCACACATCCACGATTAGAAGAGTGAATTGCTGCACTTACTTGCACTGCAATTTTCCACCACGGTTGCGCTGTTAGTATTAGTATATATAATCAGAAATTTTCATTGTATTATTGTTGTTATGTAATATATAATGTATTTAATTAATTACATATTACATAATTATATCTGCAGTAATTTTTATAAACGATAAATAACGAACTTTGGAACTGTGTTCCTCTTCTTTTAGGAAACTCCTGACCAGCCGCCACTGCCACTTAGTTACGAATTGCACTTAGTTACGCAACATTTTCGTGTATCTTGCGGCAGCTGGATGTGTCATTTTTGCTGGATCATTCTCTTTGATCTGCCAAAATGAGACTGAATCCAAGTAGCAAGTGTTCCTTTCCATACTGCGAAAACGGCAAGAGCTTCATCTACATTAGTATAAAAAAAGTAAATGCCTACGACTTACCGGCTGCGGATAATCGCCGCTACGCTTTTATGTGACATGTAGATATCTCACAGACGACTTATTTCATTTATGTTTAAAAACCGAGCGTCCTTATTGAAAGACACTTTATAAGTGAATAGAATTTATTACCTTGTAAAATAACGATATGGCCAACAATTTCCGAAATTCCGGCCTGGGTTCTGGCAAAACGTGATCAGGCTTTATCTCATCGTCCAACGATTTATAAGCTCCTTGCAGAACATTATTGTCGAATAGATTTTTTCCAACTAAATACGTTTCTGTGTTCTCTGCATGAACGAAACTTGAGCTTATGGATCCGTAGACGATTCTGGCGGATTGCACAATATTATTGTTCAATCTTATCAGGAAACCCGCGTTGACCAGGGCGTGAGTGTTTTGAGCTCTTGTCATTATCTAGAAAATAAAAAGTCATTGATCGATTGAAAAATTTCTGAAAAAATTACTCTTAACTGATGCTGTCAACTGGCATATTCAAAAAACACTTGTAAACCTATTATTACGATTGAGTATGTAAAATATAATATACAAAGCCTTCATAAGCCTGTTCTTGTTATTTGGAGTGAAAAAGCAACGAAACTATTTATCCTTCCAACCAAACAAAATTCATATACTCGACTGTTTTAATTTGAATATTGTCTGCGTATAATATAGTTTTCGTTATTATTGTTCACTTATTTAAAGTGCAGTGAAATATAATAACGAAAGGTGAGAGTTGAATAAACTTTGAATAAACTTCGCTATACGACAACAGCAATAAAACACTGTCAACTATAAACGCAAAGTTTTCAGATGGTAAGTTTTACGAGATGTCGTAAGGAGGCTTATACTCCAACCATCTGTAGGTCCTTAAACATTAAGCATTAAACAAATTAAGCCAAAACAGCTATTCCCCCCGGCTATACGCCGTCGACGGGCGCTGAATTACGTGGCGAAATTTGCCGTATTTTATTCTAACATAGAAATAAAATACTGTGATTTTGATTGTTCGAAAATCACAAGGAAGATACAACGCGTCCTCTATCTCAGGATACCGCTAACTGTAGACCGGTTTCGACCTTATCTTGGGTCTCGTCAGTACAGTGTAAGCGAGTATGCCTTTGACGAACGAGGCTTCACATCTTAGAGACACCGTTACGTTCTACAGTAGTAGACTGTAAAACGTAACCAAGCGCCATCTCTCGGTAGTTTGGGAAACAATCCAAATCGAAATAAAACTTAGTCATATACAATGACAGGAATCATCCAATCTGATTGTTGTAAAATTCCATGATGTCGAAGTTTTTGTGTAATACAACATATCCCAAATCAAACGTTAATAACGGAAATAACTGGTGATAAAATAAAGGTGATAAATGCTAGATTTTTAAAATTCTCGTAATGAATAAGTGAATCGTATCGTAATGAATTGTAATGAATATAAGTTGTAATGGATGCACTTTATCACGGTCAACGAACAGATGAGTCACCAACTTCGGCATGAAGAAAAAGACAAATTGTAAGCAAATATATCGAATATGAAGTGGATGGAAAATCCATGGTGTAACAATGCTTCTCCTACCACCAAACCATTGCAAACTGAACCCCATAGAGTTAATCTAGACGGAAATGAAAAAGGATGTAGCATGAAATAACACCGCCTAGCAAACATGAAATTACTGCCAAATAACGCAATTAATTATATTACCACAGAAATATGGGCTAGATGCATTTTGCATATAAAGAAAGAAGTACAACGCATATACATACAAGCTGTCCAAGTTGGACCTATAGGAATCGATTTGCGCGCCATTTGTGTTCTGTCAAAGATAGGGCTTCAATATTTAACGACTGTCATCTGCAATCTATGCGATATCAACATACCGCGATTAACAGTTCAACAATGAATAGTTTGTGTACAACTATTTTATGAAAGTGAGCGATCCTTTACAGTTGAATTAAGAAAATTTCGGACAAAATTAGGAAGTTGACCCTACAGAGCAGAGAGTGAAGCACCTATAGAGTTAACAGTTCGTAACTTAATCAAGAAATTTTAAGAGACGGGTTCTGTTATTCATACTGCAATACAAATACATCCTCGTCGTGGTCGGTCACATGAAAATATTACTACAGTGAGAGAAAGTGTAAGGGAGTATCCAAACACACTAATTTGACGTCGTACATAATAATTAAATCTCTCAAGAGTCACCACGCATCGGATTTTAAAGAAAGATTTGTATCTGTCAGCATGCAAACGTCAGTTGACACAACTATTAAAAGTTACAGACCATTTACAACATTGTACATTTGTTAATTGGGTGTTAAAAAATAACGAGGGTGATGCTGATTTTTGCAACAAAATTTTGTTCAGCGATGAACATTTTCAGCTTTACGGATACGTCAGCAAACAAAATTGTCGAATTTGGGGTGCTGAAAATCCACATGCTGTTCACAAAGAAATGCATCCATAGAGACGCACGGTTTGGTGTGCATTCTGGAGTGGTGGAATAATTGGACCATACTTCTTTGAAAATGAACCTGGTAATACTATCACAGTAAATGGACAACGCTATCATCCACATTAAATAATTTATTTTTTCCACCAAGTGGATAATTTGAATTTGAACAATATGTGGCTTCAGCAAGACGGTGCAACGTGTCGTACAGCACATACAACTATAACTCTGTTGCCTATCAAATTTCCTGATCATGTTATCTGCTGACTGTTGAATGCTGACATCAATTGGCCTGCAAGATCATGTGATTGAACACAACTGAACTTTTTATTTGGGGAGTTACGTCAAGGGAAAAGTGTACGTCACCCAGCCGGGAAAAATCACTGACCTCAAACCAAACATTCAACGTGTTATTCGGGAAATAGAGCCAGTTGTATGTGCCCGTGTTATGGACAGTTTTACTAAACGAATGACATCATACCAGATGAGTTGAGGAAGGCATATAAACGATATACTTTTCCATTTGTAGCCGTATCGTCTCCATGTTATATTGAAGAATAAAAACCTCAATTTATAAAATATTATTAGTTTTATTCACAAATCACATCCTATAGTTCCAAATGAGACACCCTATAGAATAATATATAGGTGGAAGTAGTCGCAGTGAAAGTGATAATGATTATTATTCTGTTATCTTTGAGATTGTATTTAATATCTAACTTACAGTGAACTTTAAGCTGTTAATATGTTAATACGCTTTAATATTCGGCATCGTCTAATTGATATGCCTAATACTATAGCACCCTCCATGCTTCACCTGTCACCTACCCACGTATTGCTAATGAATCACTATAAATTATTTTGGCGCCATACTATAGACTTAAATATACAGCACTCACCTTGTACGATAAAAACTTGTAGGAACTATCAAACTGCTTGAGAATTATATTCTTTATGACCCTCTTGTTCATGTTTATTTTGAGATAATCTTGTGGGCTCGTTCGAACTTCATTTTCGTTAGCGTCCACTAAAATAACATCATAAAATAGTAAGCCTAACGTTCTAGATATCATTAAAGGCGAAAATGGACGAGGCGATTCTCGTGGAGTCGACCTTCGAGATGGTTGTGTTGCATTAAAAACACGCACTGAAGTGTCGACTCGACGAGCATGACTGTTGATTCGTGGAGAGCTTATGTGTGAAATCGACCGGCAAAGCCGAGCTGAAGACAATGTGTTTTGTTAAATTTGAGTAGACGGTATGATGCGTAGATTCGACGGTCGGTGGAACCGCGCCGTCTGTTTTGGCCCTAATTCTTTTCCTTACCTAATACAAGTGTAGCGTCAAAAGTCTCCAGAATGAGGAAAATGTCTGAGGAAAACTCGTTGTGAGTGTGTTTTACTGTCAGGTTGCCAGCTATGGTACCAATCTGCAACAAATTAATAAGTTATATTCCTAATTTTTTTGTGGGAGTTGTAATAGGATGGTAGGAAGTTGCACCTAGTTAAATTACTCATTGTAGGTTTATTTTGTAATTATTTGTAGGTAAATAATTACAAAATAAATCTGGTATTATTTGTAGGTAAAAAAAACACATTTATCGTAGAATTTAAGATATCAGGTTCATATTCAACATGACTACTTTAAAAAATTTCAAAAAGTAGAATTTAGAGACTTATTTCTCAAATAATACCAGGGGTTCCCTAAGTCTCAAAGGAGATATATTTTCGAAGTTTTCGTGCCAATTCTATTACGTGAGACCAGAATAGAAAACTTTTAGAACTACGTACAATACATCGTTGCACTTGTAAATTTTTTTAGTTGATATCACTATTGCCCCTACTGACATTAAGACACAGTTTGAACACATGTTACTGGGTTCGATCTTATTGAGTGACGTGTTGTTAACGAGTTTGATGCTATACTATCATTATTAATAACGTGCCTTGTTCAATGCATAACTTTAAATGTTCAAGTGGTCAAGTTTAGTGGCCAAGCAAAGAGACCTTGAAAGAAACTCAACGTGTATGTGAAAACTTATCAGCTCATTGTTAAAAAACCCACGGAAAAAAATTAGTGGTTCGTGTTGTATTTGTTGTGTCCGTGTCTTGCAGGAAATACTAAATGTGTAAATTAAGTAATGATTTTTTTATTCAAATAGAATTACAATTCAATATTATATCCCTTAAAATAAGTTCCTTGGGAACCCACACAGCGCTGGAAACAGTTATTCCGATCCCCATAGCAGTGTTGGTACTCTAGTCAGTTACCGCCGTTTGAATGTTTTCCAGTGTCCCAAAATTACGTCCGTTGAGTTTATTTCTCAATCTCGGGAAGAAGAAAAAATCACAAGGACTCAAGTCGGGCGAATAGGGAGGCTGAGGAGCCACAATAATGTTTTTACTAGCTAAAAACTCATTTATTGAAATTGCTGTGTGACAAGATGCATTGTTGTGATTCAACACCCAATTATTCTTGATGTTTGGTCTCACACGCAAGGCATTTTTCGAAGTTTTTCAAGAACCTCTCGATAAAAATATTGATTAACCATTTGGCCTTGAGGCACAATCTCTTTGTGAACGATTTCCTGGTTATCGAAAAAGCAAATCAGAGGTTCATCTTCAATTAAGTTTCTTCCTTCTGAAAATGCCTTAAACTACCTTAAAGACCCACTTGGACTCTTGACAAAACACTGTCTCCATGGACCTGCTGAAGTTTTGCAAGTCTCCGTTGCACTTTGTCCAAGTCTGAAACAAAACCTGATAGCACACCGTTGCTCGAAACTGATCACTCATTCTTAGAACGCACTAGAAAAAACGAAAAAATCGCTACGGATAACCACACGACTAGCGAGTTCAAACTCGTGTTGAATGCATATCACATATTCGCCTACCGCCCTTCTAAGTTCCGCGTCCCAAGTATTTCCAGATCAAACATTACGTTGCAAGTGTCATTACTTAATTTACACACATCGTATTTATGCTAAAATTCATTATGATGTTGTTATTAAACAGATCAATAAAAATCTTGTTTCTGAACCGCTATTCATTGATAGTAAATTAAAAAGAAAACGGACTTAATTACTCTTTTGTAAGAAACTGCGATCCAGACACCAATATGGATCATGTTGTGGGCACACGTGGCTCCACTTACGCCTATTGATAGCAGTGATGTTATTTGTGTATGTTTTATATTGTGTAAATATTAGATAGTAGACACCCTTGTATATTAGCTAGATCTCGGAACCAGGGCACATCTGTTTCTTAAGGGTAAAAATGCGACCATCTCAGGCCTGGATAACCGCACCAGTCCATCGGCTTTTGCGATAAGTTTAAATCAGTGAATTCCCACATCTCACCCCGAATCATTGTCTCTTCTGGTACTAGCTTGCTCGTTATTTATTTATTTTACCTCAAATAAACGCAGATATAGCAATAACATACCACTAATATTATTTCACTACTACACAAGCACCCCGAAGACCGCTATAGTGTATTGTATATCTGCTTTTTAATAAATAGAAATTTAAAAAAATTAAGTGTTCCCATTTTTTTACACAGTAAATAATTGTTTTAAGAAAGCCTGAATAACATGTACGAGTTCTCTTGAACTTAAGGTTTAAACTTCTATGTTGTATTTTCGGCGAAGGAGCATTGCAAACTGGTAGTTCAGATGCACCGCAACAGCACAACAATTTCCCTAGGATTCATTGTTAATATTAATATTGTTTTTAGTATACATTCATTTATTAATATAGTTCAGTATACTTGTGTGGAATTTTGCGAAACATCAACAGATACAGTATGAAACAAAATTAAAGAGAACAAAATGACAGTTCCTGAAAATTATGCCCAAAAGAAATTTTTTATTATTGTTTAGTTAATATTTATTTTATTTTTTTCTTAATTATTTAAAGAACAAGGGCCATACTTACTACAATGAATTGTGTTAAAATTTGCGAATCATCAACATATACAGTATGAGAAAAAAGTTCATTTTGGAGCACTTCAGCGCAAGTGGTCACACCGGATGGACACATTCCATCCACTTGCGCTGAAGTGACCCATAATTAACATAGCTCCTCTACTGGTAGTAATAATTGCTTAATAGACATAGTATTGATGTAATTAAATGATTTTTTAAACCTAATTTGTTATTCATGTTGTAAATTTAATTTGATCGATTGCCATACAGAACAAGTAGGTAGTCATGCACAGGGTTTCAGAATAGTTTCTGGCATAACTCTTTTAGGGTAGTAACCCCACTATCAGAGACTAAAATTGTAAGACAATCCAATACAATCAAATTACAAATTACTCTTCTATAAGAAACTGTCATCCAAACACTAATTTCTGAAGACATTGGACATTCAATAAAAATATAAAATTTCAAGAATTAATTTGAAAAGATTCAACTTGTAAATAAGCCCTAAAATCCTAGGAAAGAAAATTGAAGCACCCCATTTAATACTTAAAATACAGCCTTGAATATGCTCATATATTTTTTATTAGATACATATTCTGTAAAATGCGATATATATTTTATAGCATCGACTTCTACTTACATTTCTAACTGGTACATTTGCCACTAAATCTATATGATCTGCCATAGTTTCCAAATATGCAAAATTTGGATTTTCCTTGGAAATCTGGTAAAAAAGATCCTTGGTCGTATTTAGAGTTATATTTCCTCCCAATACTAATGTATCGCCCGTTAATGTATAGCCAGTCAATTCTTCTACGCTGGTTACGTCTATATAGACGTCTACATTTGTACTTTCTCTATAAACACCTAAAAATTAAATAAGGGTGAGAAACTCCAAAGCAATATCTGGATGATGATTTATGTAAAATAAACAGTGTGATCCACTTTGATGCTGCATGCGTTGCTATCTGGGGTAATATCATAGATAGAGAGATGGTTAAATGTAGAAAGAGTTTTATTTGTCTTTTCATTCCATTATCGAATTTGACCTATTTTCGTTTCTTAAATAATTGTAAAGGAATTCATCAGTGCTTCATATCACTGGGGGTATTACGACATCTTACCAGGTACTTTTCAAAGGCGCTTTTAGCTGTAGGTATTAAAAAATTTACAAAATATTTACATTTTTTACAAATAAAAAATAGGTGAAAATTATAATATTATAACGAAGAGCGAGGCAAAACCATAATAACGCGTGTAAATGAAAATTCTACATCCTGTACAAGAGAAATATCACATTTATTAGAAATGTCGAGAATAACGTAAAAAGAATTTCATGTAAGGATCACTTGCGTCCATACAAACCGATCATTGTTTGGATTTAATGGAAATAATTTTGAAAAGCGAGTTTGGAGGATTTTGTGAATGGCATCAGAAAAAAGGACCGTCATGGCCTGATTTTTTTATTAAAAGTGTTATGGAATGATGAGACCAGTTTCACAATTTGCGAGATCTGTAACAGATCCATCACATAGTTGAGGAATTTCTAGACAACCTCAGTGAGACGATTTAATTTTTTTTCAACAAGATTGCACCACGTAAGACTAGAATCATCTCTAAATTGTGTGCTACCAATTTTGGAGTTAACTGAATTGGAATTAACAATCCAGGAAGGTGGACACCGCGTTAACCGGGTCTCTTACCGTTAGATTTATTTTTTAGGGAATCATTAAATAGAATTAACATAAAAATACTAACAACACTATGAATGAACTAAGAGAAAATTTTATAAACACTGTTATGTTGTAATGAGAGTGTATACATACTGTTTTTAATGTTCATACCAATAACGCACTTAAGAATGTTTCAAAGCGATGTGAATTACGTGTTGCAAATAATGAACACCAACTTATTGGAAATAGTGTACCGAGAGGTACATTACTAACGAAATAGGCATAGATCAAGTCTGTGATTTTGTTACAGAATGATATAGATCTGAGGCTATTTTTTCGTAATAAATTTTCGTATCGTCGACATATGACAGATGAGATAATTTAAATAATTAAACTAATATCACCTTTCGCTGTATTCCCAGCTACCAGCATATACGTGTCTGTTCCTATGGTACTCAAGGTGTCTAATAAATCCTTAAGGTGATACACTTTCATCCACTTTGATTCTCCCAGCATATAATAATAACCAGTCTTGTACCGTTTCTTGCATTTGTTCTCGCACTTTTTTACACACTCGCCGTTCTGACATGGTAGTAAATCCTCGATGTCGTTAGATATTATCCCATCTTAAAAGCATAAAGAAAGTATAATAAGGTTTAAATACAGCACAAGACAAAACGATGACATTAATTATATTGCCATAATTTCTTAGAATCTTGTATACAGTTTGTTCATTAAGTATTGTAACAGGTTGGGGTAAAAGTTATTTCAGTTTTTCCCAAAAGATGACTTTAAAGTCGCATATCTCTAGGAAGACATTGAATGCAGCCATACTATAGCGCGTTTGAAAGGTAACAGTCCACAGAACAGTCTGGATATAAAGGTAGCGTCATTCGTTTGTGAAGTCAAAAGTTATTGCGCATTGAAAATGGAGATTCCAGAAGGTCATTTTCGGCATATTTTGCATTTTTACTTCCGAAAATGGAAAAATGCAGCGCAGGCTCATCAAAAATTGTGTGGTGTTTATGGTGATGAGGGCTTAAGTGATTGCCAGTGTCAGAATTGGTTTGCTCGTTTTCGTTCCGGAAATTTCGATGTTAAAGATGAACCTCGCCATAGCCGGCCAATCGTTGAAGCAGTCGATTAGAGAGAGGTAGACCGACATATTTCATCTCGTGGCTTCATTTTCATTTCATCGCTACGGAACTATACATTGACCATAAAACAGTTTTCAACCATTTACATAAGGCTGGATGTCGAAAGAAGCTCTATACTTGGGTTTCACATGAATTAACAGAGAAACATTTAATAGACCGAGTTTCCATTTCTGAATCCCTGCTGAAACGAAAGCCGAAACGAACTTTTGCAAAGCCCGTATTGACGCCAAGGAAGGTGATGCTGAGTGTTTGGTGGGATTGGAAAGGAACGTTCATCATGAGCTGCTCGAATCTGGCCAAACCATTAATTCAACTATCTACTATCAACAACTAATGCGATTGAAGCAGGCGATTTAAAAAAAATGGCCAGAATTGATCAATAGGAAAGACGTTGTCTTCCATCGCGACAACGCTAGACCATATGTATCTTTACTGACTCGGCAAAAATTGAGAGACCTTGGCTGGGAAGTTTTGATGCATCCACCGTATAGCCCTGATCTTGCCCCATCCGACTACCATTTGTTTCCGTCTCTGCAGAACTCTCTTAATGATGTCAAGTTGGCATCAAAAGAGGCTTGTGAAAATCACTTGGTTCAGTTCTTCGCCCATAAATCTCAGAAGTTCTACAGCGACGGAATTATGGTTTTACCAGAGAACTGGTAAAAGGTCATCGATCAAAACGGTTATGGTTTAATAAATTTTATGATCCATAAATTACAAAAAATTCACCATTTATGGTTTCATAATTTTTAATATATCACCTTCTTCTCAAGTTACAATTTTTATACCTATTCTACACTAGGCACAAAAATTAAGGAATGTAAGAAAATCCTAAATTTTTAGGTGATTTCCAAGGCTGTAACTTGGAGAAAAGTAGTCGCAAAGCTATTTTAAGAAATGCAGATTGAAGCTCTTTGTTTCTAGTTTTCAGATTTTGAGTTCAGAATCTTTTACCATCAACAATTTTTGAGAAATTATAAGAAAACCATCGGAAAAAATCTAAACGCTCAAATTTAAAGAGGATAAAATTATCTAAAAAAGCTTTATGATGAAATTACTGGAAAAATCCATGACCTGAAAGGTAAGCAAAAATTTTTTTCCGATGGTTTTCCTATATTTACTCAAAGACTACTAATGGTAAAAAATACTTTGCAGTTTTTAAGACATTACTTAAATTTTCTGTACGATCACTCTTTCTCGAGTAATTAGTTACCAAATTCAAAACTGACTTTCTTGTTTTGAACAACGATAACTCAGCGAAAAATCACCGTACAAGACTTTTAGACCATTCAAATTAAAGAGAATAAAATTATCTAAAAATGTTTTACAATGAAATCACTGAAAATATGTATGAAAGTTCGTGGACCTTTCGAAAAGCAAGCAAAGGCAAACAGTTTTCTTATAATTACTCAAAAACTGCTCACGGTAAAAAATCTCTTCAAGATCTGAAAACTTGGAGCTTCAATTTGAAAACTTATAGACTTACTCTCAAGTTGCTTTTTTTAAAATTGCTCTGCGACTATTTTTCTCCAAGTTACAGAACTTTAAACTGAAGAAAATCACCTAAAAATTTAGATTTTTTTTACATCGCTTAATTTTTTTGCTTAGTGTAGTTAGCTTTAATATGAACATAGTGATATCTTAATGTTAAGCTTAAGATTTTCTCTGTATGCGTAGAGGAAAGTGTAAGGCAGCATTCAGAGATAAGAGGATGCACTTTACGCGCGGCCAGATCGAACTCTATATCAATACATATTCATCGATATTCACTCTACAAAGGTCTCAATGCGACTAAGTAAGGACCAGGCTATTTACTGCGCACCTTGTGAGCTATCCGATATAGCAGTTTTGAGACTTGTTCCTATTCTTACTAAGGTGTATTCAGGTGTTCCACAAGGAAGTGTGTTTGGACCAATATTGTGCCTCCTTTATACAACGGACCTGCAAACTACAGGACTTACTACCATAGTGACATTTGCTGATGACACAGCTATATTAGCATCTCATACCAATTCGGTATCGGCTTCTAGACATCTACAAACAAACCTCCATAAAGTCCAGAACTAAAACTGGCTAAAGACATGAAGCATTGAAGCCAATGGACTAAAATCTACCTAATCTATATGTACCCTTTACCTTGAGCAGAGAAACAGTTCTGCCCACGAAAGTCAACAACAACAGTCAAATTCCACAATCTGAAGATACTAAATACCTCGACATACATTTGGACAGACTACTGACGCGGAAAGAACCACGCGCTATCAACTCAAGCGCTACCAAGCCTACCCCCTATTCCTATTCTAAGCCTATCTAATTATCAGCGTGTTCACCAAACGCCACCAACTTGGATTCAAGCTAAGCCAAATGTATTGGTTCATAGGCCACAATGCAAAATTATCCCTGGACAATGAGGTACTATTTTACAAGTCCATTATTAAGCCCATTTGGACGGAATTCAACTCTGGGATAGCCCCAGCAATTCCAATATAGACATCTTGCAAAAGTTCCAATACAAGGTACTGCGTGCATCATCACGCCCTATTATATCCCCAATGTAGTGATTCAGCATGACATCCCTCTGGAATCCGACACAGCGATACATCGTTTCAGTACAAAATACAGTGAAAGAGTGTTATGTGTTAGCCAATAGACCATATATGCGCGACGACAATGAAACGTCTACTATATATGCCAATAGCGTGAAGCGTCTACTATTATCCGATCTGACAGAACTCAGATAAGTTTATATTAAGATATATAAACTCACATAGACACATAAACCCTAGCTTTAGGATTTAGATTAATTAAAGGAGGTTACTGGAATGATACTTTACAAGTCATTTTTTCTTTCACAACAAACGCGTATTCCCTCTGGTCAGATTGCAATACTCAACTAAGAGTTATAGCAAATATATATGTATATTTACCATCGTCTGTTGCAAGCGTCTTGAACGCAGTCAAAATCGGTCTGTACCCAGTGCATCTACAAAGATTCCCCGCGAAGGAATTCTCGATCTCCTTTTTGGTTAGCGCGCCTGACTCGTGCAAGGCGTACATGTTCATTACCATTCCGGGTGAGCAAAATCCACATTGGGTTCCATTTTGTTCCGCGAGAACTTTCTGAATGGGATGGTACTCGGTTAGCGGCCCTCCTATTCCTTCGACGGTGTGAATTTTCCAACCATGACATGAAAATATCGACACCAAACACTGAAATATGTTTATTTTTTCAATAGCTAGCCACAACTTGTATGGTAAGTTATGAGAAGGCATAAAGAAGTTCTTTATGAAAAGGCATAATCTTTTCTTCATTCATAAAGAAGTTCTTTATGCCTTCTAAATCAATCAGTGGAATTTGTGAATTGTGAAATTTATAAGACCTCTACACCTCTAGGCAAATTATTTAGTTTTTATTTTCAACTTCCCCAATTCGTTAAACCTTGCCTTATCACATTTTAAGTGTCAATAATAGTTATTAATTATGTAAGGGAATTAACAAGCTTTTAATCCACGACAAAAAATTGTCTGGAAAGCTGTTAATTCCCGGATGTAATTCAATGTTTTATCCACGACCACGGGCAAAACCTGTGAATTAGGAGGTGAACAAGTCTGGTTTTGAAAAACGTCATATTTGAAAGATTTATTTTAATCAAGAATAACATTGGTATTATGAATTTTAATCCACTAGTGTATTAGAAGGCCTCTAATCTACGGAAAACAGACGTACTAAACCTTCCTAATATAATAGTCGTGGATAAATAACGTTTATTTAAGCCTTTAATAGTCTATAGGCCTTTAGAGTATTATCAGCAGGATGAAAATTTCAGATCTACTTACGGAATTTACGGCAAATATCCTTTTTTTATCATCTACAGTTTCTTCAACGGCTACGATACAACATCCACAACCTCCCTCCAAACACAATCTTTTCGTTCCAGTGAGATGCAGTTTGTCCCGAAGGTAGGAATTAAGGGAAGTTTCAGGGGTGATATCATTCGCTCGTACTGAAAAATGTTTACGTTAATTTTAAGAGTAAGACAACATTCGAAGAGATATATTTAGTTGTATTATACACTCGTAGACAAAATTAATGTATCAACAAAACTTTTCATAATTTCGTATAATTTTTCGAAGTTTTAAATCCTTAAACATTTTATGAAAGTAACCTATCCTCTGTCCCGATAATTGCAATTGTTTGAACATGTAAAGTAGTATTTTGTAATTATTTGTTAATAATGAATTTAACGCTATTTAGAGTAATTTGTAGAAAGGAATAAATTCACGTACGCTAGTGTTTCTTGTTTGTTAATTTAATGTCAAATAAACGAAACACTTTATCCAGTACAAGTAGAGCAGAAGAAATGAATCGTCTACCAACTTAACAGAAGATGAAGCAGTGAAATCGGTAACTCTGGTTAGGGAGGGATATAGCCAGCGATATGTGGCTAATTGTTGGGAATTAGACAGAACATATAAGTCGGAAATCGAGAAAGGAACTACCAAACCGCCAAGCGGTTATCAAAGTAGTTCCCGAATAGCAAGACTATTACATAATCGCTATAGTAAACAACTACTCCTCGGGCTAAAGGCCTGCCAGGCATTGAATTATACCTAAAAGCGATCCTCGACCCCTTTCTCGTGTTTCTGCACGATCAGATAAGGTTTTAAAAAATAAAACCCACCACAGGTAGGATTCGACATTTGTCCCGAATTGGAACCGAACGACGTACATTATGTAATAGCCTTGCTATTCGGGAATTGCTTTGATAACTGCTTGGCAGTTTGGTAGTTCCTTCCTCGATTTCCGGCTTATATGTTACACTTAAGTTGTGAAAAGTTATTTCTTTTCTATTATACTTTTGTATAACAGCCGTTGGCAGTGTCGCCAATATGATACAAAGGTTTACAAATGCGTTGTAAACATGTTACTTAAAAGAGATACATTAAGAGATTGTAACAAAAGAAGTCCATGTTAATAAAAAAAAAATCTATGGTAGGTTTGTGTAATTTCTTTAAATTCCCCATGCAAATCTCTTTAAAATATACTAACATATGTTTTACCTAGGGACATTTGGAAGTTTAAGGTTTATTGAGTCATAGTAACTTTGTCACTTTAGTTGGAAACACTGGCTGTGCCAGTTCAGTGGTTTTCAATTGGGAATGTCAATGGCTTGTATTTTATTTGATTTCTCATTTCTCATTTCTCATAATAAAACCCGCCACAGGTAGGATTCGACATCTGTCCAGGATAGGAACCGAGCGACATACAGCTGTTTGGAACTTATTAGTATTCATCAGTGCCGTACACGGTACGCCGATCCAGGTCAAATTCCGAATGAAATCTGTGGGGTATACATCTATATCGATACGATCTATATCAGTAACATATCAGTCGGAAATCTAGAAATCTTTAGCCCGAGGAGTAGTTGTTTCCTATAGCGATTATGTAATAACAGCTTTGCTATTCGGGGACTACTTTGATAACCGCTTGGCGGTTTTGTTGTTTCTTTCTCAATTTCCGACTTATATGTTACTGACATAGATCGTATCGATATAGATGTATACCCCACAGATTTTATTCGGCATTTGGCCTAGATCGACATACCGTGTACGGCACTGATGAAAACTAATAAGTTGGAAACAGCTGTATGTCGTTCGGTTCCCATCCGGGACAGATGTCGAATCCTACCTGTGGCGGGTTTTATTTTTTGAAAGGAATTAGACAATTAACAATTATTAGAACAGTTAAATGTTTCGATGAAAATTACTGTAAAACCCCAGGACAAGGTCTTAAGAAGCATACATATTCAAGAGATGAGCTATTGCATCGCTGCTCACCAGAAAACAGAGAGTTACTAAACTACCTTTGGCAAGAGAATACGTAAATTGGACCATTGACGACTGGAAGCGAGTTTTGTTTTCAGATGATACGATAAGAAGTCTTAATTCACCAGATGAACGTCAAAGAGTCTGACGAAGGCCATGAGAGAGGTTTGCTGCCTGCAATATATCTCCAAGGATCCCAGTTGTCATGGATTAATAATGTTCTGGGGAGGAATTTGTTTTGATAGTCGCACTAATTTGGTTCCTATATAGGGAAGATCCATGAATGCGCATTTCTACGTAAAAACCATCATATGAACATGTGATGCCATTTGCCCCGTTTGTCGTAGACAATTTCATTTTTATGCATGATAACCGTTGCCAGAGATGTACTGGGCTTGCTTCGACTTGTGAATATTCCAACTATGGTCACCAAGAACTCCAGATATGAATCAAATAAAAGTATCTATGAGATGCACTAAAACGATCACTTAGACTCCACATATAGTTTACTTCATCTCTATTTGCCAAATAAAATATCCCAAACGGCTCTTATCTCATACCATGAGTTGTTTTTATGGCTAGACTGAGGTAGACTGTCCCGTTTATCGACAAGATAAGAGAGTTTTTTTATTTGGCAAATAACAATGAAATGAATAGTATCTGTTATAACGGAATCTAAATCAAAGGATATTTTCTGGAATACAAAAAATTACGTTCGTGTTGCGGCATTTTACTATAATGAAATGTATTTCAACAGTTTCTCGAAGTGTTTTACATTTTTGTAACATTTCTTTTCTGTTTTTATATTTTATATTCTAATATATGCAATGAAAAATTCCCAAGATATTCCCGAAATGGAGAATTTGTTTACCGACAAAACTATTGCGACCTAAAAAAAAAACTTGGACCTGGAATAAATTCAGTCGCATGTAAGGTACAATCTTTGATAATTAATAAGCAAAATTATCTTAAACGTTATCGAACGTTGTCGAATTACAGTTTTTTCCATTCATCATTAGATCATATTTAATCTTAAGCTTTAATAATTTGCGCACAAACAGAAAATTTTAATATGTTATCCCTAGTAACACTGTTTTTCATTATTATCTTTCACAATGATAAATAATTTATTAGAATTTAAATGATTTTACTTGTTGATTCTGTATGCTGACTCAATTTCACTAGAATTCATGAAGATATCGGACATACGATGGCATAATATATGGCAGTTTCTATGTATACAGAGGAGGGTATGAAAAGTGCGCGAGATCAAAAAAATCTAAGAATACTTGTGCTTTACTAGTACATTCTTGAAGCAGAAACAGAGTGGAGGTCAAATATTGGTGTTTAATGGTGACCGTGATCTTGATCTTATTGTTAATTTCATAATCATTTTCGTCTAGATTATCGTAAAATTTGCAGGACCCAAAAATTATCATAAAATACGTAAGCTTAGCGTCAGCTTTGAAATCGTTCAAAGCAAAATTGAATTTCTTGAAGGCCTTCCCCTTTTGATATATGGAATCACCAAAGTCATAAAGAACTAGCCACCTTGATGATATCTTTTACGTTGTATCTTCAAACTTTTGTTTTATAAAATTTATTAAAATTTTATTTTAAATTAAAGTTCGATTGTTTTAAATTGAAATTCAAGCATACAAATACATTTTTTTAAATCAAAACCCAGATTTAGTTTTTATTACTTTCTAACATTGTTTAGGGCAAAAACGAATCAAAAACAAAACATATCTTTATAGCAACTTTGTGTGCTCTACTTAATAGTGCGATTGAATTTATAACCCGACGTTTTATATCCTGACTCTTGTCAATATTTTTTCAGCGCTAGGAAGAAGGTTTTATTCCAAATCCCTTGTCAATTTTCCAGTATTTCATTATTTTAATTCCGTTACGGAGTTAATTGTATCTCTCATAATAACGGAGACAATACAGTCGGCGTAGCAAAACCACCGAAAATGGTTCACAGCGTATAGTGTATGTGAAGTTCCTGGCCTCCCTTACCGGATCCAATTATAATCAATTTTCTATTCCCACCATTTTTAACGAAAATATGGACGTCCACAGATCCCATACTGTAGACATTTTTTAGATTATAACGTTAAAATATTAATTATATTCCTAATTATCTACAGGATTAGTAATGAGTAGGGACACGGTCACATATCTCTGAAGCCGCTAATCAGATATTAATAAAATTTGGTGTACAGTGGTAACAAAACACTGCGGATATATTTTATTGTCCTTTACGAATAAGATATAACATATGGAGTATTTCATTTAATATAATAAATCTGACATACTTTCTGAAAAAAGTAAAGATGTGGGAACATTGTCCTTTTTAAAGCCATATTGCTTTGTTCCTATCTGGTATACAGTCATGTATACCAAGTTTTATTAGAATCTCATCATCATCATCATCATCATAAGGTCATCAGTCCTAAGACTGGTTGGACGCTAACCTCCAGCTTCTCCTATATTGTGCTAACCTACGCATTTCGCTAATTGTGCTACAACCTACAGCCCTTACTATTTGCGAGCAGTAGCCTAATCTAGGCCTACCTCTGCCTTTCTTCACTCCTATTTCTGCCTCCAAAATATCGCGGACTATTCCCCCATGTCTCAGCAAGTGGCCTACCATTCTATCTCTTCTCTTCTTTATGTTTTTCCACATACTTATTTTCTCGCCGACTTTCTCCAATACTTCTTCGTTTCTAACCCTATCAGTCCATGGTATTTTCATCATTCTTCGGTAACACCACATCTCAAAAGCTTCTAATTTCGTCCCACTTGCTTCCCCTATCGTCCAGGTTTTGCAACCATATAGTGCCGTGCTCCATACATATGTTTTCAAAAATCTCTTCCTTGTTTCTAAGTTTATTACCCCCGAGCATAAAAGTGCTTTCTTTTTGTTAAAAGCTACTCGACCCTGCGCTATTCTTTGTTTTATGTTTTTATCGCTTCTTCCATCCCAATTTATTTTACTTCCTAAATAAGTGAAGTCTTTAACTTCCTCCAATCTTTCATTATTAATGTGTACTTTCGTTTTTGCTCTGCTCTCGCACCCTCTGCACACTAACACTTTAGTTTTGTTTTTATTCACCCTCATTCCGTATTCCTCTGTCAACACTGCCTCCATTTCGTTCAGTGCTGATTCATATCCTCCTTACTAGATGCTAATACTGCTATATCATCCGCGAATTTCAACATTTTTAGTTTCTGTCCCTGTACTTTAATCCCGCAATCCACTCTATCTTTTACCACATTAATCGCCTCTTCGATGTACAGATTAAAAATTAGTGGTGATAGCGTACATCCTTGTATTACTCCTTTCCTAATACCTACTTCCCTTTTTTCCCCTTCTACTTCTATAACAGCAGTTTGCTCTTTGTATAGATTGTGTACTACTCTCCTATGTCTATACTTCATTCCCGCGCTCTTTAGTATCTCGAACATTTTTCCCATCTTACGTTATCAAAAGCTTTTTCTAAATCTACAAATCCTATATAAGCGTTCTTTCCTTTTTCTATTGTTTTCTCTAACATTACTCTTAGCGCCAGAATAGCTTCGCGAGTTCCCCTATTTCGCCTAAACCCGAATTGGTCTTCTCCTAGTATTTCCTCCGCTCTATTTTCCATTCTCTTCTGCACTATTCTGGTTAAGATTTTTGACGCATGGGCAGTTAGGCTAATCGTTCTAAAGTTCTCGCATTTGTCGGCTCCTCTCTTTTTCGGTATAATAACGATAATGTTCCTCTTATAATCCTCCGGCATCTCGCCCGTTTCGTATATGTATTTTACCAGTTCAAACATCCTATTTACTATTTTCTGTCCCGCACATTTCAAAATATCCGCCTGTATTTTATCTACACTCGGCGCTCTATTATTCTTTAGCCCTCTTAGTGCTATTTCAAATTCCTCTCTCACTATAGGTTTTCCTACATATTCCCTATCGATGCTAGATTCTTCCTCTAATATCTCTCCTAATTCCTGACCCTCGTATAAATTTCCTAAGTACTGCTTCCATTTATCCGCTTTCTCCTCTCTTCCGATCAGTATGTCCCCCGATTGACTCCTAACGTTTCTACTTATTGTTCCTATATCCCTGAAGTTCCTCTTAATTATTTTGTAAGCCTCATCGGTCTTACCTACTTGCAACTTATCTTCTACTTCTTTGCATTTCTCCTCTATCCATTGTTCTTTCGCTTTTCTACATTTTCTAATGATTTCCCACTTTATTGACTTATAAGTTTTCAGTCCTTCTTCGTCTCGTCTGTTTTTGTAGCCTCGTCTCTTTTGCATTAAGTTTAAGATTTCGTCCGTTATCCAGGGCTTCCTAGCTTCCCTTTTATCGTGTCCTAAAACGTTCGTAGCCGCGTTCGTAGACTATTCTTGATACCCTCCCACTCAGTTTCTGCGTTCTTGATTTCGTCCTTACTCGTTTTATTTATTAATTGATCTGTTTTCTCCTGGAACTTATCTTTCATATTCTGATCCCTCAATATGTCTACATTTATACGTTTCTTATCCTTCCGGGTTTTCAGATTTTTCAATTTTAATCTAGCTTTCATGACTACCAAGTTGTGGTCGCTGTCTACATCTGCTCCTGGATAACTCTTACAGTCTTTTACTTGATTTCTAAATCTCTTCCTAACCAGAATGTAGTCTATCTGATACCTGTCTATCCCTCCTGGCATTTTCCATGTGTACCGCCTCCTAACGTGATTCTTGAACAATGTGTTTGCGACTACCATCTTGTGCTTCTCACATAATTCTATCAGTCTGCTACCTCTCTCGTTTCTGTTTCCTAATCCATAAGGACCTACAAATTCTCCTTTTTTCTCCTCACCTACGACTGCGTTAAAATCTCCCACTATTATTAAATTTTCATGACCCTTCACAAATCCTATTACCTGCTCTATGTCCGAATAAACGGCTTCTAACTCTTCCTCACTGTGGCTATAAGTAGGCATGTATACTTGCACTATTACTGTTTCCACTGGCTTCGAATCTAACCTAACCATCATTACTCTCTCGCTGTATTGTAGGTAGCTATCTACACACTGTCCTACGTTCTTCCGCATAACGATTCCTACTCCCGCGTTTCCATTTACCGATCCTGTGTGTATTACCCTAGAATCTCATCAGCTGTTCAAAATATATACGACCATGTCTTTACTTATGACTTACCCTGTATATAAAAGCACTGGAAAATAACCCTAATTCTACCATTTTGTTTGAATCTAAAACGAATCAAATGGTTAATATTAATTAACAGCTAATACTAAATATATAAAATATGTTACATTTTCAACAATGTTTAATTAATAAAGACTTTATTGGAGTAAAAAATATACATAATTGCAGCTGGAGTGAAAGATATATGTATATGACCATAGCACATAATTCCTGTTTAGTAATTAACTTATGTGTCTATTCAAGAAAATGGTGCGTCAAATAGACATCTTATACAAGCGAACAGAAAGCTTTTTCTTGATATCATTTCATCAACTTTATCTATATCCTTGATAGTACCTATCATTATTGAGTGTTTGTTGTGCTATGGGGTTTCATTTGATAAACAAAATATTATAATCGTCGATCAAACAATAGATGAGGACCTTTCATGATAATTATTTTATCTGTAACGTTTAATTAGATGCTAGCAATTATTTTCATAAGTAGCATAGTTCCTTGTTTTCTGTGGGGGACTCAAATAATATAGATTAGATAATTTTATTGCATTATTATATCGACAAATGAAACTCGATCGTTTCGTAATAAATATTATATTATTTTCTAGAAATAAAAAAATATATAAAAATAATCAATCACCTTTTGTAATGTAATCAATTCCCCAATTTTTAAATTTCTACGATTCAATTATCTTCTTTAACAGTTGACGTAATAATATATACTGATATAGTATGTCTTCATACACTTAATAGTCTTTACATTTTAGTAACGATCAGAAATAGTAACCAAATCCCTTTGCATTCATAGAAAAGTGCTCTTTAAACTTCTGCATTATACTGTGGATGGATGTGGATCAATTTCAACTATCCGGAGACAAAAGAAGAAACAGACAAGGAAGTGGAAAGATACTAATTCTCGTCGACCAAAATAAATAGTCCAAACACGGGCAGTTAAGTTTTCTTCTGTTCTAGACAGACTTTAAAAAGTCAATAGACTTTATTTCCGATTATTGTGTGCCCTGAGTAACTCTAACGAACCGAGGATAATAATTACCTTCTGCATTTTTCCAGCCAAGTTGTCTGCCGATTGTCGGTGCCGGTATGGTCTACAGCTCCGAAAGCAGTGTTTGCTCATTCCATTGTGGCAGCCCCGGATCTAAGGGGGGGAAAACCGAGGTATCAGCCCCGGGCGGCAATTTAAGGGGGCACCAAATTAATATGCTTGAAGAAAACTTATTTCACTAAAGCTCCAAGCATCCAGAGCACGTCGTACTATCGAGTATTAATTTGAGACTAATATTCATTTTGGGCTAATATTCTTCGAGAATATAATAGAGTTAATGTCGAAATACAGAAAGAGAACAAAATCATATCGAGTTCTAGGACATTAATGCAAGATTTTATTAAGGTCTTGCAAGAAATGAGAGAAAAACGATTAAAATATTGGGTCGAAGAAGCTGCACCCACCTGTATCAGAAAAACTGGGAATCGTGCCAGTCCTCAAAAGTAAACGAATTTCCAGAAGGAAAAAGGCAACACGACGAAATCTGCAAGGACGAATCAAAAACACTAGACACGACTTAGTTGTTGCTCAAAGATATAAAAGTAGTATTCGACAATATTTTTAACAGAAATAGGGAACAAGGGTAGAAAGCGAGAAGAACCTGAATGAAAATGTTGCCTTCCTCAGTGGCCACGCGTTTGTAAATATGAAGTTTGCAGAAAAATGGAGCCGATCTAGCTCGAAAATATTCCAGACTTAAACGCGGTTGATTTCTGCCAGGAACTTGCCGCATTTAAAAATCAAACTCCACTTTTGATCAGACAACGAAAAGGCAAGTGCATTGGACCTGCATGTAACATATGTGTAAACATGACTTGCAACAAGCTTTTTCCAATATTAGTATAGACTTAAAGATATAGTGCACATTACCGACGACATCTGCAAGCTGTGAGCAAAGAAAAATAAAAACAATTAAAATCTGTCTGCATTCAACAATGAGTCAGGAACATCTATATGGCCTTCTGATCATAGCCATGGAAAATAAAACTGTCTACGAGACGAACTTTGATAAAGTAATAGATTCTTTCGCGGAAAGGAAAGTTCGACGTGTGAAGCTGTAGCAAGATTAGATAGTAAAATTTGCTCTGACCCAAGGATTGAAGGTGTGAATACAGTCTGGCTTGTGCGTTGTCTACAATGATTGTATGTATTCTATATTAATTTCACACATAAGGAAAAGTTATTAGCAAAGAGGTAATAAAGAGTGCAAATTAATTCAAAGATTTTTATTCTCCCGCTCACAAAAACTCCCATCCAGTATATTTGTTTTGTGAGTTTCTTAAAATTATTAATCTCAAATGCTGGACGCGAGAGGCGCCAATGTCAGGTTTTTGCCCCGGCTCGGAAAAATCGTAGATGCGGGACAGCATTGAGGGCGCCTATTGTCAGTACCGTTAATCTCATCGTATAACTCTGATAAAGCCTGCGGAGTTCGAAGAGCAGATCTCGATATTTGGTTCGCTCTTCCTCTTCTTTCAAGTTTCAAGGCAATGTTGCTCTAAACTAGAGCGAATAATTCAATGATAAACATTGTCTTGAGTTGGTAATCGAGGAGTACTATATCAGACTTATTGGCTTCTATCTACCTGATGATGAGAATTGAGTAGTTCCAATATATTAGACACTTCTCATTTTCCACTAAGGACGCTCGATTTTTAACAGTAAATAAAACAAGTTGCGTGTAAGATATCCACTCATTTCTTTTTTTATCTTAAATAATATTTTATGGCATTAAGTATAAAATGTTGTTCAAATGTTTGTCGCGGCTTGGTATACCGTATTTGGGAGGTCCAATTTTCGATAACTTGGTCGCATAAATCTGACTGAATTTGCTGTATGGTTCGTTCGTTATGTTGACTGTGAGGGCATCAATTGTTTGCGATTTATTCGCATAGACCTACGATTTAATACAGCCCTAAAGGAAGAACTCTAAAAGCGTTAAATCGCACGATTTCGGTGGCCAAATATAACCATACTCTCAAATTCTGGATGCACTGTATGGATACGTACCGCCATCCTGTTGGAACCACATGTCGTCGGTATCCATATCATCCAGTTTAGGTGACAAGTTGCTTATCATTGATTTGTACCGCTCACCGTTGACGGTTATGGTAATGCCAATTTCGTTTTGGAAGAAGTACGGACCGATGATTCCGACAGTGACCTTCTCGGGATGCGTTTGGTGCTAGTGTATCTCGTGTGGATTCGTCCTAGTGTATCGTCCCAAATCCGACTATTTTGCTTATTCACATATCCATTCATCCAGAAATGGACCTCGTGGCTAAAAATTATTTTTTTTTTTTTGGCGAAATTTGGGTGAACTTCCAACTGCTCCAGAACCCAGTCAACGAACACACAGCGTTACTTATGGTCGTTTACCTTAAGTTCCTGGGTCAATTGGATTTTATTCGGGTGCAAACCCAAGTCCCAACGCAAAATTCGTCAAGTTGAAGTTGCAGAGAGACCAAGTTCCTGTGAGCGACGAGAAATTGACTGCCTCGGGTTTTTCCGTACACTCTCATGCACATTAGCGATATTTTCAGCAGACCTTGTGTTTCGGTGACGTACGGGTGTTGACTGATTATTTATCAAACCAGAAGACTCGAATTTGGCCACCAAACTTCAAATAGTCGACTCGGCGGTTGTGGCGAGTTGTAATGAACTTTTCTCGAACGGTGCACTGATTTTGAAAACAAAATTTGATGATTTTCACACATTGTTTAATGATATAACCTTCCACGGTCATTTTCCATACACTACTGAATAATTCACAATAAATTTGACAGATCTTGCTTTAACAACATGGCCGCTATATCCTAACAAATTTCGAGCGTACCTATTGAAAGATCCTATATTAATAAAAACCTATTGTCGCCATCATATTTTTTCTATCAAGCAAGATCTTGTAATAGTTCACCTGATACGTAAAAGTCATCTACAGAAGGTTGATAGTTTAAAATTAGGAAGAGAGTGTATGCCACTTTGTGATGAACAGACAGACAACAGTACAAACGAGAGAGAATAATAAGCGCCTATATGACACCCTGAAAGGTGTTTACGACATTAGATGTAACTGTCTCTAAAAGATTTATCTTTTAATCTGGTTAGATTTAAATCATCTCCTCTTTCAACCATATTTGGACCACGATATCCAAGCCACGGCCACCTCAAATACATTCGGTTGTAAAGGGTGATCCAACCATAATGCACGATGTTAATTGTGAGTCACACCTTAACGTCAACTTTTTTGCCCAACTTAATTTGACATTTCTTTGTTTCAGTGTTTGACAAATTCAACCATGGAGAGGTACACAATTGAGTAGCGCGTTAAGATTATTGAAGCCTTTTACAAAAATGGGCGTTCAAATCAAAATGCATTTCGTGCACTTCGTGACTTTTTTGGTCAGCATAATCGACCAAATGTGTCCACAATCGGGAGAATTGTGCGCAAATTTCAGCAAACCGGGTCTGTAGGAAATGTGAAAACACCTGTGCATGCTCGCCCAGTTCGTTCTACGGAAAACATTGCTGTTGTTCGCGATAGTGTAGCAGAAGAGCCTTCAACCTCGACTCGTCGTCGTGCTCAACAATTGAACATCTCACCAACATCACTGATGTGAATTTTGAATAAAGATTTGAATTTACACGCTTACAAGGTTCAAATGACTCAAGAGCTGAAGCCTACTGACCATTTCAAGCGTCGTCAATACGCCGAATGGTTGGTTGAACAGACAGAAGTGAATGGTGACTTTATAAAGAAAATCTTCTTCAGCGACGAGGCACACTTTCACCTCAGTGGATTCGTTAACAAGCAGAATTGCCGCATTTGGGCAAATGAGAATCCACGAGTGATTGTTCAAAAGCCGATGCATCCACAAAGAATGACTGTTTGGTGCGGTTTATGGGCTGGTGGCGTCATCGGGCCGTACTTCTTCGAAAATGAGGTCGGCCAAGCAGTTACCGTGAATAGTGTTCGCTATCGCGAGATGATAACGGACTTCTTGTGGCCAGAAATTGAGGATATGGACCTGGACGATATGTGGTTCCAACAGGATGGTGCCACTTGCCACACAGCCAACGAAACAATGGCACTTTTGCGCGAGAAATTCAATGGCCGTGTTATCTCACGTCATGGCGATGTTACTTGGCCGCCACGATCATGTGATTTGACACCGTTGGACTTCATTCTTTGGGGATATTTAAAAGAAAAAGTGTATGTCAATAAGCCAAGAATAATTCAAGAGTTAAAGGATGAGATAATTCGGCACATTAACGACATTGAACCTCAATTATATCTCAGAGTCATTGAAAATATGGACCATCGGATAGAGGTATGCCACCGAAGCCGTGGCGAGCATTTGGCTCATATTTTGTTTCACACATAATTATCATAGATCCTTCTATCATAATAAAAAATATTAAGATAATCCTCTAAAAACTTTTTGTATTATTTACAATTAACATCGTGCGTTTTGGTTGGACCACCTTTTACAATTTTGTAAATACGCATAATTTATCGGTAATTTAATAACACTTGTTCTTGACCTTGTAATTTGTGATGCAAAATTAGTACAGTGCTAAGCAATAAAAATAAACCTTACCGAAGATAATGAATAGTTGTCGCAATTGAGACCGTTAATAGCGATAACAATACAATTAAAAGAGCTGGAAAATTGTCAACGATAACATGTCTTATCTTAATAATCGTATGTAAAGTGTATTTCATATACACGTGCAACATGAAAGCCACGATACAAGCCGCGGACTCAAGCAATATACGTGAAATTAGATGAGTGTAATAAATTAAGCAAAACCAAGTTTTCTTTGTGTAACCTTAATTTTTTTTTAGCTTCCATTCTATTTGAAATCTGTACGAATGCAATGGGCGAATGTTTTAATATTCAATGCCAGACAGCAAATGGTCTAGCTCTAACAGCATTTGTTAGCACACTTACATTAATGGCGTAACATTTTTACGAACTGAAGATTCCTAAAATGTAGGGTATTATTTTACAAAATTAGTCTTATTTCCTATCTCTTATCTTTAAGAAACGGCAACACTTTAATCGATGTCTTTTGGCTATGGTCTAGCAGCGCCTCCTTTAAGTCTGAATGTGCTTCAAGTGCTTGAAATATTGTACATTCAAGTACGCGTACCTGCAGGTGAAAATTATTTTACCATAAAGTGATCCCCATGGTCACCCGATTTATATCCAATAGATTTTATTGTGTGGGGCCAAATGAAAGAAAACATGCTTTTCAAAACTGTTAAATATGGGGATTAGTTGCATTACCGCAAGATAAAACAGGTTTAATGAATTCGTAGTGAACGACAAACTAAACAGAACTTTTACTCTACTACTAGAACTATTTTCTCTTGAAAATATATTACGTGGGTGCATTAGGGCGAATGGCAGATATTTTAAAATATAAGTATAATTAGTTAAATAGACAATATTGGCTTTCTCTGGACTATTTTCTCAACCTGCGAAAGTTTTCGCCTGTGTTTCATTATAATTTTGAACAGTAAATTGATCTTGGTCTGTGCTATTTTTATTAGAAACGTGCAAATAAAGCAGTTTTCCACAAGACTTATGAACAGCAATGTTTTGTGCTGACTAGTGATGGTAAGGATAGCTTCAACCATATGTATAATGTTTTTCTTTGTACTTTTTTTATTTTGCAATCTATAATAGAAATTGCAATTTAATTTATCTGTATAAAATCATTTTCAAAAGTTTATAAATGGCCAAATAAATTTAACTCTAAGTCGTTGTGAATTTTTCATCTCGATTTTATCTGAAAGTAGTACATTCTATCAAATATTATCAAGAGTACCTTTTTATGTAAAAAAACTTGAAATTTTCATTCTTTTCCCCGTAATTTGTGTCAAAATTAAATAACTAAAGTTACATTTACTCTCAACCACTTTATTTTCTCATACCCTTGACTATAATTATGAAATGTTTTCTGTGTTACATATTGTTAAACTCAAAAGTTTAAGCAACTCCAAACTTCCATATCAAATCGTTGAAATTATTTAATAAAAGCTCTTTTTTGGGACCACCCCTTTAAGAAACTGACTGTAGCTCCTTTGGGGACTCACTACCAGAAAAACTATACTAGAGTTTAGGAGAGGAAGAGGAACTTACAAATATGAAGCAATGAAAATCAATAATAGAAATAGTAAATAAAAACGATATAAAAATAAACGGACAGTAAATTCTCACTGAAACAACATGTTTACTTACTATCACCATCATACCCCCTACAAACTATTAGGTAATATTTATTACAAGGTTATTCTAATCTTAATTGGAATTAACATATTTCTCAAGGTCATTTTACTTGTTCAATGTATTTTTCCAGTTATGTGATGTTATTTTCTCCCACTTCTAATTTTATAAAATCTATAATAGTGGCATAATATTTAAAAAATATAGTTTTTATTTTTCCGCACTCCACTATACGCAGAAAAGTAATGTAATCGTGTAAAGAAAAAGTGAAAAAATTTTTTATTGGGTTTATTTTTCGTTTTTCGGCCTAAAAACTCCAAAAAAAAAAAGGTTTTAAAAAATGTTTGCTGTGTGTGTGTGTCATTGTCGTCGTCGACATTTATTCTTGTTAGCACGATAACTCGACTAAATCCTATCGGATCGATCGGGTCTTGACTGATTCTGATTGGGGACGTCTCTCAGACGTCTTTGAGGTGGATAGAACACACTCTACCATGTACATGGGTCATGAGAAAGTACAATGGTGGGCTATTTGAGATGGTTTTTTTTGTTAGCACGATTACTCAATTAAATCGTGTCGGATCGATAGGGTTTCAACTAATTCTGATTAGGGACGTCTACCAGACGACATCTATCGATTTTGAGTTGAATAGGACACACTCCACCCTGTTTATGGGTCATGAGAAAACACGATGGTGGATTATTTGAAAAAAGTAAAACTATCGCATAAAACACATATTCTGCATTTATGTGTTGTTTATTTTTTCTCGGTCACTCAATTTCGAGATAGAGATGTTCTACGTGCGGAAAAGTCCGTTTTAAGGTTTTAAAACTGTTTATTTAATGTATTTCAAATGTCTCCACATAATATTCCTTCGAATAACTACATATTAATTCAATCGTATTAAAATATGAATATATAATGTGTCCAAGGGCTCGAGCTGTCTCGTCACTAGCATACTTTTTTGAGAAATTAGTCCGCTTTTTTGTTTCTCAAATTGTTCTCAAATTTTTTTATACCTTTTTATTTTTTGATATCTCTTTCGTTGACTTTGTACTTGAAATGTTTCCAACAGTCGTGAATACTATGGGACTCTAAATATAACATATTACTACTATTTCTTTCTTTAGAAAATAAAGAAAAAAATAGCTACTGCTATTACTTTCTTTATTTATGAAATGTACGTTTAAGGCAAATCTACAAAATATTGGTTTATTTTATTACGAACCAACCTATTTCAAATTTGAGATAATAAATCGAATCGAAAGTCTTGTCGGTAGATCGATATCAAAAGACACATCATGTCCTAGATATATTGATACCTAATCTACAACAAAAAATATAAGGACAAATTTAAGGAATTAGTGAACAGTTTTCAGGTGAAGGAATATCATTAATAATACTGATTAACACATACATACGTAACATAAACTGACGTTGAAATATAGGACCAGCCGCAGTGGCGGCGACAGGGGTGGGCACGGATGGGCACGGGTGGGCGAGCGACCAGGCAAAATCCTTTTCGCCCAACCAGTCCCCCAATCTCTTATAACACCACTGTGTCACATTCGCACATAAAATAATATATTTAACGCCCTCGCCCACCCTAGATATTTCCTGCCTATTTTCGCCCAACCGCAAAGTAATGCTAGCGCCGCCACTGACCAGCCGGCACAATGGCTTACAATGAAGTTTCTTCGTTTTGGGATAAAACGGGATATTTCTAAATTAATAAATCAGAAATGTAATTAATTATTAATACATTTTTATTTTTTACTAGATTTAAATATGTTAAAATGGCTTTATTAGAAGTCATCATAATTTATTAAGTGTCTATTTTTAATTGTCGTAAAAATGTATTACCGCGGTCACCCGCTATTTCAATAGTCAAATTTATCATAAATAAACATGAAATAAACTATATTCTCTTTTAATATATGCGATAATTAAAACGTTTTGGGCACACAGATATCGACATGCTTCCCCTAACACATAAGAAAGGGAAGGTTACACATAAAGTCGAGGAACATATTGCAGTACTCATGGAAAGGTATCAAACTCCCTTCTGGTGGAACTACATAGACGTATACAATAATAAACCTAACACTGCGCCCAATTCTCCACCTCAGACCATGGTATGAAGACCTTCTTATACACACCTCTATAGCAGAATACGGCAGGTCACCCATCCTTTTTGTATGCGCAGAATAAACTGCACTTTTAGTTCCACGTCGGAGAATTGACCTGAATGCCTACCGTATTTCAGATACTCAACTAGCAAGTAACTGAGATGGAATTGCCTCATTTACAAACAACGAACATGTTATTTTCTAATAGCTTAATTTAGTCAAATTAAAAGTTGCATGCAAAAGATGTATTCTTCCAAAATATTTCCTTTCTCATTTTCTTCGCACAATAGACACAGTTTTCATATTAAATATCATATAAGTACTTACTCGTATATTCTACACCACTTATATGGAGCTTTATTTCGGCTAACCTAAAATAGAAACGCATCTAATTAATATAAATTATTTAAAATTAATAAACCCAAATTTTTAACTTTTTTTTGTTTGACAGGATCTATGTGTCTATCGTTGTCAATATTAATAATAGTAAGATTCGCATAAACAAAATCAATTAAAAATAAAAAGTGATCAGTTTAAAAACTAATATGATTAAGTTAGTTAATATATTAAGTTAATGTATAATGTAAGGTAATTTATACTGAATCGTATTGTTCTAATTTGTAAATTCATCATTTTTATTCATGTTAATTTTTTATTCATGTTAAGTTTGTTATTAATCGAGTTGACCCTATCACTAATTGGGTAGAATCCTGATTTTGATTAATTATGACAAAACATCTAATAATGGCAAAACAAAAACATCGTATGTATCATTATTATTAAGTATTGTTATTATTCTTTATGTTCTATATTTTTCAACTTACTTGTTCATTATCGCTGTATAGGAATAAGATATAATACACCATATGCACCTAATGGGCTCCAAATTCGCAGACTAACAATGATTTTTATTTTATTTATTTTTATTTATCAGCTACTTGAATATAAGTAAATGGACGATAACATTATGGTTTATCGCATTGAACTATAATAAGAATTTTAGAACTGTAGCGCATCTTAGTACGGTTGTTTAGTTAGTACATATTAAAACGGAAGAAAGGCATACGGTTCACTTGAAATATATGGATCTTTCAGGTGATTTGAGAAATAGCTGAAATGTGACGAGTACAACTCATCCACTGTTCATTATCCGTTTTGTTAAACTTTTAAGCACAGAGGAAATTTTAAAAAGAATAGTATAAGCCTTAACCGAAGGTGGAAATAGTGGTGAAGGGTGACCTGCCTTAATTGAAGAGGAGGATAGCTGTATAAAACAAACAATAATACACGTGTATAATAGCACGTATAAAACAAACTTCAAACTGGATATAAAGAAACTTTCAAATATGCCCTTCGCCCAATTAGAGACAGCTGAACAACGGAAAACAGGGCCGGTTCTAGTTATTGTTAAATATCAATTGGTCACTAATTTTGAACCAAATTAATTAAAAACATTAAAAATCTATTCAACAAATCGCAAGAATAGAATGCTTTAATAAATCACAATACTGTAATTATAAATATTTATGAAAATATATAATTGGGGCAATAATAAAAATTGTATAATAGTTGATGAATATCTAAACAATTCAAAGTCTGAAGTAAATATACAGGCGTTATAGGGAATCCGGAGCCAACTTTGGACGCCGTCTCTAGAGAATAGCAAATAACTAGGACATACGTAAAATACATAATATAAATCTAAGATATGTAAGTGTAAGTTTATTGTTGCGTATTACGTCCAATAAAAATTTGACAAGTGATTATTCACGTATTTCGTATTTCAAAAATACGAAATACGCCACGAGTTTCCTAAAAGATGTGTGATGTAATTATTATTTTTTAATCAAAAATGCGGCCATCCTGTAATATTTCTTTACAAAATTACAGTACTAATGCGCTTTTCATATTTTTACCCCACTTGCACCTTACGTGGTAAAGGAATTAGTTGTCGGTTTCCTTTACAAATTGCGTATACCGATTATACATATCTTTGTGGCTTAGTATGCACATGGATACGCAGTAACTAGATAGTTATATGAAATAAACTGTGGCCGATAAGTGATAACAATATAATAAAATGATTATTGTATAACATTCTCATTATTTCAACGAAATGGGTTATTATTATTATTATATTATATAGGTTTGGGCCTCATCAGCCACTGATCGGATAGGTAGTCCCTTGGCGATCCTCTCTTATCCGGGTCATTATCCAAAAATACTATCCCATAAAAGGAGCAATTTAGGCACGTCCCCCGCCTTAAGCCTCGCCTCCTCTAGGATAACAGGGGTCCCTAATATAAGATACCTCTTCTCCTCCAGTGCGGGGCAGGTGTAAAGATGATTAATCGAGGCTTCCTCGTCTTCTTTACAGTATCTGCAGGCCGGGCTGTCAGTCAGCCTCAGCTTGTGCTTATATGCATTCAGGCTATTATGGTGGCCCCTTATGATTCCCACCAGGGTTATGACTTTGTGCCTGTTCAATTTAATGAATTCTTGGGCCCATTTCTCAATCTCTGAGTATTGCATGAATAGTTTGGTTATTCGACAACCCGTTACTCTCTATCTTTTATTGTGCTGGTCTCTTGCCCAGCCATTGATGCGGTCTCTGATCAGATTCCGACTTATTCCCACTGCAGGTTCTAGTCCATAGAGGTTTTCCTTGGTCCCTAGTCTGGCAAAGTCATTTGCAATTAGATTTCCCTTAATGCCAGCTTCGACTTTGTCGTTGCTGAATTCAGGGCTGCCAACGCCGCCCTGCGATCCGAGCAGATACATGCCTTCTCCTGGGTCCGATTTTGATCGGCCCCCAGAACACCGCGTGTAATTACAACTAGCTCGGCCTGGAGTGCGGTAGTGTATTTACCCAAGGGGAAGATTTTACCTATCCCGTCGCATCGCCTATACACTCCCGCACCCGCTCTGTTCCCACTCTTGGCTCCATGCGTGTACCAGATGTCTCCATTGAGCGGCAATCCAGCTGGACCCTCCATCCAGTCGGTCTTACTGGTGAAGGTGATCTTATATTTCTTGTCAAACAGGAAGTGGACGCCCGTACTGTCAGAGGGCATCCATAGGAGTCCCTCCTCAGCTAGCTCTCTTGAGAGTCTATTCAGGTCCCTTATCTTCCTATTCATGTTTTCCACCCTGTGCGTTGCCTTTGCGGTTTATGGGTTATACTTTGAGGAGACAAGATAAAACACCTCAAAAAAATTAAGGTGGTTTTTTAAGCGATGTTAAAGTAAAAGGATCACAACATACGTCAATTCTTTAATTACGGACGTATGTACCATAGCGAAAGAACATAATGAGACCATCCAATGCGTCTACTGGAAATATAGGCAACAATTAATTAATTTTAGGAATATTGTACTCTTGATCTCAAAATAAACGCATCCTCTACCGACGAAGAGCATAATTAACTCTAAACTGAATTAATTGGGGCTTATATTTCAAGGGTACATCTCTATGGTACTTTTGAAATGTTAATGAAAATGATTTTCAATTGAAAATTCTTTAATATAGACTCTCAGCAATCGGCTCACAAAAAAACAACATAATAAATATACTCTTAATGTGGTTTGGTAGGATCTGAATACAATAAAACTCGAGGTAATGATACTTTTACACGAAAATAAACTAAGACCGAAGTCTAATAGTGACGTCACGCCTAACTTGGAAGTGTGATAATTAAATCATATTTTATAGCTACTTTTGCGCTAAAAAATATTTAACTTAATGAAAACAAAACATGTGTAATAGTTTTCCTCAGGAGTTGATCTATGAACAGCCTTTTATTCTTGACAAAAACCGCGATCGTAATTTGCTGAACACACCTATAATTACAGTTACGAACAAAACCTATCGTCGTGACTTTCTATATGTTCTATGGTCATGCCATATCAGAAATTATTTTGAGGTTAGCGTGTTTTCTGTTTTTAAACTATTTAAAATCCAAACATTTACTTTTGATTATAATCATTTTAAAATGTGTAGTCCCAACCAAATAATTACCAATATTTTTTCTCCGTTTCAAGAATATATTAATTCTGAACAAGATGTTAGAGAAGTATGAATCAGAATGTATAATTCCGCGTAAATCGGAAATAATTGCGTTATATTTGTATTTTAGGAAATACGAAAGATAATGAAAGATATAGAAAAACCGTTAAGAGAAATTATAACTGTCTTGCAAGTGATTCACCAGGAGCAACATGCAGAAAAAAGTAATTATTTCTCTTTATCATACAAAAATATTTTTACGTTTTCATTATTTACTTCTAGCTTATAATGTATTTTAAATTTGTATACTTGTAGATATGTTTATTTAATTAAAGGTAATGAACGTTATAAATTTATTTTAAACCACACATACTTTACTAATCAACAATACTATGTTATAGTGCATGAGGCCTGCCTTAAAGCAAGGAATATATTTGAAGAGGTTCGACAGGGGTACGCTGCGTTGGATAAAACCGTTCCACCTGGTCAATACTATAGATACAATGACCATTGGCGGTTCGCAACGCAACGTTTGTGTTTCTTAGCTGCCTTAGTCGTATTTTTGGAAATGGGAATTTTAATTAATAAGGAAACCACAGCTGAAATATTAGGATGTATGTATTATTATAGGATAGGTATAATCTTGATAAGCAGGATTAAATTTTGATAGATGAGACTATTTAATTAAATAGTTGTATAGAGAAATCATACATCCAAAATAATTATTTTATAAACATAAACCAAAAGATACCTTCAAATATTGGATACCTAACATTAATATCTTCTCTCTTACATATTTCATTTATTTAGAAAAGACAAATGAAAAATTTTTCTGTAGCTTGTAAATAAATATATGATGTAGAAAAATCTACTTTTACGTATTACATAATTTAAATACTTAAATATACCATTTTAATATGTTTTTCTTCTATTCTTTAATAGTTGACAACAAAAGCAATATCCATCTAGATCTGGAGGACTATTTAATGGGGCTATTGAATTTGGCATCAGAACTGGTAATTTATATAACTTAGAGTTTAAATTCTTATCCATTTTCTTTAATTTAATTTGTCAATTTGAAAACAAATTAAAACGTGGTATGAAATTGAATTCGTATAAAAATGAACCCAACAATTTTAGCATAATTACGCATTCTAATATGCTATTAATATTTGAAATAAGTTTATATTGTTAAAATCCACTAACAAACTTGATATTCTGAAACTATAATTTTAATAGTAAATACACTGAACACAAAGGTTGGAACCACTTCAATAAAACCATTATTGGGCAAGCAAGAAAAAAAATGCCCAGAAATCTATTCTAGGTGTATATTTTTGGGAATATGTATATTTTTTTTATCTAATTGCTGTTATAGTTATTACATCATTCACAGTTTTTTTTTAATATGAACTTCATGAAATAGCATCATCAAATAGATGCCATTTAAGAGCATTTACATTGTTTACGTATTGTGTCAAGTATTAGAAGATTTAAGAAATGAAATTGACTAGATTGTGGTAGGCACATATCATTTGGGTAATGGTATTTCCAGGCATATCTTCTGTCTTTTATAAAAACTAAAAAATTCTTGTTTTATTGGTATTAAAATACAAGTTATTTATATTTTAATACCAATAAAACAGAATTTGTATAGTTATACAATAGAAATGATTCTTGTTTTATTGGTATTAAAATACCAGTTATTTATATTTTAATACCAATAAAACAAAATTTGTATAGTTATACAATAGAAATAATATAGGTCCCAAAATTAAACCCTGTGAGACACCTATATTTATGTATTCATAATTCGAAAGCTGAGTTATTGAATAACAAGTATCCCAAACGGCCTATTACATATCTCAACTGCAGTGGCGGCTGGTCAGGGGAGGCAGAGGAGGCTAAGCCTCCTCTGCAATTTTAGATAAAAAAACACTTACCTATATAAGATAGGTCAAAATATTTTTATTCAATGTTAAAATTATTTTCAGGTTATTTTAAAAAATAAATATTTTAAGAGTGTTAATTAGCATTATTTTTTTTAATATAATTTACTTTTTTGTATATTTTAATTAATAATTATGATAATAATTTAATAACTGTTTATTTCATATTTGATTAAATTAAATATGCGCCTAATTTGCCAAGTTATGTATTTCTACGTCTCGTGTTACGTATTTTACCACCCGTTCATGAACAAAAAGCTAAACCGCTGCAAGTCTCCAGTTAAATCTATTTCCATACGTGACGAATGACCTTGAGCTAATACCGAGTAGTTTTTATTCCTAAATCGCCACTAATTCACTGGCAGCTTGCTGCCAGCACTCCCACTCTCATCTAGAATGCTTGCTACAAAATAAGTCTTTCTCCCTTGCACCTATCTCAGTTCGACGCGGTGGGGGACACCTGTTTACCTACAGAGAATACGTATTTTATTTTCTTTTATTTATTATTTTTCTCTGCGTTATTTAGTTTAAGTGGGACAATATGGCTACCAACCCACAACAAAAAAAAGTAACCCTCTTTAGCACTACCTCAAGGGTGGTGGGGAAATGTGCTAATTGTGCTGAAAGTGACAATTTCGAGGTTTGTTTTAAATTTTAGGTATTGATCGTAAATTTCACAAACTAATTTTTGGTTTATAAACAATATTTAACTTCAATAAAACATATTTTGTTTATTCCCTTAGTAGCTGTAATTCGTAAGTAAATATGTAAATAAATGAAATTATAATTATTGCGAAAAGGTAGCAAATTTCAAAAATTATTCTCGCGAAAATCTATATTTTTGTATAAATGGATTTTTTATTGGAATTCTAAAGGTTCAGGAAAACGCGTGACCTTGAAAATTCTAAAAACGAGTGTCACCGGTAGATATACATATTTTGCCTCCCCTAAAAAAACTCACGAGCCGCCACTGCTCAACTGTAAGTAAAATAAAAGCAAAATTAGAAATTTTAGTACTGTGAGAGATAATTATACCAATGGTCATCCGGCCATTCCAGAAGATACACGGTTGGAGTTTATTGAATTTGTTGCAACCTTTACATATTCAATGTATTTTAATCTATAATTTATATTGTTTTTTATTTACACACATTATTTTCAACACCTTATTCGTTTGGTTAACAATTTTGTGGCTATAGGCCAGTTTTATTAAACATTACACAAATTTCACAAGCAAAATCAAAATTTTTCGTTTACAACTATTTAGTTTATTTTCTTGTTTTTAGGCAAGATATGCAGTAAATTCAGTCACTTACGGCGACTATGAGAAGCCTTTACAAATCTCAAAATTCGTGGCCGAATTAAATGCCGGCTTCAGATTGCTCAATCTCAAGAACGATTCACTTCGTAAACGATTTGATGCACTCAAGTATGATGTGAAGAAGATTGAGGAAGTCGTTTATGATCTCTCGATTAGAGGGCTTACCCAGAGTCCAGCAGCTAGTGAACCAACTAATTAACAGTATACGTGTAACATAACAAGTTTATATTTAATGTTAGAGCCTAATTTATGCATTTTTGCAGTATTTTGATCTGTATAACCAATGTTTTTTTTTTTTTTATTCAGTGATTATGCTTTATTAGGAGTCCCACTGTTTTGTACTACAAGTCTCGATTACTGTGTATATACGAGTTTAGAAGCATCACATTGTAATATTTATACTTTTATGAGAGAATGTTTAAATTTTTTCTGTAACATTTGACAGAATTAAAATTTTTATTTCAATCTTTCTCACTTGAAAGTATCTGAGCCGATTATAATTCCCTTTGATATATCAATATCAATGTTTAAAAGTCTAGTTATACAACATAAGCAGGATAATTATCCTTAATATCCTTTTTAATAATAATTAAAATTATGTGAAGGAATAATGCCTTTCTCCTTGTCCCAGGATTGTTTGTGGCTTGACCTCTAAGCTTATTAATCTTACTGAAAGATAAGACTTTATCAAAACAGCGTCTTGTACAAAAGGAATCTTATAGAAATTTCTTATATATTGCTGCGAGTTTTATTGTGAAACGCTCTTACTTAAAATTAAGAAAAGACAATTGTTCCTTACCCTACACCTTTGTTGATTGTTTTGACCCCATATACAATGGAACAAACAGTTTCACCTTCCTTTAATTACTTTTTTATGTTTGAGACACCTCGAATATATTAAAATTGATACTGGTCAAGAACAATAGAAAAACACTGATTTAACAACCAAGGGAAGAAAACTTTCACTAGAAGAAATGAAAAAAATGATAATGGTTTAAGACACTGAATAAAAACATAATTTCGGCAATAAAATCTTACATCAGTTTCATACTGATCTACAGAGGTAATCTAAATCTAACAAAATTTAGAAAAGCAATTACATATTTATAAAATATTTACTGACAGAAAAACGAAACAGAACCGACAAAAATTGATAAATTTGTCTTCAGTGGTCATTTACATCTGATTATAACGGGAACTAACCCTTACGAAATTTTAGAAAAATGTTCGTTAATTATAAAGGGTCTTCCAATAGGAACGCTTGATTTTTTAATATAAATAGAACAAGTTGTGTGAGATATCCACTTTTTTTTTGAAAGAATCGTTCAAATGTCCGCCGCGGCTTTGCTTGGTGGCACGTCTTCGGGAGATCCAATTTTCGATGACTGTCGTATAAATCTGGCTGAATTTGCGGGATGGCGTTCGTTATGTTGACTTTGAGGGAATCAACTGTTTGCGGTTTATTTGCATAGGCCTGCGATTTAAGATAGCCAAATGAAGGAAGGCCGTTAAATCGCGCGATCTCGGTGGCCAGTTCATGTCGCCGCCGCGCAAGATAACGATGCCCTCAAGTCGCTCGTGAAGAATGTCCACCGTGGTATGCGCTGTGTGGGACGTAACGCCATCCTGTTGGAACCACATGTCGTCGGTATCCATATCATCCAGTTTAAGCCACAAGAAGTTGCTTATTATAATTCTGTAGCGCTCGCCGTTGACGGTTATGGCAATGCCAGTTTCGTTTTGGAAGAAGTACAGACCGATGATTTGGCCAAACAAAAATTCGCACCAAACAGTGACTTTCTCGGGATGCATTCGGAGCTGATATAACTCGTGTGGATTGGTATCATCCCAAATCCAACAATTTTGCTTGTTCACATATCTATTCATCCAAAATGGGCCTCGCCGCTAATTTTTTTTTTTTTTTCGAAATTTGGGTCAACTTGCACCTGCTTCAGAGTCCAATCAACGAACACACGGCGTTGTCTATGGTCGTCTATCTTAAGTTCCTGGGTGAGTTGGATTTTATACGGGTGCAAACCGAAATCCCGACGCAAAATTCGCCAAGTTGAATTTGCAAAAAGGCCAAGTTCTTATCAATGACGAGAAATTGACTGCCTGAGATTTTCCATTCTCTTACGCACAACAGCGACGTTTTCAGTAGACCTTGCATTTCGGTGACGTACAGGTGGATGTTGGCTGATTATTTATCAAATCAATTAACTCGAATTTGGCCACCAAACGTCCAACAGTCGACTCGGCGGGATAAAAATCACATAATGCGTGAAACATTTCTCGAAGCATTGTTTTGAAAATAAAATTTGACGATTTGCACACTTTGTTAAACGCTATAACCTTCCATGGTGATTTGCCATACATTACTGAACAATTTACAATACATTTGACAGATATTGCTTTAACAACATGGCCGCGATAACTTAACAAATTTCCAGCGTCCCTATTGAGAGACTCTGTATCTTCATGTGTTGAAACAATGCCGTCAGCTCAACCTCTTGACCACAGCCAGCCACATTCAGGCAAATGTTAGGACACTTATATAACAGAATATCGTCGCCAAATTTTTAACGAATTTAGATAAATACAAACAAATCTGCCTCTACTAATTTTGAAAAAGGTAGTTTAGAATAGAAAGCATAGTGGCAACCATGTATTTACAAATATTTGGGTTTGCCTGAAGAGATTCTAGACATGGTATTTCAATAATAAAATGCAGAGGTGCCGTCCTTACATCCTGGTCAACATGTGCAAAAAAATAGGCTAGCTGATAGCCTAGATAAAACCACATCCCTAGAGGATGTCCACGGTGTGTCTAAGTACTGTAAGCCTTAAGCAGATTACAGCTAAGAACTGGAAGATATATTTTTAAGATAGATGAGATAATTACTCCAGTCTTTGGCTTATGTTTGATTGTCTTCTTAGGAGGATTTGATGACAATACCTGAATTAGGCATTCTACAGTAACGACATCTAAGAGACACGCCTAATCTACTTTTATATTCCGCAAGGCCCTGACTATCTTCAATTAAAAAATAATTGTACATAATATGAAATTTTGAAAGACGTTTCAGTTTATTATATATTATAAAAAAACTTCAGTAAATATGTCTTATCTTACAACTGTAAAAAATTGTACATCAATATAATAAAGTATCAAAAGTATAAAAAATAGCACAAATCTAAAATTATTATATCATATTACTAGTTGATTCGACAAATTAAGATATAACATTGATTACATTCTGGTCTTGTTCTTGGGAGTTTAGAAGGGACTGTTGCTCTTTTTCTTTCAGATTTAGATACAGCAATAGAGATACCTGAAAAAAATCTATTATAAAACAATAAATGCAAATTAAACAAATGTAAATTTGTTTAAATATAACAAGAATAACAAGCCTTATTGCATACCATTTTAAAGTAAGGCAGTAAGGTTTTTATTTTAATTCGACCCTGTAAAATAAGTGTATAAACTAAAATAAATGCAATATTAAATATTATTTATAGTTACACTGATTTTTTAGGAAGTTCAATTTAGATATAGGGTGTGATACATGAATTGATTGGATTATAATGTAGAATTCAAAAGTAAAGTAAAAAGAAATAGATGTAAGCATTTAATAAAAATTGACAACAAAATTACTGAAAGATATATATATTCCACTCTTTACTTGCTCACTATATAAAAATTATATCCTGAAAAACTCCACAAACATCTTACTACTTTCCTTTATACTTACATATGCATCAATAGCCGCATATTTCTGTTGAATCTTGGTCAAGGGTACGACATGCCATTTACTCATCCTCACTTTTTTATCCTTATTGATTTTCATGTTAAGCTAGAAAAATTAAGGTTTAAAGACAAAAAAAAATCTGCAATTATACTCACAATGTAATCAACCAATTTTTCCAGACTCCACCTCTGTTTAATAGGTAGAATCGAGTTTGCCATCACCCCTAAATCGATGCAGTTTTCAACCAATCGATCAGAATCAAATCCAACAAAATCCCTAGCCAGTTTCCGAACATCACTAAAAAAAAATTAAGAACATCTAAGCAAGGTGTCACAAATACAACTAAATCAAAAAGCATCACAAGATACTGATTTTTAAAAGATATTAAATATTAATATCTACATATAAGCCACGATAAGAAGTGAACTATTAATATGATAATGTGGCTGTTATAAATATGAGTAACTTTTATGATGACATACTTTTTGATATTATTTCCTGTCAATCTTACTTTAGGATGGGCTAGGAATTCACTGAGTGCTTTTGGTAAATTCTTTAACTGGCTTACATGCAAAATGTAGCAAGTATTTAAGTCTGGACTTATTTGTATTACCGCTGTCCTTCCTGGACCCGACTGAAAACTAAAACTCCACTCCATGTCAAATCCCACTACCATCATCTCTTCACTGTTATTTGCCCTTTCACTTAAAAGCACATAATTAATTTTCGAGGCAAAGTCAAATTTGGTTTCTTACAGTAAATTATCACATTGCATTGCGCAGTCTATTAATTCTGTGTGGTATTTTAATTTCCCATTATATTGTATGAAGGGTCTGTTTTCCCACGCCTGTCTTGCCTTTTCTTTTTCCAATTTTAGCCTCTTCTAAAAATATATAATTTTTACTAGTTAAAATATTTTCAATACATAGAATGGAAAATAATTGTGAAAATCTTTTCTTTACTTCGCCATTAGGTATATTATAGCAATTAAGAATTCAATGTTTTTTAAAACACTATATTTCTTAAGATAAATACATAAATTTTGTTTTATACTGACTATACGATCTTCTAAAGTAGATCTTATTGTACATTTAGAAAAAAATGTACAATAAATAAACATTTCATTTTCGACTTACTGCTTCTTCTTCCTTTTCAAGGGGAGATATTCGTGAACGTAATTTCATTTTCGTACTTTGTACATCCATTGTAAATTAAGTTTTATTTCAAATTTAATAATAAACCAACTGGAATGGAAGTATAACGGACTATTCACTAACCTAAAAACCTAAGAACATCTAATTCAAAAATGACAGGATACCAACAAAAAATAATAGGCCTATTTTTGGCAAGCATATTATATTAACCTCGATCAATGTGGTAACATTAATAGCTTTTATAACCAAAGAAATAGGACATCCAATAGTTAAATTTCTATCACCATAATATATACGCATAATAACTTTTTGCAGTTTTATTCGACATTTAACAACATATATGTCAACTTTAGCTTTATTAGTCAATACATCGCTGATGGTTAAGTCCAATTTTGAAATTATCAAATAATTCTATATATATGAAAATATAATAACAGATTACTTGTGTCACTTTGTACACTTAAATATTTAGTTTTATAATCTGTTATTTGTTAATTGGCGAGTAATTAACCTCACAAGTACAGGCCTTGTGTCATAACCGTATTTAATTCGCCATTTATTTAACTCTAATATAGCGAGGCAATGAGCCAGATATGTCAAATTTTTGTTTATTAAATAAACAAATGTCCTAGTAACTATATAATCTTACACATAAAAATAGTTCTTGAATACCTACATCGCTGCTGAAATAAAAGAAATGGATACCGCTTCAAAGGACTTACAGCCATTGAAAGCAATAATCCATGGTCCTCCTGCTGCAGGAAAGACACGACTTGCTAATAGGTTATGCCAACAATATGGGGCCAAATACATTACAGTCAAAACCATGATAGACGAAACCCTGGAAGAACTGGTAAAATAGTTATTGTAATAAGAATAAATATTCAACTATATAGGAGATAGTGACTATTACACTCACATCCATATGAAACATCTTGTATATAGGAAATGAATAAATTTTATAAGGTTTGTAGAAAATAAAATTGTTCGAACTTTTATGTTAATTGTCAACCTACTTTTCGTTTATTTAAAGTACTTTGCACTACTGACAGATCTGTTTTATTTATCGATAATTTTGTCAATGATATGATGTAAAACGCCTTTTACATACATATTTATCGGTTGTAATATTTTCATAGAATCAAGAGCAAACTTTGATGATTATCATAATTAGTAATATTTTTTTAGGAGACGTTTATTGAATGTACCAGATATTAAAAAAATTAACACCCTGGAGTCAATGGTATAATCAATATGTTATTTAGTCACCCAATGATATTTTTCGAAAATTACCATATGTATGTGATCGATTTTGCACGCACAGAATCATAAAGCTGGAGCACTGTTTAATGGAGCAACTTATAAGACACACATATTAGATCATTTTTATTTATATCTTCATCCCAAAGTAAATCAAAAGTGAATATTGAAATCATTTAAAATAACACGCAAAAAATATTTTATTTCCCATTTCATTTGAACAAAAAATTATGACCTTCCAAAAAAAAAGAAAACCCTCTAGCATACTTCTATTGAGAGTATTTGAAACCAAGTTAACAAATTATGGTGCTTCACTTATTATTGCCTTTCGAATTCTCCAAAATAGTAATAATAATTGTTGAAATCAAGATACGTACAGCAAATTAAAGAAATAAAACATTGAAAACATCCAACACTGGAAAAAATTTAACTCCTATGCTATACTCATAAAAACAGTGGTTAGTGGATTATTCCCCTAGATATTATTAAAATATACAACAGTCGTTGCCCAGAGATCTTGCGTCCCATTAATTTTTACTGGCTCTGTAAAGTTTTTATCAACTTTTCCCTCGTATCTATTCCCTTATCATTATGAGGCGGTATTTTAAATTTCAATGAAACTGGTTCTGTGGGTTATTTGCAGAGGGAGAACATAGCCCGCGAACAAGAGAGATTGGAAATGAAAGCCATCAAAGGCGAGAAGGACGAAAAGGAAGGCGGCGAAGAAGAAGAGGAAGAGGAGGAAGAAGAATTGGGAGAGGAAGAAGGCGGTGGCATAATAGAAGAATGGCAGGAGCAAATCAAGTACATCACGATGACGATGAATGCGACCGAGGATGGTAAACTGCCGGACGAGTATGTGGTTCGTCTTATGAAGACTTTCTTGACGAAAGATGTTTGTCAGACGCGTGGCTATGTCCTGGATGGATATCCAAAAACGATTCAGCAGGTCTTTATTATTTTAATACATATTTTTTGTTTCTCTAATTACGCCAAACTCTATGCTAATTTGCCACATTACATATATTTTCGTGAAATTCTAACCCCATGCGCCGGTATGATTCAAACTAGGGTTTTAATACATTCTTGAAAAAGTAGATTAGATTATTTTAGATCCAGGAAGATCACATGCATCAGTATATCGTTTAACTAAGGGCATCTGAGACGTTCACATAACGTTACAAAAAATTACAACTATTTTACTTCCAATACAGGTCAGAATGTCAGTGTCATTTCGACGTAAACCAAACATTGATGGTGACGTTAATTAGGCGTTATTTTGACGTAGATAATTGTCTATTCGACGTCAAATTGCCGGATATTTTGTGGACGATTTATTAAAATCTCATCGCCGTCTTTCTTTCTCATCCTTTAATGTAATGACCTTGCAGATGCACATCACCATTATTCCTAAAATCTGTAACTGCAAACATTTTGTTTTCCTTTAGGACTTTAAATTACTGATATATTTATAATAATATCTAAAAACCACTTTAAAAGCCATCCTATATTTTTATTTTACTAAAAATGCATAATATGTAAAATAAACAGCCACCCATACATCTTTTACACACACCACAACTGGTTCACCAGATGTAGTCTGTTAGGTGCTCTGTGAGTTACACAGAATATCTAGACTAGTTGACATAATAATACCAACATAAATTCATAAAGGCAGTATTGCCAATAGGATGGCGTAGGAAAACGGAAATTATATCTTAAAAAGCGAATCAAGTTTAAGAATATTTAATAATTCTTCCTTTTGGTTTAGTGCCCAAAATTATTATTATTTTTTCTTTAACAAGGAACATAATTATTGTTTTATATACTCGTATACAATACATTATAAAGGGTATTTAAATAAGGATGCTCGATTTTTAAATGTAAATAAAACAAGTTGTGGGTGAGATATCAACACAGTTTCTTTTATTTGAAAGAATATTTTATGGAATTAAGTATGGAAGATTACGTCGTTCAAATGCCCGCCGCTGCTTTGCTTGATGGCACGTATCCGGGAGGTTTAGTTCTCGATGACTTTGTCGATTCAATCTGGCTGAATTTGCTGGATGGCGTTCGTTATGTTGACTTTGAGGGCATCAATTGTTTGCAGTTTATTTGCATAAGCCTGTGATTTCAGATAACCCCAAAGGAAGAAATCTAAAGGCGTTAAATCGCACGATCTCGGTGGTCAGTTCACGTTATCGCTGCGCGGGATAACCATGCCCTCAAATCGCTCGTGCAGCATGTCCATCGTGGCAAGCGCCGTGTCGCGCGTAGTGTCGTCCTATTGGAACCATATGTCGTCGGTATCAAGAAGTTGCTTATCATTGATCTGTAGCGCTCGCCGTTGACGGTTATGGCAATTCCAGTTTCGTTTTGGAACAGACCGGTACAGACCGATAGTTCCGCCAGACCAAAATCCGCACCAAAGTGACCTTCTCGGGATGCATTTGGTGCTGGTGTATCTCGTGTGCATTGATATCATTCGAATCCGACAATTTTGCTTGTTCACGTATTCATTCATCCAAAAATGGGCCTCGTCGCTAATGATGATTTTCTGATGAAATTTGGGTCAACTTCCAACCGCTCCAGAGCCCAATCAACAAACGCACGGCGTTGCCTATTGTCGCTTGCCTTAAGTTCCTGGGTCAGTTGGATTTTATACGGGTGCAGACTCAAGTTCCGACGCAAAATTCGTGAAGTTGAAGTCGCAGAAAGGCCAAGTTCTTGTGAACGACAAGAAATTGACTGCCTCGGGTTTTCCCGTACACTCTCACGCGCAGCAGTGATGTTTCCAGGAGACCTTGCGTTTCGGTCTCAAACGAGTGAACTAGAATTTTTCCACCAAACGTCGAATAGTTAACTAGACTAAATATCGACTATCGTAATACGTGAAACGTTTCTAGAACGGAGCACTGATTTTGAAAATACAATTTGATGATTTGCACACGTTTTTGAACGCTATAACCTTCCATGGTAATTTGCCATATACTACTGAATAGTTCACAACAAATTTGACAGATGTTGCTTTAACATCATGGCCACTATAACCTAATAAGTTTCGATCGTCCCTACTGAAAGACCCTAACTTACCTACGCATTATATTAAACATATAACATTATCTAAAGCGTCTTTTGCAAATAGTATATTTATACGGAGATTTATACAAAGCCCGTTTAAGATTCTTTAAATATATCTGGTACTACTTTTTACTTTTATCATTTTGTTACTTGCATTCTATTTGCGCCTCTGTCTTCTGCGCAGACGAGGTTTTTCTATTATTAATGCTATTCTTCCACCTAATCCCCGATATTCGCACGGACACACCCAGCCGACTTATGTGGGAATCGAATCCACGCCCAGATTACTGGGTTTAGGCCAGCTCCAAGTGATTAGCATCATTATCCCAGATTAATCCCGGGAACTTGGAGACCTTCGGTGATGTAATAATGTACCCTCAAAAGATGTGGCCATACCTATAAACATCCATGTCGATTCGAAATCGAACCGAAAGTCATGTAGTCATGTAAAAAAACACCGACCATTTCTTGCCACCGCAAGAAAGTTGAACGCGGCACCCAGGCGTGAAAACCGGGAGCGTATAGCTTAGCAAGAATAGGAATAAGTCTCAAAATTGCGATATTGGACCGCCCACGAGGTGCGTACGTAGTAAATAGCCTCATCTTTACTCCAATCGCTTTGACACCTTTACAGAGTGAATATCGTTGAATGTATATTGAATGGGAATGGACACAGAGTTCAATCTTGCCGAGCGGAAAGTGCATCCTTTCCCCTCCAAATGCTGCCTCACTCTTTCTTCTACGCATACAGAGATAATCTTACACTTTTACCTATTCTTGCTAAGCTGTATACGATTTGATTAGACATTGATTTTTGTAATAAAAAAATATCTAAACGTGATTTTTTTTATCTAAAATATATTTGAGGAAACTCGACATGTGTTTATATCAAAAATGATTTCTTCTCACCGGATTCGATGAGTTGGTTTCCTATTATCTAAAAAAATACGTATATTTATTATGTCGGATAAAACTGAATTTTTTTTTTTTTTTTTAACGCAATAAGTGAGATATATGTTGTATAATATACAATAAGTATAATATTTGTATGCCTATGAACTATGAATATTAAACAAGACTCGTTCGACGTTCTGCAATTTTCTCCAACGCAGCAGCTATTCGTTCTTTAGCAACCGCCGACCTTTCCTTAGCCCTGGCTATTCTTTGTAAAACTTTCAATTTCAAATCATGATAAGCCTCCATGGATTTCGATCGTTTGTCGATTTCGTCGAACGCAGATACGTCATCTACACAATTTGCACCGTGCATTATCGATGAATTTTCACATAGTCGTTCGTCCGTGGAATCAAGCACCTCCAGGATCACATTTTGCTGATTCCTTCCGAACAGCAAAGGTTCGTCTCTACTGGCAGATAAGAAATGTTCAAGAGGCAACTCGTTGGAGGACTCGCTTTCGCAGTTTTCAATTTTTATACTTAATTCGTCATCTTCTAGTGGTACGTCATCGTTCTCGTATTTCAGTTCCCCTATGAGGCTCAGGACGTCCTTCTCGCTTTCGGAGAAAACTGTGCTGCCCTGTTGAAGCTTTGCCTTGGTTTTCGAGCGCATGTCATGCCACGTCTAGAAATATGAAAAGGAGAAAATAACCATGCTTCCAAACACAGTTACAATACGTGCAATATGCAAAAAATATATATAGATATAGTGGTCTAAATAGGCCGATTTAAGTTACCATGGTAAAATATATACCAGCCCTTTAAGGTTAAGATATACAGTAATTTGTTTAAAATTAAGTAACAATAGTAAACATGACAAATAAAAGAATGTTATAACTATACAATACGTTGGTAAAGTAATAAGGAATGAACTAAATTAAATATTCAAATTTTGTACAGTTGCGTTGGCTGAATTTAGAAAGAGGATGCGCGTTCAAAGAGAAGTACAACTTGTCAGGAATAGGAACACGTCAAAATTACGATATCGGACCGCCACGAGGAGCGCAGTAAATAGCCTGATCTTTACTCATTCGCATTGAAACCTTTGCAGAGTGTACAGTCAGTGAATGATGTGGATTAAGTGTAAATTGCAAAAGCATATGATACACTGCTGATAAAATTGTGTTAAATGTGAATGTACAAACAGTTCGATCTGGCCGCGCGTAAAGTGCACCCTTTTCTCTTCGAATGCTACCTCACTCTTTCTTCTATACATCACAGAGAATCTCTCACTTTTTCCTATTCTTGACAAGTTGTAGTTGAATTGTTCGACGCAACTCATCCTGATCAAAAACTCATTAGCAAAAGCAGTGTATATGTAATACATATTAACAAAATGTAATCATACAAAGTTCATTTTAATCATGTAATGATTTTAAAGAAACAATAATAATATGATATATAATTACCATGATAACCTTATTTTAAATTTGTTTAAAAACGTCTGCCCTCTGCTTCGAGGCAGGCACAAAGCCATCTTCTATTGTTGAACTTTATTGAGGGAAAAGTTTCTATTGTATTTTGAATGTAATTTACTACATTTCATATTCAGTGATGAATAAATAAAAAGATCTAAATTATATTCTGGAATAGAATAAAAAATATTTCAATGTGGTCCCCAAAGGTAAAAATCGCAGGGATTAAGGTGGGGAAACCAGGATAGCCAAGTAATAAGTTTTCACCCTGACCTATCCATCTTCATGGAAATGTCCATACCATTGGCATTCACTCATAGGCAAAGGGCTGTAGACAAACATATTTCCTCTTATTCATAATGGGATTTTATCAAGAAGGTACCAGGTAGCAAATTAACATTGTAAATATATTATATAAAATATATAAGTCAATAATGGAATGGTTTGGTTTCATGGTTTTACCTACTTTAGCGTATTATAGTGAATGCCATTTAAAATAACTTAAATCAGTGTTTCATTTCGTCAGTCTATTTGTTCTTTTAGTTATTCTAATCTCATTTATTTAAAAAAATAGATATGTGGTATAAAAAATACAAAAAAGGTATAAAACTAAATTGTGATATATTCCATGCCAAAAATAAAATGGTGTAAAATAAAGGATGACAAGCCCAAAATTATCCCAGTCCCTTGATAAATGTTAATAATTTTTAAATACTAAACTTACACATTGGCACCTATAGATGAGTGCCGAAATAAATTGAAGTGATTCATATGTGTGTAACATTGGGCCACCATCGCTATTTATTGTTTGATACCTGATTCAATTGTGTCGATTGGTACAAAGAATGTTGCATGAAATAACACAACTATTAAATTGACAGTAGGTTTTGCATGTAAGTATAGATTTCCAGATGCAGTAATCCGAGCATGGGTTCGATTCCCACCATAAGTGAGCTGGGTGTATGTATGTGTCTGTTCGATGGTTAGATAGAAGAATAGCTGTAGCTAAACCTCACCCAATAAACATAAAGACCAATAAAAATAAGAGAGAAATAGCGCACATGAGATTTCAACAAAAGCTGATATTTTAATCGATCTAATTATAACTGTAGATAACAACTACTCCCAATATAGATAGTTGTTCAGAAACTGACAGTATTTAATGATAATGTAAATGTTTAATATCTAACATGTGGTAAACTATAAAACTGTTATAGAGTAATTTAAAAGCGTTTTGGAATAACTTCAGTTTTTGTTTTAATATTTGGCTCCCTTTGACATGATTGGCCTATGGTATAGCCTGCACATTTCGCCGGTCTACCCTGCCCACATGTTATGATGAATCATTTCAAACTGTTTTGGCACCGTGTACTCTACGGGGATTCTCGTTTTTACCTGGCATGCTCACACAAACAACCACTCACTACCGTCTTACCTTCCTCCACTGTTTCCAATTTTTCCTGCTGCCAGGCACCCGATTCAGCATGCTGGTCATTTCCAACCACTTCATCTGGGCATCTTTATAGTTAAAATCAACTGTAAACTTTGCACTTATCAACTCTGGATTACATCGCAGATACTTTAACATCAACGTTTTTTGAATGGGCGATACATACCGACTTCTTAGAAGCTGTTTTACATACACTGGCATAGCTTGCAAAGGCCTTCGGTTTTTATTTAATTTCGTTTATATTTTAAGTGTCAGGTAGATTCGTAATGTAGACTACCTCCGTCGAACGGTTTAAACTAAAAGTGTTCGTAACCTTGGATGTCGCATGTAATATTACGTATTACATGCGACCGCGAACGTATACGAAACTGTACGAATGGTGATCGATATTATCTTACACCGCGGAAACGAGGAAATTTAGTATACGAGGGGGTATTAATAAATTGTTAGTTTAGCGTGGAACGAATGAGAATTCCTTTAAACGATTTCTTTAGTGTATTGACCTTTCAAACTTTAATAATTTTTAGTAAACAGTTTATAAAATGTTTAAACTTTTGAAAAAAAAAAAAAACTTCGCCACAACATTCATTAATTACTATTACATTTAATGAATACATCATTCTTACTGAAGGTACACAAGTGTTTCTTTTTGCGATGGGGTTTGTATTGCAAAAAATTTACTCACTGCTTTTTGTACGACCAAGAAAAAACGTAATGAGACATAATCGGTACCTTTGCTTGAAATATAGGCAATACCTATTTAATTATGTTTTTGGTCAATAGAGAACGTGATCATTTTGAGATCAAGAACATAATTAACTCCAAAAATACTGGAATAAGTTGGAACCTTTGGTGTGAAGATAACACTGACTTAGTTTTCCACAAAACGCCAAAACACTATCTGTGACGACATTTTCTTAATAAATTTTGTATTAATTGATAGAAACATGTTCCTTTCAAAGTCACTCCACTGTTCATATTCTAAATTATTCAACTTATGGGTAAGCTTTTTGTAAAGTCCATATGTTTGTAATTCCAGCATACTTCGTTTACTATACATAATATGCTTGATTTCTAGTTGTAGCCATTTTTGTTTCGCAAATTTTTCGATCTTATTTGAGGTGCGAGAAGATGAAATTTTAATACGAATAAAGTTTGGAAATACTGGTCGACTTTTGCAGACTTTTAAGAACCAAATATTTGCTACTATTAATCTAATCTCAACACTAACCTTATGATAGAGATTCAGTTCCGTTGACAATGAAGCCATCTTAATACTGAAGTAGGAAAACCTTTAGTGTTTACAACATCAATAGTGTTTTGGTGTTTTGTGGAAAACTAAGTAAGTGTTAACACCAAAAAGTAATTTTATAGCATTCTGTTTTCTATAGTACTTTTCACATTAATCTTTTTTACGATGTATTTTCAAATTTATATTTTTCCATTCAGTAGCTGGCTTTTACTGTCCAATAAGGTAAATAAATAAATAGTGCGCCATACTGCGTCTAGTGCTATTATCCGCTTGAGGGTGCTCCTGCAGTCTTGTGTTAATTTGTAAATGACTGAGAGGGATGCTACACAAATAAATTCTCAGTTGTTTCAGTGTAGAACACACTAAAGTACCTAATGTAAAGTGTTTCGGAAATGTAGGCACGACAATTCAAAGGACCCATTATTCCAATTAAATGTTCCTTAATATACATAATTTTCTTAATATTCAGGATGCATCATATGTAGGACAAATATCAAGGGATAATTGAGGATCTCTAAGAAGTAAAAAAAGTTCCGAATAATATATGTCCAAAACCTTATCATTTTCGAGATACTAAGTGTAAAAAAAGTAGAAATAAATATCAATTCTTTTTTATTCTAAAGTAGGTAAAGCAAATTTGGTTTATAATATATATTTTGAAGTTGCCATATTTTGCAAAAATAGCAATCCTTCCAAACAACCAATGACGTAGTGGACGCAAATAAAAAACTACGACCATATTAAAAATTATGTTTTGCAAATGAGTGAAAGTGGAGTGCACTTAATTTTCTACAGAAAGTGATTTTCCACTTTTTTTTTATCTATTCTGTTTAACACATTTCTACAAACTGTCTGCCGATTACTGTTTAGCTTCCATACATTTTTGATTTTTTTACTAGGCCCCAAAAACAAGATATTGTATTCCATATCTAATGGCATAGTTTAAATAAACAATTGAACCCAAAATTATTGTAGAAATGTTATTTATTTGCCCAATAATTACAAACATAATCGGCTACCTCTCGCTGGGACACCCTATTCTTCTACATCTCAGTATAACTGTTTTAAATCTGATGTAGGCGAGAGAACTATTTGGACAGGCGGCGGAAACCGGCCTAGACGTTGAGGGTGGCGCAGGCGGCGTGGTGGCAGCCGAAGAAGTAGAAGGCGAAGGGATGAGAGGAGAGGATGCCCTTGGGGGGCTGATTGGAAACGCCAGCAATAAAATTATGCCAGATTTCGTGATTAGTCTTGTAGCTCCAGATGAATTTCTCTGCCAGCGAGTCATGAAACTTCCGCAAAGGATAATCAAGGTAAAACTTTATTGTTATTATAAAAATAAATGTTCCTCGGTAATAAATCATGGATGTAAACAGTGTCTAACGTGCTCTAAGGCCGGTGACTAAATATAGACTAAGAAAATAGTTCTTTAGTTCCGTGCCACATGATTAGAGTACTAACTTATGGTGAATATAAAGTGACTTTGTTCTAGAGGCATAGGGGAGGTCCAGGCAAAATGGATACATTAACGTTTGGTAAGCTATACGAAGAGAACCAATGGACACAATAATAAAACAAATATTCTTAGTGAATCATCACTTACTAAAGTTCTTAATATAATCAACAAAAATCACCCAACATCAATACTTTAATGTCATTATTAATGATATTGCAAAAAGTGCCACTATTCGCTTTGCCTTATGCGCCGGATAAAGTGGATAAGGCAAGGTGAACACACGTATATAATTGACGAAGATTTAAACTAATTGGTGCAGGTCACAGAAAAAAAATGCACCTTTTCCTTTATAGGCCGTGCATTTCTCGTGACTCCATTGTTTACAGGTATTGCACTGGATCCAATCATCAACGGGTTTCTTATTTATTTCTATATATTCTTCTCCGCAAAAATAGCACATGTAGGAGGGTGGAGCAAATATACATAAATAAGATTTTTGCTCTTGAGCGTCTACTAGAACCAGGCCCGAGGTTCTAGTATGCTTGGGTGGGGTCATTACAAATATGAAGAGTCGACCATTATCCACTCTCAACCAGTTCGTCAGTAGCGCTCACGATGTTGGAGCGAGAGGTGCACCCCGCTGTTGCATTATTTTAAAATTTCTTGTTCATGAAGGAGTTCAAGTGGCGGAAATTTTACGTAGATTGACTGCACAGTTCAGAGACCAAACATTGTCAAGGGCTCGTGTGTTTGCCTGGCATAAAGAGTTCAAGGAAGGGCGAGAACGAGTGGGAAATCATAAACACGATCGCCGTCCTCGAACCAGCACTACAGACGAACACATTCGCGCGTATCCAGACATTCTTGATATCTTTATACGGGTGGCCGTATCCGAAATTGCAGAAAAGGTCGGAATAAGTTACGGAAGCTATCAAGCGATCATCAAGAACGACCTGGAGTTCCGTAAAGTGTTTGCCAGATGGGTCCCTTGCCTTTTGAGTCGCTTGGAGGTCTATCAAAGGCTTACAGCAAGGTTTGCGGAAGGAAGTGATGCATTTTTGAGTCGGACTGTCACCTGCTACAAAATGTGCGTCCATCACTACACACCCGATTCCTAACAAGCCAGAATAGAGTGGCGGAGAATGGCGGAGGCAGCCCCTATGAAAGCCAAGACTCGACTGTCAGCTGGTAAGAACCTTTCAACCGTTTTCTTCGACCGGCGGGGCATTTTGCTCATTGATTTTTTGCATGAGCGTCGCAGAATCAATGCTGATTACTACTGCGAGCTATTGAACCCGGTGAGGGCTGCGTTTCGCCACACAAGACGAAACCAACCGATTCGAGAGACAGTCCTCCTTCACGAAAACGCCAGGCCCCATACTGCAGTTCTAGCGGTCAAAATACTGAAAAAATGCATTGGACTCCACTTGAACATCCTCCCTACACCCCAAACTTATAGCCCTGCGATTTTCATTTGTTTGGGTCGCTTAAAGGAGCTCTAGGAACGCAATGATTTGAAGATGATCAGGGCGCAGAGAAATTCGTGAGCTACTTGCGCACGAATCCCTCTGCTCCTGACTGCAGCGTGGCTCCTGACGCAACCAGCTTCATTCTACGATACTGGGATAAAAAACCTTCCTTCTCGCTGGGAAGAATGTATATGTAAAGCAGGAGACTATGTAGAAAAATAAAATATCTTTGCCTTTTGTTTTTCAATCAATATTTTTTTTAACCCTGTTAATATTTGATCCCTCTCCCTCGTACTTTCCTTCGTCATTTTCTTTGTTTCTTTGCTTTGGTTTTTTAGTTTTAGCATAGCCTTTGGTTCTGTATTTAAGTCTTTGTTTATGCTTTTCACTACTTTAGCTTTCACCTTGACAAATCTAACTTGCTTCTTGCCTTTAACCGAAAGAACCCTAGGTGGTTTATTTGTTGAAATTTTGATGTCAGTTTCATCGACATTGTAGATTCTGGTGCCATCAATTTGATATTTTTCCGTTTGTACATTAACTCGGAATCTTTCCACTTGAGGACGATTGAAGCCCTTAACTATGGTAATTGATATTGCTTCTGACACTCTGATGATAATTTGTGGATTTCTACTCATAAATCCTGCTAGCCAATCATCATCAGCCCTTTCATTTTTGTCCGTGATCACTTTACCCTACAGATACTTTTTAAACATAACCTAAAATAAAAATCACCGACATCAAACCGACAGAACTCTCAGTGTTTTTACTATAAAATATCCACTTTAAGAACACAAATAAATAATATTATCATTATAATACATATATTTAAGAGTTATTAAAGAATGACGTACCTTGACAAATCATAACAAATTTTAACTTTTTCTTTTCGATTTTTACTTCGGACGCGACGCGAACGTCTGCTTCCTCCATTTGTTTACGAATGAGGAAGAGCGGGAGGACGATATACACAAGGGTAGCGTACTTTGACGCGCCATTTACGAGTACATTAGAGTATTCACTTTTCCTGGTCTATCCACATTGTCCGGACCTCCCTAACTATGGATTACCTATGTATCGAGTTATTGTACAGAGTCCGCAAGTTAGGTATAGTGTTCTTGAAATGACTTTTATGCGTGCCTGCGTGGAGCGAATGTTTTCAGGATGTTTCTTATCTACTCGTTGCGGGATGCCATTCCAGTAGCCGTGTCTGTGGCACATCATGTATTTACTTACAACACTTTCATTCAAACTTATGGTTCTGTGGTACTCTCTGGAACATTTCCCTGAGCGCCTGATTTCGTTGAATGGGGATGTGTAATGGCCTCCTCGGTCACCAGACCTGTCACCTTGTGACTACTTTTGATGGGGCTACGTAAAAGCTAAATGTTACATATACAAACCGCGAACTCTTGAAGTTCTTTCCGAAACCATAACGAGGAATCCTTTCAATTGAAAGGATTCCTCGTGCCATGCTCGTAAGGAGTACGGAGCTGACTTATGTTATGTATTCTTCAATAGCAATACACGGCTAATGTGTAAAAACATTAAATTTAGAATTCGTTCAAAAATAAGCTTGTAATTTTTTTTTCAAAAATCATGCTGACGGACCCTGTTATACGACATCAACGCAATCAAGAGGTGTGTCACATACGCGGGCTTATGTAAAAACAATCTTGTAGCCATATTGTTGTGATAGTTCCGTGATATCTATTTTTTAATTTGTTGTCCTAAGTTATTCATGTATTCTCGATACCACCAAGAAATGTACATGCACTAATTTTTAATAAAACGGCTTCAAAATTGACCCATCTTTATTTTTTAGACTAAAAGCCTGCTTTATGTTATCGATACTATTAATTTGATATTACCCTGCATTGATATTACTAACGTATGCCTAATTTCGATGTTCTTTTTCCTATTTAGACCACGCATTACGACGAGAAAAACATGCTGCGAAGACTAAACGAATTTCGAGCGAATAACACGGAAGAAAATACGATGTTGAAGTTCTTCGATGAAGCGGAAATTCATCCCATTCTTATAAACCTGTTAGGCGAAACCACGCACGAAGAGATTGACTTCGAATGCATCTATAACATGATCACCGACATATTGGGACCGCCCATTCCGGGTCTTGGACTTTCGCCCGAGGAACTGGAGGAGTTACGGCGTTTGGAACTGGAGAAGCTCCGGCTCCAGATGAGGGAATACCAAATAGACAGAAAGGTAAGCTTGGAAGAGTGGTCAATAACTTCACCCTATTATGTCTTTTGTATAAAGGTGTCTCAGTTGGAACTATAGGATTTGAATTGCGCGCCGTTTATGTTCTATCAAAGATAGGGCGTATATTTTTAACGACTATCGTCTACAAACCATACAACATCAACGTGGAATGTCACGATTCACGATAGAGTTCTCCATTTACTGTGATAGCATCACCACCTTCATTTACAAAGAAGTGTGGTCGAATTACTCCACCAGTTCAAAATGCGCACCAGGCCGTGTATATTTGCGGATGCATTTCCTTTTCGTGAATTTTCGAAAATTTTGTTTGCTGACGCATCCGTCAAGATGAAAGTGTGCTTCATCGCTGAACAAAATTTTGTTGCAAAAATCAACGCCACTTTCTTCCATTTCTAACACCGAATTAACAAATGTACGACGTTGCAAATGGTCTGTAATTTTTAATTGTTGTGTCAACTGAATATTATATGCTGACAGATGCGATGTTTTTTTTAAAATCGGATGCGTAGTGGCTCTTGAAGATTCAATTGTTGTACATGGCGTAGAATTGATGTGTTTGGATACTACCGTATACTTTCTCTCACTGCAGCAGTATTTTCATCTGACGATCACGACGAAAACGTTATTGTTGCCTTATTAATGACAGAACCAGTCTCTTCAAATTCGTTGATTAAGTTGCGAACTGTTAACTCTGTAGGCGCTTCTTTTTGTCCTAATTTTTCTTCATATAGCTGTAAGTGATCGCTCACTTTCATAAAACAGTTGTACACAAACTACTCGTTGTTATCTTGTTAATAGCGGAACCTTGACATCGTGTACTTTGTAGATGGCAGTCGTTACGTTACAAAACATAAATGGCGCGCAATTCAAATCCTATAGTTACAAATGAGACAGCCTATATATGTTCCACTTATAAGCAAAATCATCAATAATATATTTGGTGAATGTGTTAACTATGTAGTTTTCTAAACATTTTAGAGAATTGACTTCTTTAAACTAATTTAGAAATAACTCTCCAGGTAATGTAAAGAGATAGCTTTCTAAGAGAAAACTCTTTCTTTCTAAGATAAATCTTTCTCTCTACCTTTCAAACTTCCGAGATGGCAACAAACCGCCCTTAATATAAAGGCGTCTATAATTTCTTCCAGTTAAAAGAGGAGAAGGCGATGAAAGAGTACCAAGACAAGATGGAGAAGTGGGCCGAGACCCTGGAGAAGCTGCAAATGGAAGAGGAGAAAATCTTGGCGGCCCAGAGCGAACCTCTCAGGTTCTACCTGATGAAGAACATTTTTCCGACGCTCACCCAGGGCCTGATAGAGGTCGCCAGGATAAAGCCCGACGATCCGGTGGACTATCTGGCGGAATATCTCTTCCGGGAGAATCCGGAGGGGAAGATGTTCGATCCGGCGTATACGCGTGACGGCGAGCGACTGCTCGAGCAATACGAGAAGGACGTGGCTCCGACGCTCGCGAAAAGTAGCGATGACAAATAGGAATTTCTGCACCTTCAAGTTAAAAATAACCTCGATTCGTATTTTACTGTTACGTTTACAATGTTATATTTAATCTAATCTTAAAGAATATAGGAAGTTTAAACATTAAGTGGGATTGGTTTTAGTAAATACGAGGGTGAATCAAATATAAACGAGTTTTTTTTTATTTTTTTTATTTGAACTTGAAAAAAAAAAAAAGAATAACAGCTCATTTTTCTACATAATCTCCTGATCTGGAAACACATTTTCCCAGCGTGTAGGTAATTTTGTAATGCCCTGCTCGTAGAATGAAGTTTTTTTGGGTCTCCAGCCAATTGCGCACGTAGGCCTCACCCTCTTCATCGTTGTTGAATCTTTGCCCTCCCATGGCTTCCTTGAAAGGATCAAAGAGGTGAAAGTCGCAGGGCGATAGGTCGGGGCTATAGGGAGGGTGTTCAGGTGTCTCCCAGCCCAATTCCTCCCATTTTTCTCTGGTCAGGGCTGCTGTATGAGGACGAGCATTGTCATGGAGAAGTTTCACTTCTCTCATCGGTAGGTCACGTCGTTTGCGCCGATATGCAAATCTAACCTCGCTTAAAATGTCGGGAATAGTACGCCGCATTAATGGTCCTGCGATCATGCAAGAAATTGAGGTGCAACAAGCCACGCTGGTCAAAAAAAATTGTAGCCAAACCCTTGCCTTCTGACAGCCTTGACTTGGTTTTCACTGGCCCAGCCTCCCCTTGACGTATCTACTCTTTGCTCGCTTGTTTCGACTCAGGGCTATAGTGGTGTACCCACATTTCATCGCAGGTGATAACGTGAGTGAGAAACGAGTCTCCCTCTTCCCGAAATTTCGCTAGAAGACGCTCACACACCTGAAAACGATGCAATTTCTGCTCAGTTGTCAGAAGGCGAGGGGCCCACCTTGCGCACACCTTACGAAACCCTAGCTCCTCTGTGATGATCGAAAAGGTGCTTCCATAATTTATTCCAACCTTAGATGCAATCTCATTGGTGGTCGGACGCCTGTCACCCTCAAGAAGTTATTGAACGCGGACGATGTTTCGCTGGTGATGTTAGTGCGAGGTCGGCGGTCATGGCTCTCATTTTCAACTTTCTCACGACCCCCCACAAACTGTTTATGCCATGCACATACTCTAGCTCGGGACAGTGTCTCTTCTTTGAACTGCGCAGTCAATCTCGTCAGGATTTCAGATGGTTTTACACCTTCCGTGGCGAGAAACTTGATGATAACACGCTGCGCAATTGATAAAGGCACCTCCTGCTTAGATATTGTCACGGCGGGTACTGAAAGGAATAAGCGAGGACGCCCACCTGCTCTCCCCCCTCCTGACATCCCTACCCAACACCCCACAAAGGGGGAACCCTCACGCGTTACTATTGTATGCCCAGGACCAAAAGACTCGTTTATATTTGATTCACCCTCGTACATCGAAAGTAAGGACGACGTTAAAAGCGCTAGGGTGGAGTTTCTCTATTTTACTCCCTCGAATTTTATATCTTAGACAACATATAAGTGGGAATATAACATACTTATTATAATTCCATTAGCCGTAACCGCCACTTTGATTCATATTTTGATAGCAATGCTATCTTTGTCAACAAGATGAGTTGTTTCTTATTTAAATCCAAAGTCTAAGCCGATGGTCTCTTCTACACCTATTTAACTTTTAAAAACTCCATGCCATTACAGTACTGATCCTGAAGTATCCATTACGCGGGATTCCCTTTAATTATTCTGGTCCGGTGTCTTCTTTATGATGTCCCTGGCATATTCTTAAATATTCATTCATACATACTCTCCTTTTGTTCTTTCTTTCTCGAGTCTTAAAAATGTTTGTTAAATAAATTGATGAAAAACAATCTGCTAGCAGTATGGGATCAAAATTTGAGTTAAATATTGACGCCCTATCTTTGTCAGAATACAAATAGTGTTCAATTCAAATCCTATAGTTCCAACTGAGACGCCCTATATATGCTTTTGCAGCAATCAAGCCATGTACTAATCATGAAGTACTGTCGATTCCGAATTGTTAGTGTTAAACTTTGCAACCTTGTAATCTGCAGAACTTTCATGAAGTAGTTCAATAGGCCAGCGGTTCCCAAACGGTTTCATGTATAATTGAAAATACCTTTTTTGTCATATCTAAGCGACTTTTACTAATCGACTTATTCATATTTGAATAGATCGTAAACACCCTGTATAATTAGGCGTGTTCATAAAAGTTTTAGTCTGCAATCATTATAAAGTGTTTTATCTTAAGAGGAATAGATTATGGGGATCTACAAAATCATTTGATTTCAACAGTTTAGAACAGTTTTACTGTAGTAGATTACTTAGTTACATAAAATATCAGCCCTTGAGTTAAAGCGTGTCATTAAACTAGGATTTACGTTTATGCTGTTCCTACCTTACGTCATATAAAAGGCTGCTGAAAAATCTACATTAAATTTGTCGTTCATTCGTTTACCTACCTTATTTGTTTGAAATCTTGATCGGTGACCATATGACAGCATCCTTTTGAAAATTTGAAATTTACATGGTGAACCTTGAGAACTATAATATACATGGAACATTTGCCACCCTCTTCTCGATAGCTCTTTTATTAATAATTAGAAAACCGTACTGCACCTTCTCGCCGACTTCTTCAGAAATCTTCGGAAGCCGTTTGTTCGTATCTCCCATAGTTTTCAAAATTTCCTTGACGAAAATTTCTAAAATTTCCCGCCCTGTAATCTCCATAACAGGTAATTTATAATAACTTGTAGTCAAATGATGCAAACCTAAATGAAAACCAGAATGAAAATGTAAATCAGAAAAAAGCACGCATCTCAATAATACATTTTATTATTATCATGAAATAACTACCCTATACATTATTAGAATACATTAGGTATTAATATAAATAATTTATTACCATTGTAACGCCATCCTTGCGGGCTCTAACTATAAGCTGTTCTAATCTACTTAAAATCGAAATAAAAACGAACTCGCACCCCCGCGACACCCCGTAAGTATCGCGAGGTGCAACAGCCTCCATTATCCTTAAGTAAGTATATATCACTTCCTTGTAATACTATTTATATTAGGTAGTCAAGGATCTAACTAAACACTGTACATAAAAAAACTAAGCCCTATTCTCAATGGAAGAAGTTATTCACACGCCGATTTGCGGGAACATTTCAGATATGACTAATCACAGTAAATATATTACTATAATAAGTAACGGGTCAAACCCTTCTTCCTGTTCCCTCGAAAGTTATATAAACTGTGTCAAACTTTAACGAAAACAGTGGATTAATACCAACGTTTAAGGTACGAATAATCCATATTACTTTTAACAACATAAAGGTCATGATGTTGACGAGAACTGTCCAGTATTTATCTTAAAATGTATAGTACATAATACTTATATCAACATTGATTCCTCTAACAGTTTTCTTAGCCTCACACCAAATCTAGGACAAAATATTCTTTTAAAATAATACACCCGATGTTTCCCAATTGGAAGTTAATAATCTTTACGGATGGCTTATGGTGTAGTCACTACCTAGGTAGTGATATGACTTTGTTGGGGATTTCAAAGATATAAACTAAACCTAAATAAATACTGAAAAGACGCACCAACATCATTCCCATTTGACCCCTAAACGAAGGTATTACATTCAAGCAAAACTCTGCAAAAAGCCTCTTGCTGGGCCTTCTCCAGATTCTTGCAATGTTACTAGTACACTACCAATTATTTACAGTTACACACAATACAGTTCTTATATACACCGTTTCAATATTTATCAGAACTTCATTCCAAAAATGCCATCACACGCAAACAATTTAAAGCATAAACTCAACTGTGTTAATTTTAACCATATTCTTTGCCTGGAGGGCGTGAACTAGTAACATTAACGAACGAGGCGCAAAAAGTGATAAAACAAACCAGTGGGTATATTGAAAGTACTCAAAATTATGTGCTGGTCTTGTGCTTCTATGGTTGCCTCGTTTGGATATTCCTTGTTAAATGTGATGGGCCAAAATACAACAAGTATTTTCTCCAGAATTACGTTCTATATATACCAATACGCACGATATAATCATAACTATTATACTGATGATACAAAGCCAGGTCCGAAATTCGGAAGCACGATTTTACATAGTCGTTTTTCGGCCCATCACACGCTTTTAATCGATTTGATAACTGCAGCTATTAAAATTATCTAATATAATAATATAAATTTTAGTACACAGTAAAGCATAAATAGGCTTCAACTCAATCTAAAAGGTATTGGCCAACTATGTCAAGGAGTACGTCATTGTTACATAAACATATATTATGATCCTATACTATTATACTATCTACCACATTATCAATTTTACAATAACCAATATAAAATTAGGTGTAAAAGTCGAAAAAATGATCTAGTTAAATGCTTACAAAAGTTACATCTATAAAATTGGAACAATCGATGCCTAATTCCAGTACCTACTGTAGTCTTAAACAAAATAAAACACAAGCTCGTTTAAAATAGTTAGTTGACCAACATGAAAATTGAAGACGTTACACCATAACGGCCTCATCCCAAACAATATTTTCGGTTTTCTACACCCTAGCTGGAAGAGACCGTCATGTTAAATATTCTTTTAAAATACGCACGCAGCAAAAGAGTGAAAAAATCATATTTCACATGAGGATATCCTAAAATATTTATTGCATAGTTCTTTTGGATCCAATACTTCTTTAATGCCCATTACTGATTTTGTTTAACATAAATTTGTGAGCACTTTAACCCCAACTCTTTATATAATGCCTCAGTTGCACGATTATTTCGATCCAACTGCTTTCTCTATGACTATGACATAATAAATGTATTGTTTTTCCTCGTTTAATTTATATAAATCTAATATGAATTTCGCGACATCCAATTAGCAGAGTATTCAAAAATTGTTAGAATTATACTCTTACAATATTGCCTAAGAATTTTTTTTCTTAACACGTAAAACATCTATAGGCTACTGATATGGGTTACCAATTGGCACGTCTGCTTACCCTTGAATTGGATCAATCAAATGCCTTATTTTACTTTATAATCTGCAATTATACCAATACAATTTAGTAGATCCAATGGTCCAATAATTTAGAACCAACCTTCTCTAAGATAACCTCACATGAAAACCTTATTAACCCAGTGCTAAAAAAGCTGCATACACCAAACACCCGCGGCCCCCTTTTGCCGTGTGCGTACTTCCTTAAACCGCTACAGACTACTAGACAGAATACAATAATATTACAGATAGATAACTATTAAACTAGATAAAGACTAAGCCATAACATCGAGAATTGAGAGAAGAGTATAAAAGGCGACTTGTACTCCCGCTCCCCTTAGGACTTGAGGAGTTTATTAGCACGCTGGTTGGCCACTGCTATGCGCGTTTCGTTGCTCTCACCCTATCCAACAGATTAATAACCAGTGTGCCCCATCACATATATTTACTACCTGCTATCTGACCCGTTTCCATGGAGTTATTTGTATGCCCTTCGCCCGTTCGCAAGGGCGGCCTAATTTGTTTTTAACATTCGACCGAGCTAGAAGCGCGTTCCCGCGGTTTTAAGAGGGCGATACATAAATAAATTCGCGTTAATCTGTGGAACTAACCGGCATGGTTATTGTCGTCGCATTGCTACGGAGCTGAACCATTTTGCCCGCCTTTTCATACTCGTGCGCAAACGTTTTACGCTATATCAACAACACACCAATGACATAAACCGCAATAAAATATATAGAGTGCAAACATCATACAGGGTCTGGCATAAGTATGGAGTAATGCCTTTATAATTTGTTTACTATTTAAATAAAATCTAAATTGGCAGACTTACTAATAGTGCCTTTTTCATGAGAAGAATGGACAAAATACAAAAACACAGAGAGGCGGGAAACGTGAAGGATACACCAAAGGAGGGACTAGCAACTGCCACTCATGACGATGTTGCATTTAATATGTTATTAATGATACAGGAGAATCCTAGATCGTCTACCATCAATCTAGAACGAGACCATGGGTATCGCAAAAGTTAGTTTTCATTTTAGAAACGTCAAACACCAACTACTTAAGATACATTTAGTTGCAGAATTAACCAAAGATGACTTCTACCGAAGTGTTCAATATTGTGAACTGATGAAGGGAATGTGCTAACATTGTATTATCTAATGAAACCACTTCCATACTACATTCATGGAGCCCTAGACAAGCATGACAGAGGTTATTGGACCCAGCATAACGTCCATTGAAAGACCCAAGGATCCAGGATCCAGAGAAATTGAATATTTTGGCAGGTATTATAACAAATCTCATAACTGGGCCTTATTTTATAAAAGGACTTTTAACGATGAAAATATAGTTGTCTTTATTAGGAAATTATTCGATTAGACATTATTCTTGCTATAAAAGCTTCTGTCCTGATGACAACTATCCATAAAAGCTATCCTGATGACAAAAATGTTTGGTTACAATAAGATGGAGCACCTCCCCATTTTGGAATAGTGGTGATAAATTATTTAGACATAGTTTTTCACCACTCAAAATGTAGGTGGGGTATAAAAGAGCAGTGGAGTGGCGGGCACGGCGGCCTGACTTGACCCCCCTATTTTTTATAGGGTCACATAAAAAAGGTACATGACCAAATGATTTAAATGACCTAAGGTATCGAACTGTTGATGAAATGAGGGCAATAAGAGATTAAGTATCTGTAAATATATGTAATTAATATGATCATTTATAAACAGACTAGGACTGTTTATCGAAAATAACGGTACACAATTTGAAAATTGTATGTAACCAATATGATAAATTAAAGTAAGATGAATTACATTTTGATCACTGAAATTATTGACGTTTCTTAAAACTTTCTTAACAAAACCTAATTAAAATTCACTCGTGTAGAATAATGGTATACTTATACCATTTAAAAAAAATGTCGATGCGACAACAGCGAACTCATAGCTGAAGAAAAAACCTCACGGTCACGAAGATATGTATAATAAACCGTAAAAAAAATTTGATTTCAAACATTTTTATATAAAACAAATAATTAAATAGTTACACTCATTATTCCATACTTATGCCGAACTCTGTATAGATCTTATGATGTTAACAATTTCTACAGATCAGCTATGATACAACGTCTTCCTGATTGCATCCTCATAATGTTACGTTAAGTCTTTGAGATAACTGTTCGCCATTTCTCGATGTTAAATAAACATCCTAGTAGATGTTGTACGTCCAGATGGAAGTAATTCCATCTTGGTCGTGAATAAAGAGCGCAAAATTCTGTTCAGCGCCCGTCAAGTAATGCAGCCAAGCGCGAGACAATTATTGAATGCAAACGGCACGGCTAAAAGATACACCATGTAACAGACGATGGGAACGGGTCAGATACGCTAAAAAAGTCTGTAAAAATTTTAGTGTTTTTGTGTGTTGTGTCTACTTGAGAAGGTCGTGGGCTCGCTGATTGGCCACCTCTATCCTCGTTGCATTGGACTCGCCCTTTTTTTCATTGGACCACAAGAGCGATGCAGTGTACAGAGTTGTTGATGTTGTTGTTGTGTCGTGGAGTGAACGAGGTAGCAATGTAAAATAAAACAACATCAAGATTATTAAAAAACCCAAGCAGAAATAATATTAGAAGACATTCGTATTTGGTGTGTGGCGTTCTTTTACTATCTAGGAAGATTTACATCTTATGATCTAGAGTCATACGCAGGTACACTGTCTTGCAAACAAGAAAGTGACCAGCACCATTTCAAAACTATTTAATTGATTGAAGGTTAATTTAAGATGAAAAACAAAATACAAAGTATGAATGGAGCTTCAAGTATTCATCCTAAGAACTAAATTTTATGCAAAATATAAAAAACAAAAACAAGAAATCCGTCAAATTATTTCGTTAAAGGTCATAAAGGTCATATAAATACGTCGATGTTATTAAAATATTCACTATGTATTTTCTCAATAAATGGGAGAGTTATTACTAATTGTAAATGGAACAGAAAATTGTTGTTATACGGCCCTGTTTTTTATTAAGAGCTAGACATTTAATATAAACAAAAAAAAAAAAATAAGAAGACGTCTGTTGTGGTTCTACGACAAGATAACTTCACAATTTAGTGCGTTATACTACAAGGTGAACCACGGGAGCGGGGAGATTTGAAGACAATGTAATCCAGAAATTAACTGTATTTAAATTAAAACAAAGTATAACTATCAAAAGATAAGTGTGTCCCATTTTTATTTCTTACAATATTATGCCGGGCAAATGGCGTTCTCTTCTCTCTACACACTTTTGAAGTCGAACGTTGAAATTCTGCATAACGCGACGCACATATTCAGTGGTATGTTAGCAATTTCTTGACTAATTTTCATTTTGAGCTCCCGAATATCTCGTGGTTTATCAATAAAAACCTTACTTTTTAGGTAACCCCACAAAAAGTAGTCGCATGCCGTGAGATCTGGCAATCTTGAGGGCCACTGAATGTCTCCGCGTTTGGAAATAACGCGACCTGGAAACAATATTCGCAGGGCATCCACTGATGTTCTTGCGGTATGAGAAGTAGCGCCATCTTGCTGGAACCAACTGTTTGGGTTGCTCTGTGGAAACATGTTCAATTGCTGTGTCAAAAACTGATTAATCATTTCAGTATAGCGCGCAGAATTAACTGTCAAAGAATTTTCATTCTGATCTTCAAGAAAGTAAGGACCGATAATTCCCATTGAACATTACTCACCATACTGTTACCTTCAGGCTGTGTAACGGCTGTTGGTGAAGTTCCTGTGGATTTTCCAAAGCCCAATAACGGCAGTTTTGTTTGTTGGTATAGCCCGATAAATGAAAATGTGCTTCATCAGACATCCATAAATTGTGAACATCAATTTCTTGCTCTAACATCGTTTCAACAAAATTCAGGCGAACAGGGGGATCTGGTATCAGTGCTTGGACAATCTGGATATTGTAAGGATAGAAATGGAGATCTTTGTGCAAAATTCGAAGAAAAGTGGTCCTAGATAAACCCAAAGGCTGGCTTTGTTTTCGACTTGAACGTTTTGGACTGCGCTCTACAGCTGCTCTAACGCGATCAATGTTATCAAGGATTCTGACGCTTCTGTTTGGTCCCTTATTTTCGACATCTTTAGCTGATCCACTTTCTTCAAATTTACGAATCCATTCCTTTATGGCATGGGCAGATGGAACTGTTCCGCGACGAGGAATATTGAAATGAATACGAAATTGACGCTACGCTGCGACCACGCAGTCATTTTTAAGTAAGATTTTTGTAGTAAGATTTAATCACAAACGAACGTTGTTCACCGGACCACTGTTCCATGATTACTAAATGGCATAAAATGACAGATAAGGTGACAAGCAAATCCACAGCAACCTATGCATAGTTACGAAATAACAACATTTTCAAAACTTCCCGCTCCCGTGGTCCACCTTGTATAATATCCTCGCAAAAAAGCGTTGAAAGTTTTGTCAAATTTATAATTAATATAGTTACCATTTCTTTACTTTTTATATCTTTCTATGTACCTAATACAAGCAGATCGCCTTGAAAATGTCAACAAAGAGCACGTGCCAATGTTTAAAAAGAATATGTTACTAATACAGTAGTTGTAAAAACAGACTACATCATCTTGCAATTTAACACAATCAGATACTCTATCACCTCTTTCATAAAACTTTAAATCATCAGCACACAGATAATATTGGCAATGCATAAAACTACTACTGCTATACTATACACAATATAAAAAAACAACGAGAATAAAAGAGGACCTAAATGTGACCCCTGGGGAACACCAGTAAAGGCAAAAAATTATTATTAATGTTGACACAAACGATCTATTTGAAATATATGATATATAGTGCTTTCGTAAAAACATGAATAAATTAGTTAAAAATTCAAGGAATAACTTTTAGGAAAAACTCTTAAACCCGTCAAATTTTATTTTTAGATACGCATTTTTTAAAATATAATTAATACACACACGTTAAATCGTGTAGAAGGTCATTGATTTTTTAACGACGACCCCCGGTTATATTCTAAATGTGATATAATATCGGCACGCAACGGACGGTGCACAATTCGAACATTCAAAATAGTTGTTTTGAATGACCATTGTCATTAAATGTAGTATCTGGAAATTGCAAAATCGTTTTCCTTAATTTTTGTTATCTAGTCTATACTCACGCTAATGTAATTAGTATTGCAGCGTATGTAAAAAAACGTTCTCTTTCCCATTCCGTAATAAAAAAGGGGATTGTCATTAAAAATATAAAGACAACCTCCTACACGAATCACCCTGTGTGTATTAATTATATTTCAAAAATGAGCAACTAAAAATAAAATTTTACGGGTCCGAGAGCTTTTCCTAAAAGTTATTCCTTGAATTTTAAACGAATTTATTCATTGTTTTAGGAAAGCACTGTATGATATATGTATGTAGTTAGTTCACTTTAGTGAACTGTCATAAATACAAACATTTTTAAACGTTATTAAAAAGAATATTACGATAAATTTTATACAATGCGTTCGAAAAACTTCTATATTCGTCCATTTGCTCTCTATTAGACACTCCATTACTGATTATATTGTATAAGGGGTATTAGATTGGTTACTACAGAATGATTTCGGAAAGAAAACTATATTGATGTTCATTGATATGATTTTTGCCGACAAAAAATCAAGGTAAAGATCAGTAGAGTAGTCATTCTTTCACAAAATTTTGACAACAATTAAAACTATTCCATAATGCAAGATAAGGATGGAATGTATCTACCTGATTTTATCTGATTTGTTAGTTATCAAAACCATTAGTCAGATTTGTTAGTTAGCCAAAGATTGTACAGTAAAATGTACGAGGGTATTCCCAGAAATACCCGACCCGAAGTAGAGATGGCGTTGTTGTTTGAAAAGAACGACTATGGTAGAAAGTAAAAACCTTATAAAGCATAAGGTTGAAGTTTAACGACACTATGTTGTTTAATATTTATTTAGCAGCCATCAATGGTGAATAGAAAATACATGGAAAAAATTGATCATCGTTATGTGATACAATACTTTCATTTGAAAGACCTTAGTCCAACCGACAGCAAGGCGGAGCTAGATTCTACTCTGGGGGAGTCTGCTCCTTCGTTTACAACAGTAAAATATTGGGTGGTAGAGTTTAATCGAGGTCGTACGTGCTGCCAAAGCAAACATCGCAGTGGTCGACCAAATGAGGTGACCACACCAGAAATGGTGAAGATCGACAATGGTATTGGATGACCGTCGACTGAAAGTGCGCGGGCTAGTAACATGGTAGGCATTTCAAAAAGTGCTTTACATCGCATATTGACTGAAAAGTTGAACATGAAAAAGCTGTGCGCAAGATGGGTACCGCGATTACTCACAATGGAACAAAAACAGCGCCGTGAGGATGTTTCAATCGAGTATTTGGCGAAGTTTCACAGGAATAAAGCAGAGTTTTTGCGTCGATTCATAATCGGGGATGCAACATGGGTCCATTACTACACGCCTGAGACGAAGGAACAGTCAAAACAATGGACTGAAAGGGGAGAAGTGGCTCCAAAGAAGGCGAAGACAATTCCATCTGCAGGCAAGGTCATTGAGTCACTTTTTTTTGGGATACGCATGGGATAATTTTCATTGGTCATCCTCAGAAAGGAAAAACAATCAATGGCGAGTATTATGAAAACTTTTTGCAGTGTTTGAGTGATGGAATCAATAAAAAAATTGGCTGCATTTGGCGAAAACGAAAGTTTGGCTTCATCAAGATAATGCACCAGTTCACACATCCGTTATCGCGATGGCCAAAATCAATGAGTTAAAGTTCGAATTGCTTCCTCGCGCACCTTATTCGACAGATTTAGCCCCCTCCGATTATTTTATGTTTCCAAACTTGGAAAAATGGATCGGTGGCAAAGGATTTTCCAACAATGAAGAAGTGGAACTTGCGATCGATGGCTATTTTGAGGATCTCGACGATTTTCACTATAAACAGAGTATCGAAGCTATTGAACATCGCTGGAAAAGGTGCATCGAGCTAAAAGGAGACATTGCAGAGAAATAAAGATATTTTTTCCCAAATTTATTGTGTTTTCTTTGTTAGGTCGGGTACTTCTGGGACTACCTGCGTACCCTGGGACATGGCCGAGTACATGCTGACCATGTGCTTATTTCACAGACTACGTGCACTTTTAATTAAATATATCTTTACTTATTCAACATTTCACATTGAATATAAAATGCTTCAAAAATTACAGCATGCCAAAGAAATAGTAATATATCTCAATAATCTACCTTCTTTGGTAGACGGTATTACCAGGATTTATTACTGCTATAAATAAAGCCAAGCTAACTAACATTAACGAATAAATAATAGCTACACATTATGTTACCCACGTCCAACAAAAAATAGCTTAGGCGAATGCTATGCCACGGAAAAGTCTAAATGAAAATTCCGATGTAACCACAATTTTTCAACCTGAGACTTCTACAAGCAGAAGTGGCTGTAGTGATAAAGTGACGAAACAATCAATAGATGTATATTACGCATCCAATAAGGAGTCAGGACACGAAAGGTCCAACCACCGCATTAATTTTTCGCTTTGTTAGTCTCTAGTAGTAGCAAAATACAGTGTGTCCGATTCCCAATGTACCGGACAACTCTGTTTGCCATATGTCCGTTGGTTTTCATTTCCGTGTACCAGGCATGTAAGTTAGAAACAGGAATTTTTTGTATAAAAAATACACGTTTATTGTATGACAATGATAAAAAAATATTTTATTCGAAGTATTGCCCATTGCTAGCTATATATTTTTCCCACTTCTCCGACAATTTGTGGATTTCGTACCAAAAAAATTCTTGCTCTTTTGAGGCAAACCAGTCATCAAGCCGTTTTCGTAAAAAGTGATGCCCTACTCAGCAAGGGCGTGTCCCATCGCTGCAAATAAGTAGTAATCGGAAGGAGCCGAGTCTGGTGAGTAAGCAGCATGTGAAAGTATTTCCCAACTAAACGCCTCAATCGTTTCCTTGACCAGTTTTGCTGTATGTGATGGCGCATTATCATGAAGTAAAATCACTTTGTGTTGCCTTTTCAATAGTGGTCGTTTTTCAAGCAAAGCTTGATTCAAATCGATAATCTGTTGTCAGTAGCATTCAGTATTAACGGTTTGACCAGATTTTAGCAGCTCATAATAGATCACACCCCTCTGATTCCACCAAACACAGAGCATTGTCCTCTGTCTATAGCGATTTGGCCTTGCAGTCGATGTCGATGGTTCGCCTGGAGTTACCCATGATCTTTTACGCTTAGGATTCTCAAAATATATCCACTTTTCATCGCCAGTCACAATTCAATGGAGAAATGACTTTCTTTTGTATCTGGCAAGCAGCATTTCGTAAAAACTTTTTCGGTTTTCCTGCTGTCTTTCATTCGGTTCATGTGGAACCTATCTTCCCATCTTCTGGATCTTTCCCATGGCTTTCAAACGTATGGAAGATGACTTCTCGTGTTACTTGCTTGATCATTTAATTGATCCGCGAGTTTGTGTTGCGTTTGAGCGTCATTCTCATCCAACAATGCTTGCAATTCGCTATCTTCAAACTTTTTCGGTGGTCTTCCATGTTCTTCGTTTCTCGCGTGAAAATTGACACTTTGGATTTTTTTAAACCACTCAAAGCACTGTGATTTACCAAGAGCATGCTCGCCGTAGGCTTCGTCAAGTGTTTGATGCGATTCTGCAGCAGTTTTCTTCAAATGGAAACAGAAAATCAATGCTATCCGCAAATCGTAGTTTCCAGGCACAAAATTCGACATGTTCAACGCTATTAAAAATGATGTCGTTGTATGAAACTTGTTTTGTTGTGAAATAAAAACCTTTATCAGATGTCAAAGCAAGAAAATGGCGCCAATGACGCGATACGATGGTAACTACATTAGCAGCTAGGCCATCTATGAGCAAATTCCGATTTCACATTTACATACCCGGTACATAATAAATAGAACACATGTAGACAGCATTTAACGCAAGTGTATATTCTCACAAAACGATATAACAAACGATGACTATGTTTATGATACCATCTCTTTATTTTATCATTATTTTCTAAAGCTTTCTTATATATTACATTACTCATTCCTTGAATAGTATCTCCATTAAATGCGGAAAAAGTTATACATAACAGGAAAAAATGGAGCGTCTTCTATAATGGGCATAATTTTACAACCAAATCAAAAAATGTATCGGTTTTCTTCATAAGAGACATTGTACTTTCATATATTAGGTCATACAGGACATACTGTATATATCGAAGTGAATATAAAGTTAACATAAATAAAATAATAGATTAACTAAATGAATGTAAAGATTTGGAATTAATCGACACATTTGTTTTTCATTAAATGAATACGGACCACCTTCCTAGATAGTAAAGAATTGCATATTAAAAGCTTTTTGAAAAAAAAATTAAAAAGTAAATAGAAAAATTATTAAGAGTGAAATATTTTATTTAGAAAACTTGCTTATATAATTGAGAGATTAGTATTATTACCTGTAAACTACATTTAAGATATGAATTTTTTATGTATACATTTATATAATCGAATTCCCATTTTGATACATTTTTATTAATGTGGGGATGTCTAATTGACAATTCTTCTTACGCCAATCGAACATGATAAACTAAGGGTTCAATTTTGGCCTAAATCTAATCACGTTCTTCAATTATTGGCCCAATTTTAGAAATAGAAAAATGTTTTATACATAGAAACTATGTATGTTAGGCAAACTATGCTTAAAATATCATCATCGTCATGAGGTTATCAGTCCTAAGACTGGTTGGACGCTAACCTCCAGCTTCTCCTATCTTGTGCTAACCTAGCTTAAAATACATCGAAAACAAAACCATAATACTTTAATACTAAAAAAAAAAAGATAAAAGCTTATGTCAAAAAACGCAATTTAAGGTTAAACAGCTGCTATTCATCGAAAACAGATTTTTTTAATGAACCGAAAAGTTTTAGTTTAATGTAAACAAATATTTTTGGGGCCAGAAATAACGAAAATACATTTGGTACCAAAAAGTGAGTCACAGACAAAGGTACAAGACAGCCAGAACAGGGCATGTCAAGACGCCATTTTAAAAATAATAGATTCCCATTTTCAGAAAGTACAGTGTGTAGTATACGACTTATAAAATGAATATTTGTCAGTTAATAAAAAGTCAGTTCTTTACTTGTTCTTATCTCTTGACTCTTAGAAAAGTAAACCGTATAAAAAGGATTACCGTTCGACATCTAGTGATGTAATATAATCGTAATAAAATAATCTGTAATATTCCATAACGGATCTGTATACACAATCATTACATATTCGTTTTAACGTGAGAAAATCTTAATTTTTCTTTAAAACACAATCTTTGCTATAACACTCTTACCTTTGTGTTACTTAAAACATGTAACTGTGTGTATATATATAGGCGTCTACTATTTGCAATGACTTCACTAACGAAAATTAAAGATTTTGTAATTTCTCTATCACCTCCACTTTATTGTAATTATTATAAATAGACTGTAAATCTGCTTCAATATGAGCATCTTGAAATGATGCTTGGCGTTCCTTGATGGCCTTTGCTTATTTAGGGTTTGCTTCGTCATATTGTCAAACTATAAAATTTATTTTTTGGAAATAACAAAATGATGAAATGCTAGTTGCAACTATGTTTCTTAACGTCGAAGAATCGACTGTGGTTGTTCAGGGATCTCGGGAGCTTTAGGAACTTTAAGAAACACCGCTTCTGTCTGTGATGGGATTAATCCATTTACGTTTGAATAACATTTTTGAATTCCTTCTGCCACAAGATGTAACATGTAACAAGTAAGTTACCACAAGCAAATAGCCTACTGAATGCATGGTTGCGCTACCACCAGTCATAAACATTGACAGTTGGTTCCTCGAGAGTTGAAATTTTTAAAGAAATGCATTTAGCGCCACCTCATAATTGCTTCGTCAGTACATTTTTGTAATCGTTCACTAGCTAATATGAATACATATAATCGTTTAAGAGGTTCTAGTATGCGCATTACAACATTAACAATATATTTATTTTAGAATCTGTCGCCTCGTCCACACATAACCAAAGTTTTTTTTGTAATTGATATTTAATCCTGTTTTCGATAAATTCGCGCGCAGCTGGTACCTCATTTGGCAATTAGTCCGACTTGGCAATTGCTAATCAGTGAAATTATATTTTTACGACGTAACACGAAAAAAAAAACTAGTAAAATGCAGTAAAAACTTTAAATATGGGCCAATATCCTATCCATCGTTCAACTCTTTACAACCGTTTGGACGAATTACTCGTCTGTACTAATATCAACATCCTACATTAAAATTTAAGAATCTGAACTCTTCAACTGGGATAAAATTAATTAACGTTTCTATGTTTAAGTCATGTTACATGTCAATTTATATCATTTAATTTCTAAAATGACAAGTTAAAAATATAATTGAAAAGATATAACAGCAAGTTTTCCAAAAATAAAACGAGGTGCAAATTGCAAACTATTGTGCTAAATGCGTTCAAAAAGCTTAAAACGATAATCATATTAAAATTCGCGTTAAAAACATGAGCCAGAAGAATGTTTCATAACGCAGCAATTTCTGCATTCTTCATTTATAAGGCCCGTGTGGAATTAAGATTTTATTTTAATTATTTAAATTAATGACATTATAAATATTCACAATTTATAACATGATGAGTATTATTGATGAACCAAGAAATAATGGAAACAGTTATGGGTTAATATTTATTTGTAACTCATTCAATGATTCTAATTACGTGTAATTGTGCCTAAAATACAATATGATAAAACAAACAATATATTTTAAGTAAAATAACTACTTCTCTAGCTATTTATCAAGCCACGTGTTATGAAAGACTGAACATAAATAAAGTGCCTGTTTCCTCATTTATTGGTTCTATCGTAATCCATTTTAAATACGCAAAAATATTCGAAAGTTAAAATGTTCGAGTCCGGTTGATAACTGGAGAATTATAGCTATTTTGAAGTTAATCAAACTATGAGTTAATAGGTTAAAATCAAAATTAACGGTACCCATCAGAAGAAGACTTCACTTAATTCCTGCAGTTATCAGCAAACTATTGTCGAAGTTATACGGATTTTAATGGCTTTTAAAATTTTAGATAAGTTACTTTCACAATATTTAGAAATTGATAATTCAAGGTCACAAAACAGAATTTTTGCAAATGGATGACAATGTAATCCCCCGTTTACCCAGGGAATCACTATAAAAAGTTATCCGTTACTCGGAACAGTGTACAAGGTGTTTAAAAAAACACTTTTTATTTTATAAATAGTTCAACATGTTGAAAATGTCATTTATTAACAATCTGACATTGGCCGACATGAGTATAAACACTATATTGTACGTTCGATAACACATGTCAACAAAGATTTTGTGATCGGACTTTTTTTTGACTTTTTGACTTTGAACAGAAATGCTGTTTTTCTGTTTCCATCACGAACCTGTATTTATAAATGTACATTGTACAATAATTTTTACAATAATTTGCAGTTTTTACAACAGAGGTTCTATAAAATTAAATTTTGCCTCAATCTTTGCGGCGCCCCTGTGTTTAATCGGAGTGAAACGTACAGACAAGTGTGGGGGATTTACCGAAACAGAGTTGGCCGGTGGAGATATTCCGGTTTTATACTATTCGGGTATTTACATAGTCGCTGTAGTATGTTTTTAATGTATGTACGTTTACTCGTGACATCGCGTCGTCTATTTTTATTTTGTTTTAAAAATGTCTAGAAGTTGTAAAAATACACCAAATATATTTTGTCACTAATTTAACACCTGGTTCAAAAAACGTTATTTAGGCAAATTTGGTTGATCCACAAAAAAATCTTTTGCCGCAACTTCATATTAAATTAGAATTAATGAAGCAATATGTAAAAGCTGTAGATAAAAATGGGAATTGTTTTAAGTACTTATGTGGCAAATTTCCAGCTCTTTCTGAAGCAAAATTGAAGGAAGGCATTTTCGTAGGACCACAAATAAGAAAATTAAAGCAGGACCAACAGTTTGAACAAACAATGACAGAAATTGAAAGAGAATCTTGAATATGCTTTAAAAATGTAACAGAAATTTGTTTAAGAAATTATAACCATCCGCAGTATGAGGAAATTATCAACAAAATGCTGGATAAGTTTAAGCGGCTTGGTTGTAATAATGTAATACTAGCATAAAAATTCATTTTCTACATGCTCATCTGGACTACTTTCCAGAAAATCTTGGTGCTGTTAGTGAGGAGCAAGGTGAAAGGTTTCATCAAGACATAAAGACGATGGAAAGCAGGTATCAGGGTCGATGGGATGTGGCGATAACATGAGATCACTGCTGGATGCTGAAAAGAGGGCATCCAACGAATGATTACACAAGAAAAGATACTCAAATCAATTTTCAAAATGTCAAAATTTGTAGGCCTATGTAATTTCTGGACCAATATTTTCATTTCCATTAAAATTTATTACTCCATATCCTTTAAATAGTTTGCCGTATTAAAATCGACCTGCGATTTTAGGTCATCTTACAAGAACGAATCTAACGAGGTAAAATCAGGTGAACGTGGTGACCATTCAGTTAGTGCTCGTCTCCCTAACGAAAAATCGTCAATAAATGACTGAACATCGACACTAAAATAAAGAAGAGGTCTGTGTTATCGTTCTTTGGTGGGGAACATCATCATCCTTATTGTTCAGATAAAGAACTGGTAAAGCTGGAACTAAATCGAAAGTCTAAATATTTGGCAGCATGCAATGTCCTAAAAGACGGTTCCCTATCATCCCAGTCCATAAATTTACGTTACCTTAAATGTTGGCTGTCTTAAATCCACTGTTAAGAATTGTTAAGTTAAGAATTGCCTTGAGAATATCTTCCATTATGACGACGTACTGTTTCATTGAAGAAAAAATTAGCTTTATCAGAAAAAGCCAAAAAGAAAAATAAACATAACATGATATATTTCCAAAATTATATGCAATGATGTGGATCATCCTCATTTAACTTTTGTACTAAATGTACTTTATAAGGATGGACATTTTCTCTTTTTCTTTACAATTTTCCAACTGTGAAACTACAAGACATTCTTGAAGTTGAAGCAATACCTTCAGTTTAGTATTTTCACTGACTGGAAGTCTGCCTTATGGAGATTTTTTTCTACTACTTTTTGTCTATGAGCAAAAACATATTCATTAGAAATTAATCTACCCTTTTCAGTCAATATTGTGCGAACATTATCACCATGCTGTATACTAAATTGGTTAAAATAATATAATCTGAAAAAATAGAAACCCATAACAGACTTATCTACTACCTTTTGGTAACATGGAATGCCTACAAAGTTTATATTGGTGATCAATAATCTCGTATTACTTCAACTTCGACACGTTCTTTAGAGTCACTATTTATTACCCTTACCCTGACTTAACAGACCTAAGTACGGCCCTGTTTTACAACCAAGTGTACGCAGTCCCCACTTATAACAATTTAAATGAAAATGTTAACAATCAGGAAAGAAAATCGTTACCTATTGAATATGTTCCACTTATAAATACACCGTAAACCTTATTGTGATGTTTCAACCATTCATGGAAGTTTTGAAATGAAAATAATTGTGTTCCCTTCAAGATTATTTCGACGTACTCAATCTATCTGAAATGCTCATTCATATAAAAAGTTTCCCGTTAATATTTTAATTATTCACATTCACGTTCACGCACCTCTAAGTTTAGAAGGGAATTATAAAAAAAAAATTCTATATATTAGTAGAGCTATAAATAAATCGTATTAATTCGACGTAAAAGGTTAACAATTATTTATTTATTGCCTTATTTTTATACAATACCTGATTCCGTCGTGGAATATGAAAGTTGGGAGTTTCGGGAAGTTTGATTAAAGAAAATAATTCGCTATTTGAATGAAAATAGATTGGTTTAAGAGATAGAATAGGCTAGAAAAATGCGTATATGCAATACGCAATAGTATTCAGGCTAAAGTAAATACGCACAAAGGAACTAACTAGGATAAACTCAGTCGGTCAAGTAGAAGAAGGGCAGATCTTCCTCGCAATCTAAAAATCGCTTCGGTAAAAGGTATCACTCTAAATATTTCATAAGTCGATAGGGGAAACTTTTGTCCTTGATGCGCTGTCATAAAAGGTTCAGGTGTGGTTGATCTTTTGTAAGAGAAACACTATGAATGAAAAATGGCCCTGTAGAGACCCTGTAATACAGTCCTGTGCGCCCGCCCGAAAGATCCGAAAATGTCGCAAATAGCGGCTGCTATATACATGCGAAAGTCGAGCTCATTCATACAGAAATGGGTGCAGCGTAACGTGGAAAAGATGTCGATGATTCACCGGAACGTGGCTCGACAGGCAAATTGGACCAAAAAGACTCGTGAATCTATTTTCGAGGAATCCTTGCTTAACACTGCGTCAAGGACAATAAAAATGTATGCAAAAAGGGTTAGATATATCGTACGAAACAATCCGAACCCCGTTTCCGTGATCATGACCTGAAATGGCGCGCGACAGTGAAGAACTGTTGACTGAAAAACACGTGAGGAAGCTACTCGATTGGATGCGCGAATACATCGATCGAGATTTGTGAACGTAATTTTTATCGAAGAGTGTTCTATACGGGCACGTTGCATCCTCCTCCTGGTCACCCTCCACCAATAGACTTGTTTAGTGGATCGTCAAACACGACGTGAAGATGCATCTTTGGGCGTTGCTTCTCAGAGCAGAGGTTCGGCATTTTGCGCCTGTTTACCGACAATCTAAATACTCAGAAAATGCGGGACATCTACCGAAAGGCTCTGTTACCATTTGCTAGACGTTGGTTCATCGATAAAAATGAGGACTGGATTCTGCATGAGGACAATGATCCCAAACACCACAGCAAGCTTTGTACCGAGTGAAAAAACGCAATCTCGATACACTGGGTTGGCCGTCGCAGTCGCCGGATACAAATCCCATCGAAAATCTGTGAGCATATATTAAGTACAAGGTTCGTCTTATTGAGCGCAAGCGACTTATTGATGCCGATGACGACTGAATACATTATTAACCCAATTGCATCTTTGTTTTGATCAAGTGTAATGTAGATATGTATTTCGTTTAATATATCTTGTTTATAAATTAACGTTGCCACGCTTCGCTTGACGGACTATTAGTCAACTAATCATCACTTTATTCAGCACTAAGCTACGAGTATACTAAAGAATAATTAAAATATTAAGCGCAATATTAAAGAAAGTGTAATAAACTTTTCGGTACGCTGTAAATTTTCTTTCTGTCACCTCTAAAGATATTTTCATCATCATCATTAGGTCATCAGTCCTAAGACTGTTTGGACGCTAACCTCCAGCTTCTCCTATCTTGAGCTAACCTACGCATTTCGCTAATTGTGCTACAACCTACATCCCTTACTATTTGTGAGCAGTAGTCTAATCTAGGCCTACCTCTGCCTTTCTTCACTCCTATTTCTGCCTCCAAAATATCGCGGACTATTCCCCCATGTCTCAGCAAGTGGCCTACCATTCTATCTCTTCTCCTCCTTATGTTTTTCCACATACTTCTTTTCTCGCCGACTTTCTCCAATACTTCTTCGTTTCTAACCCTATCAGTCCATGGTATTTTCATCATTCTTCGGTAACACCACATCTCAAAAGCTTCTAATTTCTTCCTACTTGCTTCCCCTACCGTCCAGGTTTCGCAACCGTATAGTGCCGTGCTCCATACATATGTTTTCAAAAATCTCTTCCTTGTTTCTAAGTTTATTACTCCCGAGCATAAAAGTGCTTTCTTTTTGTTAAAAGCTACTCGACCCTGCGCTATTCTTTGTTTTATGTCTTTATCGCTTCTTCCATCCCAATTTATTTTACTTCCTAAATAAGTGAAGTCTTTAACTTCCTCCAATCTTTCATTATTAATTTGTACTTTCGTTTTTGCTCTGCTCTCGCGCCCTCTGCACACTAACACTTTAGTTTTGTTTTTATTCACCCTCATTCCGTATTCCTCTATCAGCACTGCCTCCATGTCGTTCAATGCCGATTCTAATTCCTCCTTACTAGATACTAATACTGCTATATCATCCGCGAATCTCAGCATTTTTAGTTTCTGTCCCTGTACTTTAATCCCGAAATCCACTCTATCTTTTACCACATTAATCGCCTCTTCGATGTACAGATTAAAAATTAGTGGTGATAGAGTACATTCTTGTTTTACTCCTTTCCTAATATCTACTTCCCTTTTTTCCCCTTCTACTTCTATAACAGCAGTTTGCTCTTTGTATAGATTGTGTACTACTCTCCTATCTCTATACTTCATTCCCGCGCTCTTTAGTATCTCGAACATTTCGAAAGACATTTTATCATTTAATTTTATTTCTCTCCATTTAATCTCCAATTTCGCGAATCATCTGTGGTATTATCTAAATTACAGTAGTTGTGCAGTAATGCATAACAGACTACTAATGATTTAGCGTAGAATTTTCTATACGACAACAAAAAAAACTATTGTGAAAGTAACTTAAGCCAATTTCGAACAAAATCCGCTTACGCGAGACGACTTACCGCAAAGAAAATCAAACACAGTTCCAGTGCTAGCATAATCATTCAACATCATTCGCCAAAAGAAAAAAAAAAAAGAAAGACAAACGAAACACGTAAGGCATTACCTTGAGATTGATGCGGTCGATCTGTCTGTTCTGGTTCTCCAGCTCCGAGCCCATGTCGATGGCCATGTTGCGCAGATTGCCGATCATAGTGTTCACCTGGCCGACATTCTCCTCCATCTCGTCCTCCCGGGCGTCGTTAGTAATGCGGCCAATGTAACCCCCCTGGGGCCCCATGCCGTTGCGGTCGTCCATCATCCGCTGCGGCTGGTTGTTCACCACTTTGCCGTCGTCGTTGCCCTTCCATGTACCTTCGTCCTCTTTAAACGACGAACCTCTGAAAATGAACATTTACACTGTCGAAAATCTGTCTTTACCACCTTTAATGGTGTGAAAAAGATGTAGAGTTTCTAAAAATTAATAAAACATCACACTAGTAAACTTAAGTACATCATGGATATACAGCCAAGAGAAATATTCAATGATATAATACATTCTGTATCACGTAAGGATTATTATCAAGGCTGCCCACCATCAGTGGTGGACAGCGGAAGTGGTGGTCATAACAGTGCTATTACACTCGGGTAAGTCCGCAGCAGCCGAGATGCCGTCGCGGGCTTTGGGACTTAAATCAACGTAGATAGTGAAACGTACTCGGGCTTATTCTTCAGTTCTTGATATTATTAAAGTAGTTTTTATTTCAAACTACAGAAATAAGGAGTTTATGCTCCAACCCATCTGCAAATGCCTTATATAATAAGGACTAAACAAATTAGGTCAAAACAGCTATTCTCCTGGCTATATGCCAAACGTCGAGCGCTGAATTACATAACATAATTTGTCGTATTTTTGTCTACCAGAGTTAGCACTAAAAAGTGATTGTTCCAAAACCACCAATAAAGATGCAAAGTGTCACCTATCTCAGGATATCGTTAACTGCAGACCGGTTTCGACCTTTCTATCTTGGGTCTCGTCAGTGCAGTGTAAACGAGTATACCTTCGACAGATAAAGCTCACATCTAGTAGACGTTGCTACGTTCCACCGCAGTAGAACGTACCAAACGCCATCTCTTGGTAGTTTCGAACAATCTAAATCGAAGTAAAAACTTGAGATCATCAATATAATGCAAGGTTTTACTACCAGAGCGTAACATTCAAACTACAGATATAAGGAGTTTATACTCCAACCCATCTGCAAATGCCTTATATAATAAGGACTAAATAAATTAGGTCAAAACAGCTATTCTCTAGTTTGAATGTTACCCTCTGGTAGTAAAACTTTGCATCATATTTTTATTTCATTCAATAATTAGCCAGAATGATTAAGACGAGTTTTAAATTAATTTTCAGAGAGAAATTAGAGTTTTAAAATATTTGGCTGGGTATTTCTAACATATACAAAGCGAGCGAGCGAAAAATAATATGTTATTATTTTTCGATAAACAATTGTCTTACGCCTTATCTATTACGGTCTTATAGGGAAACAGAGTACCGACAACTTAATCTAATATTTATGAACATTATTAAGTATGTTTACTTAAACACCATCTTTCCGATAAGTCGATTGGTAGATGTATTGTGTGGCCAGTTAAATCTCCGCATTTAACACCAATAGACTATTTTTTTATTGTTTTGAACCTAAGGTATATTTAATGGACCACTATTAGGCATTAAAAAGGAGAATTCGGAAAGAAGATTAATTAACGCAGAAACAATAAATAACGCTGAAACGTTTTACAAGAATTTCAGTTTTGACTTGTAAATTATCAAGAGGTGAATGAGACAATTTGAATACTTAATTTAATCGATTATGTTTGCCTAAAGTATTATTTGCATAGAAGGCAGAATAAGTATAAACCTACTTAAGTTTAAAAATCCTCAAGCTGTTATAATACCATGCTTTCCGTTTTTATTTGCAATATATATTAACTGCCCCTTCTACGGAATTTCCAACCATTTACATTTACCCCCCGTGAATATTTTTTGAAAATTGGCGAAAGTGCTACTGGAAGTGTAATGTTAGATTAATGAGTATTTTTAATGTAATATGCATAGTTATACTTGAATGTATATATATTATTATTATATTATATAGGTTTGGGCCTCATCAGCTACTGATCGCATAGGTAGTCCCTTGGCGATCCCCTCTTATAGGGGTCATTATCCAAAAATGCTATCCCATAAAAGAAGCAATTTAGGCACGTCCCCCGCCTTAAGCCTCGCCTCCTCTAGGATAACAGGGGTCCCTAATATAAGATACCTCTTCTCCTCCAGTGCGGTGCAGGTGTAAAGAAGATGAATCGAGATTTCCTCGTCTTATTTACAGTATCTGTAGGCCGGGCTATCAGTCAGCCTCAGCTTGTGCTACTATGGTGGCCCGTTATGATTCCCACCAGGGTTCTGGCTTTGTGCCTGTTCATTTTAATGAATTCTTGGGCCCATTTCTCAATCTCTGAGTATTGGATGAAGAGTTTGGTTATTCGACAACCCGTTACTCCTCTCCATCTTTTATTGTGCTGGTCTCTTGCCCAGCCATTGATGCGATCTCTGATCAGATTCCGACTTATTCCCACTGCAGGTTCTGGTCCATAGAGGTTTTCCCTGGTCCCTAGTCTGGCAAGGTCAGCTGTTATAAGACTATGCTTTCCGTTTTTATTTATAACGGAATATATATGTTCTATTTAAAATAAGGAAGTTGATAGCTACTTCCGGTATAATCGGAAGTGTCAGAAAAGCAAAAATACTTTAGTTGAATAGATCGTCCTCGCTAACCCCTGATTCCAAATTTTAAAAATGAATTCCAATGGGAAGTTCATAAACTTTTAATGAACGGGTTAGCTGAATCGCCCTGTATATGAAATACCCCTTCTACGGAATTTCCAACCGTTTACATACTCCCCGCGAACATTTTATGAAAATTGGCGAAAGTTCTACTGGAAGTGTAATGTTAGATTAATGAGTATTTTGAATGTATATGCATAGTTATACTTGAATGTATATATATATATATATATATATATATATATATATATATATATATATATATATATATATATATATATATATATATATATATATATATATTATTATTATATTATATAGGTTTGGGCCTCATCAGCCACTGATCGCATGGGTAGCCCTTGGCGATCCCCTCTTATCAGGGTCATTATCCAAAAATGCTATCCCATAAAAGGAGCAATTTAGGCACGTCCCCCGCCTTAAGCCTCGCCTCCTCTAGGATAACAGGGGTCCCTAATATAAGATACCTCTTCTCCTCCAGTGCAGGGCAGGTGTAAAGAAGATGAATCGAGGTTTCCTCATCTTCTTTACAGTATCTGCAGGTCGGGCTATCAGTCAGTCTCAGCTTGTGCTTATATGCATTCAAACTACTATGTTGGCCCGTTATGATTCCCACCAGGGTTCTGGCTTTGTGGCTGTTCATTTTAATTAATTCTTGGGCCCATTTCTCAATCTCTGAGTATTGGATGGAGAGTTTGGTTATTCGACAATCCGTTACTCCTCTCAATCTTTTATTGTGCTGGTCTCTTGCCCAGCCATTGATGCGGTCTCTGATCAGATTCCGACTTATTCCCATTGCAGGTTCTGGTCCATAGAGGTTTTCCCTGGTCCCTAGTCTGGCAAGGTCAGCTGTTATAAGACTATGCTTTCCGTTTTTATTTATAACGGAATATATATGTTCTATTTAAAATAAGGAAGTTGATAGATTATACTTCCGGTATAATCGGAAGTGTCAGAAAAGCAAAAATACTTTAGTTGAATAGATCGTCCTCGCTAACCCTTGATTCCAAATTTTAAAAAACGAATTCCAATGGGAAGTTCATAAACTTTTAATGAACGGGTTAGCTGAATCACCCTGTATATGAACTATCCCTTCTACGGAATTTCCAACCATTTACATACTCCCCGCGAACATTTTTTGAAAATTGGTGGAGGTGCCACTCTGTAATGTTAATATGACGTATACTTGTTAATGTATATTTTCTTTTAAGCCTTTCCTGTCTAATCTGTACCGCCATACATAACGGTTATAAAAATGGTAATCTGCTAGCGGCGATGAGTGATTAAAAACAAAATTTGCACTAGTAACAAAGAAATCAATTAAATAAATCATAATATTGGCGCCTCCGCCAATTCTTTAAAATCTTTTAAAATATTTGCTAAGCTTTATACAGCTTTTATTTATATTTTAATATCCCAAGCATATTTTTTAACAATTGGTAATTGAATAGACAAGTAATAATGGCAATTTAAATATTTAGTGCGATAAAAATGTATATTTAACACACGATGGTGACAATATGTAAAATGCGAATACTTTTTTTTTCATGTATGTAGGTACGATATATTTTTACATTCACTCATTGCTTACACAAGAATATTTGAATTCCTAAATATACGACAATAATAATTATTATTTAACACACAATATAATGTCGTTTGCTATTTTCAACACAATTTTATATTATTTCATAAATTACATTTACTTTGGTTGAAAGACTTAGATGGTCGAAATTAGACTTTTCTGTGTCTCTTAATTTACAAAAAATAAATTATATGTCAAATAAACAGTTTTAAAACCTTAAAACGGACTTTTCCGCACTCTTCGCACCGCACTCTAGCTTCTCTATCTCGAAATTTAGTGACCGAGAAAAAATAAACCACCACATAAATGCAGAATATCTGTTTTATGCGACAGTTTTACATTTTTCAGATAGTCCACTCTCGTGCTTTCTCATGACCACTGAACAGGGTGGGGTGTGTCCTAGCCACCTCAAAATGAATAGATGTCGTCTGGTAGACGTCCCTAATCAGAATCAGATGAAACCCAATCGATCCGACATGATTTAATTGAGTGATCGTGCTAACAAAAAAACCTCTCAAATAGTCCACCATCGTGCTTTCTCATGACCTACGGACAGGGTGGGGTGTGTCCCATTCACCTCAAAATCAATAGATGTTGTCTGGTAGACGTCCCTAATCAGAATCAGTTGAAACCCAATCGATCCGACACGATTTAATTGAGTGATCGTGCTAACAAAAAAACCTCTCAAATAGTCCACCATTGTGCTTTCTCATGACCCATGAACATGGTAGAGTGTGTTCTATCCACCTCAAAATCAATAGGTGTCGTCTGGGAGACGTCCCCGATCAGAATCAGTCAAAACCCGATCGATCCGACATGATGTAGTTGAGTTATCGTGTTAACAAAAAAAAAATTCTCAAATAGTCCACCGTCGTTCTTTCTCATGACCCATGGACAGGGTGGGGGTGTGTCTTATCCACCTCAAAATCAATAGGTGTCGTCTGGGAGACGTTCCCGATTAGAATCAGTTAAAACCCGATCGATCCGACACGATTTAGTTGAGTTATCATAGGTGTCGTCTGGGAGACGTTCCCGATTAGAATCAGTTAAAACCCGATCGATCCGACACGTTTTAGTTGAGTTATCGTATTAACAAAACAAATTTCTCAAATAGTCCACCATCCTGCTCTCATAACTCATGGACAGGGTGGGGTGTGTCCTATCCACCTCAAAATCAATAGGTGTCGTCTGGGAGACATCCCCGATCAGAATTAGTCAGAACCCGATCGATCCGACACGATTTAGTTGAGTTATTTAAACATATTTGGTAGGCTTTGCAATAGGCGTTTCTATGATATCCCAAGCATATTTTTAAACAATTTATGAGTGCATAGGCATGTGATGGTGGCAATTTATATACTTAGTGCAAAAAGTGTGTTTTCGGCACACGGTTCTAGAAGTAGCTAACATAGTTCAGTGTAGTACACAATGGATATCATTAGCTGTCTTAAATATGAATATTTGAGATAAATATAATTAGGCCGACAAAAATACGTATCAAATTATTTTGGCTTTAAAAATCTTCAAGTCATTGCAATGCTAACCGTTCAACCATATGAGAACTACCCCTCCTACGGAGTTTCTTACCGTTTATCATCAAATAATGGCGTTTCTATTTAAAAACAACTATCATGACACCATAATTCCACCAGTGATACATACAGCAAAAAAAAGCGCACCTAAAAAACACAGTAGACCTATCTCGGCATGTTTTTCTTACTTGCCTGGTAAAGATTCTATCGAATTTGTCCGACCTTTACGTGCTCGCTGTATATTGATTTTACTGTCGCTATTTTGTTTTGTTTATTATTTATCATAATTTATGTTTCTAATCCTAAGCGGTAAGTAAATCCAAGTTCTATAACACTTTTTTGTCTTATCATATTTATTTATTTATTGCCCTCTTTTCGACAAGTTCTCATCCACCATAATAACTCCATTCAGCCGGCTGTTGTTTCCATTTGCTCCTACATACAGTAACAGTTCTTGGGCTCTTTCACACAAATGTCTCATTTTTGCTTGCTCAGGACCGTAATGTAATGTTTCAGCCTGTTAAATTTTAATCATCCACGTCTGCACTTGTAGAGAGGTCCCATGGTCTGCACATTTTTAATACGAGGGATTACCCAAGAGAAATCGCAAATATTCTTTAAATTTTGTTCAAGTTTTAAACAAAAAACCTTCAATCCCCTTTAAAGTACTCTCCACTGGCACTAGTACTTATCTAATATTTTATTCTATTGTTCAAAACATTTTTGAAATTCATCTTCTGTAATGTCCGACAGCGCCTCGTCGTTTTTTTTTCTTCGCCTCAGCAACGTTGACAAAACGCTTTCCTTTCATGTCTTCTTGTTCGAGAAAATAAAAAAAAATTACAGGAACCAAGGTTGGGTGAATAGGGAGGATGGGGCAGAGGGGTCATGCCATTTTTTGTCAAAAATTGGCGCACAGACAGGGCTATGTGAGCAGAAGCGTTATCGTGACGGAAAAACCAGTCGTCCGACTGCCACCAACAAGTGGGTTGAGCTCCAAGTCACTCCAGACAGCTCCACAACTTCGTCGATGGTCCATTGTCGATCTTCCAAGATGATATGGTGAAATATTTCGACATTTTCATCGGTTCGAGCCGTAGAAGGACGACCAGAGCGAGGTTTGTCATTAATCGATATTTCCCCTCTTTTGAAACGGGAAAACCACTCAAACACTTGGGTTTTCCAATAGCATCATCCATATAGGCCGTGTTTAACATTCCAAGAATTTCTGTGCCAGCTTTTTCAAGCAAGAATCTAAACATTATGGCCGCGCGCTGTTCCCGAGAATTATCCATTGCAAAAACGACGAGCACACAAAACAGTTCTCATTAAAAAATTCACACAAGCCTGGCGGAACTTTCTTTAGCGACGACGCTTGGTTTACTAACTTGGGAATGGCAGCTCTATACGCTCCTAGAACGCAAAACGCGGTGGTACTGCAAACACTTCGCCCCACAACATCAGTTTGGTTTCTTTTGGGTATCCCCTCGTACATTACAGACACCCTCAACAAGTCACAAGAATGAACCACTCCAATGCCAGTGTCGCATCAACAAACACTGGCAGCATTAATTAATAGTATGCAAATATTGACCAATATGTAAACAGACTTTATTCATGGGAGCTGAGCCGACTCTGGACGCCTTTCCACTCCTTTAAAAATAGAATCACAAACAACTGCATTGTTAGGCATGCGCAAAAAGGTGTAACGAAGGAATTATTAGCACAGTAATAATTTAACAGATAACTCTTCATGATTATTTATTTTAATCAATAGTAGAATCATCGTGTAGTATTTCTGAGGCAAATTAGAATATCAACATCTTTTATATCAATTTACGAGTTTTATACTACTTGTCTCTCATTCAGAAAGATTCAAATGTCGGCTTCTGTAATTTTTGATACCCACTACTCGTATATCAGTGATGAGAACTATACCATATACACTAGGCTCAAAAATTAAAGGATGTAAAAAAAAACCTAAATACAGAGGTAATTATCAATGGGTTGTAACTTGGAGAAAAATAGTCGCAGAGCAATTAAAAAAAATTGCATAATAAGCAAATTGAAGCTCCAAGTTTCTAGTTTTCAGATCTTGAATTCAAAATTTTTCCAAATGTTTGAATGTCTTTCGAAACCTCCACGGACTTCAATAATTTTCTTTCAGTAATTTCATCATAAAGCTTTTTTAGATAATTTTATCCTCTTTAATTTGAGTGGCCGAAAAGCTTTGTGCGATGATTTTTCTTTGGATTATCGTCGTTCAAAGCAAAAAGTTAGTTTTAACTTTTTTTTAATTTTTTTTTCTTGCAATATTTTTTAATAAAAAATAATATGGATTATTGCTAAAAATTTTCAACCTCCAAAAATGAATAAAAATTAAAAATTCATCTTTATATTGATATTTAGCAAAAACGACAAATTAAATCCTTCTGAACACAATGAAAAAAAATCGTAGCGCTTTGAAATTTTCAGGGTTTCTTTGGGATACTCTGAGGTTGGAAAGAAATAGTCTATCCGTTATTTGCAAAGTTATGCCAAATTAGAAGAATATCCCTAAATACGCACTTTCTTACCTCTTTTTCAATCAACATTCTCACACCGAACATTTTTTTTATCAAAAACCAATTGTTGAGGATAATGCAATCAACATAAATCCAGTGCGCATATACGCATCTTGGGGTGAAGTCATACATGGAAACAAACCACGCTCTATGTAACTTAACAGCATGCCTAATGGCAGCATTTTCTGTACAGTAGAATAAGTTTGTAATTTAGTGTACATATTCTCAATAAATCAGTGAAATAGTGACCGGTGTAGTGAATCGTAACTCCTAATCCAAAGATACAATAATAATACAAAATAATAAACTACAGTCCACAATTTATAATACTTCAAAAATACATATAATTAATATTGAATGTTAGCGATGTACAAAAGCATGCATCGTTAACACCAATAACTACGACTTGTAGAGAATACCTTGGAGTTTTTAAAACCCTTCTTGAATTTTCTGTACGATCATTATTTCACGAGTAATTAATTACCAAAGTCTGTTCAAAACAAAAACTGACGTTTTTGTTTTGAACGACGATAACTCAGCGAAAAATCATCGTACAAGACCTTTAGACAGCTCAAATTAAAGAGGGTAAAATTATCTAAAAAAACATTATGATAGAATCACTGGAAAAAAGATTATTGAAATTCGTGGACCCTTTGAAAGGCAAGTAAAAATTTTGAATTTTCTTCCCGATAGTTTTCTTATGATTCCTCAAAAATATGCTGTTTTACTGCTGATAGTAAAACATTTTGAACTCAAAATCTGAAAACTAGAAACTTAGAGCTTCAATTTAAAATTGCTCTACGACTATTTTTCTTCATGTTATGATCTCTTTGACAATCACCTTAAAATTTGTTACGTCCCTTAATTTTTGTGTCTAGTGTATAAAGAACATAAAGAAAAAAATATTCAAGCTTGTGCTCTCTTCTTGATAATAAATTCGGATGTGGTCCCGAGACTTGTAAGCTCTCTTTCAAATCGTAAATGTGGAGATTTCACACCGACGTCGAATTCATGAATTATTAACTAAGGTTTCCTTTCCCTGAGACGCAGCGACGTGACTAACCGGCTAATGAATTATTTAAATTAAAATGCAACTTGTAAACTGGCTTCAATGAATTTTCAATTCATCAAACTCCTTATAAGAGAGTATTCATTAAAGAAATCGTGAGTGTTTTAATATCGATATTTGTACATAGTGTGACATTATTAATCATTTATTGTAGTCACTTTATTATTCCATCCCAGTATTCTGTCAAAAATAATTTGAATATATTATACAGTGCCACAAAAAAATTTGTACACCTCAGTTATTTAATATATTAGTCCAATCAATTTGTCTGAGCCCTTATGTTAAATGGTCACTAATTGTAAACAGCAAAAAAAAAAATTGAGCATATAGAAAATAAAATTTCAAGAAACTAACACTTTTTTGCTCTCAAAATGGCGGCCGCTAACATAACCTAAAAAATTAGCAGAAGTCAAAAAAAGGTTTTTCGTGAATAATAAAGACAGCTGGTGCTCGGATTGGAAAAAGTTAAATGAGAAAGTTGTAGATAATGAAAAAATATTTCTATTCAATTTTTGTGAGCTCGAATCGATTCATTACTTTTCGAGATATATTGAAAAAACCGTTGAAAATTGCGTTTTTTTGTTTTTGCTCTAAAAATAACAATATTTGATGGAAACATTTAATAATTTCAGAGAATGTAGTCCTAAGTGAGACAAAAACAATAATTTTTGTATAATTCCAAAATATATTTTTTTTCAAAGTTATAGCTGCTTTAGTAAAAAAAGGTGTTTTCGTAATACGGCTTCTCCATCGAAACGGATGATTCTACAGACTTGTTCGAGGGCTTATTTTCTTCATTAGGAGTTGTACTACAAATATATTTTCAGTAACAATCGATTTTTTAAATTTTTTTATATAAAAAATCGCGTTTGAATATGAAGTGATTTTCGTACATCGGTTCTATTACAAGAATTTATTGCCAAACAACCGATGTACGAAAATTACGTAATTTTCAAACGCGATTTTTTATATAAAAAATTATAAAAATCAATTTCTGCTGAAAATATATTTATAGTACAACTCCTAGCGAAGAAAATAAGCCCTCGAGCAAGTCTGTACCACCATCCGTTTCGATGGAAAAACTGTTTTACGAAAACACCTTTTTTTACTAAAGCAGCTATAACTTTGAAAAAAATATATTTTGGAATTTTACAAAAATGATTGTTTTCGTCTCACTTAGGACTACATTTTCCGAAATTACTAAATGTTTTCATCAAATATTGTTATTTTTAGAGCAAAACCAAAAAAAACGATTTTCAACGGTTCTTTCGATATATCTCGAAAAGTAATTAATCGATTTGGGCTCACAAAAATTGAATCGAAAGATTTTACAACTTTCTCATTTAACTTTTTCCAATCCGAGCACAACTTTCTTTTTTATTCGCGAGAAACCTATCAATCCTCTACTCAGTCGGGAGGCTGCCGCCTCCAGTACTTCCCTTTCACTAATTCTGGAGAGGATCCCCCGAACTGTAAAACTTGACCTACTTATTAAACGATTATTGTAAAGAATACTTTAGACATACATGCGTATAAGATGGAATCATTTCAAGTCCCTTTAGTGACACACCACTCCTCATTAGTCTTACGTACTGCCAACAATTTGATAGATGACTATATGCAATTTTTGTTTTGACGAATGGTTTCATTCTTCGGGGTACGTCAACCCTCAGGGAGAGAAACACCATTTTGTCTGAATTTGCTGAACACCTACACGATGATGAAATACACACGGCATGGCCATTTTCAGCAAGATAGTGCAATAGCACATACGACACGAGGCACTAGTTTTTCATCAAGAGTTTTTTTTATGACCACCTAATAAGTTTTCACACACAAGTCGAGTTTCCTCCGAGCTTCCTTTGAGTTCCGAGTTTCTTTATTATGGACTATTTTGTATCCTCTTACTTATAAAACAGGATTCTGGGAACTCCCGTAGCTGATTTGTAGAAGAACTGCTTTTGTATCTTGAGAAAGTGCGTAAATGTTTGCATTGAACAATACGGGAAACATTTCCAATAGTTACTAGAATTTTACTTTTTTATTAACAAAAACTAACGGATATTTTCTATTTCATGACCACCTTTGACCAAGATTATTTCTCATTCGAAAGTTGCCGAGATATATATTTCGGCATAATTACATTGTAGCTATTACCTCTGGAAATTGATCAATCTAATTGAAATCTGTTAAAATCTAAACTATGTTCGTCCAGTGGTGTTGAATACAAATACAAATACAAATTGTTATAAAACTCTATAATTTGACAGTCGTGATTTTCCTGTTTGAGATTATTAAAATCGTAGTCATGTGCAGTTGTACTTCACCTAGTTTACTGTCGTATGAACTGCACAGCGGGTTATTTTATAATCCCTATCCCTAATACTCATCTAGTGACATCAATTTTATCTAGCCGACCTAGCTTCATTTAGTTCGTAGTCTGTGTGTGACACAATCGATAAATTCGGCCTATCCGATAAAGGTGTCCTATAACCCTCGGTACATTCGTAGTTCCAGAGTTGGCAGCAAACATTTACAGTATAATTTATGTTAGAAACCTCGGAAACAAACTACGGGACTAATCTGCGTGTAATTTGATGTCACAGTATCTCCGGCAGATATATTTTATGCTATTTAAAGTCGATTTTATATAGAAACAACATTATTTTAGTTCCCATCAAGTTTAATTTTATAATTCTTCCGTACATATGTACGTCATACCTGAGAAAATGTTCTGCAGGTAATACACAATTTTGGTAAACGTATATTTTTGGCCTTAATTTTTTTAAATGGCAACACCCTTATCTAATGGTGCCATTTTTTTACTTATTTTTTACGAGAACACTTTTTTTACTTATGGTACATCAAATACTGTAGTAGCCAATATAACAATTATTTTGAGAAACTTAAAATATTTTGGAAAATAAATCACAACATTATGAAAAATTATAATTAATACAAAACAAAATATATTTTACATAATACATATAAATATTTTTGATTGAGATACCCTCACGGTAGCGTAACTGATTAAAAGCGCATTATGTGGCAAATACGATTATCCACCATTCACAATAATGATTTGAGTTCGAATCCTAGCGGCATCACTTGTAATGTCGATGGGAATGAGTGATCATGGTATTGTTTTCAAATTGTATCCTCCTTCCCATGCAGCTTAGGCTTTGGATTTGAGGGACAATTTAATTTCTGTAGTATGTCTATGTTAACAATAGTAACCACTCGAATCTGTGATATAAACTCCTGGACAAAATTAAGGCATCAGTGAAACGTCACATTGTTATTATTATTATTTTTTTAAGATTTAAATCACAATACCTACAGCTCGTCAAGAATAGGAACAAGTCTCAATAAACAGTTTTAAAACCTTAAAACGGACTTTTCCACGCATAAAACATCTCTATCTCGAAATTGAGTGGCCGAGAAAAAATAAACCAACACATACTCGTAAATGCAGAATATGTATTTTATACGACAGTTTTACTTTTTTCAAATAGTCCACCATCGTGCTTTCTCATGACTCATGGACAGGGTGGGGTGTATCCTCATCATCATCATTAGGTCATCAGTCCTAAGACTGGTTGGACGCTAACCTCCAGCTTCTCCTATCTTGTGCTAACCTACGCATTTCGCTAATTGTGCTACAACCTACATCCCTTACTATTTGCGAGCAGTAGTCTAATCTAGGCCTACCTCTGCCTTTCTTCACTCCTATTTCTGCCTCCAATATATCGCGGACTATTCCCCCATGTCTCAGCAAGTGGCCTACCATTCTATCTCTTCTCTTCTTTAAGTTTTTCCACATACTTCTTTCCTCGCCGACTTTCTCCAATACTTTGTCGTTTCTAACCCTATCAGTCCATGGTATTTTCATCATTCTTCGGTAACACCACATCTCAAAAGCTTCTAATTTCTTCCTACTTGCTTCCCCTACCGTCCAGGTTTCGCAGCCGTATAGTGCCGTGCTCCATACATATGTTTTCAAAAATCTCTTCCTTGTTTGTATGTATCCTATCCTTGGGTGTATCCTATCCACCTCAAAATCAATAGATGTCATTTGGTAGACGTCCCTAATCAGAATCAGTCGAAATAGTCACAATTAGGAATCTTTTAAAGCATACGTACCTATATAAAAATTAAAATCATGACTGTATAATATAAAAATATATGATATAAAAACTCACTCTCATTAAATTCTATACAGGGTAGATTGAGATCTTTACAGAGTGAATATATATATATATATATATATATATATATATATATATATATATATATATATATATATATATATATATATATATATATATATATATATATTAAATGTGAATGCACACAGAGTTCGATCTGGCCGCACGTAAAGTGCATCCTTTTCCCTCCGAGTGCTGCCTCACTCTTTCTTCCACGCATACCTAGATAATCTCACACTTTCTCCTATTCTTGACAAGCAGTTCGTGATAATATAATTAAATAATTTCGACTAACATTTAATAAATTAGAATGATATTATCGGGAAGGTGCATGAATAGATAACAGAAAGGAACAATGTCAAATGCAATGAAAACGGTGTTAATAAAATACTTTAGAAACAAAATTGAAGGTGAAATCAAATCGCAAGAATATGCATTTAGTAGTCTGTAGATCCTCCTCTAGCTCTTATCACTGCTTCCATTCGTCTGGGCGTGCTATTGATCAAGTGGTAAATGGTTTCCTGAGGAATATTCTCCCATTCGAGAAGAACGACTTGTTTGGATTTCCTAAGAATCATAGGGGCAGGCATATGGTGCCTAATTGATCATTTTAGTGCATTCCATCGACGCTCTATGGAATTCATATCTGGGTTTCTTGGTGGCCAGTCCATAGTTGGAATATTCACAAATCCAAAGTAGTCCAGTACCTCTCTAGCAGCGTGGAGCCGAGCATTAGCCTGCATAAAAATGAAATTGTCCCCGACAAACGGCGTAAATGGCATCACATCTTATTCTAGGATGTTTTATACGTAGAAATGTGCATTCATGGAGCTCCCCCCTAGAGGAACCAAATCGGTGCGACCATCAATACACATTCCTCCCCAGAACATTACTGATCCACTAAAAGATGGGATCTTCGGAGATATATTGCAGGCAGCAAATCTTTCGTGGGCACCGTAGACCCGTTGACGTCTATCTAGTGAATTAAGACTTACTCTTCCAAAAATAAAACTCGCTTCCAATCGTCGATGGTCCAATTTACGTGTTATCTTGCAAAACGCAGTCTGATAACTCTATATTCTCTAGCGAGCAGTGGTGCCATAGCTGGTCTTCTACTGTCCAGTCGTCCTTCAATAAGTGACCGTTCGTCCAGAAATTGCTATATTTCGAACTGCTGCTAGCTCTAAATTGGTAGAATGCCTATTTCTTAAGGCAACTTGCATAAGATATCGCTCTTCTTTTGCATCTATAGACTTTTTACGACATTATGCTGGGGTTCTACAGTAACTTTCAAGTTTATTGAGACCTTTAACTGTTCGACTATTCGTTCATTCTCTAACTTCTAACAGATTGGCGACATATCGCTGGTTACATTCCTCGTTAACCAGAGTTACTACTTTCACTGCTTCATCTTTTATTAAGTTGAGTGAACGATTCATTTCTTCTACTCTAAGTGTACTGGACAAAATGTATCGATCATTCACTTGAAAACAAAAAAATCACTAGCGTAACTAAATTTACTACAAGTCATTTTAAACAGCGTTAAAATTATTATTAACAAACAATTACAAAATGTTACTTCTGTCAAACAATTCCAATTGTTTATCAGTCCAGTGACACAGGATATCCTAGGCCACCTACATAAAATGTTTAAGGATTTAAAATTATAAGAAATAATGAAAACTTTTACTGATACCTTAATTTTGTCCAGGAGTGTAGTAATACTACTGATATCACACACGATTTCTACACTGCTAATTTTTCTAATGTAACCAATTTGTCATATACCATTCATCTTTTTACCAGCAACGATGTAAATAATACATAGTATACATCAGAGGTTCCAAGTTCTGGCTATTAATTGCCTCGTTTTGTTCCGAAAAATGTATCTCTGCTAGCGACATATGCAAAATGGCTTAACAAATGCGAGCCTCGTTATATTACGGCACAATAGGAGATTCAGAATCAATGGCACTTGAATCACCGAGGAATGGGAAGCCGCCCGCTTTTATTATCCAAAACCGGAATTGTGTGGAACATGTAACTTTTTTAAATAGATATTTTAATGAGGTTGGCAACCGGGGAACATATCAGAATATTTTAATATCTCCGTATGGTATAACGGTGATGGCGAGGTAATAAAAAATATAAAATGTAGTTAGTTTTTATAATTTAGTATAGTCTTTGTCAAGAACATTGGGGTTGAAAATTATAATATGTAATCTGTCTCGTATACAATCAGGTTCTGACTGGTGAAGGTGATGGTGAAGGAACCCTAAACGACGATCTTTAGCTATTACATATACTCGTACCAAACACAAGGTGGCGCAGAGTAAACGCATGCTTTTCAATTACGCATAAAATTGTTTATTTTCAAAGATAAAAAAACTAACATCAGTGCAAATTTTATTCAAGACATTTTTAAATTAGGTGCGGAAAATAATGTCGTTCCAAATGTGGCCTTTCTTCCTGGATACAAATCTGGAGAATCCCTTGAAATTTATTCATCGCATTCACCAAAATTTCATCTGGAATTCTTGTTATTTCTTGGTTATCTTATAGTTCTTATATCGTGTGGAATTTGTTTGTGTACATCCTAGACTTAAGACAAATCCCACAAAAACAATTCATAAGCAGACATGTCTGGAGAGCATGGGTGCCAAGAAATATTTGTTGAACACATTCAATCGATGATAACACATGCCAACAAAGATTTTGTGATTGGATTTTTTTTTTACTTTTTGGCTTAGTTATATATCAAGAACTACAGAAACACTGTTTTTTTTTCCACCACACACCAGTAAATGTACATTGTACAATAATTTGTAGTTTTTAAAACCAAGGTTCTATAAAATTAAATTTTGCCTCAATCTTTGGGGCGCCCCTGTATGTAATCGGTTTGAAACACACACGTGTGGGGGATTTACCGAAACAGAGTTGGCCGATGGGGATATTCCGATTTTATACTATTTGGGTATTTACATGGTCGCTGTAGTACGTTTTTAATGTGTGTACGTTTACTCGTGACAGCGCGTCGCACAGTGGACGAAAACGCCGAAAAGCTGGCCAAAATTCAGAAAATGAAGGTTCCAGTTTAGGAATTTTTGTCTCGCAATGTTTAGAAGGATATCCTAGGTGTAATAAAAACCGGTTCCGAGGGGTCGCCGACGACCTTACACTTTGTAAGGGCATCGCACGTTTCGTAGGCCTTTGTGAAAAGTACAATAAAAAGTGAGCTATAAGCGCTAGAACAGTTTTGCAAAATGAATTCTCCTCCGCAAGGTATGTATAATTAACAGGTGAAAGCCGGATTTGTTAATTCTTAATGTGAAAAAAATTATTAACAATGCAATGGAGATGATTTTTTTTGAAAAAAAAAATTGTTTTCTTTAGCATATCATGAAAAAAGTTTATCACTCGTTCACACTCGTTTAATAATCTTTATTTTGTGATACACCCTGAATATTTATCTTCCAAAAAATTGAAGAATTGGCTGCGGCCATCTGCGGCTGTGCCTGTAATGATACTTATTGTTACGCGGTGTCAAATGTAACAACCCGTAAAATTTGATTTATAACATTACTTTCACACATATTCATTATTAAATTCCATTGCATTATACAAATAAACAATTTTATTTTGTTATTAACAATTTTTTTTTTCAAAAAAAATAATAAAACCCACCACAGGTAGGATTCGACATTTGTCCCGGATCGGAACCGAACGACATACAGCTGTTTCGAAGTTGTTAGTTCTCATCAGTGCCGTACATGGTACGCCGATTCAGGACAAATGCCGAATGAACTTATGGCGTATACATCTTTATCGATACGATCTCTGTCAGTAACATATAAATGTCGAATCCTACCTGTGGCGGGTTTTATTATTTTTTGAAACCTTATCTGATTGTGCAGAAATACGAGAAAGGGGTCGAGGATCGCTTCTGGGTATAATTCAATGCCTGGCGGGGCTTTAGCCCGAGGAGTAGTTATTTCCTAAAGCGATTATGTAATAGCTTTGCTATTCGGGAACTACTTTGATAGCCGCTTGGCGGCTTGGTGGTTCCTTTCTCGATTTCTGACTTATATGTTACTGATTAACAATTTTTACATAAAACAATGAATTTTTTTATGAAATAAAATATTTTTTTGTATGATATTTATTGAAAGTAAATAGCGATTATTTTCATTTTTGCTTTTATCAACATTCATATTATTCGAAAAATAATGTGTTCGTACATATTTCCTCTGTTTCAGATGTTGTGAGCAGTAGAGAAGCAATTTCTATAACGAGAAGGGAACTGTTTTTCTTATTGAAAACACATTTGAATGATGAGTTGGAAATTACAATAGACATAATGTCATAATAATGAGTTTTAGGCCGATTAAAAAATGTTTCTACCTTCGATATTGGATATTTTCTGTATTTTTATAATTAGTATGTAATAAAATGTAGACTTTAATGAATGCTATTTTATTTTTCTCCCTCCATACCTCCGATAACAAATTGTCAGTAGTGACGATCAATTTTTTTATTTTGTGGTCTCCATATTGGAGTTGCCATTTTGTTTTTTGAATAACAGTTGTCAAATTGGTACTCAGCGGTCTCGAAAACCCCCAAGTACCAATTTTTACTAAGAATAATAAGCTTTTGAATAATTTAGGTCGCCATATTGGAGCCGCCATTTTGTTTTTTGAAAAACCATTATCAAATTCGTACTCAGCGACTTCGAAAACCCTCGAGTATCAATTTTCACTAAGAAAATTTATTTTCACAAAGCTTACTAATAATTTCGATCGCCATATTGGAGCCACCATTTTGTTTTCTGAAAAACCGTTGTCAAATTCGTAGTCAGCAACCTCGAAAACCCTTGGGGTACTAATTTTCACTAAGAGTAATAAGCTTTTGAATAATTTCGGTCGCCATATTGGAGCCGCCATTTTATTTTTTGATAAACCATTACCAGATTCGTAATCAGTGACCTCGAAAACCCACGAGTACCAATTTTTGATTGGATTACATGAGTTCTCTAATTTTGGCCAGCTTTTCGGCGTTTCCGTCTACTGTGCGTCGTGTTTTTATTTTATTTTAAAAATGTCTAGAAGTTGTAAAAATACACCAAATATATTTTGTTATAAACTTAACACCTGGTTCAAAAAACGTTATTTATGCAAATTTAGTTGATACGCAAATAATTCTCTTCCCGCCACTTCATATTAAATTAAGATTAATGAAGCAATATGTAAAAGCTATAGATAAAAATGGAAATTGTTTTAAGTATTTATATGGCATATTTCCAGCTCTTTCTGAAGCAAAATTAAAGGAAGGCATTTTCGTAGGACCACAAATAAAAAAATTAATGCAGGCCCAACAGTTTGTAGAATCAATGACAGAAATTGAAAAAGAATCTTGGAAATGCTTTAAAAATTCAACAATTTTTTTTTTCAGGAAATTATAAACATCCGCAGTACGAGGAAATTGTCAACAAAATGCTAGATAAGTTTCAGCAACTTGGTTGTAATATGAGCATAAAAATTCATGTTATGCATGCTCATGTGGACTACTTTCCAGAAAATATTGGTGCTGTTGGTAAAAATGGCGAATATTCTCTGACAAAACTCTCAGGGCGATGCAAAATCGCTTTCGGTAAGCTCTTAAACAACCATTGTTCTATAGGGATGAAATTTCAACTCGTGCAAAATGCGCTGTAGAGTACCCTTAATGGATCGCCCTGAAATACTAAGAGCTGCCCTCGTCACTGTTTCAACAATTTCTGGTATTCGAGCAGAACGGAGAAGGCCAGGTGGCTTCCTCTTCATGATAGATACTAAATTTCGAAAAGCCTCCACCCATTTGAGGATCGTGTTGTGATCTAATGTTGCCCCTCGACACTCAACGTTGACCTGTAGGTGGAAAAACAGTTGAACCGTATCTAGAGAATCGCTGTTTAAAAAAATCTGCTCGACGCCACACACACGATGCTCTTTATCCAAACCCTTACTTTATACAGCGTAAACTTGGTTCTGCCAATATGTGGGGAATCCCTGCACACTAGGTGTGATTTTATGAATTTACTTAAGATACTCGTAAAACCATGCTCAGTCAGTAAAAAACATTTTATGCAAAAGGTCATCACCATTTAAATTATTATTCGATCAACCAGGGGGTAATACACACAATGACTCTACATTCTACTGAAATTGCATTACCTCAGATTTTCAAACATAAAGTGGGGAGGTGGTTAACCCTTAACCCTCGTAATATACTAGCCATTCGAAAAACATCTTGTATATGTCAAAGCTGACTATTTGCAAAAAAAAAAAATTACATCTTTTATTTTTGTTGTGTGCATAAAAGGAAATCTTTCTTTTGGTTTGCCGCATATGTGCAAACTCATGAAGTCTTCAATAATGCGTTAGATCAACCTGTGTCAATAAACCACTGAGATCAGTCTATGATTAGTAGAATTTTGTCAACTTGGAAACATCAGAGATATTTCTAAATCTAGTAAAAAGTCCGTTTTAGATTAAATAAGATTGAATCTATTGTTAGGATCCAATAATAGTAAAATGGCCAAACAGCATCTTCAAATAAACAGTTTTAAAACCTTAAAACGGACTTTTCCGCACGTAGAACATCTCTATCTCGAAATTGAGTGGCCGAGAAAAAATAAACCAACACATAAATGCAGAATGTGTTTAATGAGATAGGTTTACTTTTTTCAAATAGTTCACCCTCGTGCTTTCTCATGGCCCATGAACAGGATGGGGTGTATCCTATCCACCTCAAAATCAATAGATGTCGTCTGGTAGACGTCCCTGATCAGAATCAGTCGAAACCCGATCGATCCGATACGATTTAATTGAGTGATCGTGCTAACAAACAAATTTCTCAAATAATCCACCATTGTACTTTCTCATGACCCATGAACATGGTAGAGTATGTTCTATCCTCAACCTCAAATATACCTCAAAATCAATAGGTGTCGTCTGGAAGACGTCGCCGATCCGAATCAGTCAAACGCCAATCGATCCGACATGACTTAGTTGAATTATCGTGTTAACAACAAAAATTTCTCAAATAGTCCACCGTCGTGCTTTCTCATGACCCATGGACAGGGTGGGGTGTGTCCTATGCACCTCAAAATCAATAGGTGTCGTTTGGAAGACGTTCCCGATCAGAATCAGTCAAAACCCGATCGATTCGACACGTTTTAGTTGAGTTATCGTATAAACAAAATAAATTTCTCAAGTAGTCCACCATCGTGCTTTCTCATGACCCATGGACAGGGTGGAGTGTGTCTTATTCACCTCAAAATCAATAGGTGTCGTCTGGGAGACGTCCCCGATTAGAATTAGTCAAAACCTGATCGATCTGACACGATTTAGTTGAGTTATCGTGCTAACAAGAATAAATTCCGACAACGACGACACACACACACAGCAAAACATTTTTAAAATCCATTTTTTTTTATTTTTAGGCCGAAAAACGAAAAATATACCCAAAAAAATGTTTTCACTTGCCTTACACGATTACATTACTTTTCCGCTTATAGTGGAGTGCGGAAGTAAAAAAAAATACCAATCATACAAAATTAATTTGATTAAAAATCTCAATGACGAAGATCCGCCATTTATGAAAAGCTTTTTCTAATAAAATATTTGCCTATAACGAAACAAGACAGCACTGGGCAATACTTCAACCAAAAACTCAAATTGCAATGATTTCAACATCTTGTTTAAAATAATCGTCTTAAATTGCAATTATTCTATGAAAGGTTGTAGAATGTTTGCTCTGTGCCGTTCAGTATTTGTTCAAAACCTAACTTTATAAAGTGTAAAGTTAATTCTCAAAATATGTGGGGAATCTTTGCAGACTAGGTGTGATAATTTTATGAATTTTCATAATTGCTAAGATCAAACTACGCTCGATCAGTAAATAACGTTTTGTGCGAAAGGTCATCACCATTTAAATTATTATTCAATCAAAGAGGGAGTAATAACTCTTGCACTACAGTGACTTTATGCGCATGCTATTTTCTATCGTTCTGTATAGAGAACTATATGAAATCTCTATAACTGTTGGTTTTTCTTTAGCTTTAAAAATACGGTAGATTATTCAATAAAAAGTAATCAATTTCCTCACAAATGTGGAAATGAACATAATACCTTTGCTAATTCAAATTTATGGACTAAATAAAAAAACTGAGTTTCCAAGAAGAATTACTTACTTCTGACAAGGTAGGACGCACAACCCACAGCACTTCTCCATTCCCGTGAGATTCTTCTCCGCCTCCCGCATGTCGGTATTGATTTGGTCCATGCCATCCTCGATCCGATCCAATTGTTCTGCGGAACATAACAACGACGATCAAATGATAAATAAGGGCACGATCGTCACAATAACGCTAAAAGATTAGTGTGCCGTGTTCTGGTGTATGTCAGAGTTAGTACAAAACGGCATGCGCATGCTCTAGTCTACCCTACTCTCCACCAAAAATTCCCACAGATCAAGCTCAATAGGTCCTCTAGAGATCAAAGCACAGTCTTTACGTCCCCGTCCATCTGTAAGAATTTTCGATGGACTATATTAATGCACTAATCTTTAGAAGCTACCTAGTCTTAATATATGTTAAGGTACATGCTACAGTTGACAATTTGTTTAAGAGAATTGGCATTAGCGCAGAATTAGAAAACTGAGTGTGAAAAACACGGTTAAAGTTTGTGAGTAAGGTGTCAACTTACTTCGGTAGTGTTAAATCCTTCAATGTATTGTTGTCTTTGATTGAATCATGTATATTATCCATAAATATTATCAATGTAATCATGTTGGCGTTGAAACCATTTGTATACATTACAATCGTTAACCACGGGAATAGTTATGATCCCTCTAAATCTGGATACAAATAATTCCAACGATATGAATGACGAATGTGTTTGGGGAGGATTGAGGATAGAATGGAATGCTTGTTTCAGTTGCCTGCTGGAGTAAGTACATTACAACTAATCCGGTATTAGGTTTTGCCTAAAACTGTGAAGTCTGACAGTAAAGAGAAGCAGCCCAGAAGCGTATTCTCCAGGATTCTATTTCGACTTTCTTCCGGCAATATGGTGACTTGCTTGTAATGAACTCCTCCGAAGCAACTTTTGTCAATGTCGTTATTAGTATCGAAGATATGTTCGAAAAAAGGAGAATAATTCCAGTATAGATGAGTCTTTTGACTGATTTCTAAAACATAAAAGTATTTTCACAACTATGTATCATTTGTCGATATTTTCTGTTGTTTTATGCGAACTTTGGCAATGGAGGTGGCGTTCTGAAACTTATAAACTTGACGTAGTATAGATTTATTGAGGATACATTTAAATACCTTAGTTATATTTATGACCATTCGGCAAAAAGTTTTCTATCAAATTAATAACTAAAAGGCCAAGACTGACAGTTTCCTAAAGCCAACATATCCCAAATAATGATGTTTAATCCATTAAATTAACTGCAACCTTTTTTCAATTATATGAGTAACAGTTAATTGGTTAATTAACAGCTGTTGTAGAAATGTGGAAGTCTTATACCACTTGCTTTGGTATATTCCTCGTCACGAATTATCAATTTCTTCCCAAGCTGTTTGTATAATTAGCCCGAAAAAAATAAGTTTAATTTAGAACGTTGTAATTTCTACAGAAGTTGACCGATTTCAGTGACCTTTACAGTTCAGTTCTTTTATCGAAAAGCTGAAGATTCAGACTCTAAGGGACTGCGATCCACTTACATTGTCTGTGTATATTTGTTGTACCTTTTAGATGGTCCCCATTACTGAAAAACGCTTTTATTTTACCTTTTTATAGTGCTTCAGCTAAGGCGCTAGACCGATATCTTAAAATGTCTAGCTTTTCCAGTATTGTGTTCTATTAGGGTGAAATTTTTTGAGTGAATTCGTGGCTACTCTTTGAGACCATGCTCTAATATTGTCTAATACAATACAGCAATAGACCTTATAAAGCTGGTCATAAAGCTGAAAATTGTGCATGAAGATTCGAAAACCAACATTAATTCGTGATTAAAAGTCCAAGCTATGGTAGTTATTCAAAAGTGAGTCAAATTTAAAACGCTTTCATAATACTGGATGGGCCTAGTGGTTTACAATTTTTAACCTTAGCGAGATAGATTAACGGTGAATATTTAAATAAGCTTCTTGCCTTGAAAGATCAAGGATTATTTGTTCAAGAACCAAATTTTTAATAGCATGTTTTAAGAGTCAAATAAGCAACCCGCCTACATATCTACAAATTATCATAATTGGATTGTCAAAACCATTGTAAATTTTGATGCATCGTAATTTTGTACCAGTTTGATATCATAAGTGAAAAAATAATGAAATTAATGTAGAACAAATCCAAATGAGTTGATGAATACCCTCGAATCCAACAACTGAAGGACCAGGACCACAGAAAATGATTTATATGTTCAAATTTACAAAACATCTATATTAACCACGAATTTCGTAACGTAGTTTAGGAAAGGTTATAGATGACAGGAACGATCGTTTCTTCTCAAAACATACTGTCGAGATATTGATTCTAATCCCAAAGACCTGAAAAGTTGGAAATTGTTAATTCGAAACCTCATGCAATAACATCAAAGTGGTTTATACGCTAGGCACAAAAATTAAACGATCACCTAAACTTTTAGGTGATTTTTTAAAGGGCTGTAACTTGGAGAAAAAAATAGTCGCAGATTAATTTTAAAAAAATCAAATTGAAGGTCCACGTTTCCAGTTTTCAGATCTTGATTTCAAATTTTTTACCGTCAGCAGTTTTTGAATAATCTAGAAACCCATCGGAAAAAAAAATCCAAATTTTTGCTTGCCTTTCAAATAACTTCACAAACATTTTTAAAAATATGGATTATTGCTAAAAAACATTTTCAACCTCAAAAAATGAATAAAAAGTGAAAAATTCATCCTTAAATTGATTTGCAGCAAAAACGACAAATTCAATCATTCCGAACGCAATGAAAAAAAAAATCGCAGCGCTTTAAAATTTCCACGGATTCTTTGAAATACTTTTAGGTTGAAAAGAAACAGTCAATATCCTTAGTCTATCCATTATTTGCAACGTTAAAAGCGAATATCCCTAAACCCGCAATTTTTTACCTCTTTTTTATCAAATTTTCTGCACGATCATTATTTCCCGAGTAATTAATTGCCAAAGTAATTAAAAGTCAAAACTGATGTTTTTGCTTTGAACGATGACTCAGCGAAAAATCATCGTACAAGTCTCTTAGACCGCTCAAATTAAAGAGGATAAAATTATTTAGAAAAGCTTTGTACAAAATTTTGTTTCGATGGTTTTAAGATTCAAAAAGATTCAGCAAGAAATCATCGTACAAGGCTTTTAGGCCTTTTTCATATTAAAGAAGATAAAATTGTCTAAAAAAGCTTTATGATAGAATAACAGAAAAAATCTATTGAAGTACATGGACCTTTTGAGAGGCAAGCAAAAATTTTGAATATTTTTTTCCGATAATTTTCTTATGATCACTCAAGAACTGCTGATGGTAAAAACTTTTGATCTCAAAACCTCAAAACTAGAAACTTGGAGCTTCAATTTGCTTTTTTTTTTAAACTGCTGTTGCAACTATTTTTCTCCAAGTTACAGAAAATCACCTGAAAATTTAGGATTTTTTTTACATTCCTTAATTTTTGTGCCTAGATTATTTTGAGGACTTTAACCATTTATTTTAAATTTTTTTAAACACATCTGGTACCACTTTTTACTTTCATCATTTTCCTACTTGTGAATTAAATTTATTATTTTCCATTAACCCATAATTCATGTTCAGAATTAACATAAAATCAAAGTGACTTTTTGCGTAATTTCTGTCAGAAAAACACCTGAGCTTCTACAGGGAGGCGCTAAAAATTTTGATGGTATGCCAATAGTAAATAGACAGATGTTAAAATACAACCAATGTTTGAATAGATATGGCCTCGTTTCCAGACGAGGCGCAGCTTCTGAATGAAGTGCTGATGACTCGTACACGATTTTCATTCAAAAATAATTTCCAAGTGGCGCTTCAACGCCATTTTAGATGATTATATCACTATTTATTACGTGAAACAATATTTTTACACTGTAATGTATATATCGTGGGTTCTCTATAATAATGGCATAACTCAAAATTTTCAGGAAAACGAATGAAAGATGTTGCGCTTCAGGAATTGATTTCTGTATGATGAAAAAATCAGGTGTTTTTTTTTTTGAATTGTGCCATTATTCAATCACAATATAATTCATGTTTGACCTTATTTTTTTATACATCATAACACTTGTAAAATTTTATCAAAAATAGAAGGCACTTCATTTAAAAGGAAAACTTTAAATAAGCATAGTATTATCAAATTTATTATTCAATAAGACAAATACAGTGTCATAAATTCAAAGGTTGCTATAAAAAGACGCATAGAATTTTGGTATTGTATTTTTTTTCAGCTAGCTTAAGAAAGCCTTTTTTCTTTTCATCCAGTCCTATAGGCTTATCATACAATGACTTTAAACTGAAATGAAATGGATGAAAATGTCATTGATACACATAAAATCATTATAGTCAACTTAATCCACTATTACACAAAAAAACATGAGATTTCGAATTGTGACGTTATTGCAGAGGACCAACGAATGCCAATTTTCGTTCTTCTAGGTCTCTGAGTTCCCAAGTTAAAGGAGGGGAAAGGACTTTAGATGCACATCGTATGTACACTGGAAGAAAATAATAGTATTTCATTATGTACATGCCTGTAACAGTTTGCAACCAGTTCGAACTGCTCCTAGAAAAAACCTTATGACATCGAAAAAAGATTTTTGTCCACATATTACTAAACTAAAATTAACCGATATGAATGAGCTGTTTTCTCGCCTTATAAAGTTTGTAGTCAATTTATTTCGAACTTTTACGAACTCATTATATATTTATATTAAGTAACAACTGCTTGGAAAATTGCATAAAGATTGACGTTGATAAAACAATTAGTTACAATGTGTTCAGATGGTTCTTATGTCGAAAAAAATGTATAAACCAATGATCTACAACCTTTTCAGTGATCTACAAGATTTTAAAGAATCGAAAACTTTAAAAAGAGTCGTCAGAAAATAACTTCTACATTATTTTTTGAGCAGAATAGTCAATACTCGAAAGGTAAAAGCAACCCATATCTAATCTAGATATTCTTTTTTATGTGTAAGTATTGCTTTAAAAAAAATGCAAATACATTTTTTAAGTCATATAGTACTTTATGAAGATTTTGACAAAGTCGATATTTTGGAATGTTTGCACAAACGTTAAACTAAACATATCTTCCTTAGGAGCTAAACATCTTCATCGACTAAAATAGTTATTTAAAAAAAATTAAATTTACAAAATCCTCTTCACGTTCCAGTGCAGTGGTGTATCGTAGAAATCGAGCGTAAATGTATCCTGAAAAATCTACACAAACAAAATACATTTGAAATGCCGCACAATTCCTCCACTACCTCAGCTTTTGAGTTTGTGTACAGCCATAACATTAGAAATAACGTCAAATATCTTATTGCATATTTACAATTATATCTTTTGCTTCTCTTGTTTATTTATTTGTTATATTGAACACGCTTCAATTATAATTATTTTTCTTATTGTAATGCGTTTGAGGATGGTCTGTTGGTGTACGATAAAAATGACACATACTAGTGGAATACCGAAATCAGCTTTGCCAAAAGACTTTATAGTCGAAGCAATCTAAAATTGTGTAAAAGAAACGCATCATATTTTGCGTTACGAGAATCGAATGATAAAACCACAACCTTCCGTAAAAGTAAAAAATGTAATAAATATGATTTTTGGTAAAAGACGTTCATTTCAAAATAATTACATTGGTTAATGTTATTTTTGGTATATTATTACAGTTACTGGAAAATTTAAACAGGGATACTGTTTCTCTAATGTTACTATGTAACATTATAACTATCACAATAAGTAAAGAGAATGGAACATGTAGCAAATAATGAGACTTGAAACAAATCATTTGTAAATAAAAATACTAATATTTCTTTCTACTCGCATCCTTTAATTGACTTATTAGATATTAATTACTTATACTTTAATCAACTTCATTAACGTACAAATTTTTCATTAAACAAACAACTTTAAAACCAAAATAAATGCAACATCACAGCAATTTAGTCAATGTCAAATATTGTCATGACAGATCTAAGATTAATCAACTTTGATAGTTCATAGTTATAAATTCCTAAAATGTTTGCTTGTTGAAAATAAAATCAGTCAATATAATGCAAAGTTTTATTATCAGAGGGTAACATTCAAACTACAGAAATAAGGAGTTTATACTCCAACCCATCTGCGAATGCCTTATATAATAAGGACTAAACAAATTAGATCAAAACAACTATTCTCCTGGCTATATGCCAAACAACAAATTTAGAACAATCACTGTACTTTTAGTGCTAACTCTGTTAGACAAAAATACGACAAATTTTGTCATGTAATTCAGTGCTCGAGGTTTGTCATATAGCCAGGAGAATAACTGTTTTGACCTAATTTGTTTAGTCCTTATTATATAAGGCATTTGCAGATGGGTTGGAGTATAAACTCCTTATTTCTGTAGTTTGAATGTTACCCTCTGATAGTAAAACTTTGCATTATATTGATGATCTCGAGTTTTCACTTTGATTTAGATTGTTCGAAACTATCAAGAGATGGCGTTTGGTACGTTCTACTGCGGTGGAACGTAGCAACGTCTACTAAATGTGAGCTTTCTCTGTCGAAGGTATACTCATTTACACTGCACTGACGAGACCCAAGATAGAATGGTCGAAACCGGTCTGCAGTTAACGATATCATGAGATAGGTGACACTTTGCATCTTTCTTGGTGGTTTAGAACAATCACTGTATTTTTAGTGCTAACTCTGGAGTATAAACTCCTTATTTCTGTAGAATAAAATCAGTGTTTATTTTTCATTATTATGACTGGCTGTAGAAAGATACTGTATACAATGGGCATTTAATGTTAGCTATTAGCTATTAGGCAGGAGAATAAGAATTAAATATGGGCTGTAAGCCATACTGGATAATATACTATTTTATTGGAAATGTATTTCAACTTCTACTTCTTTAATGCGTACTAAAAGATTGGGGTAAAAACCATACTAAAAAGGAGATAAATGTATTTATAGGTTTATAAAATTATATACGTCTATCATCGGAAAGCAGAATGAGTTACTTTTTATAAACAATTTAATTCTCAAATTCAATTTTCTCCAATAAAAAAAATGTGGTTATGTTTAGTACAAAATTAAAACCTTTGCTGGTTAGATTTTCACTTTTTATTTGTTAAACATAACAATTGATTCGCCAACACAGTGGCTTCATCAGATGTTGAGTTCAACAAATGAAAAGTGAAAATCTAACCGGCAAAGGTTTTAATTTTGTATAAATATGGATTTTCATCAACTAACGGCCCAATCAATTCAGAGTTATGTTTAGTGTTTGTAAAAACTAAACATAATCAAATATAGATATAAAAAACCCCAAATGTCACACTACTGTCGATTGATAGACGTCAATTTATTGTCATCATTAGCCTTGAACCTCATTTACTGCATAAGTGACGTCAAAATTACGTCGCATTTTATAACATTGCAGATAGAGCAATATAGTCACTGGTATTGCAATACAGTATTGCAATAGCATCACTTGTTACAGTAGTTATTACTTTAAGTGAGAAGTATGGTGAATATAGAACATAATCAATATCAAATCTTGGGCATCTTTTTATGTATACTTTCCTGTTGGTGCAAACATTTTATTGGTTTTAGAGCTATATATAAGGCATCTAACGTTTCTTCTCCTCCTTTAACTTCGGAACTAAGAGACCTAAGAAAACAAAAATTGGTATTCTTGATGTACGCATACTAATTTTAGTTCTTTTAAGTCTCTTAATAGCAAAAGTTAAAGTGTCTAGAAAAATGTTTTTTAGACACGTACTGTATGTAATTATGGGTTAAAACTTTTATTTTTAATTACGGCCGCAAGTTATCAACATAATATAATTAAAATATTTAATAAATCTTGAAGTTTAAATACAGTGTATTCCAAAAGGCAGGAGTTTCATATATTCTTCCCAAAGATTAGTATTAAAAGACACAAATTCATCGAATTTGTATATATACGTACAATGATTACTTTCCTATACATTTATTTTACTTTTATTCACTACATTTGATAAATATGACGTCATCAATATTTCTTAAAACCTTTGCTATAGCAAGATAATTCCTTTAAACATAAATTCAGCCATATAAAAGACATAAGTACTGCATTAACTATTGATATTAAATCAGGAGAACGTCATCACCTTTCTCCTAATGTTTATCATCCACCACATGTTTGTTAGTGGTAGCTGGTGGAAATTATGCCTTTAAGTTGTCTTCCAAATAAATTCATAACTGCTCACAGCTTTTATAAGATATTAACTTTGAATATCTCAAGTTAATGCACTCAAGATTTCATCACGTCTAATGTAACTGTGACATATCGAACAGGATTATTACGATTTTATGTAAAAGCCATAGTATTTCAATGATCACTTCTATGTAATATTCTTGGCTTTCCTGGTGCAAATACACTACTTGCCAATACAATTCAACCGATTTCAAAATGATAAGAGGCCTAATGCGATAGCAGAAACGACAATGTGACTCCCGTCTGATATCAGCATCAAGAATAATGAAACTTTTGACTATAACGCGAAGAGGAACATAATTAACAGTCAAACCAAAATTAGCAAGTTATATAACCGCAACCAAAACATCTGTCTTAGTTTCAAGGAAAACACTCTACAGATGATAAGGTAAATATAGTTAAACTAATAATTTGACATTTGAAAATGTATCGTCTATATTAATTCGAAAAACTAGTGTCCATTAAAAATTATTTTAGTAAAAAATATGGGTCAAAGAAACGTCACTGCTGTTATAAATCTAATAGAAAATTGAAATATCAAAAGGCACTAACTAAAAGATTGCAAACTTGAATGTAAAACGAAAATAGTAAAAACATGGTTTTCTCTTATCTTAAACATATATAGAGCGTGGTCGAAAAAATATTGCACCAAGTTACGAAACAATTATTTAATTATACTGTAGGTGTATTGGTCAGTAGTAAAAATGGAACTCAACGTGAACCAACGGTTTCATCTATTTAGACAAATTATACTTTGAAGAAAAATGTTGGCAATGTTATACACTATTATTATGCAAGCTATACATATACGATATAAAGGAAAACGTCCTAATCAAATTATTTATTTTCTATATGCTAAATTCGTTTGAAAAATAAAACAAATAGTTTTAAAACCTTAAAACGGACTTTCTCGCACGTAGAACATCTCTATTTCCAAATTGAGTGGCCGAGAAAAAATAAACCAACACATAAATGCAGAATATCCAAAGGACTTTTTCCAAATAGTCCACAATCGTGCTTTCTCATGACCCATGGGCAGGGTGGAGTGTGTCCTATCCACCTCAAAAATCAATAGATGCCGTCTGGTAGACGTCCCTAATCAGAATCAGTGATCGTGCTAACAAAAAAAAATCTCAAATAGCCCACCATTGTAATTTCTCATGACCCATGTACATGGTAGAGTGTGTTCTATCCACCTCAAACACCTCTAGGTGTCGTCTGGGAGACGTCCCTGATCAGAATCAGTCAAAATCCGATCGATCCAAAACGATTTAGTTGAGTTATCGTGTTAACAAGAATAAATGCCGACGACAACGACAACGATAACGACGACGAGAATGACACACACACAGCAAATATTTTTTAAAAACAATTTTTTTTTGCTTTTAGGCCGAAAAACGAAAAATAAATAAAAAAAAATTTGTTTTTTCAATTTTTCTTTACACGATTATATTCCTTTTCCGCGTATACTGGAGTGCGGAAAAGTAAAATATCACCTCATTTTTTTCACTCTTTTTTAGTTTATTATAGGACTCCTTATGACCAGAAATCTGGTCGCTCTTGTCGATCTGTCAGTATTGCCACAAGCGAAAACATCTAGTTGATTGAAAAGTTTTAGTGCCTAGGTCCGCCTAGCCGAACATCTGACCGGGACCTATCTGTGACCTCGGCCCATGGATCATCAACTTCTATCGATCCATCTAGTTTTACCTGACGAAGCTATGAAGAAGCTTCTCGGCTCTTATAAACTCCGAACATCTGAGAACACACAAATCTAATTCCCACAAGATCATCTGTGGTGAAGCCGTTAGACGGCCAGACGTCAACCGTCAAAATTGTCAGTATTTGGTAGTAAACAGTTGTATCTCGAAAAATTGTAGTTACAATTGCAGCTATATCAGACCGATATGACAAAGACAACCTTGATCACGAATATATATTCACGAATCAAACCTGAATATATTTGGACACCCGAATTCCACCCATTTTTGGGAATAAGAGAGACTTTACTAGAGGAAAGGACGCCGTAGTTTATGGATACATTAAACCATGATATTCTGTGTGATAAATTAAAACATTACGCACTTGAATGAGATGGCTATTTCCTTTTCTGATAATTATCTTTATGACATAAGTCAGAGTTTCTATTCGCTGACCAAGCCCACTGTTGCTTATACTTAGGTGTGCCACAAGGTAGTGTTCCGGGACCCCTATTGTCTTGTATTTATACTGCCGATTTAAATATCCGCCTTAAGTATTGTTCCTCGTCAATATTCAGATGATACTCAGCTGTATTATGTTTTCCATTAGTGTGATGTGTACACAGCAGTACTTAAAATCTATGTACCCCCACCCGGTACAAGGTATTGAATAAATGGATCATATAATAAAGAGAATCTGGAAAATCATCCATGTTTCAAAATGAATATTATTAAGTCCCGAGCCAGCTCTACAAATTTTGTATTTCTACGTACACAAATCGTATATCCACTGGTGGTGGTATCAGAATACTTTCAAGTAAAAAAATCCCTGATGGAATTGGAATTGTTGATGTTTCCAAATGATTACTTCACTAACCAGTTACTGTGGAGTACCAGTAGTAATTTCAGTACTGCAGTTTAGTACTAAATACAGTTTTGTACTGACAAAAATTCGAGAGGATTAACGTCGTTATCAAATGAATACGTCAACAGAAATATGCTAGAACATGCAATGTCATATAGCATTTTGTATGCCAATTAATTTGGGAATCATTAAATAAACAGTGTAAATGAAAATACAAAATTCATTTCTGATATTTCGAAAAACGTTTCCGATTGTATTGAAAAACCTAGAGAAATGTTAATACCTAGAGCTTAAGAAAAAAAAAAGTAAAAAGTCGTGAATTTTGTGAACTATTTGAATAAATAGTTCCTCAAGAAATATTGGATGAGGCAAATGTAGTATCTTTAAATTTATTACCTTATGTTCTGGGGGCCGACCAAAATCGGACCCAAGAGAAGGTATGTATCTTCTCGGATAGCAGGGCGGCGTTGGCAGCCCTGAATTCAGCAAAGTCGAAGCTGGTCTATAATTGTTATGAAGCATTGAACCACTTGGCAGGGAAGGGACCGGTGGAACTCTTATGGATACCTGGGCATAATGGCATTAAGGGAAATCTAATTGCAGATGACCTGGCCAGACTAGGGACCAGGGAAAACCTCTATGGACCAGAACCTGCAGTGGGAATAAGTCGGAATCTGATCAGAGACCGCATCAATGGCTGGGCAAGAGACCAGCACAATAAAAGATGGAGAGGAGTAACGGGTTGTCGAATGACCAAACTCTTCATCGAATACTCAGAGATTGAGAAATGGGCCCAAGAATTCATTAAATTGAACAGGCACAAAGCCAGAATCCTGGTGGGAATCATAACGGGCCACCATAGTAGCCTGAATGCATATAAGCACAAGCTGAGGCTGACTGATAGCCTGCAGATACTGTAAAGAAGACGAGGAAACCTCGATTCATCTTCTTTACACCTGCCCCGCACTGGAGGAGAAGAGGTATATTATATTAGGGACCCCTGTTATCCTAGAGGAGGCGAGGCTTAAGGCGGGGGACGTGCCTAATTGCTCCTTTTATGGGATAGCATTTTTGGATAATGACCCGGATAAGAGGGGATCGCCAAGGGACTACCCATGCGATCAGTGGCTGATGGGGCCCAAACCTATATAATATAATAATAAATAATAATAATATTACCTTAAAAATTCCACAAGCCATACAAAAAAAGAATATAGTATATTTATAAAAATATGGATGGATCGCCTCGATATACTTTTGAATTAAACCCAACAATGAACAGTTCGATATTGTAAACACAAGGATCCAAAGAAAATAACTAATAAGTATTGATTTGTTTCGAAAATTAATGGATATTGAATATTGAAACCAACGAGTACATGCACTATCTAATATAAAAAATACACCGATTGTTGATTGCTAAAAGTAAAAACTGACAAACTACTCCATTCACTACACAGGATAGACTATGGCGCCTATCATCTACTTTATTGGTCATTGCAAGATACTTTCGATATAAATGAATGAGGCATAGAAATTGACAATCTATAGCTATTATCGAGGAATATTTAAGCGATGAGAATTTAAAAATAAAACAGGCAGCCGGAAAATTATGTCTGGAAAGTTCTCATCTAGCTACTCAGCTAACCTACGCAATGAAATTTTTAAATGACAATTTTGAAATATTAATCAACTTAATCTACTGTACCATTGATGTCCGTTTTAGTAATCAAAGGTACTATATAAAGTTTTGTTCTAAATGGTATATTTCTTATTAAACGAAAAATTGTAGAAGAAATGACACCTTTTCCAAATGAATAGGACTCAGCGAAATTTTTAAATAAATGGCGGAGGTGCCAATATCATTTTATAGTACGTAGACTTTCAAGTACTATAAAGTTTCTTAACTACCGTCATTGCATCTTATTTTTTAACCACATATCACTGCGATCCTATCAAACTCTTATGTGTGATAACGATAGGTTAGAAACGAAGAAACAACATAGAAAAATATTTAAATAAACAAAAGTACAACAAAATATTCGTTCACATTGAAATAACCATTATGGGCAGCTCTATTCATTACATGAAAAATGTTTGTCAAGGAAAATAAAAAATGATAAACAGCGATGAAATAGTTCCAAAAATTTATTATAAACAAAACATTTGAATTAGGAAAATTAAACTTTATTTTCATCACCACTCATTACCATGTGCATTACAGATTTTTGTTCATGTTAATAACTGCCACTTTGTAAGGTTCATCTGCACATTATAGATCATTAGAAATACAGCTTCTCTTCTTCATAAAACGGAGTGGAACTTATACAGTCGGTCGTAGTGTTTTGCAGATTCTTGTACAGCTTAACTCGCTGGATTCAAAAATGTACAATTATAAAACTTCAGAAGAAACAAAACAGTTATAACAGAATTTCAAACTTCAGAAGAAAACAAAATTAAATCTTGTTAGATCTGTTAGTGATATTTTTAGTGATAATCCATTTACAATGAAATGGCAGCTCTGCCCATTACTTGAAAAATGTTTGCAAAGGAAGATAAAAAAGAATAAACAGCTATAAGGAAAATATTCATTCACATTGAAATGTCGCTGGCAGCTCCGCGAATTTTTTAAAAAATGATTGTCAGGGTAGATAATGAAGGATAGAGAAACAGCTATGAAATACTTGTAGAAAAAATGCTGTAAACAAAACGTCATGAATTAGGAAAATTTAACTTTATTTTCATGACCACTCCAGTTTGTTCTTCATATTAAAAACTACGAAAGTCGCACACAAAAAAATCGTTAAAAATACGACTTGTGTTCTTCATAAAATAAAGTGATACCCATAAAGTCAGCCGTAAGGTGTTTTATAGTCCGGGAGGTTGTGAAGTGGTACTATAAGCCTCAAATAAAACATACGAGATGGATTAGAAAACGTAAGGCACATTCTTTACCAGCTGAATTAAAAAATGCAGAATTTTAATACTTTACTCTTTCCAAAAACTCCGAGGAAAAAAAATAAAAAGTTGTTAGATTTGTTGGTGATACAAATTTTGTATCATTACATTTATCATCATTATGTTGGCGCTATAGTCCTTGATGGGCCTTGGCCTGCTCCAGGACCACTTTTCATTCGTTTCTATCCAGTGCTTTTCTTCTCCATCCTCTCACAGCAGTGCTTCTTAGGTCCTCTTCCACGTCGTTTAGGTATCGTAGTCTAGGTCTTCCTCTACGTCGTTGTCCTCTTAGGCTTTGGAACATACATATTCTTGCAGGATCTCCCGGATCCATTCTAAGTACATGTCCAACCCATCTCACGACTAAGTTTAATTGATTTTACAATATGGGGGCCTTTATAGAATCTGTACAGTTCAAAGTTGTAGCGTTTTCTCCAAACCCCGTTATCATTTACCGCTCCGTATATTTTACGTAGAACTATTCGCTCAAAACATACAATACACATTTTGTATACATTATAGAAGAAAAATATCATTAAAAACGAAAATTTAACACTGAATCAGCCAAAATGATATCTTCCAGATATTTTGGCCTATTTAAGCAAGCTTTCTTCTAAGTAGGCAAATATCCTTACAAAAATTAGTCAAGAGTGTCAAGTCTGGTGATATAGTCGGCCACTCCGTCCGCCTTCTTCCTCCAATCCATCTATTTAGTAAAAGTTTACTTACTACTGATTGTGTACATCATGAGCAATCTGGATATTTCTCATTAAATAAATAACGAACTTCTTGTGAACAGAAGATTACAATAATAAATGAAGTGAAGTAACGTTCGCAGGTGTTACTTGTTATTAATGAGTTGCGTCTTGTTGCCAGTAAGCTCCAGATTATTTTCCATTATAAATTTCATCGCCAACTCGTTCTGAATCACAACATATGTCATATATGTAAATACGACGTTCCCAAAATTAACGAGAAAACCTTTCTGCCAAGTTTCATGGAATATATTCTGAAGAAAAAAATAAACTAAAATAATCTAACCAGTCTTCTAGCACGTTAAACGACTAAAGTGTTAAAGTTACATATTTCTGAATTCAATTAAATTATACAAGAATCCGTGAGAACGATATAGGGATTTCATTAATAACCAGGGGATACAAAGAAACTATCGATGACGTCATCACGCGAAAATGATTGAACAACTTTTTAAGACATCCATCTAATGCACTAGTGTAATAATGACCTACTAGTAATGCACTGGATTTGTCCGTGTAAGGTCTTGGTATTTTTCCGTTTACTCTGAGTAAACTGAATCTGAGTACGCCCCTGTTTTGCAACAAATGGTTAGTACTAGTAGTAAAATAACCTGTTATTCGGTTTTTTACTGATATATTCGGTTATTGCATTCAAGTATTCAAGTGAAAAATAACCGGAGATTATATTCACAGTAACGTGAATAGTAAACACTTTTTAATATCACAAAAATAAAATTCCAAGTATTAAGACATCACACTACTGCGATCATAGCAGTATCGATATGTAAAGTAAAAAATTTAACAATTCAACTAATTTTTTGGGTATTAATATCATTCAGATTATGATCATCACTAGTTAGTACCTTCCAGGGGCGTAGCGTGAGACAAGAATCTAGGGATGTGATAAAAATGTTATAAGGGGAAGAGGTATAATCGGATGTATGGTAGGCCATATGAAAATGGTAAAAATAAAAAAAGACACTAACCTAAAATAATTATGCCGAAGTATATATCCTAATTTTTAAAATGAAGATCAATTCTTCGGTTTTTGTTTGTCCAACGAAAACGTCTATCACTGTTTCTGCAAATGTTGGAGACGATCTCATATCTTCTAACGAGGCACTATCAATATTTATTAATGCTAAAGCTAACAGTCTTTTTTGCTTTTGAGAATTTCGCACATAAGTCTTTATTCTCTTTAGACATGAAAATGATCTGTCCGCTGCTTGTGGCAGGAATAGTCAAAAATTAAACGACACAATTTTGATGACTCCGGGAAAACAGAAAATAATTGAAGGGACATAATATATTGGTGAAGCTCAAATACAGTGCTCTTTTTCATATCGGGATCACTATAAATATAAATCACTGAAAGTTCACTTTTTAAATGATTCGCGTCAAAGAATGTTCCATATGTATCTACTAAAGAAAAAAATTCGTCAGGAAAATATTTCACGAATGAAGTAAATTGTGTGGAATCTAGATTTAAGAATTTCAGTTTAGAAATTTCACTAAACCGTTCACTAATGTTCAAAGTAATAACGTCCAAAATTTCATAAAACAATCGTGCGTAGGTGCTTTTCTTATCTTCTTCATGAATTCAATCCAAACGCATTCTTTTACTTGGTGGTTGATTTTCTAACACAAATCTGTCCATACAGTCCCAAATGTCACTAAACTCGTTTCTCATTTTTTGAATATGTGATTTGAAATCGGCGATCGTTTTATTGTAGTAACTAATATCTGATATGTTTGTCTGTAGAATTTTAAACAGGCTCTCGGAATGTGAGAATATTGCAGAAAACTAGCAATGTTTTCTGCAATAGAAAAAAATAAAATCAAAGTCGCGCAATAAAGTTAAAAGGCCTCTAGCACAAATAACCGTTTCTCGATCCCATTCTTCATTTTCATTTTCCACAATTACCTGAAACAGCGCTTCCAAATCTTCCTTATGTTATGGAGACAGTCGCCAAGATGCGTCCACATAATCGCATAACTGAGTCCGGAACACTCACTCGAGGTTCCACTGTTGACTACGTAAGATCACTGACCATCTAACGCATAGCTTGGATGTAACGTGGACCATCGCATTTCAGCACTGCAGCAAGTAACGCGGGAGTCCAATAATTTCGAGTGCCTTCACGGCCGATTTGAAATAAAATAGTTTATGGTAGCGTTTAAAGTAAATAACGTATGTTTGCGGTCGGTTTAAAATAATTAAAAAATTGTAATACTTGAATAAATCGATTGAACTTTTAAATAACACTAATTTGACAATTTTTTAAGGGATGCGACGCATCACTCGCATCCATGTACGCTACGCCCCTGTACCTTCTTATATACATAAAACAACAATTATATATACATATATCTTATGTCATACGCAGTATTCCCTTAAACTAGCCCCTTAATTTATTCTCACTGTGTACGACATTCAAAATGTAGACGCGCAAACATCTTCCATATCCCTCGCTCACGCATTTCTGAACTCGCCTCGGTCTAAATGAAGTAATTTGCGTTTTCCGGCGTGGAAAAGAAATCAATAACAGGCAATTGCAACAATGCGGAGCAGAAAGAGGGGGTGAAGGTGAAGGTTCATTATTATTTATTATATGAGATAAACTAGCGTGGGCTAACGATATTGGCTGATCATCGGAATCGTGGAAACAGAGCAACTGAGACGCGAAAGTGCGTGACAATAACGCAAATACTTCCTCATGTGCAAGCGTTCTACAGTCACCGAAAATTACTACTAGAATAATGTACCAGGTATGTTAATATGAAACAGAATTTTTTTGTATAGAAAATACACGTTTATTGTATGGAAATGATAAAAAATATTTCATTCGAAGTATTGCCTATTGTTAGCTATACATTTTGTCCATCTCTCTGACAAGTTGTGGATTCCACGCCAAAAAAATTCTTGCTCTTTTGAGACAATCCAGTCGTCGAGCCATTTTCGTACATTTTCATAAGTAGTGAAGCCCTGCTCAGCAAGTGCGTGTCCCATCGATGCAAATAAGTGTAAGAAGGTAGTAATTTTAACCTTTAAAATCGACTTTAATCTAGACGTCTTTTGCCAGCGTTAAATAAAAGCAATCGGATACTTTGTTTACATGTTCTCTGGAATGCCAATCCTTAAACAGACATCTAAAGTGATAACTGTGTATTTCATTTGTCGTGCTTGTGCATTTTAGTGTAATATCCATCAGGTGAGTTTATCCCACAAGGCAGTCAATTCTATTGTATTGTTATGTCAATTTATACGACTACTTTATCAGTCAATTGCATGATAATTTATTTGATAACATAAACTAAATGTTTTACTACAAATTTTGTGATTAATTCAGAGCATGTCGCGAGTTGACCCTTCTTGCTCCGCTAGTTGTATCGAGTGGGTACTATGCGAATTGACACTTAGTACTTTAGTGAAGGCATGCTATTACACTGTTTACCATGGTAGATACTCTGACTAGCTTATCAGTTATCTTAACGTCTGGGGAGGTCTTTTGCGAGTTGACCCTTAAGACCGTAGATCCAGACAAGACATACGAATTTGTAGATATTATTGTTTGCCTACATTGAAGTTGTGCTGATTATCAGATAAATATTTATGCTAGTATTATTACAGGGAATTGGTTGCTCAGATGTTTTTTTTTTTGTTTACTTTCAGGTGTGTCATCTCGGACGATAAAACGGACTCTTACCTAGTTTGGTAATTATCTGCTGTATATTTTCTTATTTTTTTGTACTTCATTTAAAATCCTATATTAAAATATTTTAAGCTTGAGCCTACTAGTTAAATTTCCCGACATACTCCTACATAAGTAGTAATCGAACGGAGCCAAGTCTGATGAGTAAGCCGCATGCGAAAGTATTACCCAACTAAACGCCTCAATCGTTTCCCTGATCGGTTTTGCTGTGTGTGACGGCGCATTAACATGAAACAAATCCACTTTGTGTTGCCTTTTTTGATATCCTTGTAGTTTTTCACGGAAACCTTGATTCAAATCGACGCATTGTCAGTAGCGTCTAGTATTAACGGTTTGGCCAGGCTTTAGCAGCCGTAATAGATTACGCCCTTCTGATCCCACCAAACACAGAGCATTGTCTTCAGTCCATAGCGATTTGGCCTTGCAGTCGATGTCGATGGTTCGCCTGGAATTACTGGATCTTTTACGCTTAGGATTCTCGAAATATATCCACTTTTTATCGCCAGTCACAATTCCATGGAGAAATGGCTTTCGTTTATACCTGGCGAGCAGCATTTCGCAGATGGTTTTTTGGTTTTCCTGCTGTCTTTCATTGAGTTCATGTGGAACCCATTTTCCCATATTCTGGATCTTTCCCATGGCTTTCAAAAATATGAAGACGGCTTCTCATGTCACATTTAATTGATCTGCGAGTTCTTGTTGCGTTTGAGCGTCTATATCATCCAATAAGTCTTGCAATTCGCTATCTTCAAACTTTTTCTATGGTCTTCCACGTTCTTTATTACTCACATCAAAACTGCCACTTTTGAATTTTTTGAACCACTCAAAGCACTGTGATTTTTCAAGGGCATGCTCACCGTGGGCTTCGACAAGCATTCGATGTGACTCTGCAGCAGTTTTCTTCAAATGGTAACAAAAAATCAATGCTATCTGCAAATCGTAGTTTCCAGGCACAAAATTCGACATGTTCAACGCTATTAAAAACGATGTTGTTGTATCAAACTTACATTTGTTGTGCGATAAAAACCTTATCAAATGTCAAAACAAGAAAATGGCGCCAATGACGCGGTATAACGATAACTACATTAGCAGCTAGGCCACCTATGGGCAAATTCCGGTTTCATATTTACATACTTGGTACATATCACAATACGCTGAATATTGTGGATACACCACACTCACTTTCACAATACTGTTTATCTCTCCCAACACTATTTCTTGTATCTTGTCAAGAATCAACTTCGCTCGTCCATAAGTTTTACAGCTAAAAATATACTTAAGCCAGCTTGTTTCTAAACCGGTACCGTTTTTATTTCCCTGTTACAATGACCTGCAACTGCAGTTTAATATGAAGATAACAGGTCGTCATTGGCATGTGTGAAGGTGACCAATCTTTTAAGTACGAATTTATCAGTTCACTATAGTGACTGGTCTAAGTAGTAGGAGTCTTTCACATCGTAGAAATATATTTATGCATGGAATCGTAAAACATTAATCGACAAGAATTATAGGCAATAAGCAACGAAATTAAATAACAATTAATTAATTTGTAACAACGCATCGGATATTTACAAAGAGCTGGTGAAATCAGTGCAGATTCACTTCAAGTTTCAGGACACTGAAGAGTTGGATGAAAAAATCAGTAAAAGCAGAATGCAGGAGAGCAGTGGAGATCGAACTGGTTCACACAATATGACGACGGAACACAACGAACTCGCTGCTGCAATTAAAAGAGCTTTTAAATCTAAAACAACAAAGAGACTACATTATAACTGAAATACTTCAACCGAAATTTGCATCAACCGAAACCTTCAACCGAAAATTGCAACGTAAACAGCGTTTGAACGAAACAACTTAATATGTGAAAGTTGGTGAATTAATAGGTCCTGGCACGTTTCTAAATCGTGCAGATACATGATGTGGTTCCTCAGAATATGTTTATTAAGAACTCATTCACGACAATTATAGCTAACATCGGCAGGGATCCCCGACTGAGTTCAGGCTTGATATTGGCTAATGACCGTGGAACAACCACCACAAATTCTTCATTGCTAACAAGTAAAACCTCATCGTTTAGCATAAGGGCACATATACGATGAAGAGGAAGGTGTTTCTGACTAACATAATGCAGGTTATCAGTACACAAATAATCAACACCGCAATCAGCAATGCCACTCTTCTCTATGACCCCATATGAATTTCAAACCCTAAAGTTACACTGTGTCGAATTCTTTGCTATAGAACTGAATTTTGACTTTGGACCAACACCCTTATTCTCCAAATATTAACCTCCAGGCTATGATTGTTCCTGCGACTTAAAACGTTCATTATCAGATCTGGCTAAATTCCTACAAGTTCAAGGCACCTTCCACCTTACAAGTTCAAGGTCAAGATGGCAATAACCAAGGGATGTTTCAGAAGGTTGTAAATTGAAGGAGATATGGCAAGTTTTTCGTCAACAGCAGAGGCAATACCCGTAGTTATGTGTAAGATTCATCGCTGTTATGCTACTACTTTTCCTGTGGATTATTTTTACACGCAAAGCATAGGATGCTACATTATTGAAAGTAAATTTCATATAGTGCATATCATGAATGAAACACAGTACTGGATTTTCCAAATGAAATGCAGCCCTGAAGTCGTTTTTAAATTAAGTTTTATAATAAAATAATTATTGATAATAACTAGAACTACATTCCGACCAAGGCAGAAACTTTGAATCGGGTGTGTTTCAGGGAGTGTGTCAGTTGCTCGGAATTAGAAAGACCAGAACACCATTACATCCCCAATCGGAAGGAATGGTCGAGAGATTCAATGGTACACTAGAGACCAACTTGAGAATGATGGTTAGCGAGCACCAAACCGACTGGGACCAACACATACCGATGTTCCTGTTGACCTATAGAACTGCTGTCCATGAAACTACTGGGCAAACGCCAGCCCGCATTCTCTTTGGCAAGGAGTTAAGACTGCCGGTGGATTTAATGTTCGGAAGACCGACTGATCAAGCGATGACAACCTACCTGATGACTGATCAAACGAAGACTACCTACAGTCCCTGGAGAAACATCTCCAGGAGGCTCATAAGGCCGTGCGAGAAAAAACCAGATTTAAAAGCGACCGAATGAAGACAAGGTATGACCGAAGGACGAATACTGAAGGTTTTTAAGAAGGCGACCTAGTCTGGTTATACAATCCGTCTCGCAAAAAGGGCCGATGTCCGAAGTTGCAGAAATCCTGGGAGGGTCCTTACAAGATTGTGACCAGAATAAATGACCTAATTTACCGAATCCAGAAAGGACCACGTGCCAAAATGAAAGTTGCTCACATCGACCACTTGTCACCATTCCGAGGGCGATCTACTGATCGGGACGATCAGTACTAGGAGGGGGGCAGTGTCACGAACGTCTCGAGCAATCTCGAACGCCAGGAATATTCGAAACCTTGAGAGCGTGCAGTATTAACTTCCAGCGCGTTCTATACTAGAAGGTTCGCCAAAGTTCTTTGTCTAGAAACGCCTGGGGAAACGTTCCACTGCCTATATAAGAATTGTAACGTCCGGCCAGCAGTTAGTTGAATTTGGACCGCGATAGTGAGCGATATACAGTACGAAAGTGATATACAGTGCGAAAATTAGTTCATAAGTTAAAGTAGAAAGAAAGTTAGTTAGTTAGTTTGACTTGTGAATAGTTGAGTTGTAAATAAGTGTTCAAAAAATAAAGAACTTTCGAGTAAATTCGTTACATTATCAACCTTTGCAACCTTTGACAAAATTGTAGGAAAAAAGTACGATTTCTACCAAACTTTTGGGATACACTGTATTTGCATTTGTTGTAAATTAATTTCAAATAATATAAACATAATACATTAATACAATTCAAGTTTTAATTAACCAAAACCAGAAAGCTAGCTACCACAATAAAATGTCAAAAGTAAAGGACAACTTTACTTTTATCTTATACGAATATTTTTTTTGTATATACTGAAATAAGTGAAAATAAAATGGAGTGGGAAAATATCAGTATATCCATGAGGATTTCGCATTCGAGTACCAGTATATCCATGTGTTGAGGATTTCGCATAACAAATTCTCTTTAGTCTACTGGTTTTATAAATTTTAATCGATATTTGTGGAAAAATATTTTATACAAACATAATATGTGGTAGTGGAAAAAAATAAAAGTGGAATTATGACTCATTCGATAACCTACGTGGTGATTAATTCATACAATTGAATTTTGATCTATGTATATTGATATAAATTGAGTATTAACCTATTATTTCTACATGTAGCATGGTGATAAAGAAAGCACAATATTCATAAATTTATTATTAAATGATATTTTTAAAATCTCTGAGGCACGTAAATATTTTTTTAAGACACTGACCAATGTTAAATTTTTTTACCAGATTTTTTGTTTGAGATAAGACATAATCACAGTATTTTTTAACCTGCAATTTAAAAAAATTAATTCCTTAATATTTTATAAATACAGGAGTGTCCCACGTTAGGGATTTCCTATTTACCGTTTATAAGAGGGTGTTAAACGTTGTAAAATACGGTTACATTGAACAATAATAATGTTTTACGGTAACGATAGTTACCTGATATCAGGGTCTGTAGCTAGACAGTTTGACTATACATACAAACAATTTCATATTGTACGTTAATTTTATTTTGAAAATTGAAAATGTAAATGCAATCAGCTTGTGACTGCAAAAAAATAATAAATAAATATCTAATCAAACATTTCTTGCTCTTAAACAAAAACTATTTAAATCATTGAAGTTGTTCGAAAAAATAACAAAAACATATCAAAACTGTTGAAGAAATTTGAGATCACCAAACTGATTATTCTGTTACTGTCAAGTTGGCATAATCATGCAGAGCTTTTAAAAACTGTATTTAGTGAGCAGAGTTGATGATTTATCTTGACCAGGTAGACCTCATGTTAGAGAAATCGTTAAAATAAACGTATTGCGTGGAGTTCTGAATATCCTCACAAAACGGGCCTCCTGGTGTGTCAATATCCGCTTCGACCTAGTCATTGCTTAACAATCCATTCTCGGGATAGTGACATGAAACAACTGAATGACCAGCACATCCTCCTGATTTGATTCCCTTTGGATTTTAACATAGCGGGTCTATTTTAATAAGCCAAAAAATGCGTAGAATTTGAAACAACGAATTCAAATCGACGTAAAAAATATCAGCACGGATATTATTGAACGTTTCATGAAAGTGTTTACCCACGTGTCGGTCAATTTAGCTTATTAATCGAGGATATTTTGAACAGTTTTAAAAATTTCTGTGAAAATCGTAGTTGCTTCATTTATATGTTTGTGAAAAAGAAGAAATCAATTTTCGTTAAGAAAAGGAGGAGATTGCAATTTAAAAAAAACGATGATAGTAACGTCACTGCTCAATATCTGAAAAATGTATCGTACAAATTGAATTGTTTGTCATTGTTTTTAATTTTCAAATAATCATGCAATAACAAAATTAAATACATTGTACGAAACTTTATCGCCATATTGTAAATTGCTATATTTTTTGTTGTATATCAATATATTTATCATTTCTATATACTACGGAAGGTTGTGGTATTAAATTTGAAATCTGCGAATTGTAATTTGTTTTAGATTTTCAATAAATCGTATAAAAACACTATATTGGCAATACTGAATATTCTATAAGTGCGCAAATTTTAGAATGCTTCGACATTTACAATCATCCAATTAATTTACTCCGTAAAGAGCGAGAATTTAGTTAGTAAAATGGAAGGATAATATGTATAACAGTGTTAATTTGGATTCTAAGGGTGAATACTATACTTTAAATATCGATCAAAGATGGGTGATCAGTAAAAAAAAGTCAGTGATCTGGCACTCGATGATAGCGCCCAAAGAGAAGAAATCTATAGCAAAATTAATTGGAAAAAAATTCAGAATAAAAATTGTTTGGTAATAACATCATATAGAAAATTTAAAAATCGTATATCATTGGGCGAGAATTTAGATAGAATAGCCACAAAGATGACCTGATTTGTACTTTCTAGTTGTTTTCCTTCATACCAAAAGCAAATCTAAATGAATAAGAAAACTAAACTTTTCTAAACCGATATACTAGAAACGTATCTATATACTTTTTTTCTGTGTCTTCTATCAATTTTTCCCTTTGGGCATATCACGCAAATCAAATTTTGTACGGGGGCGTTGGAGTGCAATTCTATGGGTTATGGTCACGAGATCTCAACTTAACCAATAGACATACTGCTTATATGACATATAACAAATGACTGTTGCGCTTTAAATGTTGACTAGATCGTGGCTTTGACCCTTTGACTTACCAGATCACCACTCGCTCGGATTTCAACGTCCAATGACAGAAATGTTGGAAAATGTAATTATTGAAGCACGTAAACTATCAATACAGGATACTGAAAAATTAATGGTTTATATATTTTTTTTCTTTAAAATGTTTACGTCGATTTAATATTGATTTTGGTTTCTGTTTCCAAATATTTTTAGCAATAACTGGTCAACAGCTTCCTAAATGTCAATCATAAATGATAAAAACCAATTATGAAACTGTTAATGAGCCAGCAACCGATGATAAAACATGTTTTTCCCTCAAACAGAAAAGTTGAAACACTACAAATTCATTGATATTATACACAGCGTGCGAAAGATATACAGCGTGCGGACTCTTAGTAGGACCATTGCTACTCGAGTTATACAGATATCGTGAATTATTTCAGTTGCGTCTATGTGAACGAAAAAAAGTATCTAAATTTTTTTTTAGGAAATATTACTATTTTACATTAATTTATAGCCAAATAAACAGTTTTAAATCCTTAAAATGGACTTTTTCGCACATAGAACAAACATCTCTATCTCTAAATTGAGTGACCGAGAAAAAATAAACCAACACATCAATGCAGAATATGTGTTTTATGCGACAGTTTTACTTTTTCCAAATAGTCCACCGTCGTGCTTTCTCATGACCCATGGACAGGGTGGGGTGTGTCCTCTCCACCTCAAAATCAATAGATGTCGTCTGGTAGACGTCCCTAATCAGAATCAGTCGAAACCCGATCGATTCGACACGATTTAATTGATTGATCGTGCTAAAAAAAAATTCTCAAATAGTCCACCATTGTACTTTCTCATGACCCTTATACATGGTAGAGTGTGTTCTATCCACCTCAAAATTAATAGGTGTCATCTGGGAGACATCCCCAATCAGAATCAGTTAAAACCCGATCGATCCGACACGATTTATTTGAGTTATCGTGCTAACAAGAATGAATGCCGACGACAACGACACAGCAAAAAATTTTTAAACCATTTTTTTTTGGTTTTTAGGCCGAAAAACGAAAAATAAACCCAAAACAAATTTTTAAGGATATTAACATAACCTAACTGTGTACTTATTATGGTTAGATTAGGTCAGTATCCTTTAAAATAACAGCGTATTTAGTTGTTAATATTCAGAGTTAGTTTTTGGAGCCTCTCTGTATATATGTGATTTCACCGAACGATACAGAGGGCGTACGAATTACAATGGACGACGCCAACTGCACGGCATTGTATACATTTAAAGTAACTAAACATGGAAAGTTTTTAATAGGTTTTATGACGGTTTAATATATGATATGTGTAAAGGAAGTATTGTAGCAGCTACCTGTATTAATCTTAGTAGTGTCTATCTATGTAGTGTGAAGTGAAAGTTATTGGTAAGTAAAAATGGCCTCGTGCGGAAAAGTGGAAAATCCATTCTCTCGAAAACTGTGTCCGAGCGGATGAAACTGAAGCCAGATTCGTCTCCAGCACCCTCGAAAATAAGGGGTAGGAAAAATTTGGTAAGCATTTTCCACTGCACGCGTAATCTGAGTAATTACCAAAAAATGGTAACGCGCCATTAGCAATACTGCAATAAGTGGTGTGGAAACTTGCTTTTACTCACAATATTCTCCCTTGTGTGATTTAGCAATTTTTTTAAATTTCCGTCATATCAATAATTGTAGCAGTACTTGTCACTGACCCCGCCAAAAAAATAAAAACATCTACGCCTCTGTTCCAGACAAAATCCCCATCTTCTCTCGGTCATTGCACTCTTTCTATTTATTGGTAAGACTTAATTAATCTCATTAAATATCGTGCATAAAAAAACGTTACAACATCGATACAATTTTGTAAATGTATTAAGAATCTGTTTAATGAAAACATTGTCTTCATTATTAAACATTAACTCTAAAAATTTGGTTTTATTTCTCTTTCTTCTCCTTTAGGCAAAAGAAAAAGTATGGGAAAACATCACGCAACTATTACTGCTAGTATTAGCAAATCTTTATTAACATAAAATGTTCTATTCATGGCCTTGAGCAAATACCATGGTTTATACTGATAGAAAAACTAGGAGGAAATAGTTTTTTTCTTTCACTGAAAAGAATAAGGTTTTTTTTTCAATTAATTTGAGTGAGAGTTTAAGACACGAACAGTAGTTATTTTGGAGTTATTTCTTTAAAGAAGATATTTCTGAACTTTTGTTTGGCAAAAGCAGCGTGTTTGAAGTTTTTATTGAGTAGTAACTTTGTCATTTTGTAAAAATATGGTTAAAGAAACTGAACGAGAATGAACTGAAATCCTCTGCATAATCGGATTTAGAGACAGGATACGCATATAAAGAGAAGTAGTTAAATTGTTCAATTCATCTCATCCTGATTGGTAACCCATTAGCCAAAGAATGGTAAGCAATGATTAAGCAAAGATAAATACCACGAATTTGGATATATTCGTGATCTTCCTAAATCTGGTCGATTCTCACCATCAGAACATCAGCTTAATTTATAGTTGTATAGGGAGAAGGGGGCCGATTGAGTGGCCAGTCAGATAGCCAGATTTGAAACTCCTTGATTACTTTTTGTGGGAATACTTGAAAGGCAAAGTATACGTTACTAAGTTGGAAAATTTAGAAGATTTGAAAGTAAGAATTCATCATGAAATACAACGTATACCTCCTAAAGTTATTAACAATGTAAAAAAATTATTAATCGTCTTGACTGGTATCAGACAACCAACTGTGCACAATTTGAACATTTTGTTTAGTTGACTTTTTAAATAATCATTGCCATTAAATTTATTATTTTGAAATTGCACAATCGTTTTTCTTAATTAATTTTTATGTAGCCTATACTCACGCTATATTAAAAAAATATCGATGATAACTTCTCTCCTACACGAATCACCTCGTATGTAGTGATTATATTTTAAAAAATGCACAACAAAAATAAAATTTGACGGGTTCGCACGCTGTATTATTTTTGAATATTTGTAAATCATCATTATTACTATAAGAGACAGTACGAAGTTGTTTCCTACTTCAATGTCCAGTTTAATATATGGCGGATGCGCCAGTGATTTTAACTTTTTAAGTGTCAAATGGCTTAGTAATAGACAATTTCCTAATTTTCTTGATTTGTAATGATGCTTGAAGCACCAGCTTTTAAAATAATATCCTGACTTATCACAACGTGGCAAAATATGTCAGTTTTAATTTTTTTTAGGATTGCATCATTATGTGTTTATAATTTTTATGCTCCATATTATAAAACTATTTTCCCGGATATTTATATTAATATTTACAAAATGGCAGGGTAAAAAAAAAACATGTTTTATCATTCGAACGTACAGAACATCACGAAATTATAGCGTTGTTCTAAGAAATTTTACATCGTAGGCGAAAATCGTTATGATAAAATTTAAATAAACAAATTAAAAGCGGTAACCTCATAAAAAGTCACGCCATCGCCATACTAATAAAAATTCCGTGTTTGTGTAATTAATTTGTTTATATAAATTATATTAATATTGTTTATATAAATTATATTAATAAAATTGCTCTAAACTAAAGAAAATTTATTCATACATGAAAACATTATCATTGCATATCCCTGAAGCCACTTTACAACTTATGTACATTTTCTAATAAAAGGGAAATTTCATCAGGTAAATTCCATATCCAACAAATAACACTGGTTAACAAGATTTTTATCTCAAGTAAGAAAATACCTGTTTCCTATATATTCTCGCGCGCTGTTCACGAATCAATTGTGTTTTCAGAATGTTTCCATCACCCTTAGTTTTTGTGTTCCAATACATTCACTTATCACTAATAGAAACGCGTGTATATGTATTTTAACACAATTTAACACAAAACCTGTGCGAAATTTTGGTATTTTAGTATTTGTATAGTGCCAATGGTTTCTCTTTGGAAGCACACATCTATTAAAATGAGCTCCTACTGTCCTGCAGAACACTCCTGTAATGAACTCCTACTGTCGTTCCTTTGTGAGTGAGACAGCCGGTATAGGAAAATCATTATAAAAAGAAAAAGTGGTCAAAACAAAAATCGCTGATCCCATGGGATAAGAATATGTCGAATGCCCCATTTGTTGCTCCTCAGAAAATTTATTTGTCCCCTTTGCACATCAAACTAGGGTTGATGAAAATTTCATCAAAGGCATGGATAAAACTGACCGTGGATTTGCACACGTGAGGAATACGTTCCCTGACGCTAAAACAAGGAAAGGTACAGCTTGTCAAGAATAGGAACAAGTCTCAAAACTGCAATATCGGACCGCCCACGAGGTGCCTAGTAAATCGCCTGGTCTTTACTCAGTCACATTGAGACCTTTGCAGAGTGAATATGGCTGATTCACTCTTTCTTCTACGCATACACAGAGAATCTCACACTTTTTCCTATTCTTGATGAGCTGTATATTTGTGGGATCAGGTCAGACAGCTGCTTCGAGATCAAAAATTTGATAAGGAGCTAAATGGCATTGAAAAAGCAGCATGGTTTTCTTTTAAAAGGATTTGCAACAGCTTCTTGGAAAATCGCAAAGCAGAAAAATACGTGGAGATTGTAAATAACACAACAAAGATTTTGTGATCGGACTTTTTTTTACTTTTTGGCTTATTTACATACCACGAACTACTGAAACACGGTTTTTTTTTTATTTCTACCACGCACCAGTATTTGTAAATGTACATTGTACAATAATTTGTAGTTTTTAAAACCGAGGTTCTATAAAATTAAATTTTGCCTCAATCATTGCTGCGCCCCTGTGTTTACTCTGTTTGAAACGTACACACAAGTGTGGGGGATTTACCGAAACAGAGTTGGCCAATACTATTCAAGTATTTACATAATCGCTGTAGTACGTTTTTAATGTGTGTACGTTTACTCGTGACATCGCGACGTGATTTTATTTTGTTTTAAAAATGCCTAAAAATTGTAAAAATACACCAAATATATTGTGTTATAAACTCGTTCAAAAAACGTTATTTATGCAAATTTGGTTGATCCGCAAAAAATTTCTTTTGCCGCCACTTCATATTAAATTAGCATTAATGAAGCCAATATGTAAAAGCTATAGATAAAAATGGGAATTGTTTTAAGTAGTTGTGTGGCAAATTTCCAGCTCTTGCTGAAGCAAAATTAAAGGAAGGCATTTTCGTAGGACCACAAATAAGAAAATTAATGCAAGACCAACAGTTTGAAGAAACAATGACAGAAATTGAAAAGGAATCTTGGATATGCTTTAAAAATATAACAGAAATTTTTTAGGAAGTTATGAACATCCGCAGTATAAGGAAACTGTCAACAAAATGGTGGATAAGTTTAAGCAACTTGGTTGTAATATGAGAATATGAGGATAAAAATTCATTTTCTGCATGCTCATCTGGACTACTATTCAGAAAATCTTGGTGCTGTTAGTGAGAAGCAAGGTGAAGGGTTCCATCAAGACATAAAGGAGATAAAAAGAAGGTATCAGGGTCGATGGAATGTGGCGATGATGGCAGATTACTGCTGGATGCTGAAAAGACAACATCCAACGAATGATTACACCAGAAAAGTTACAAAACGAAGTTTTTTGTTAAAAAGGGAGAGATTTTCAAAGAAAAAAAGAAAATATAGGCTCAAAATTATTTGTGTTGTTGATTTTTACTATGTTTCTTTATGTTTATTAAATATAATGTTTATTAAAATGTAATTTTTCCTTCATTTTTTAATTTATTCTGATTATTCAGTTGGTCAAAAACCTTACGTGAGGGACAAAAACGGAAAATAGATATGAAATCAGCGTAAATAACCCACTTATAATCACTTATCAAACCCGAATCAAATGTCAAAATTTGTAAGCCTGTGTACTCTATTGGCTATACATTTTTTGCACTCACACTTAGACTTTTTCCCAAAAAATCTTGGAGCGGTCAATGATAAAAATAGTGAAATATTTCATCAGTATATTTTAAACATAGGAAGCAACGCCAAAGCAAAAGGGGACCCGCTATGTTGGCAGGCTATTGCTGGACGCTGAAAAGAGATGTTTCTGATGCGAGCTACAGCCGAAAATCATATGTCTGTACATCTTTTCACTACATTTATCACTTTGTACGACGTCATTTATCAACAAATAATATATACTATTCATTTCATCGCTATTTGCCAAATAAAAAACTCTTATTTTGTCGATAAACGGAACAGTCTACCTGAGCCTAGCTATAAAAACAATCCACGGTATTTGATAAGAACCGTTTGGGATTTCTTATTTGGAAAATAGAGACGAAATAAACTATACATACCTTCGCAAAGCTTAATTCGCTTTTAAACTCTGCATGATAAAAACAGTTCTGAAAACACAACTGAAATAAGGGTAAAAAGTACTACAAAGTTCACCTACTTTAGCTCGTGGGATAAAAACAAAATTAAATTTTGTTCCCCAGTGTAAGTGACACAAAAAAAAATTACACAAACATCGGCACGACGGCTTAAAAACAAAAACTAAACGTAAAAACATGTCTACAGCGTCCTGTATCGAATATAACGTGCTTCCGAACGTTTTCTCCAAATTTCCACCGGAGAAGAAATCCGGACGACTCGTTACGGATATTAAAGAGATTAGTACACATGAAATCACAAATTGCTTACCGCCCTGTTCATCCAGCATGACCAGGGTCTTCATACCAACTTCATGGCTCTACAAACATCAATAAAGGTTAGCCTTGGCACCAAATCGCACCCTCACCAATTCTACGGATATTAAATTAAAAAAAAAAGGAGACGCTCCCCCTGGTCCAGTGTAACCTAAGTTAGTTCCACCAAGGTTAAATCAAAAACCAAATTAAAAGGGTTAGATCTGTAGCAAGGGTATGTTGTAGTCTTCAATTATATCCGCATATAAAGGGATGGTATAAAGAAGTAAACGCGAGATTTTTCGAGTGTATAAAATTCTCAGTAAGATTGTAGCAAAAATTTACTGCAAAATTTATCAGCATTTACTTTAACTGTCATTAAAAAAACGTTTTAAAAACTGGAATACAATTAAATTAATAATTAAACCTCGCACGCAAATTTTTGTTGGCTGTTTATAAGAACATGATTTTAAATTTGCGTTAAATAATGGAAACATATTTTTCACCAATTATGTGAGAAATTCTGCTTACAATATTCACTAGTTCAAAACTAAAACCATTCACATTACGTCTTAAATGCAATTTGTAATATTTTTAATACAAATTGTTATGCAAAAATTATTTTCAACTAAGGTCATAACTGAAATGGACAATTCTCCACAATAAGAGCAAATATATTTTTTAAGTTCCAAATGTTGTCACAAGTTTCAACTAACATATTCTTAAAAATATTTTTTTCTGTTTGTATTGTTTATTGTCTGAAGTTAAGTATATACAGGGTCATTTATGCAGCCAGTTCATTAAATTCTTGGGGTTGCAGTTTCTTAAAAATTCTGAAAATTTGAGGTTACGATCAAGTAGGCGTGTTCTATTAATCTAAAATATTGGTAATCTCGCATCGCTTCCGATTATACAGGAAGAGTTCCATTAAATGGAACGCATTATTTTTTATATACTTTCTTATTTTATACATTAAATATAAACAATCCTATATTTAAAATTAACCATTCTGAATTATCTCCTTTTTAGGCTGTTAAATGGAGGTTATAAATTCTGCATCGATCTGTATTTGATTTTGCTACACCTATTTTTTAAATAAAACACTAGGCTATATCTAACATCTATCTAATACTTTAATTGCATACAGTGTCCAGAATTCAGTTACAAACAAAACGTGTTTAGAGAAAGTAATCTCAGAGAAGACTCTGTAAATGAATGGACCGTTAAATGCGGGAATGTTTTCTATAGTTCTCCAGTTCTACAGATCCTCTATGCCTATTTTGAACAGTTCATCAAATATCAGCATTTTTATCGTTTTTAATTATACTTCGTTACATTTATTGTTTTTTATTTGTACACACTTGTAGTAACTTTATGAATAATAAAATTAATAGTCAATTAGTAATAACAATTGGTAATGAAAATCACACACCTCATACATACTTTCGTGAATGTATTCATCTGAAAATCCATAATTTAGGTGATAAATTAAAACGAAATAAATGAGTTAATTAAATCAGTAAGTAAAACAAATTTATATATAAAGTTTATAAACAATCATTTTACCACAAAGAATAATCGTTAGGTTTATATTTTTTTTATTAATCGATTATTAATTTTTTACTACTACTGGTTTACTACCTGTAAATTTTCTAACGGGATACAGCTGAATACGATAAAATTGCTAATATTTGAAAAACAAAATAGGCGAAATATCAAAAATAGGTATAGCAAAACTTGATACACGTTTTGAATCATGCAAGTTGCATTTCTACAATATACTGATACACCATTCTTTCATTTCAAAAAAAAAATTGATAACTAGTCTTCGTGAAAATTTGAAAAATGATTTATTGATAACTAAATTTTTAGCACTTTTAGGTGTTTTTTTTTTTTAATATTTCTGTCAGCTCCAGAATTATCTATGAATGAAGATAATTTAAAAACAGTTAATTTTAAATAAGTATAGGAAACGCTAACGCAAATTGAATTAATGCATATAACTGGAAATATATCTAAAAAATACAACTTTCCATTTAAAACAAAGATGTTGCGACCCACTTCCGGTACAACCGGCACTGATATAGTGTTGCCAATATTTTAGCAAGTAATAGAATCTCAAAATTTCGAACTCGCAAGAAAACTGGAAACCCAAAAAAATGCTGTATACACAATTGCGAGAATGTCACAAATGTGACAAATGTATAGTAAAAATATGTTTATTTAGTCTTTCTTTTAATACATTTCATGTATTATCAGAACTGTGCGCATTTGTAGAAGTGTTGATCATCTAACAGAATTTACAAATCGGGCCCCACGTCGGGCACCAAGCTCTCGCGTTTCCGGCAAAAAATCACCGTATACTGTTACGTAAATATGCAATAAAACAAAGACTACAACAATGTAAGAAGTAAACAGCTCCCAGCAACACCAACCAACCATCGAATTAAGTCCTTTTAACACTTTTTTTGAGCTTACCGCCTTGGTGATGGAGCACCTCCATTGTCGTCGCACCCGCATCGGTACTCTACAACAGCACAGTGCTGATAGCAACTCGCACAACAACAAAAAAACAACAAGGACACAACATACAGCAACGACTACTATTACGATTTATATACAAGGCACCCTGGCACTAACCCCCGCAAACTAAAATTAGCATTTACTACGGGCTGGAACTCAGTAAATTTCACTAACAGGGAACACTAGATATGTATATACACTATAATAACCTAGAATGAAAACAATCAAGTACATGTAAAAAAATAGAACACAAAAACCGAATATCAATATTATACGAGTATTTCGTTTCACCCGCGATGATTTAATATTTGGTAATAACAAAAACACTACTTAATATATAAAAATGCTACATATTGTTTTAAACACTCTTGTCAAAGAATATTCTGTGATTTGTCTGACGTCATCAGACAGTAGGTGGATATAACACGTGTCCTACATTTCTATAACTCTATAACAAGGAACAAGTATGCTAAAGATAGAAATTTGGCTCCGCCTACTAGCCTATGACGTAGACAAAAAGGCGGGGCCAATATCAGTATAATTTCGTGAACCAACACACGGTATATTGTGTTAGTTTACTGTCTAGTAACTACAAAATAAAAGATGTCACCAAAACAAAAGTGACTTTTAGACCACAGTTGTCATTTAAACGGTTTTTAAAAGCATGATATCTGGAGAAGACATAACCAAAAATATTGATTAATACACTTACTAGTAGCATTTGACATTGATTTTGAATTTTTTTATTAGTCTGAGAATACAGATAATTATTTGCATACAGTATCAAAATACTCTTCCAGTGCAACTAGGAACGCTATTACTTGTATTTATTAATCCCCCTGTACCTCAAGGGGATGGCCTATTAGAGGTTTTTCGAAAACTGTATTATAAAACTGAAAATTTATTAACAAACATTTTCACGTGCTTCCTTTGATGAAAATAATATCGGGTATGTGGGGTAACAAAAAATGGTACACAATACACAATATTTTAAGGCTACATACATTCGAATTCTAGTCACTATTTTAAGGTAACATTCACTATTACTTTCTCTAAAACCAGAAATTTCTGATATTTCGGTTTGAATGTAATCTTATTTGAAAATTAATTCATAAATGAATATTAATAACATCCGTTATGATAATAAATTCCATTAAGATTTTTTTTGCCTCACGTTTATGGTATGAAGCTTATGTCGGGACAAATTATAAATACCTCCAATGTACAGGGTGCTTAGAGAAGGAGATATAAGGGGACTATACTCGATATCGACATTAATTTAACCATTCTTACATTTAATTTTAAACAATTCGAAAACTATAAATTTTAGTACTCGCGAAAGTCATGTAAATTGAAAGGAAATTAATGAGCGAAGTGTTTCAACTCATAACTTTAAAAAAAAATTAAAATTTGTGGTAAAAAAGTACGACCTTCTTTTCTGGATACTGTATATTTGGAAGAATTTGTAGTTTATATACAAGTTCATATATTTTTATGTATGTCTATATAAACATAAGTTTATATTTTTCCATACACACTGCTCAAAAAAATTAAGAAAACAAAAAATTCCGAAAATTTTTTAGAGATTTTTGAAAGACTGTAACTCTGAAAAATGGTCGTATCGAGATGAAAAAAAAGCTTGAAGTTTCTAATTTTGAAATCTTCTAGTGATTGCTTCAGGAAGGCTTAGCACCTGCGCAAAACGTGTGAACCCTTGCAGAGGGAGCACGAGAAAGAAGATCGATTAGATGAAAGATTACAGGTCACCATGGATTTGTGACCTGTAGTAGACCTGAAGAGACTTGAGGATGACGAACTATGGTGTGAGTTAGTTTTGGATAGATCTTTAACGTGCACTAACTCCAGGACGGAAGCACGACCCTCGATAAATTTCAAGAGTTCGGAAAAATTCGGAAGGTAATCGCTAGTTGAATTATCCACGATCTTATCCTCAAAACACAGGCGGACAGGGCTTTTTCCAAAAGCCAACTGGACCACAAAAAATCAACCAACATTTTTCTGAGCTATGGTTACTGCGCAATCTAGAGAAATACCGCGAGACAAAAATTTTCCAATTTTTTTTACGATTTTCCAAACTTTGATTATTCGGGAAAAACGGATCGATAAATGTATTTGAAAATTTGCAGAACTATTCGGAGTATAATAATCTAAAAAAAAACCTGATAATATTAGTCCTTTCCTCGATATTTGCAAAATGGCGGTAGATTATTTAAAGTCAACAAAGGTAATGTTTTTGTACTTTTTTCAAATTAATAGCGAGGATAAAAAAATCGTGATAAAAAACGACATTCAACACATTTATAGAGTTTTTATTCAAGTTTCAAAATAATTCTTCGATTCGTTGTACGATCATTAGTTCCTGAAATTGCCCAGTGACCGTAGCTCAGAAAATTTCAATTCAGATTTTTTGCCAGAATATTTTTCAAAATTAAAAACCTCAAGCTTCAAAATGGCTTTCTTTCATCTCGATACGGCCATTTTTCATAAAGTTACAGCCTTTCGAAATTACTGAAAATTTTTCGGTTTTTTTTTGTTGTTTTAATTTTTTTTAGTGTACAGACGAGAAAAAATTTTTTTATTGGATTTTACCATAGTGGACTTATTAATACTCATATATGGGTTAATCTTCATATAAAATTGCATTGATATTGAAATATTTTACAGAGTATTAGTTCTAGAGATAGGAAATGATACTGTAAATTATCTTAAAACAATGAATAGAATTCGAATGTAGCATAAAAATATGGTATGTTATTTAAAATAGGGATGTTCATTCCAACTTCCGGTAGAGCCGGAAGCCTCGCATGCATTATTATTAGGTATTATTTTCACCAAATCGAGCATCCTTGTTGACAAATTTTCAGTTTCATGTTATTTGTAGTTTCCCAAAAACGTGGTCAGAATTTATAAAAAAGAAGCTCGTTTTAAAATCGCATATAACTTTTATAGAACATGAATAAGTTGTCATCATCATTGATTTAATTAACCGCTGAAAGGGACAAACTGCGTTGTGACCAAGTACACTAGGCATAAAAATTAAGGGATGTAAAAAATCGTAAATTTATAGGTGATTTTCAAAGAGCTGTAATTTGGAGAAAAATAGTAGCAAAGAAATTTAAAAAAAAGTAAATTGACTCTCCAAGTTTTTAATTTTCAGATCTTGAGTTCAAAATTTTTTCCATCAGCAGTTTGTCATGAAAAAACCATCAGAAGAAAAATTGCAAAAATTTGTTTGCCTTTTAAAAGGTCCACCCACGGACCTCAATAATTGTTTTTTTAACGGCTTCATCATAAACCTTTTTAGGCAGTTTTATCCTGTTTAATTTGAGCGGTCTAAAAGCTTTGCACCATAATTTTTCGCTCAGTTATCGTCTTTCAAAGCAAAAAAGTCAGTTTTAATTACTCGGGAATGATCGTATAGAAGTGTATTTGCTTTGAACGACGATAACTCAGCGAAAAAGCATCGTACAAAGCTTATAGACCGCTCAAATTAAAGAGAATAAAATTATCAAAAAAAGTTTTATGATGAAATCAGTGAAAAAAAATATTGAATTCCGTGGACCTTTTGAAAGGCAAGCAAGACTTTGGATTTTTTTCGATAGTTTCCTTATGATTACTCAAAAACTGCTGATGGTTAAAAATTTTGAATTTAAATCTTCAAGATTTGTAAACTAGAAACTTGGAGTTTCAATTTGCTTTTTTGAAAATTACTCTGCGACTATTTTTCTCCAAATTGCAGCCCATTGAAAATCACTTACAAATTTTGAACTTTTTTACATACTTACCTTAATTTTTGTGCCTAGTGTACATACGGGCATATATTAATCTACACCATATTTTCAACGCCCTGTATGTAAAGAAAAAAGTAAATGGCGCTGACACCAGAAATGGCCTGGCTCCGCTGCTGAACGCAGTAAAAACTGCAGTAATCAACCTTCTAATTTCCCTAAGTTGCTTTGAAGGGCCGTCAGCCGAAACCTGCGCCCTTTATCCGCGATTAAGCAGTGAAATTACCTCCGCCATAATACCGCAGCTGCGCTGTACATACCCTAATTAATCTACATATTTCATACCTCGGGCCAGTGCCAGGGGTCACACAGAATAAAAAAGATATATAAACAGGTAGGTGACATGAAGCAGAAAATTACGGTGCTCTTCGTACAGGTACAGAGAAGAATTAATATAAGAATAACATGGGACATGTAACACGAGAACGACAAAAGCATCAGACATACTAAGCGAAGCAAATTTGGCATGCAGTCAAGTGTTTAAATGCTAGTGTCAAACTGCAAAATGTTCAAGTATATTGTTTATAAATATAATGTCACTTACGGGTATATCTGGAAAATATTATACAGTAAACAGTTTAAACATATGGGCCATATGCATTCATGTGGATGAAAGGCGAAATCACGTTCAAGCAACGACGCTTTCGTTCAACTTTGACGAGTCTATTTCCGCTACGAGAATCAATAATTCGATCAGGTACATTCAACTTTCCATTCAGATATTATTGTTTTATTACACGCTGTCTATTATTGGCATTGCTATATTACATACTGTCTATTATTCTACTATTGACGGGGGTTTACGGGAATGTTCATTAACCAATTTTCCACTGGATTGAACCAAATTCTTGAGAAACAAAATAAAATCAACAGGGTACAGGTATGCCATTTTTAAGGTGCCAACCTCACAAGCTATTGGACTACATTCGCGAAAAACTTTATTTTTTTATTTTATTTATTTATATACAATTCAACGACCAAGGCATATCATATAAAATGGGAAAAACTCAACACAAACATATAAACGTAAAGTAAAGTAATATGAAATTCGAAAATAGACCTATTTTTGAATCATTGAACATTAAATATAACACAATATAGCACTACATATGTACATATATCAGTACGATTAGAGTTGTAAATATCTAACCTATTTTGTAGTGTTTGGAAATGCACACAAATTTTATATATTGGTGAAAATAAAAGTACATTATTTTTAGGAGGTGTAAGAAAAAAAACATTTACGTTACGTACAGTAACTCTATAAAAATGAAGGTTAATTTGTGGTAACAAGTGTTGACAGTCAATGCATTTAATAATGTATACAAAAACATTATACCTAAATATTTTCTTCGAGTTTCTAAGAATCAAATTTTAAATTTATTCAATAAACTTTTATGCGAATACCTCTAATTAGACAAACTCCATCACAATGAAAACTCACGTAGGTACCTATTTTAAAAATTGCCTCTGAACTCTTTCTAGGTTACCTATATAAACATTATAACCTAGATTCCATACAACAACCCCGTATTCTAGCTCAGATCTCACAAAATCATCAAATAGTTGTTATAACCTGTTAGGCATTGTAAACCATTTCGAATTTCTTATAACGAATGCAAGCATTTTGTAACCAAAATTAAAACCTTTGCTGGTTAGATTTTCACTTTTTATAAAAAATGAAATAATGACAAAAAGTGAAAATCTAACCAGAAAAGGTTTTAATTTTGTATAAATATGGATTTTCATCAAGTAATGGCCCAATCAATTCAGCATTTTTTAACCGTTTAGGCTTACATTATTTGCATGATTAATAGAAGTCTATCTGCAATCAAAAATCACTCTTAAGTGTCTAAATTTACTATCTTTGTTTAAATTGATGTTATTAATATTATAATCAAAAGTTATAGAAGACTCTTTACGAGTAAAAGATATTAAATTACACTTACTGATATTGAGTGGTAACATATTAGTCTCACACCAGGTATATAAATTGTTAATACCATTTTGAAGAAAAATGCAGTCTCGCACACATATTATGTGACAAAATAGTTTACAGTCCTCCGCATACAATAAAATTTTCGACTACACCATGGCAGAAATAATTTATAAAGGCGATAAATAGAAGAGGCCCCAAAATAGATCCTTGTGAAACACCATGATACTGAATCGTTAGTCTATCTAAGTATCCCATATATAAAATATACTATCTAAATATGATTAAAAAATAAATAAATAACAGAACTACTGACAATCCGAAGTTGCTTAACTTGTTGAGTAAAATGACATAGTCTAGCCGTCTAGTCGAGAGCTTTGGAGAAATCGGTATAAATGACATCTTCCTGGGAAACTTCATTCAATACTGCAGCAAAAAACCTATGTAATACAGGCCAAGTATGTTAGAATAGATCTGCCCTTAACAAATCCGTGTTGGCACTTCGTAATTTGACGCCTTGCATGACAGAATATTACATCGTACAGCATAATTTCGAATACTTTGCTAAAATTGCGTAGTATCGTAATAGATCTATAGTTTTCAATTTTGCATCTGTCTCCTTTCTTGAATACTGTGAACATATCTTAGCTTGTTTCCAGACTTTAGGAAAACATTGTGTATTAAGAGTCAAATAGAATAATATTGCTAATGGTAAATGCAGTCTTTCAAAATAAATAATGGAAATCCGTCTGAACCAGTTGCCTCTTTTACATTACATTAGGATGTCTTTTTGCCTTTTTTACATTAGGATGTGATAGGGAGGGGTAGGGATTAGGAAGAGGTATGTTAAATTTTCTTTAGTTATTTGATAAATTATAATCCGTTGACTGAATGAATGTCATCTAGAAAAAAAGAGAAAAATGGATCAATAATTTTCTGAGGACTAGGTAAATACGCTCTTTGATAATTCGTTGAATTTGGAATTGTTGAAATACTACGACGATTATTATTTAGATATAACCAAATTGAGAGGGATTGTTCTTGTAAGTTTGTTTCAATATTCTCTGTGTCATTTCAATGTAGTGTTTGCCACATCTCCATGTTATCTTGTAGATTCCTGTAGATTCTTGTAGATACTATAGAATATCACAATATTATATAGGGTGGTCCAACCATAATGCACGATGTTAATTGTGAGTCACACCTTAACGTCAAGTTTTTTGCCCAACTTAATTTGACATTTCTTTGTTTCAGTATTTGACAAATTCAACCATGGAGAGGTACACAATTGCGCAGCGCGTTAAGATTGTTGAAGCCTTTTACGAAAATGGGCGTTCAAATCAAAACGCATCTCGTGCACTTCGTGACTTTTTTGGTAAGCATAATCGACCAAATGTGTCCACAATCGGGAGAATTGTGCGCAAATTTCAGCAAACCGGGTCTGTAGGAAATGTGAAAACACCTGTGCATGCTCGCCCAGTTCGTTCTGCGGAAAATATTGCTGTTGTTCGCGATAGTGTGCCACTTGCCACACAGCCAACGAAACAATGGTATTTTTGCGCGAGAAATTCAATGGCCGTGTTATCTCATGTCATGGCGATGTTAATTGGCCGCCACGATCATGTGATTTGACACCGTTGGACTTCTTTCTTTGGGGATATTTAAAAGAAAAAGTGTACGTCAATAAGCCAAGAACAATTCAAGAGCTAAAGGATGAGATTATTCGGCACATTAACGACATTGAACCTCAATTATGTCTTAGAGTCATTGAAAATATGGACGATCGGATAGAGGTATACCACCGAAGCCGTGGCGAGCATTTGGCCGATATTTTGTTTCACACATAATCGTCATAGATCCTTCTATCATAATAAAAAATATTAAGATAATTCTCTGAAAGTTTTTTGTTTTATTTACAATTAACATCGTGCGTTTTGATTAGACCACCTTTTAGTTTCCTTAGTGACCTACTACCGCGTAACTAATCAAGGCGCCATCAGCGACGAATAGCGAAAAGCTTGGAGTAGCATAACTTCTTAAACCACAGCAGAAGGGCCTCGAACAGTCTACAATTGAGCAATACCGATCATGAAAGACTAAGAACTACACCATGTTGTTCATCGCGTGTTCCTAAAGAAATGAGATATAGACTTAAAGAAAATTGAAAAATCCTCATAGACATACATAATCAAGCAAAAGTGGAAATTTTAGTTTATTAAAAACATCCCTGATGCCTATGGTATACATCTGCAGTGAATTAATAGTTCTGCTTTTGGTTAGCGATCGGAAATCAACTACCACAAATTCATTAAACGATAAAAAACGAAACATATGCTGTCATTCATTGGAACTGGTTTTAGTGGTGTTCCACTCAAAATTTGCTATTCAAAACTCCACATCTAATTGCAGAACATTATAGTATTTGGCTAATTTACAGAATTGTTAAATCAGAAAAAATATCAAGTTGTGCCAAAGTCCCAATGTTTATTAAAGGTGCAATTGAAAAATTCTCGTTTTTGCAGAATTTTGCACAAAAAGCACAAACCCTGTATATGAGAAGAACACATCGACGATAAAGGAACTTTCACCAAAAAAAAATTCAACGCTCTTATATTGTCCAACATCTGATATTGATCTGACTTTTATATATAACACTCGTTTGCATACATTAATTCCACTTTCGTATCAACCAACGGCATAAGATTGGGGGTTACAGGGTACGCAAATCCATCACCGAAAAGTATTCGGAACGCTCTCAGTTTTTATTTTACATAAAACTGCGTGCCAAGTTCGACTCGAAATTATATGCCATGACCTTGATCATTATTACGAGTATTATTGCAATATAAATACCATCATATCCAACTCGGTATTCGCCGATAAACGAAATAATTTAGGAGGTCTAGAAACCTAAATCCAAGAAGACTAGAGAACAGGAGACATAACTCGAGTGGTGGGGGTAGCACGAAAAGCGTCCGCACTATGATCACGTCGTGTACTTCATCATGGCGGTCATTGCGTAGAATCGAGCGAGGTTATTTTTGTTTGCTGTGTTTAAGCATTTCCAGTTTTTCTGTTGAATTCGTCAAAAGCGTCGAGATACTGTTGCGTTGCGAATTGTTCCTGCAAAAGCCCTGATCGTGGCTCAATGGAACCCGACATTTCGATAGTGTGAGAGAGAAACAGCGATAGACGAGGATAAACGGCATACGCAGGTCCCGCGCGCTTCTACGCGAGCCTGCCATATTGCCGACGTTTTTCGCGCCACCCCCACCACTGATTTTTCGAGGAGCTATGTCTCCTTACTCTCTAGTCTTCTTGCCTAAATCGATTATCTACTAAATTTTAATTATATACAGGGTGCTTCGCTTAAAGTTGCGCGTATTCCAACTTCATTTAATATGAATGAAATGTATGTATGAATGAATGAAGAATTTCCTTTTTTTCTGGCTCCTACTTACTTAGTATGTCACAGAAAAATATTATACACTAGGCACAAAAATTAAGGGATGTAAAAAAAATCCTAAATTTTTAGGTGATTTCCAAAGGGCTGTAACTTGGATAAAAATTGTCGCAGAGCGATTTTAAAAAAAGCAAATTGAAGCTCAAAATTTTTAGTTTTCACATCAAAATTGAGTTCAAAATGTTGTACCATCAGCGGTATTTGAGTAATCATGAGAAAATCATCGAAAAAAAAATCCAAATTTTTGCCTGTCCTTCAACCTTGTACGATGATTTTTCGCTGAGTTATCGTCGTTCAAAGCAAAAAAGTCAGTTTTGACTTTGATAATTAATTACTCGGGAAATAATGATCGAAACGCTCTAAAACCGGATACATATTGATTGACACTTATCTATCATTATTGGGCGAGGAATACTCCAGTAGTGATGGCGAACGTTTTTTAACCACCCCGTATAAATTCATGTCGATCCTCAACTTCAAAGAAACTGTGTAATGACTTGCACTGTTATCAACCTTAACAAAAGAGTATCATAATGAAATTTATTATAGTACCTCAAAAAAAATACAAGAAAAAAACACATAAAAGTTAAGACAACCTACAATGTAACCCAATATAGCAATTACTAATGAAAATATTTCGACAGTTAAACACCTCAACAGTCAGCAGTTAATTAAATGCCAGTGATACGAGACGAAATAACACATTTCCTTTGGACCTCACCCTGGCACGAAAATATCTACGAAAGGAAAAACAACTTAAATTGCCCCACAGCAGACGTTACCCGGATCAATAGTGTAACAACTCTTCGGATTTTAATGGAATTCGGGCACCGTTTCAGCCAGCTCAACTGAAGTGGTTAATTTAGCTAAGCGCCTTTTGTTCATTTATAACAAAACCTACATGAACTTTACTCAGGTCAAGCACCGATATATAAATGAATCAGATTCAAAGGACTCTTTGAATTGGGTATTAAAACTAAGTGTTACGTCCTGTTCACACTAATTGAATATATTGTGAATATTTTGTATCTTTCTTTAATAAACTAGTAATTCCTATACCTTAATATAAATAAATAATCCTTAAACATTTCATGTAGGTGACCTAGGACATCCTGTCACTACGATAAACAATTAAAATTGTTTGATAGATGTAAAGTTACATTTTGCAATTATTTGTTAATATATTTAACAGTGTTTAAAGTTATTTATAAAATACAATAAATTCGATTACGCTAGTGATTTTTTGAAGTGAATACTTCTTTGGCGGCGTTCTGATATTTGACGAGAATGGAGAGTGAATTGGAAAAAATGTGACGTTTCGAGATTTCGTTACACGAGAGAGAAAAAAGATATACCGTAGAGAGAAGGAGAAAGAGAGCTATATACTCTTGGTATACCTAAAACACAGGCTTCGTTACAAGACAGAGTACACAGATATATAACATAGAAGAAAGAGAAAGAGAGCTATACATCATATATATCAGTTTAGGCTGTCCACGTCTCCCTTTTGTGCGGTCCTTCGTCTTTAACGCCCACTCATACGCTAAGTCCAAGGTCTAAGTTGCTTGAAGGGGGAATAGTTTAGGAAGCATCGTACGAGCAAGAGAGAGAGAGCCACGTATTCACTGAATACTTGGCAATAGAAGAAAATATACTATGACGCGCATGCGCGCGAGTACGTACAACTCTGACACCACACGGAAGTGGAGCAAGAGAGAGCGATATAAACTCAGTACGAAACGATAGAATAGGATAGATAGATTGTCGCGCATGCGCGCGTTATAGATGTACGCGTCCAGACGCGTCCAGAACAGCTGAAGCAGCACGCGTGTGTACCGAATATTTATCATTGTGTTTTGTAATTATTTACGTTATTTACATCTGTGTTCTGTGATTATTTGATAATATCCTTGAACCGTTTAACTTGTTAAAATCTAGAAGATATAATATATTTCATTCACCGCTTCCTACTGGTTTACAGCCACACAGGTGCAAATGCACTTGGAAGAGGCGAGGACAACAAAATCCCTTTGATTCTCGGGGGAGATTTCAATGTAAATTTCGGATCCAATGATTCTTTGACGTTGATTAACTTTCTTCGAGAAACATTTGGTCTGCTTATAAATAACAATCCCAAAGAGTCAACAACAAAATCCGGAACAACAATAGATGCAATTTTTACACGTTATCTAGAAAATATCGAATCACGAACATATATTTCATATTTTAGTTATCACAAACCAATCATATCAGTATTACCAATTGAACCACCAGCCGATGATAGTGTAGATAATGAATAACCCGAATATTTTTTACACAAATTTTATATTGTTATATTTCTTTTGAAATTATCCCTCTCCCTTTCTCTCTCTCTCTCTTTCAATCTCTCTCTCTCTTTCAATCTCTCTCTCGTTCAATCTCTCACTCTTAATCTCTCTCATTCTCTATTCTAAAGAAGTATTCACTTCTATCACGTGTACTGTGCTGCACATGATATTTTTTTAAACTTAAAGCCCCCCATTCATTAGGGGACCGGTCCGTCGGATCGGTCCGTCCCGACTTGTCCGCCGACCGATCCGGTAATGAATGGTTATGGTGGACAAGTTTCAGATGGGTCTGGGTCGGGTCGTGGGTCCGCTAGATTGACTAGCGGACCCACGACCCGACCGCGACCAATCCGTACTATTTTTGTAATGTGTGTGACCTGCCGAGACTGGTCCGCGACGACCTGCTACTCCACACAACAATCTACGGCGTATCTGCAGTGAAAATGTCTTTTGAAGATAATACATTTTTTGGGAGGAATTTAACCTATTGTATCAAGACAATCCGTGCCTATGGGATATTAAAAGTAAGGATTACCGCAACAAACAGAAAAGAAATGCTGCTTATGAAAATTTAATCGATAAGAGCTATTTCCAAATGCTAACAAAGAGCTTGTAATTAAACGTTCTTCAGCGCTTACTGCTTCTCTAAATAAAGTTTTATTGGAGTTAATAATTCTTGAAATGTCTCAAAGTCCATTCTAAAATAATTTATAACGTCTAGTGGTTCGCACGACTGGATACAATTCGGTAAATGAAGGTGGGTGAATTGTTGTCTCTTTTGCAACCACTCTTTCACCCACACGGTTTTTCTTTTTTTGTTTTTCAAATAATATAGCTGTACCAACAGCCAAAGCACCTTTTGCCTTTTTGGAAAATATGGGGGACATAACTAGGCCTCACCACGTTCAGTGTACGAATGAGCTCTTTTGCAGGGTCCGTCTCAGGTCCGTGTAATGTATTGACAAACGTGGATTAGTCGTGTCTGTGTTACGAGTCGCGTCGCGGTCCGCCTAATCAATGGGGGGGCTTAATGTCAACAAGTGGATGAAACACTTTGTCCAGTACACTTTTTTAGAGTAGAAGACATGAATCGTCCACGCAACTTAAGAGAAGATGAAGCAATGAAAGCGATAATTCTGGTTAACGAGGAACGTAGCCAGCCGTATGTGGCTAATTTGTTAATAGTTAGACCATCAACAATTAATCGAACAGCTAAACGTTTCAATGAACAAGGTCGTAAAAAGTCGAGCGATATCTTATGCAAGTCGCTTTAAGAAACAGGCATTCTACCAGTTTAGAGCTAAGCACTAAGCAGCAGCTCGAAATGTAACAATTTAAGGCGTAATGAAGACTTACACATTGGATAATAGAAGACCAGCTATTGCACCACTACTCACCAAAAAAACATAAAGTTACTACTCTGCATTTTGCCAGAGAACACGTAAATTGGTCCATTGACATTGACTGGAAACGAGTTTTGTTTTCAGACGAAACAAGAGTACGATTCACCAGATGGACGTTAACGAGTCTGGCGAAGGCCAGGGAAGGGGTTGGCTGCCTGCAATATCTCTCCGAGGATACCATTTTTTGATGGATCAATGATTTTCTGAGGAGGAATTTGTTTCGATGGACGATGGATTTGGTTCCTGTACGTGAGAGATCTATGAATGCACATTTCTACGTAGAAAACATCGTAGAAGAACAAGTGATGCCATTTGTCCCGTTTGTCGGGGACAATTTCATTTTTATACAGGATCACGCTCGGCCTCGCCTTGTTAGAAAGGTATTGGACTATCTTCAATTTGTAAATATTGCAACTATGAACTGGCCACGAAGAAGCCCAGATATGAATCTTAAAGAGCATCTGTGGGATGTACTAAAACGATCAGTTAGGCGCATACCTGCTCAGATCCACATACCTGCCATTATGACTCTTGGGTAACTGTAACAAAGCGTTCTTGTCTAATGAGCGAATATTCCTCAGGAAACCATTCACCACTTGGACAAGTTTGGACACACAGAAATTAGACATCCTCCCCCAGAAAGCCTACAGGCAGGTTTTGTGTAGGGGAAGGTTACACATATAAACGCAGACAAACACCCAGCCCTTGATCAATAGCATGCCTAGATGAATGGAAGCAGTGATAAGAGCTAGAGGAAGATCTACACGCTACTGAAATTAAATTCTTACGATTCAATTTCACTTCCAATTCTTTTTCTAAAGTTCTTCAAAACACCGTTTTCCTTGCACTTAACATTATTGTTTCTTTCTGTTATTTATTCATGTTTTTATCCCCGATAGTACCATTCTGATTTGTAAAACATTAGTTGAAATCATTTCATTATAATATCACGGAGGTACTATGATTTAAATCTATGATACGAAAAAATAAAAGTAATAATGTGAAATTTCACTGATGCATTAGTTTTGTCCAGGAGTTTATTTACTTATACAAGGCCTAAAAATTAATAATTAAAGAACTATATCTAATAATCGATTGCGAGCGAAGTGTAATGAAACCAAACCAGCTTCACTGCCTGCCAACGCGAGACTACTATCTATTCATATCGTGCAGATATTCATAGAAATTTGAAAATCTTACTTTACCACGAACAGATTAGTAGATCGAACTAAACTTAGTTTTGTTACGCCTGCAAAACGTATCGATGGATTTCAAGACCAAGAAAGGAAAAATATTTTAACCAAATAAAACTATTCATCATAGAATTCAACCCATAAAAGACGAACATAACGCAAGAACTGCAGTAACATTTTCTACATTTTGTAGTTGTACAAGATTTAGATATTATTAGACAAAATTATACAGCTTAGATTTAGTCTTTTCAAAGGTCATAAAAGCGCTTTAGCTTTGGCAAACTTGTGAAAAATAGTTAAAACCCTAAGAATTACTATTTGAAAAAAGGTTGTAATATTTCCGACATACATATGTCACCTATCCTTTGTGAAAAATATCGTTCTACTTTAGGTAGAAATCCCGATCATGACAAGATAGAGGTATCACAAACGATGTTGTGTTCATACTGGGGTGGCGAACTAGACCCACCTCACCCTGAGCATGGGTGTTTTTCGCCTTGTCCTCCTAAATTATGTAGAAAATTAACAAAATGAGAAACAGTTCAGTCTACTTATAATAGGTATAAATCTTAAATTCACATCTTTAAATTAATATTCTTTTAAAAAGTATTTGGAAATATATTTAAAATCGAATACAAATATAAAACTAGAAACCAGTGTTTTTATTTTTGATAAATGCCGGCAGATACACGTACATGTTTTTTTTAATTCAAAAGTAACTTCCCTATACACCTGTGAGGTTTGGCATATTAAAACTGGAATGTCCCATATATTTTGTCCTAGTATATTCCAATTTAATGTAGAATATCGCCGCCATTTTCTCTCTGTAAATAGAAACCCTTAGATATTTGATTCTATCCCGATTTTCACTTAGTCATTCTGGAGCATACTATAATGTAGTTTTCCACACACGTAAACGATTTTCAGAAAAAAATGTGGCGACACAAAATTATTTAGTATTTCCCAAGAATTTACAAAAAAAAATCAGTCAATAGGTTAAGTTAAGTTAGTTTGAAAAACAATTTTAATAATTCAAATAATTATTCGAATATAAAAAATTCTAAAAATGTAAAATATGTACATGTAAAAAAACTGGTTTGTTTTTTTAATGATTTTTATTGGCCATATTGAAACAAAAATTTCTTTGGAGCAATTATCTTGAATACATTCTTTTTCTCTGTGTATTTTTCAATAAATTGATGCACTACAAAAACCTTTACCCTCAAGCTTCTATTTTATTATTTTCTTATTCATCATTTCCAGTGGTGGCTAATGGAATTTAAAGTGATGAAACATTAATAATAATTAATGGAGTTAATACTTATTATTAGTGGAATTATTACTGGTAATGAAAGCCATACATACCATGGACTAAATATTAGTACAAGGTGCACAAAAATAATGTAACGGGGTATTAGACTAGAAAAAAATGGGCTCTAAGTGCATCCAGAACGATTCGTAAAATATTTGTAAACGATGTTTTTTTCGCAATTAAGAGATAAATATAAAACCTATGTTTTTACTGTCTTCCGACATTTGTATCTTTCTTAAAGACACAGGATTCTGAAATTAGAGAAATAAACTATATACCACAGTGATCTAAATAGATATAGCTTTAACAAAAATTTAAATGTACACAAAGAAAAATAATTATTTGACTAATACAATCAAAGAAAGCCTTTGTTTCAACATAACCAAGAAGATAAGTCTATAACCCAGCTTTAATTGAAGAAATAAAAGTAAAAAAAACTGAGATTATAGATTCAAAGCTATTCTTTTTTCTGCGGAGTAAAAACGCAGAGTTTTTTATTTGATCCCTAAGTTATTAAAAATATTACAAATATACGAAAAACAGTATTGAAGATCCCTGGATACACAACTTCTCCTTGCTACTGTTTTTGTCTAATTCCCCTTCAAGGGTTTTGCCCCCAACTTAATCTAATTGGCCTAATACTTAACTCCTAGAATATGATACGCCTCACATCTCTAATTATTAAGATATAACTATAAGTTGCACCAATCACCAGTGAATATTACAGTAATTAGCAAGGAATAACTTAGCGAAAGCGTAGCTAGATTGAAATGAGCAAAAATTAGTTATCTGTGAATGATGAGTTGTCATTTGCATCCTTAAATTTCACCAATAAAACATCCTAGTGGCTTGGACTGTGATAGGTTCTTCCCATTTCAATTTAGTTCCAACACAATTCATTTGTAACATCCCCAAAGACGGATATTATATCGATAATGTTCAATGCCGTAAAAACTTTATTTTATTTCTAAAGCTTTATTTTTATTTTGGTTCTATTTTAGAGGTAACGTGGTATATTAACAATACATTAACTACAGCTGAATCTGTCGAATTATTAACACGAAATTATTATTCAGAATGCCTATTTCATTGTAGTACTATCGAACCGAAACATTCTGCCGTAACTTGAACGTGACCTTGCCCGCGACTAGTACACGGAAAGATAGATGGCGCAGTCAGAGTTGAGAATGACGGAAAGAGGTATAATGAATGAGAGGTATGATGAAGTTCAAAGTATGACAGAGTTAGAGACTCACCTCCCTGGTCATCTAATGCGACCAAGGTTCGGATTCCAGCCTCCTTACTCTACAGCAGCACAAAACAAGTGTAAAATGTATGTTAGTTTTATGTTAGTGATACACACCCGTTGATATTTAAGCTAGTTATGGTCAGTTAGTTGGTTGGTTAGTTAGTTATTTTGACCAGTTTAGAGTCACTGGTTGGATACCGATAAGCAATGTGATAGAAAGCGGTCGAAGGGGTGGGATTTTACCATTTACGTCATGTTCTTTAAACAGTTGTCGTGTAAAATGTTTGTAAAAATTACAAACTTGTTCAACAAACGCCCACGTACACGCTATGACCGTCACACATCAATAAAATATCAGCTTGGGAATCTTATTATGCAGTTCTATTACGCAATATAATTGTGTTTCATAACATTGCATGATGCACATGAATCTAGAAAACAATATATATAATAGTGCTGAGAAATAGTTCAGAATAGTTCATAGTTTCAGAAAGTATATTACAGAGGGTGTTACTTACATGGTACATGGTTAAACTTTAAGAGGCAATTCTTTATACAGTACGCATCTGTAATTTAATTCATAAATAACAAAATGATAAAAGTAAATAAGTGTCAGATATCGTTGCGAATTTTAAAATGAATGCTCAAAATTTTTAGGTACTGTCTGTCATCTACAAACCATACGACGTCAACATGTCGCGATTAACAATTCAACGACGAATAGTTTGTGTATATTTATTATTATGTTCTGTGGGTTTGGGCCTCATCAGCCACTGATCGCATGGGTAGTCCCTTGGCGATCCCCTCCTGTCCGGGTCATTTTCCAAAAATGGTATCCCATAAAAGGAGCAATTTGGGCACGTCCCTCGCCTTAAGCCTCGCTTCTTCTAGGATAACAGGGGTCCCTAATATAAGGCACCTCCTCTCCTCCAGTGCAGGGCAGGTGTAAAGAAGATGAATCGAGGTTTCCTCGTCTTCTCTGCAGTATCTACATGCCGGGCTGTCAGTCAGTCCCAGCTTATGCTTATATGCATTCAGGCTACCATGGTGGCCCGTTATGATTCCTACCAGGATTCTGGCTTTTTGCCTGTTCAATTTAATGAATTCTTGGGCCCATTTCTCAATCTCTGAGTATTCGATGAAGAGTTTGGTTATTCGACAACCCGTTACTCTTTCCCATCTTTCTCTATGCTGGTCTCTTGCCCAGTCATTGATGCGGTCTTTGATCAGATTTCGACTTATTCCCACTGCAGGTTCTGGTCCATAGAGGTTTTCCCTGGTCCCTAGTTTGGCAAGGTCAGTTTGTGTATAACTATTTTATGAAAGCGAGCGATAATTTGGTTGCATTAAGAGAAATTCTCACAAAATTGGGACACGATGAGACGCCTACAGAGTTAACAGTTCGTAACTTAATCAAGAAATTTGAACAGACGGGTTCTGTTATTGATAAGGCAACACCAACGTCCTCGTGGTGGTCGGTCAGATGAAAATATTGCTGCATTGAGAGAAAGCGTACGGGAGTGCCCAAACAAATCAATTCGACGTCGTGCACGACAATTGAATCTGTCAAGAGCCACCACGCATCGGATTTTAAAGAAAGATCTGCATCTGTTAGTATAGAAAATTCAATTGACACAACCATTTACATCGTAGTACATTTGTTAATTGTGTGTTAGAAAAGAAGGAAGGTGATACTGATTTTTGCAACAGAATTTTGATCAGCGATGAAGCACATTTTCATCTTGACGGATACGTCAGCAAACAAAATTGTCGAATTTGGGGTGCAGAAAATCCACATGCTGTTCACGAAAAAGAAATGCATCTACAGAAATGCACGGTTTAGTACGCATTTTGGAGTGATGAAGTAATAAAATTGGACCATGCTTCCTTGAAAATGAAGCTGGTAATGCACAGTAAATGTTGACGTGGGTATATTGACATCGTATGGTTTGTAAATGACTGTCGTTAAATACTGACGCCCTATCTCTGACAGAACACAAATGGCGCGCAATTCCATTCCTATAGTTCCAACTGAGACACCCTATATATTATTTGGGATTCACAACTGTTTCAACAACCCCTTTCCCTAATAACCTACAGCTACAATAAGCTTTTCTCAATAAGCTACAGCTATCGAAGTATAAAAATCTGGTCATATTCTCCAGCTATAATGTAAAAAATAAACAATTTTATATTCAATTAAATAGAAAAAAAACAATATGATTATATTTGAAATGAATTAAAATATTTAATTAAAAAGTGAGAATATTATTAACTAAGAGTTTGTATTACATTTTTCATGAATCAAAATATTTTCCTTTTCCAAATATCCTTCCGATCAAAAATGAGGATGAAAACATTTCACTTTGAAAATAATCCGGGTCTTCATTGTACCTCTTTTTTTTTTTTTTTTGTTTAAAATACACCATTCAAATATTTTGTTTTACTTCTCGCAATTATTGACACAAAAAGAAATGTTATCAAAAAAAAAATAAAAGAAGAATAAATCAACAATGTAATAATTCCTCATTTTCAATCTCATCTATTAGTAAAAGTTCACTGAAGATGAATCTGATATCTGTAAAATTATAAAAAGAAAATTTTAATAAGGGAAATAAAACCTATTTAAACAAAATTCGTCGATGGAACAGATCAAATAAATGGCTTTAATAAGTATAACGGGTGTCCAGAAAGGGTAGGGGGTATATGTAGATTCAATAAAAAAAAAACTAGAAGTCAGAAAAATAAATTTTTTTGTTAATTTTTAGACAAGGTTTTTGAAAATTAAGTACTAAAGATTATGTTCTCCAAATGTTGACCCTCACGCTGCTGGCACTCCTCTAACCGTAAACGGAAATTAGCCACCACGCGTCTACACATCTCTCTGGAAACGGCGGCCATTTCGGTGCGAATGCTGTGCTTTAATTGCACTAAAGTTCGTGGTTTGTTTACATACACTTTCTCTTTAAGGTATCCCCATAAGAAATAATCAAGAGGTGTAAGATCGGGGCTTCTCGGAGGCCAGTTGATGGTGCCTCAACGAGAGATCACTTTTCCTGGAAAAAGTTCATTGACAACCGCAAGCGATTGGTTTGAGGTGTGGCAAGTGGCCCCATCTTGTTGAAACCATGTTTCCATATTAAATCCTTCAAACTCCTGCAGTTGTGGATCCAAAAAGTTTCTTAACATATCGCAATACCGTTCACTGTTTACCGTAAGTGCTCGCCCTCGCCGGTCTTCAAAAAAATAAGGCCCAATGATGCCTTCAGCAGGCATGGCAGCCCACACAACAACTTTTGGACTATGTAGTGGTTGTTCTTGGATTTTCGTTGGCCCAATAGCGGCAGTTCTGTTTATTTACGTGGCCATTTAAGTGAAAGTTCGCTTTATCACGAAACAGAATGTTTTCAAACGTTGGAAAGCGTTGAAGCACTTCATTTGCAAAATGCAGTCGGAGAGGGTAGTCGGTAACGTTCAGTTTTTAAACGAACTGAATTTTGTAGGCTGTAAGATGTAAATCTCGTTTCAGAATCTTTTGCAACGACGATTTCTTAATGTCAAGTTCTTGACTGCGTTTGCGAATTGATTGAGGAGGATTTTCACGCACTTCTTCAATCGCTTGTGGGGTTCGAACAGAGTACGGGAGACCTGGATTGCGAATTTTTACAGTCGAACCGGTATTCTCAAACATTCGAATCCATTTTCTGATGGTATCGTCCTTCGGTGCATTCCGTACATTAAATTCTGCACAATATAAACGTTGAGCTGTGATCATCGAATCGCCATTGCGATAGTAGGCGCGTACGCAAAAAGCGCGATGCTCTCCCTGGCATCCTTCCATGATTACTAAATCTCCAAAGAGTGGTGCGACAACCTATCCCTACCACGCCCCTCCAAACCGCGGCGTTACATGGACAGCGCAGATACAAGTACCCCCTACCCTTTCTGGACACCCGTTATAAACAATTCAATCTAATTAAAATATAATGGGTTCGATTCGAACTGATCTATATTGATTTTAATGTCCTAACATTAACTGAAAATCCTACAAAGACCTAATAAAGAGTGATAATCAAGTTCAACCTACACACACTCGTCCCAAGATCAGGACGTCCCACAAAATACTAATTCAACTATTCCGATTATTTTGAAAATTGCACTGAAATATATAAAGTCCTTTAAATCTTCATTTTTTTCATCTTTATTGTTCTAAATATATAAAAATGCCCCGATTGCCCTATAAAAACATTTTCTTGAATTTCATATATGACCAACATATCTAACAGACCTCAAATATTTTTTGGCTTTGTTTACGTAACCTAAAAATAAAACGTCGACTTTTATATACGAAATTGATGTATCCACTAAGTTGGAAGTAACTAATCATTGTCTTCAAACTAACATGGAGAATGTATCATCCACTTTCCCATTTTCCAATAACCGCTATAGCTATCAAATTCTCCTGTGGAAATATACAAATCTGATCACATTCAAGAGATAAGTTATCTTTATCGATAATAATAAGCTTCTTGTACTAAAAATATATTACTTTTTTAATGTTCATCAAATTATTAATATCAGTAACAAAACATTGTGCTTTTTTTTTGTATAAAACGTAGTGACATTTGAGTATGCGTATCGTCAACAATCATGCATAAGAACAGGTTCGTCCGTCACACAAAACGTCGTGGTAACATCATGCAACAACAGGATGCTGGCATATATATACCTCGAGGGATTAATATTTCTGTTTTACATGACAACTGTTTAATCATACATAACATGTACTATAGATACAAATTCCAACCCCTTCAGAGCGGCAGATCCGGAAACGCATACCAGATTTCCCTAGAAAGATGTATCAAGTTAAAATCGCAATGTTGTGATAATTAATATACATTGTATACATGTATTTAAGAATGTCATTTATTCGCATTGACGTTTTGTCCTTATTAAAGTTCGTATTGTTATTCTATCAAGATAAACTGTATCAAAGATATATTCAAGAAAATGTGGGGAAGGTTGTATTAGAAAACATTTGTCCGCCTAAAATCGCCTTTTCTGCTTTTCATTTTGGGATTAAAAAACATACTAAAATGAAATTGTTATATTTTCTTTGTGACTATAAGTTCTTCTGATACTATAGTAGTTCTAACGTTGTACAATATTAAGTATATACAGGGTAATTGAGACATTTTGGTCGATGTTCATTTTGCAGTAGATACAAAATTCTGTAACTCCAAGGTTAGTAACAGGTATTTTATTTGTTTAAGTAGTTTATTTCCAGGATTTAGTCCAATCAATCTGTTTGAGTCCCTATGTTAAATGGCCACTAATTGTAAACAGCAAAAAGAAAATTTGAGCATATAGAAAATAAAATTTCAAGAATCTTACAGTTTTTTGCTCTCAAAATGGCGGCCGCTAACATAACCTAAAAAATTCGCAAAAGTTAAAAAACGGTTTTTCGCGAATAAAAAAGAAAGTTGTGCTCGGATTGGAAAAAGTTAAATAAGAAAGTTGTAGATAATGAAAAAATCTTTCGATTCAATTTTCATGATCTCGAATCGATTCATTACTTTTCGATATATATCGAAAAAATCGTTGAAAATGCGTTTTTTTTATTTTGCTCTAAAAATAACAATATTTGATGAAAACATTTAATAAACTCAGAAAATGTAGTCCTAAGTGAGATGAAAATAATCGTTTTTGTATAATTCCAAAATATTTTTTTTTTCAAAGGTATATCTGTTTTCGTAAAAAAAGGTGTTTTCGTAAAACAGCTTTTCCATCGAAACGGATGGTCCTACAGACTTCGAGGGCTTATTTTCTTCATCAGGAGTTGTACTACAAATATATTTTCAGCAACAATCGATTTTTGAATTTTTTATATAAAAAATCGCGTTTGAAAGTGACGCGATTTTCGTGTATCGGTTTTATTACAAGAATTTATTGCCAAAAAACCGATGTACGAAAATAACGTCATTTTCAAACGCGATTTTTTATATAAAAAAATTAAAAAATCGATTGTTGCTGAAAATATATTTGTAGTACAACTCCTAACGAAGAAAATAAGCCCTTGAACAAGTCTGCAGAACCATCCGTTTCGATGGAAGAGCCGTTTTACGAAAACACCTTTTTTTATGAAAACAGCTATAACTCTGAAAAAAAAAATATTTTGGAATTATACAAAAACAATTATTTTCGTCTCACTTAGGACTACATTTTCTGAAATTATTAAATGTTTTCATCAAATATTGTTATTTTTAGAGCAAAAATAAGAAAACGCAATTTTCAACGGTTTTTTCGATATACCTCGAAAAGTAATGAATCGATTCGAGATCACAAAAATTGAGTCGAAAGATTTTTTCATTATCTACAACTTTCTCATTTAACTTTTTCCAATCCGAGCACAACTTTCTTTTTTATTCGCGAAAAACCGGTTTTTTGACTTTTGCGAATTTTTTAAGTTATGTCAGCGGCCGCCATTTTGAGAGCAAAAAACGGTAAGTTTCTTAAAATTTTATTTTCTATATGCTCAATTTGTTTTTGCTGTTTACAACTAGTGACCGGGTCATTCCCTATTGATTGGACTAATTGTTTCATTCTCAGTTAAACCGAAGGTAGCCACTAATGTTCTTATTATAAACGGATTGAAATAGAATGGATTGTGTATTATTACATTTTTTAGTTCACCTGCTAATTTAGTATCGATACAGCCCCTTATATTTTACGTCAGTAGTTTTTGAAATACATCATTTGTCATAATTGATCATTGCAATGCAATTTCAAATGTATTAGTAAAATTGTATTCAAACGTACATTATTTGTTTCATATAATAGCTTTAAATCCGAGACCTTTTTAAAGCCCTTTGGAGTACTTCCAAGCTCAAATTCGAAGCCATTATTCTTTACCTTATTTATTAATGATTTGTTTCTAAAGCTTATGGCGCATCATCTGTTTGCCAATGAGTTAAAATTAAAGAAGCAACCACTAATATATGTATGACTATTTTCTTGGTGGCACAATTTTAACATGTTCTGAAAATATTACCGACTTTGGTGTGTACATTGATGATAAACTATCGCTCTCTGGGCATATCAACCATGTGGCTCCTAATGTAAATAAAACCCCTGGTTTCGTGATTACCAACAACGCAATATTATAGTGCATTAGTTCAATCGATAGTAGAATAGTTCAGCCTTATTTGGTGGCAGTTTAGATACAGGAGATCTGTATTTAAATCACGTGAATCAACTTGAAAATATTCATAATGTATTTTTTGTCATTTCTCATAGACAATTATTATCCAGTAATAGGGTACGACCATACTCTGTTTCTGCAAAGATTTGACGTTCAGTCATAGAACTCTACAAGGGTGCTTACTAGCCTCTCATTTTTATTTAAACTGTTCCATAATAGTATAGACGCACACGCATTACTAAGCATGTTTAATATAGGCATATCTAGACTAGGTTCTCGAGAAGAAAGTATGTTTTATAGCTAAACTGCAAGAACTAACGTGCTGTGTAACGTGAAATTTTGAAGACTATTAGAGAGAATACAAGAACACAAGTTCCTGGACATAAACATCTAAAGCTTTCAAAAAAACTTTAAATAAACCTTGCCTCGAGAACAATAACTTTGATGTTGATGATTTTGAATAGAATACTGCCATTTTGACTAAAAATAAGGGTAATAAAGTTTACATTTCATGGAAAAACCTTTTAACTTTTATTTTTGATTTTTTTGCATATACGATTTTTTACTACTAATTATATATCTTTATTATTACTTATTTTTATGCTTCACAAAAAAAATAAAATTACGACGGGAACCACCTGAATAACAACCACATTCACATGATTTAACCCCGTCGGATTTTCCTTACTCGCTTTTTGAAAATCGCGGGTCTACTATAATAGGTCTAATAATTAAGGAACTGACGCAACCAATTTGATTCAACATGGAAAATAGCAGTCGGGAAAATATTATTCAACTTAGGTGTTTACACACGTGTCATCTAATTTCACATTGTTAATGGAGTGCATTTTCAACAACTGTAAAATTTCTGTCAAAAATTAAGTCATATTTGGTTAATTTGTATTTTTCCGAAAAAACTCCCGCTATAAAAGGCATCAATAAAAAAACTAAAACCCCGGGACTTCAACTCGATCTTGGAAGAACCAAACAGTTGAACTAGACTGTAAATTTGGAGTATTTCCTGTCACGATTTCGTGATAAAATTTAATTTTAACCAGCTCAAGTTCATTGTCCGAAAAGCTAATTTCTAAATGCAAACATTTCGCAGAACAGTCCCTTAATTTATTATCTGTACTTTCGTGTATAGTATCTAAAATACAATCTGTGATTTATTTAGGAGTTCAGTATATAGTACAATATAATACAGGAAAACGAATGAGTGTAGTTGACTTTCTTTATTGGTGCATCGTATTCCGGTTCAACGAATCGTGTCTAGGGTAGACACGAGTTCATTCCGAAATCGATTCTTCTTTATGAGAACGTATTATAAGCTGTTTCCTTCTTGTCCATGTCCTAATTTTAAACCAATTATAGTCTTACAGTCGTAATGTATGCGATTTTATTGTAAGCTCAACATTTGTAAGAACTAATTTCTGGTATTCGACTAAAGATATGAAATCAAATTAGCTGAAATAGCTCAAAACATTTATTCGAATGATTTCAGTGATTCCCAAGAATCCGTAAGGGCTAGATCATATCTAAGTTATGGATTTCGAAATTGTTTTTTCCTACAAATATTAACTCAAACCATGCCTTCTATATCACATTATTTGTTTACTGCTTTATCAATTTTTCATTCTTGAGATGTCTTTTTATGGATTTTAAGAAATTGCATTTAAAATTGCAAAAAATTCAAAAATTGCTAAATATTTAATTTACTATTTATATATTTTAATATTTTCTGCATGTGAATATGCCCATGAAATGCTATCTTTGTGACAAACTGGGTCGTGTACTGTTAAACATTCCCGAATTATTCATATAGGGTGCATCAGTTAGGATTTGAATTGCACGCCATTTGTGTTCTGTCAAATATACAGCGTCAATATTTAACAACTGTCATCTACAAATTATACGACGTTAATATGCCGCGATTAACAATTCAATAACGAATAGTTTGTGTACAACTGTTTTATGAAAGTGAGTGATCGTTTACAGTTGCATTAAGAGAAATTCACATAAAATTAGGACAAAATGAAGCGCCTACAGAATTAACAGTTCATAACTGAATCAAGAATATGAAGAGACAATTTTGTTTGCTGACGTATCCATCAAGATGAAAATGTGCTTCATCGATGAACAAAATTTTGTTCAGCGATGAATAATGATTTGTTCGTCACGTGGACGTCGTATGGCAGTCGTTAAATATCGACGCCTTATCTTTAACATAACACAAATGGCGCGTAATTCAAATCCTATAGTTCCAACTGAGACACCCTGTATTATTTCGTAATCCTTCCTCGAAGACGTTGGTCCACAACCACTATTCGCTAATACAGAAAATAATACTACCTGTGAAACAATAAAAATTCGTGAATATCCTCGGAAAACGTTTAGAGATTGGACAAAAAAATAACTCGGTTGTCAAAATTGAATCAATTACTAAAAACTGTCGAAATACATAAAGAAATCGTGAACAGGAACGAGAAGATATTATCGTCTCAACAGTATTATCAGTATTGCTCGTTGAAAATCGTTAGCGTCAAAACGTAATGGAATAAAAAGATTGCAATTTGTACGAGAACATTTAAATTTGAATAGTAACTAATGGGGACACATTTTCAGTGATGAATTTAAATAAAATAGACTAAATAAAGGTAAGCGATATGTTTGTCGTTATAAAAATTAAGAATTTAACCCCAAATACACAACTAAAACTATAAAGATAGGCGATATCTCGATTATGGTATGGGGCTGCCTAAGTTGGTGTGCAGTGGGGCCAATTCATCGTATATAAAGAATAATGGACTAGAATATCTATGACATCTATGTACAAATACTAAAAGTGATGCTGCTATATGAAAAGAGAATTTACGAGTCCTGTGGCAATATAGCAGCCCCAAATACACCTCAAGGTGTGCTAAAAATGGTTTTCGAAAAAATTACGTGGTACAGTGGCCATCGTGCAGCCCCGACCTCCACCCGATTGAGAATCTGTGGCACGAAGTAAAATCTAAATTCGTGACAAGAACATTAAACATTTGGACGAACTTTTTACTGGAGTATAAAAGGTATGGTATACCATACAAAACTTTATTATTATAGGTATTAAGGACTAATTAATTAGTTACCCCAGATATATGCAGCAGTAATAAGGGCCAGAGGCCATCCAACAACATGTTGGGCAAATAATTATTTTTATAACGTTTACAGGTCTATTTTGACAGGAATGTTCAAGCGTCCTTATTTACGTGATCCTTTACAGTAAATACTAGGTATATTTTTAGTTTCTGTAATTGTAAAAATAATAATTCCAATTATTTTTACAATGTGTTGTTTCATAAAATGGTTTATTATTTATTTAATAAAGGATTTTCAAAATAAATAGCGATTTTACCAAAAAATATGAGTGCCCCTATTGTCATGACACTAATTTGGATAGCTTTTTCATTATCCTTTTTCATATAGAAACCCTGGGCTGTTCAGGGAAAACTGTGTTTAAAAAATGACATGTCTGCATAATTTTGAAATGTTTCTAGTTTAAATCTCAACTAAAATAAAGACATGAAATTTTAGTTACTTACATGAATCACCTTGTATATTTATAAAATAGACGTGTGACAACAACCATAGTATTTTCAAATTAATTTGCTATATTATTACAGTACTGTTGTATTTTCGATAATAACTAGTTACATTAACTGCCGGAAATCAAGGAATATGCGTCAACAACTATATATTATTTTCCCAAAAACGTTAATACTAAACTAAATTCAATAAAATAGTTTCCGTATAAAAAAAACAAAATTTTACTTTTTCTTTTGTTTAGTTAAAAAGAAATAATAGATTCTATAGAAATAATCGGTCAGAAAAAGAATTTTTTTTTTTTATTACATTCTACCTATATGTTCTCTTTTCTCGAAATTTTCGAACAGTTAAATTATTAAAAAGCCATTAAACAGTTTTTGTTCGGAACCATATTATATTATAAACGTTGTAAATCTCTGAAGATGGTTATACGAAATCGAAACGTAAACAGTTTTAAATAATTAATTGACTGACAATCTCAAGAAAAAACAAGTGAAATGTAATTGAAACCTAGTCAAGAAAATAAAATGTATATATCAACATTACCCAAATTTCTTTTCTCGCCTTTGACAAAGATATAATGCCATCGGTATAGATTTTTTTCTACACCCACATATTCAAAAGATCCATTCAACATAAAAAAAATATTTATAAAGATCTCTAATATTTGTATTACTTCCCATATAACATAAAACTACGTCAAACCATTTTCATATTTTATATCATAAAAAATAATCACTTCTTTTATTACTTTTATTACATTCCAAGTAATTTAAGTAACAATATAAATTATCCTAAAAAACGTTTTATGAGTTTTCTCTTTGGAGTAATATTTACTCACTTTCCCCACATTTTTTTTTTTTGTAACACATCTGCATTAAAAATCGTTCCTATTTTTCGGCATACAACACAATTACAAAGACAGAGAGTATATCAATGATACTATCCTATTGGATTTAATGTAATATTTTTCTTGCGATAAAAATTGAAACTAAGTGATTCTGAAAGTCGGTCTTTTATATATACCAAGTTTTCCCAAAATCCATTAAATTTCATTTTCACATTTTTTTTATAAGTTTGTTCACAGTTTAGTAACTAACTTTTAAATAAGTAATAATAAATTTCATAAGTTATTCTTCTTTATTTAAATATTCCAGGTAGAGTTTAAGATATATTTAGATTTTCGTTTCTGTAGAAATTTTTAACTCCGATACTGGTATCGAATTTCTGGATTTAAATTGAAACAACAGGAAAAAAAAGATCTTCATTAATAAATTAACTTGTCAAGAATTTCAATTGTTTAACTGCTTTATTATAGTTCCTCAAACAATATACAGATGGACAATCAGTGGCGTTACAAAAGGGTTAAAAAATAATCATGCATAATATTTTTTCTGTACCTCAAAAATACTTTTTAATATTATAAAATGCGCTTTAATACATCTTTAAGGAAAATCTGGTGCGTATTACTTTTAGGATAAATCACTTGTGTACGATATGTTAATAAGCGGTCAGAGAAAAGAGATAGAAAAGGTCAGGGTAAAAAAATCACTAGTAGAGAATTAAAATAAAACAAAATAAAACAAAGCCGAATTAGAGTCTTGCGATTTATTTAGTGGGGAAACGAGAATAAATCACCCGCATGCATTCAAATCGGTGTCTTACACGCGACGCTCGTAGACGTTACGCCGAATCGATAGGAAATATTCCAAAAAAGTCTCGAAAGGGCCTAAGTTGACGGAAATACGTTAACTCAGACTCGATAGGATAAATAGCATAGTCCGTCGATAAAAGAAGATTCTCTACTTTGATAATGACCCCAATCCGCCCCCCGATCAACATCAGAATGTAATATAATGCTCGAGCAAGTCATTGCGGAAATTCTGTTCTTGCAGAGTACGGTCGAACGACATTGTGGGAAATAACCTGGCAATTGCTGCTTGAGAAACAAATTTTGAGTTGTATACAGAGCGATCAAGAGGTCACTTTTCACATTAACAAAATAAAACCCAGCCAATTTAAACCGTTTAACTTTTTCTAAATCATTATACTCGTATATTTCGTATACAAGTATTTCACCAAAACAACATACCGAATTGGCGGTTGAAATGGAATTTTGGATACACAATGTCTCGGAAGTCAAAATTACATAATGTGTGATCCCACAGTCAATTCTGCATCGTCTTGTATCAGTGGCAATCGTCAGGGTAGGCGGGTGAGTCAATGCCACACCAATAAAAACTGAGAAAATAAAAAATTATTTGACTTAATTTACTGTTTATAGTTTTATTTCAATATTTAGCTTTACTAATTCTGTTTTAATATCTGTTGTATTAATATGCATAATTGCTATTCACTATTTGTAGAGTGGCAGAGCTAAGTGATCTAAGTACAAAAAAAAATAATTTTTGGGAAATGAAGAAAAACTGCACAGAATAAACAATTTTCATTAAAATTTATTCTAGAAAAGGCATCAAATTATACACAATGAAGAGTGTTACAAAAAAAAAGTTGAAGAAAAAAATGATGTGTCGTCTAAAACGTGACAAATGTTTGGAAATGATCGAAGTACTAGTAGTAAGTATTGTTATGCTGGATATGATCTATCTCCACATGTTTTTTTTATTCTTAGTACTCAGAACGTCTTGGAAAATTTTTCTGTTCTTCTCGTCTATGAAATCGAGCACGTCTGTGATGTCCTTTTTCTTGTTGGCACTAAGAGGTATTCTCTTGAGCAATGCAGAGAGAGCAACAAACCTAAGGATACAGATTTACGTTTTTTCTTAGTACTCGACGTATCTCAAAATGTACCAAGTCACTGAAGTATTTCTTATCTTATGCTTATAGTAAACTACAGCAGGATTTTCTTTTGTTGTTCTTAGAAAAGAAACTTGGATTACACCTAACTTGGACGTATCGATGTATTGGTTTGAAGCTTTGTTCAAATCAAAGAATGGTTTTTGACTCATGCTTAGTACTTTAAAGGTCCTTGAGGGACGAGCTTCCTTGATTATTTTCTTCACATCAGCCATTACCTGAAGTTTTGGGCATTTAACCCGTTTCTCAATTAATACGGAGTCTCTATCTGATGCGTGGCACTTAGATCAACTAGCTCGGAATAGACTAATGGAATTACACAAACGAAATCTATCGGCCTCTGTTGGAACTACTTCCACAACGAATCAGGAAATAGATAATTTATGCAACACTGCATTGGTCTTGGTTTGTAGAACGTTTTGGTATAAAAAAAAACGGGAAAAAATGTTTTTGGCACTTAGATCACTTAGCTCTGCCACTCTACATTTAATATTTTAATACTTTATGAAATAAAATACCAAACTGATACAACCTGGTACAAATAAAATGATCGAAGATTCAATAGTATGCATTTAAACATCACGCAACGTTTTAAACTTGTGAAACATCTAACCCAGACCGCATTACAAGTGGCTATAAAAGATAGATGTTGATAGGTATAGTGTGGATATACCTTGGTCGCACTGCACAATGCAATGAGCTAAGCAATCTAGCATCTAGTGTGAACTCTCTGATCATTTATTGAATATACAAATTTTCCAAAGTAATGCTTCTGTGCTATAGCAAATAAACCTTGTTTTTTACAACTACCCCCTCAAAAAAATCATGTGGAGTAAGGTCTGGAGATCTTGGCGGCCACTTAATTGGACGTCGACGTGGAGGAAATTTAGATACGTTGGATCATCAAGATTATTTGTAAAAAATGACAGTCCAAGGACCCTTTTCACATATTATTCCGGCCCACATATTGACTGTGTTTTTAAGCATTGGATATGAATTATCCATACTTAGTGAGGGTTGTCATCCCAATAGTAACAATTGCGTCGATTAACTTTACAATTTAGAGTAAATATACTTTCATCAGAAAAAATATCCACTTTAAAGACATCGAGCTGTCTTTACTGGAACCAGTTGTCGAGCTTGAAGTCGCGAGGCTTTATTGAATAGCTAACATCCCCCCAAGGTAAAAATATAATACGCACCCCCCCCCCCCCCAGGTATGGTCAACCAAAATGAAAATCGACCTGTTTCTAAAATTTTTACAAAATTTATTTCACTTCAGGTTTCCACCCTATACAATGTTTGTGCCATTATAATTTCTTAGCTTAATTATGGTTGTTATTTCAATGGATATTTTGGTGTAATGATATAGCAAATATTGATAAAAATATATTTTAATAAAACTGCAATGCTTAAAAACTATTATCCGGTAATATATTCCTAAATGTCTTTATAATAGAGAAGGTGGAGGGTGACTACCCCGTGAAACATATTTTCTGATCAATTTTACTGTCGTAGAATAAATAAATACCTTTTAAGCACAACTTTTTTTCCAATCTTTTTGCAAAATTTTGAACTGGGCCAAAAATTTAAAAACTCCTCAACATGCAAACCAAAGCTTTTTCGAAACATATTAAAAGTTTTTGAATACTATTTTCTTTTGTTTCTAGTAATATTGTTACCTTGTTCTTTTAAATAACTTATTTGACGGAGTTCGAAAAATATTAATTTTCGGAAATTATTTTTGTTTACGTATGCATATAAATTGCATAAATATTTTTTGAGCTATTTCTATCGAGTCTAGGAGATACATATACCGCTACTAATACTGAAAATTTATTGTGAAATGCATCTTAAAAAAAGTTGCAAACGAATTTTTCATTAAACTCAAATAAAATTCCTTCAAAGACCACAGCTCTAAATAATGAAAAAAATAGGTGAATAAAATAAAAAAATTGATTTTGGAGTCTTGATATTTCAGTAAAGTATTTTACCTATAATAGGACAGTATGTAATCAAATAAGAAATTCAGTCAGAAATAAATAATACCGGGTGTAACAGGGTCATGGTATGTCCCCCTTTTCTGTTTTAGTTTTGGAGATAATTGATTGAAATTTGGAATATTATATACACATAACAAGCGGCACTTTTTGACATACAATTGATTTTTCTTTCACTTCCGGTTTCGCCGGAAGTGACACTAACTTTCGATTTTTAAATGGAATACCCTGTATATTATTGCATTTTTGAATTCTGCATAATTTTATGAATCCAACGATACGAAATAAGTAACATTTCAAAAGTCAACATTTTTTATAATCTAATTTTTAGTTTTCCATTTAAGTGTGCCATGACGGTTACGATTTATTCTAAATAACCCCTGTAATGCTACAAAATTCGAAATCCCGTCAAAAATACTAAATCACGTGATTTATGAACAAATAAAGTTCATCAAAATTGTTTTTGGGGCAAAACTAAATTTTTTCAAATGGAACCATATTAGTACCGTGGTACCATTTATTAGTACTGTTAATACGGAATTTATTCATATGTCGTATTAAACAAATAAATACAAACAAAATTACAGCTAAAAGAAAATTTTAATATTTTCTTATTTTCTTTTAGCTGTAATTTTGTTTGTATTTATTGCACGTTTTAATACTAATTGTATGTCAAAAAGTGCCGCTTATTATGTGTATAGGATATCCCAAATTTCAATCATCTTCAAAACTAAAGGAGAAAAGGGGGCATGCCATGATCCTGTTACACCCGGTATATCAATAAGAACTTCATATACGTCCTCGATTTCACTTGAGGATTGATGAATTTGATTGTTTATGTTCTTATCAATATACATTTTATTTTCGAATTTAAAGAAAGTTCAGAACGACAATATGTCAAATGAGTTGGAAATCGTTCTATTAATATTATACCCCCTGTAGATACCACAAGAAATACAAAGATAATGCATATCAAGTTGCATAACAATTTAGGTACAGTTCCAGTATTTTAACAATGTTACCGTCAAATACTGCTGTGTTATGTAGCTTGAACACTCTGTACACAAAACGATTCGAATAGTTTATCGAATTGGATTTTGCTCATGATTTTTACCAACCAGTGATAATTGTTATTATTATTATAAATCCTTATTAAAAGCTGTTGAAAATACAATTTTGTTTTTATTTCACCAACATAATTTATCACTTTTTAGTTATAAACAAACGTTTAATTTAATAACATTTACAACAAACCCTAACGTTTCCCCATATAAAACATATATATATATATATATATATATATATATATATATATATATATATATATATATATATATATATATATATATATATATATATATATATTCCATGTTAAAATACCCATTTATAACACCTAGTAAGTATTTAATATCGACTTAATATAGTTTTTTTATTTTTTACATAACCTTAAAACGCGAATAAATCTCTACTAATGATTTTATCCTTTATTGTTTCTAAAATCAGAATTCGACTGCAGTGACTATAGCTACTGGTACTATTAGGTTATTTATTAAAAATATCAACATGTGAGTGCATAGAAATAAAATAGCTCCTTCAAATTTATTAAATTGGCTATTTGGTAACAACAAATAACGATTTATTTGAAATTAATAAATCACTTAGTACACTTAATGAAATTTTATTATATAATTATATCTGTATTTATATATGTATGTCTGTATTACTACAAACTACTAGAGAACTCTCTTAAAAAAACAATATCGTCATAAACTGTTCTCCGTTATTATATGAATATGCACTATGTGGAATTATTTATGGTTAATAAATGCCCCACTATTTCAAGTAAACATTTATTTGTCGTTACAAAACGGTATAGTAAATTTGAAGAAACAATTTTTAAGTGTATTCGCCAAAAGTCCAACTCTCATCGACTTTCTAATGATTCTAATTAAGTTCGTACAAAATATACATTTAATTTTAAATATACTCATTATAAATATATTAGGAATGGTTATCGTTACTAGATAGCCATTCGAGCCTGGCTAGATAACTTATTAAATATTACATGAATAATTATCTAAAGGCTGACAAAATATCTGGCAGAATTTCGTTTGATAATTCTGAAAATAAATCGGGCACAAACGTTTCGACGTCATATCTGAACTGAAAAGGGGCGAAGGGGGCGAGATCAGACGAAATCAATAACTAACGGCCCTAATGGAGGGCATTGCAAATCGAGAACTCCATAAAAGATACTATTGGGAACAGACATCGGAATTCGTATTTAACGATAATTTGTCCCACAGATTCTATTCAGCTTGGTCGTAACGTGGACGAGACGCATAGTCGTGACGAGCAAATTCATTGGTAATATACAGGGTGTACAGCAGTCTTACAGTCGCGAATTTCAGGAAAAACAGAAGAGTTATTTTTGAGTAAAAAAGGATGTTGGGCTTCAGATTCTCTTTATTGTTTCTCTAGTGGTGTCTGAAGTGGAGTGGAATCAAAATTTAAAATCTTATACACATCTTAACAAACAAATAACGTTTTCTCATAAGAAAACCATCGTAAAATAAAGATTCCAAATTTTTGCTTGCCTTTCAAAAGGTCCAGGGGCTTAAATTTTTTTTTTTTCAGTGATTTCATCGTAAATTCTTTTTAGATAACTTTATCCTCTTTAATTTGAATGGTACGGTGATTTTTGCTGAGTTATCGTCGTTCAAAGCAAAAGAGTAAAATTCGACTTTGGTAATTAATTACTCGAGAAATAATAATCGTACAGAAAATTCAAGTAGGATTTGAAAACTACAAAGTATTCTTTACAAGTCATAGTTTTTGGTTTTTGATAAAACCGGATTTGGAAAAGTCCGTTGACCTTTTGAAAGGCAAGCAAAAATTGGGATTTTTTTTCCAATGGTTTTCTTATAATTACTCAAAAACTGCTGATGCTAAAAAAATGTTCTCTACTAAAATCTACTCAAGATCTGAAAACTAGAAACTTGCAGCTTCGATTAGCTTTTTTTAAAATTGCTCTGCGACTATTGTTCTCCAGGTTACAGCCCTTTGAAAATCACCCAAAAATTTAGGATTTTTTACATCCCTTAATTTTTGTTCCCAGTGTATAAGTAATCAAATTAGATTTTTGACAGGTGAATACATTGATAACCGTAAGTGGCTACAATTGCCCCGAAAAAATCCGAAGCCTGCCAACTTAACTGTTCAATGAATTTAAATTTGTTCCATTAATTTTCTCTCCGTACAGTATTATTTATAAAAGAGATAAAATAAATCCGCATTGCCTTGAGCTACGCATACTTAAATTTTAATAAACGGAGTTGCATTTCAGTGAACATACTTCTGTTTCTGACAAGCGAAACTGGGACAAAGTTCATTAAAAATAAAAACGGGAGACTCATATTTTACATGGTAGCTCAACTAGACTCTTGGCTTTACTATGGGTCCCTGTTGACGGCTAATTTACAGGGTTTCAGGGCAGTTTCTGACATAACTTTAAATATGTATACCTCAGACACTCAGCAATACAAAAAAAAATAACTAAAGCGCCACACGAAGAAAAAAAAGTTGCAATTAACATCCTTCTGTCTATCACCACTCACCAGGAATACGCAGATATACTGTTAATTTACGGTCTATGTAATGAAAATATTGTAGCTATACGACCGGAATATAGCAATAAGATTTTCAGAGTTAGTGTTAATGTTATCGGTGTTCCAATTATGTTATTCCTTTATCTCGTCAGTATTAACATCGATCAAATTATACAGTTCAGCGAAGTCAAAAATACAAGCCCTTAACCAATTTCAGGCTGACAATCTCAAGCATGTTTTAAAATGTAAGAGGGGGGTGGTGCCTTTTCATAAAAAAATAACGCTGCGGCGAAAATAACTGAAATGTATACATCGTTCAAATGTGACAAGGACACGGAATATCAACGTCAACTGCGCTAACTGTATTCTGCTAAAGTTATTACAGAAAATATCCTGAAGCCCTGTAAGTATATCGTGAAACCCTATCTCAAAAACACATATTAACTGTTCATATTTTCTTATTTTAAACATTAATGAAGCTGTATAATTTATAGCAAACTATTATACCTACGACAAGAATAAACTTGGAAAGTCGGGCAAAATTTTCTTGCAAATATTTTTACCATTTCCAAATAATACATAACAATAACCTTTGTTGATGTTTTGGAATGTTAGAACGTTAGTTAAATTGCTTTATTTTTCAATATCATTATTTCAACCCAAGGGCCCATTTTTTTAAAAAGTCCTACCAAAACAAATTAGCTGAAAACATCTAAATTTAACACCATGGCCCTTATTCTTAAACATCATATAAAGAACTAAGTGACCTACTAGGTTCCCTGGCCTCACACCTCTGTATTTTTTAATAGCTACACAAAAATAATGTGTACAGAAACATAAACTCGTATTAATTATTTAATATTTCATTTGTCGTATACTTTGTTGCACATTGTTGAAATTTATTCTTCTTGTTGATTAGTTTTGATAACTAATATTTTTAAAGTACTCAGTTTAAATATGACGAAATTCCTGCGTTGAACCGGGTGATTTAAAAAAACGCCTCTATCTCTGTTAATTGTGTGTTTACCATATAGGTTCTACAGAACTTTTTTAAATATTGGCATGTAAATACAAAAAGGTGAACAGAAATATTCTTCATCGCTTCGGATTTGACCAGAAATGGCATTAAGTTTCGAATTTTAAATTGCACAAAAAAATACAAGGTATCCCATTTAAAATCCGAAAGTTAATGCCATTTTAGATGAAACTGGAACTGACGTAAATTATTTATGTTGGGTATCCAGCACCTGATATACCAATTTAAAATAAAAAAGTTCAAAAGAACCTAAATCGTAAATCCACTATTAACAGATATACAGGTGTTTCCCTTATAAAAAATCGCCCGGGATAATAGTTTTTCGACGTAACAAATAGAATGGACTGAAATTACTCCAAGCCTTACAAATAAATACAAGTAGATAGAAATTATAGATGCGTAAACAAATTATAACGTAAGATTGTACTTATTAACATAAAAAGAAATATGATCAAGAACAATTCGATTTCGTCAGAACCTTCTGAATTATTTTTTTAGTATAATTATTTTATTGATATCAAAATGTTTTGTACCCGCTTTATTTCAGTAAGACGTTTTTGTCGATAAGTTTAAATCCATTTTAAAGCATGACAACTGACTGAAAATAAGAAAACAGCTTACTTGAGTAAAATATTAAGAACTTTGCTACCAGATTATGTAGCTGAGGAATACTAATCATGTCTAAAGGTAGCCATACATGTACAGGAAATCCTCCCGGAAAAAGCTTCCGGGATTTCCTTGCGGATTTCCTCTACGGAAGCCTCACCCTCACACGGAGAGGATTTCCTTGAGGAATTTGGATTTTCTCTAGGTTTTTCAAGTTATTCTCGCGATTTTGCAAATTTAGTCTGTAGCTGATCTGTCTAGTCTGTAGCCGACTGTCGCCAAGAAATACTCGTCACATCTGATTGAGTAGTTCCGGCCTCAAGACGGAAAAATAATTCTTTTTTGTTCGGAATTCCGGAGACTCCACAGTCTGCAGGTAGCCTAAGGGCCCCTACACAGACGCTGGTGAATTTCTCTAAGTCTGACTGCGCAGTGCAAACCCCAAAGATTTCCTGTACCTGTATGGCTACTTTAAGAAGGTAAATGTGTAGGTACCTCCCTTATACCGCCATAAATTTATCTCACGTTTGTGTAGTTGTTAAAATAGTCTTCAAAATTAAATAATTCATCTTCACAATTACAAAAACTTCGTGATGAGAGTTGGCAATCAGTTGGCGAAAATCTGGTCGGATTACATAAAAATCTGGTCTTAAAGCATAAAAAGTAGTCGCGTAGAGATATACGAGTATGATGGCTATAAGCAGTAGTATTTATACAGGTAGTCCCGATATCAACGCCCCAAACTTATCACAGGAAGAACAAGCTGGGATTTCCTTAAACAATAAACGTTAAGCGAATTACAATCTTCTTTATATTAGATTTGATATAAAGCCCGCAATTATGTTTATGGTTGTAAAGCTGTAATCAGCCCATTTTATACGTACCTAATTGTAATCGAAATGAATATCATCGGTGATGTTTTACTATCTAATCTAAAGATAAAATATAATGAGTGTCGAAAAGAAATGTGTACAAAATAAATTAATAAAAACCAATCCAGTAAAATTGAGTTATCCATATTATTTTTTCAAATTATCACCGCAGATTTCTGTCGTCGATAAAAAAAGAAGTAAAAACGCTAACCAAAATACCTGACGCTGCAAAATGTTGTTAAACAATTATCTATAAAGTTAATAACTAATTATATAAAAAAATCGTACCTAAAGGCATTTGGAATGGCGCAAAACTTCAAAATAACACGATTAATAAAACTCAAACACCCAAAGTATTTTTTTTTATAAAACAAAATAAATATTTTTAGTACAATTTAAGGTAAATTACACTTGTTACAGATTGTTGTTTGGATTTTTTTATTTATTTGTATTTTTGCATCAATAATTTGTCAAGATTAAATTTCAAATTACAAACAAAATGCGTCATCTAATATCGTCAATAACAAATACTCCAAAACAGTTGCAATTTCATATTACTTCAATTATTCCTTAATTTTAGTTATAAAATGTAAAAAGGAAATTCAGTATTGTTTTTTTCAAACTTAGTAAATATTTGTTAAATAATAAAGGGGTTGCTGCGCATCCTACTATAATATATCAACAAATTGACAATAATAGATCAACATAATAAAAAAATTAGTAAATAAAGTAATTCCAAGTAACCCAAAAGTTTACTCTTTTTCTTATTTTTGTTACTAACGATTTTCGGAAACGTATTTTCCCCCTAAACGAACAATAACTAGTATAATTAATATACAGTTTGGCTCTCAAAAAATAAAATTATTTTTTTTTTATTTTTATTTTTTTTTTATTTTTATTAAACTTCTGTTGATATTAATTCAAGTGACTGAAAAATATATTTCAAAGATTTTTTTCTTTAAAAACTAAAAACTTCCTTAGCTCTCTTTAATAACAACTTATTTTCAAATATGTAACATTGTTTCAAGATTCTCTAAATCGATCCTAATAGTCCTACATCCTATTTTATCATCTTATATCTTTATTTCAATTTCTATCTCATCCTCTATATTACAAATATAATTAAGAATGCAGAACAAATACAAAATTATATTAAAAACTAAATTTTATATTTTTCGGCCACTCAGTATGTATTTGATTCACAGGTATCTCTCCATTGGGATAGGATGGAAATTGTTGATAATATACGATCCCATTTCAAGTCGTTATTAAGATTTAGCTAATAAAAACAGTGTGGAATATTTAATACGTAATTGTGGCAACATCGCGATTTTTTCACCATTTTATTTCAACATGTCGTGATAGTGTAGTGTAAGGTTTATACACTTAACATCACTTTATTCGGATTTTGTTGGTTGCAATTTTGTTAATCTTAATATATTTTTTTTACTATGACACACTGTATATCATATGCTTACAATGTGGTATAAAATCAACTACTTATCTCGTCTTCAATTGCCCTATAAATATCGTAAATATACACTAGGTTTCTGTTTACACTGACATAAAATATATACGTACTAACATGGAGACAACCATAAGGAACTGGTTATTTTGAAATTTGTAACAAAAGTAACTAAAATACCATTATACAGGGTGCCCAAAAGCTCTCTCTTCTAAGTGTACCTACAGGGTGGGAGTTTTTTGGCATTGCATTTTGTTCCATGTAGAGAAAAGCATTAATTGCCCAAACCCCCATTCAAAAGATAAAAAGAGAACTCGCAATTTGCAAAGACCTTTTAAAAATATTTATTTATGGGACCCCATTCATGTGGGGAGTGTGAAAATATGCATGAAATTCTGTACAACGATTTTTAAAAAGAATTTGTTGGCGATATATAGGCGAAAGTATTCCTTTAATTATTTTTATGGATAATTTATCGATTCTAATATACATATATTATTTAAGCGATACAGTTTATGAAGCCTTTTACAAGGTGTTTAAAAATAACTTGTACTTTATAAAGCTATGAATAAACCAACATAATTTGTCAAAAAAAAAAAATGACGTAAGCGCATTTCTCTATTCGCATACTTTCGATTATTCATAATTTCAAGGTGAGGTAGAAGTAAAGGGATGACTGCCCTAGAAATATATTAATAATTAACTTCATAGATACAAAAAACAATGGTCAGTTAAATATGAAAACATTAATGCACTTCTATTTGTACTCTTTTATATAAATTATTGATACTGTGGACTACCTAGAAGCATTTCCATATTATCACAGTAATAAAGGGATGACTACCCTTTATTACGGTGATTACGTACGTACATTACTAATTAATTTCGTAAACACGAAATCCAAACTTGTCAGTTAAATTTAAAAACAATTATACACTTCTTATACTTCCTATACTTATTTTATACTACCTATACAAGTATTTTCATATTAGGACAGCAATAGGTTTTCAAATTCTATTTACAATTCACGTTAAATTTTTTCACAAAATATGAGTAATTTTTAAACGCCCTGTATAAGATTTATTAAACAGTATCATGTACATAATATAAAGTATAATTATCTATAAAAATGAGGCAATTATTTTCAGCAACATATTGCTTTTCTGAAGAAGCGCAAGCATTTCTGAAAACTGTGGACAAATATTCCATGGTTGTTTTCACACTCATCCCATTTCTTGGAACCTTTGGCAATTTCCCTTCTTTAAATTAAAAAAAAAAATCCCAAAAGTAATAAAAACTTATACTACAATATTAATTTTATTAATGTAATACAAGGGAAATATTTCATAATATAAATTCTCATTATTTATCACATATAAAATGCCAAATCAAAATGAAAAAAACCTTTTTATAAATCAACTATCACTCAAAAACATTAATAGAAATTATAGTTAATTCAATATTATTAAAAAAATTAATAGTTTTCCAAGATATTTTCATTAATTTATATATATTTAACCTTTTTTTGGTTTATTTACTATATTTCAATAAAAAAAAATATATGTAAAGGCAAAACAACCGGCCCAACTTGTCCTTCGATCTAAATTGGAGGCGTGTCGTCACAAACACCCTGTATATGTTATGGTAGTGGCTGGTTGTCGGGTATATATCTGCAGTATGCGAGTGTGTGTGTGCAGAAGTGCATGTGTGTGGGTATATATATTTATATCATGAAACACAGCACAAACACAGCCACACTGCAGGGCTACCGCTACCACAACATAAAATGTCCATATATAGTCTTTAAGCACACCGTCGATAAGGCCGAATTTCACGCCGGGCGTCTACCGGACCGAAAGCGATGTGTGTGCTCCTCAATTCTGGCGTTAATGTCCGAACCGGTCTGCCCGGTAAGGCAACGCGATGATTCCGTCCGGTAGATACCCCCGCCACATTAAGCACCGCCCCCACTACGGTCCCAGAGCTGGCAAACACTACCCGTTCGCTTTCTAATGCGCGAAGCCTAAGTTCGCGCATTTTCGGAGATACTCGGTAGTCTGCTCTGCTCGATTGGGTAGATACTTCTTGGTTGTTTGGACAGGACAGATAGAAAGTGCAATGCATGCAGCACAGAGAAACATCTAGTTAACCTTTGTACAAGAGAACACATCGATTAATATAGTTAATGAAATTCATCTACCTTGGGAAATGCCTTTAAATATAGTAAATCGAAAACTATTAAAGAAAACAACCCATAGGGCTCAATTTTGAAGTGACCATCGTAGTTGTAGTGTTGAAAAATATTAAACGCGTTAACCCACAAAGTTCAGTTTTGGGGCCACTGGCGTTGTCACTTTTCTGTCGAGCGATAAATCATAAATTTTATATTCCAGCCATACTCATAATGAACAATAGCACTGCTCATCAATAATAGGGAAGAGTATAAGATTCTGATGTATGCATAGAAGAAAGAGTGAGGCAGCATTCGGATGGAAAGAGATGCAGTTTACGCGCGAACAGACCGAGTTCAGTGTACACTCGATATTCACTCTACAAAGATCTCAATTGGACCGACTAAAGACCAGGCTATTTGCTGCGCACCTCGTGGGCGGTCCGATATCGCAGTTTTTGAGACTTGTTCCTATTATTGATGAACTGCAAGAGCATGGCGTATACAGATATTAATTCAAGAAATATTCATTAGTTAGACGACGAATTTTTTCCCCGATATTTATTTTTAGAAAAGTTTTGTTGACTAATGTAACAAAAAAAATCAGCCAACTTTTCAAACAAAATTTCTAGAGAATGTTCACGATTATTGTAAAAAAAAGAATTGTATATAACGGTTGAAAAAAAATTTTTTATATAAAATCTTAGAAATTGTATGAAAACAAGCAAAACATTCCTGTTGACATTTGATGATTATTATGTACAATACAATGTTATTATTATTCCAGATATATTATTTCGGTGGCTGTTTTGCTAATAATAATTTTTGTCTTCCCATTTTGTCCTCCGTCCCAAATGAATTTCCCAACATCACAATAATATTAATCTAGCGACAGACGCACAATTGATAATTAAAACTGACCTATACCTGTATTTTTTAAACACCCTGTAAATATTATCTTAGTTCTATGTGCTCATCCCTTGAAGATTTATAATTCACAGTTGAATAAGTCCGGTTTTATCGCACTGTAATTTGATGATCTAAATCCTTTATTTTTTTGGACCACAGTGTATGCATTACGTGCGAATATTAACTTAATCATTGCCGATCTCCGACCGTGTCTTGCCCACCATTCAGTCACAATTATTATTGTGCTGTGTTTCACACATTACGTCAACAATGCTTTAATCAAATTACACAATTTTTTCGCAGCTATTCATGTATGAACATCAACAGTAATGAATGAATGAATCGACAATATTATTATTGACGGGAATTAAGATAATTTTTATCATTGTACACTGCGACCAAAGATAATTCATTCGTCAACGGGGCTTAGACAATCTAGCATAAGCGATCTATCTTTTCTTCCTCAGATATTGAAAAAAAATTAAACTGTATCTGATATAAAAATTAAACTGTATCGGTGAGGGTATGTATGTTCGTAAAAATACAAAGATGGAATATTTGTACACTGTCTCAATTCTGGTTTACATGAGGCTGTGCCTATAGCAAACATTGTTGCACATGTCTAGATGTGGTATAGGACGTTTTAGGTTTAGGATGTTTATGATGCTACTGTATGTCGTAAGGAAACTCAGCTACCTTTTCCAACCTGGCTCAGTTCTATTTATATGGTAAACCCACCCATACTTCCTGAGTATGGGTGTTTTGTCCTCGTCTGTATGTGTAACCTTTTCCAGCCTCAGCCGGAGGCTTTAGGGGAGGAAAGTTAATTTGTGTCTAAAAAATAAGGTGCAAATAAACGGGACGATATAGAAATAGCCGATAATCGATATTCACTTTCGCCACAACTAAAAATACATAATATAATCGGTTAATTCCATTACATACACGCATCGTGCCGAACCGTTGTGACAAATATTTGTTTACTCAATAGGAACTAACAGTAACATCACCACTGATTTTTTTTATGGTTGTTTACATTGTAAAAATAAGTTTACGTCTAAATTTAGTATTTATTCGCTAGCTTGCCTGTTCGAGTAATTGAATTTGTGAAACGATCCGTAAAGTCTTGCCCGTAAAAAATGTATTAATCCGCTTCTTATTTAATACCAACACAAGGAAGCTCTAACGCGATCTGTTTTTACTAATCAAATAAAACTACGCATCAATTTTGTTATGCTAGATTGTTGCCAAAATGCGTAAACCCGTATTGTATACACGGTGTTCTGGAAATTTGTGTGAAATATTAAAACTAGACGACTAAATTAAAAATTGGTCTCTTCTACGATATGTATTTATGGCTGGACATGAATTAGCACCAATCTCTGTTCAATAACCATCTAGATAACATCACTGAGGAAGTTACCTGCAATGGATGATGAAATGTTGACGCGGGAGCCATCTGGATATCAAGAGGGATCTTTAATTCCATTAAAAAGTTATTATTTTGGTGTAAAGTAGCTTTAAGTAAACATATTTTTATACTAATTGTTTAATAACACCTAAGATAATATATAATCTGTCACTCAGAGAACGGTCAAAGATTCAGTAGTACACATTTAAATATCGCGCTACAAATATATATGGCATTCGTGCTTTTCTTGGTGTCAACGAGCGGTTGCGAATTCTAACGAGAGGCACGCCTTCCTCCTTTTATGAGTTCCAGACCAGAACGCTGGTCTAATTCTGTCTACCATTTTCGAGAGTAAACAGCGACGAAATTATAGTCTGGAATCAGTTTGATAATTGCCTCAAACCAATCAGACACGAGACAGTAAATTGCGTGCGTCATCGTTTTACGCGGCAGAAGCTATACAAAATTTTATAACATCTGTTACAGAATTTTATTGCTTATTGTAATATCTTTTCTTATTTTTATTATTATTTCCTTTATTCCATAGTGAAAACGTAAGTAGGTTATATTTTCTATTTTAAAGTAAGATAAATATTTAATCTAAAATAGTAATAAGCTGGTTTAATTTAAAGAAGTGAAGAAGTGTAATCTCTATACACCCTTCCGTGTTGGTTTTGCTGAACTCTACAATATTTTTTTATATTCATATAATCACTTTTTATAATGCAGAGCTTTTCAAACAAAGTGTTCTAGAATATTCTTCTAGACTTCTTCTAGTCCAATATTTTAACTTTTATTAAATAAAGAAAACTTGTTTGGTTAATTTTTAATGGATGTTGAAAGGTTCTAGTACATTTATTTAAACCATATTTAGAGCTGGTAAATTTAATTCTGGTAAAAATCCATCTCGACTCGATCAAAATAAGGCACTTCCAAAGTTTCTTGTATTTACATTTTTATGAATCTAAGTATTGTACAAAGGTTAAAACACTTAGAGCGTATAGAAGGAATAATGGATTAATTACAAAATATAGAAAACTAAAATAATGTTCTCTCCTCCTGCTTTTCCCAATAAGAAAATCAACGCAACGAAGTTTACGTTAAATTAATGTCACCTATGAAAAAAAACATCGACTGAAGATTAGAAATTAGTACACTTATACATAGAGACACAACGAATTTGCAACAACGAACATATTTACCTCCTCGCAGAGGGCCAGCATCCGCCTTGTACTGTCCAGAGACTAAAAAAAAAGTACACAAATTAATCTGACATTTAGAATCCTTCAGAAGTATACACGGCAGCCGAAATGCTGTCGCGTAGACTTGAGACATTTGAATTGTTATAGGTACAATCAAGTTTAGTTTTGCCGCAGTAACATGCAACTATTTGCACCCAATGGGAATTCCCTAACTGCCACCTGATTACAAGGTATCTCATAAAAATATAAATTATAATATACAGGGTGTCAGAATAGTTTCTGGCATAACCTTATATATACATCCCTCACATATTAAACAATGCAAAATAAATAACTAAACCACCCCAAGTAAAAAAAAAATTGTAATTAACAACTCCGCCTCGCCTCGCCTCTTCTCTCCTTCACATCGATGGTAACGTTCATAGTAACATACTTAACATCGTATACAGTGAGTAGATCTTGGTAGGTCATTGCATATTCATAATGGAAAATTTAGTCCAACGCCTGTTCGCGTGATTTCTATCCTGAATTCTGGAAAGTTGTCGCGATTAGTGAAAGAGAGGTTAGTGTAAAACAACTGTCGATAGGATACCGAATATCACCATCTGTATTGTATTTAATGTACCGCGCCAGCTGTGTGTCACCCTCCACCTAATGATTTGTTGACCCGATCCAGTGACGTTTTGTCGTATGGACATGAGATATTTTTTATTAGATCGTCTTGCAATTTAAGTTTTAGGTTTCTGGTAGTGGGATAACCACCCTGCCAATGTTATGCCAGTTAACTATACTGAAACCCTGTATATCTCAAAAATTAATGCACGTCACAATTTTGTCCATCATTACTAAATTAAAAAAATGTCTAAGAAGTATTTTTGCCACTTAAATATTAGATACATGGAACAGTATACATTGCAGATTTTTGAGAAACGTTTTATATACATATATGTGAAACGGAAAATAATAGAAGGCTGCAATTCGCGGCCATTGCTTCTTTCTCGCAGAAACTGTACATCTGTTGTTCTGTATCCTTACACTTTGGAGGATTTCCAAAAAAATTGGAGGAAAAAACACATCATGAGTGGCTATGATTCGAAATACCGACATGCTGTATCAAATCAAGATCTAGTTATTTCTAGACATTTAAATATAATGCCGGTATATCTTAAGGTGGCCACACATGGCTACATAATTGAGCGTCTGTAGGAAAAGTTTCCTACAGACGCTCAAGTATGCTTATACAAAAAGATTTATCATGCATGCTTGTCAAGCTTGCAGTTAGTTACGTGTGTAGCCACCTTTAGATACTATAAACAATCACCAGTAATAATGAAATAGGAGGCAACTCCTATTTCATTATTACCCTGTGTAATTCCCTTGCAAATCCTGGGATCCGTGTAAAACCTTGTAAAAACTTTCCTTACATCTTTTACTAAAAAATCTACTAAGCATATTAATTCCATCACTCTGTGTATTTTTAAAAATACAGCGATATTACGGTATAATACCTATTAAAAAAACATTATTTTATTTAAATGTAAACCTATCCTATCTATTTTTAAAATTACTCCCATATAATCTACTGTGGAACACCACTATTGTTCTATAATAACCTACCTCATCTGTGACTTGTCCGGCTCGCAGCTGCAGTTCTTGCAGTTCCGTCCTGGGGGCCCCATTTTCGGCAACGGGTGCAGGAGCTGGCATGGTGCTGACAAACGAATATAGAATTAAAATCGGGAACAATGAGAAAACTAAATTAATCTAGCCCGAATCTACTCCAAAGCTTTGAACAACTCAAAGAAACCGCTAGTGGAAATTTTGTAGTGGAATGTACGCCGGTACATTGTTCCAGACAAAAATCAATAAAATGTACCACCACGGGCGCGTACAACGAACCATGCCAATATAAAATATAGGTTAAAGACAATCAGACCTGAAAAACGTTGGATAGCATGTACTAGCATGAAAAATGACTGGCGTCACTGGCGATGATTATTAACTATTTCCGGGTACATGCACGATTATTTGATAACTTCATAGATTACTGATTATATGTGAAAAATATGCCATATAACTTACATGATTAGGAGGAAAATGGAGGCCGGTTGCTAGAGTGGAGGAATGCGAGTGATGTCGCACAAAAACAGCAAACTAAACACACAAAACACAAAAGTTTCACATAACACTGACAGCCAAACTCGTCAAGTGTAGGGTTAACTTAGCAGCCAGCAGTAAAGCGAACTGTGACAACGACTGACGTTTCGACTTGAAGTGGGTGGGACACTGCGTTCACCAACTTGTCAGTGCATATAACCTCGGCCTTTGATTGGGTAAGCGATTTGAAATCCATGCGTAGGTAGGACAATGCGCATGTATCAATAGTATAATTGGAAATAATTTTCAAAACCCTATTAATAAAAAAAACTAAAAACCATATAAATAATATTCGACGTTCTATACATACAGCATAATAATAAATAACCCTATAAACAAAGTTAAAATAAGACATTATCATAGTAATATAAAACATTATACAAATGATGTAGTATACAGATATTTTTCTTTGAAGTATTCATGAAAAATTTTACAATGTTTATTTGAATTGACACTTCTAATGTAATACAGTTGATAATCTTAATTGTTTTATTTCTTCATTACGTACATTTTTAATAAAATGTTCGCATATCAAGATGGTCAAGTGGATTCGGTATTGATAAAGATTAAAATACACTGAAATAATTATAATCCCATTTAAGCTTGCTTTTATAGAAACACAAATACAGCCTCATTTCCATCATCTGATCCTTTGAAAATTAAGACAACAAATTGTATCACAATAAAAATATGTAGTAGGATCACATTTATACATAATCTATTATCATAAAATAGTATTTCTCAGATCTCAACGTAAGGATTCCTACAAATATCGGTATTCGGCAGTCTTACTGTTCAGCAAGTTGTCACTAGATGCCAGTATCAAAATAGTTCGTACCCAAAAATTATAATAGACAACTCTACGAATACAAGAAACCAAAAGAAAGCTGATACGCCTTTTATTATATAAATTTGTAATAAATATGCAAAGTTCAAGGTAAAGAGTTCTACACATCAAGCTTGTATTTGGTTGTCAAGTTCCATCTATGTGCGACATCTATGATCTGAATGTTCAAGATGGTTTGAGAATATTCGTATAATAGATAATCACCAATTTACATTTCCGGTTCCACTTCTTGATACTTTTTTCTTTTCTATATTGCTGCTATGAGGTGTAAGGATAATCACTTTTTCCAGATTGTTGCATACTATTTGACAAGTCATTTCACATACCCGACCTCTAGTGGCACTAGAAGGAATTATTACTCCATGGAAAAAGGTCGTTTCCACAGACATGTTCCACAGACCCAAAAAGATGGATCATTTTAGAAGCAGTTTTATATAATTATGACTTTTTTCAGACGTTTATCGTATAGCCGTCGATAATTCATATCGTTACAATATTAAAACAAAAATACTTATCATTTCCTCTTAACACTAGTAGTAAATCAGTAGTAGTGGACAAATTAATGGCGATTATAAATTTCAAATCTCAAAAGCCAAAATGAAGAAATACAATGAATTGCATTGAAATAGTTTTTAAGTGTATTCAAAATTTTAATGTACTCTTCAATGTATGCAAGTAAGATGACTGATCAATATAATATGCAACTGCTTTGGGAGTTGAATTTTGAAAAACAGTTTTGACAAGACACTTGACAAGAAATAATTAAAAGTTACATGTTAATGCTTTATTGACATTATTAAACCAAAATAGTAGTTTTACATTAAGAATGTATTAGTATATCAGCCCATTTATATAGCTGCAGCTCCAGTTGTGCTTTCTGAAAAAGAATACGTAGGTACATTTTCTGTTATTATTATTTATAGGGAGACAATCAATAAATTATGTAGATTATATTATTTGATATTATTTTTTATTTTAATTTTGTAATGCATATACATACAGTGTTCCTGAAATGAGTGAAATGTAATGTCCTAAATTTAAAATTCATAATCATGACAAATTCTCAAACTCCAAAAATGTATATATGTATATAAAACTGCCCAAAAGTTACTAAAACCTGTATTTGTAGCGGAATTTCGTGTAGATAACTATACTTTGCTTGCGGTTTCAGAAGAACTCGTTTAATTGTATCTGTAATATTTAACTTTGTCATTTGACCATTAACCGATTTATTATTTCCATTTCTGGGACACTGTATATATTGTGATTTACTTTAACGCTTGGTGGTTCCCCTGGAGCTATGGTAAGTGGGATTATTTGGATTCAGCTGATTGCTTCTGTTATCCAAGTCATGTTTCCCATAATCCGGAGTTGGATGGCTAGCAGCATGAGAGGATCTGAGGAAATAATATTAAATTGTTGTGATTATGTAATTAATATTTTTACAATTAGGGCAAGGATAAATCATAAACGAAATAATATTAGTTAATTTAGAGCAAGTATAATTAATCGACAGTTATCATGCCTTTGTTTAATCTTACTAAGATTATTATTTGGTGGACGTTGTAGTTCCTATATAGACAGTAGATTAAATTTACTAGAATTGTTAACAATTATTACAACGATAAATGGTCACCTCAAAAATTATATATTTTGGTTAGAATAAAAATGTTTCACTACATGATAATTGATAATAGTCATCTTTATTTTAAATATATGAAATCGATGTTTTTCTATGACGTATGAAAGTGTGAAAATCCATTTCAATGCGTAATGAAATTCTAATTTTACCAAATAAATTATAATTATATACACACCATAGTTTTTGTAAAACTCAGAACAGTGTAATTAATTTTCATGAACGAATCCAATTAAATTTCGAGAACATTCCTTTGTTCATAATAAAAATTTTTAAGTGTTTTCAAATATTCGGTGTAATAAATAAAACATTTCTCTCAGTGTAACAGTAAGCGGTAATTTTGATACCACACAACTGTTCGAATTGCTTAAATTGTAAAAAAATATTTGTATTAAACCCTAATTGTATAATTGTATATTGTACAATTTATTATATAAATATAAGAATATAAAATTAGTACTAAAATCATTATTAACAGTATTACTCATTTTTAATTTCTAATACCTATTCAAGTTTCATCATTTACAGGCGTTTCGTTTCGTTTGGGAAAATTGCAAAAAATTATCGTAAAGTCTTTTGTTCTCTCATATTTTAGTAAATGCCTCATGTTATTGTAGAATATATAAAGTAGAAACACAATATCTTGTATAGAAGGAAATGACATATGTGAATGGCTTGTGAGAAATGGTATAATGTATGTATATATTTAAAATAACACATAATTTCTGCAATTTTGAGAATTATAGAGCCATAAATTTATTATAACCATACGTTTATTCTCCAAACCTTTTTATTGCAACTAAAAATATTAAATTGTTTCACAATGTATAGATGTTAAAAAGAAGCGTGGAAATCCTATAAATTCATGGTAGCGCCGCAAAGAAAACTAATTAATATAATATAAACTGAAAATTATTCATGTAGAAAATAAATAGAAATGACTAAACAGAGTAATTTATTAAAGTTAGAAATTTGATAATTCTTTATAACCAGAAATTCAATAACTGATAGGTATATCAGCTTCATTCCTAAATGAATTTTAATTATTGCGCAACAATAGAGATTTCACGTCAGCAATATTTGCACGACAACAAATCTTTCGAAATAGTAACAATACCAGAAACAATTGTATATTTTACATGAAATAAATGGTACTCAATAAGTAACTGAAATAAATTTGTAATAATACCTAAAGTACCTAAACATGTCGGAGCTTCACCCAATATAATATCTAATAACAGTAATAATGTATTTATTTAAAACTTAAAACTCACCTCTCATTCTCCGATGGCTTACCGTCGTAACCTCGACTGGACCAGTAGGAAGGGTTGTTGGAGTTCAGTTGACTTGAACGATTTTGATCCATTTCGAACACAAAAATGTAATCACAAGTTGAATAACTTCAATAAAACTGCAAATATTACAGTGAATACAATGAAGAATGAAGGTCTCCAAGCCAGCGGTTGTATTTATACGCGAAGTAGATCCCTTCGGTGAAGTCCCGAATTCTCTCGATGCAGACAGGCGGCAACCAGGTTGGTCATCTCTTTGTTACTTGTTGAATCAGCAATAAAATCGGGTTTGACGTCATTGAGTTAATATCATTGTAATTTAATATTTAAAACCTATGTAACTCAGGTTGTAAAAATGCTACATTATCTTCAATCTTCAAATTACCGTATACCAACATATTATAAGAGGAAAAAATACAATAGTATGAGGAAGAAATTTTTATAAAATTTACTATAGAAACTATCTGCAACTACATACATAAATATGTATATACATAAGTCGTGTCGATAGATATAATGCGACTGTGAACGTTTTAAATTATGCCTATTCTACATTATTCCAACATTATTTTTCCTTTGCATTGTTTCCTCCTTTGCAGCATATGCCAATTATTAGATGTAGTCTTCAAAAAAGCATATATAATTATAGTCGTTATATGTATACCTACTGAACGTAAGAAAACATTAGAATAACAAATAGGATAGGTAAAAGAGCGGATGTATCATATACAGTATCTCTCAAAACTATTAAAAGATACCCAGAGAATTAAAATTAAACTAAACTAATAAAATATATTATATGGAATAATAAAACTGACAACTGTCTCATATCAATTCTGAACAAAGAATTATAAGTTCACATTCGGCTTTCCTTAGCTAACTATAATGTTTATAAAAGGTGGTCCAACCAAAACGCACGATGTTAATTGTAAATAAAACAAAAAGTTTTCAGAGAATTATCTTAATATTTTTTATTATGATAGAAGGATCTATGACAATTATGTGTGAAATAAAATATCGGCCACATGCTCGCCACGGCTTCGGTGGCATACCTCTATCCGATGGTCCATATTTTCAATGACTCTGAGACATAATTGAGGTTCAATGTCGTTAATGTGCCGAATTGTCTCATCCTTTAGCTCTTGAATTGTTCTTGGCTTATTGACGTACACTTTTTCTTTTAAATATCCCCAAAGAAAGAAGTCCAACGGTGTCAAATCACATGATCGTGGCGGCTAATTAACATCGCCACGACGTGAGATAACACGGCCATTGAATTTCTAGCGCAAAAGTGCCATTGTTTCGTTGGCTGTGTGGCAAGTGGCGCCATCCTGTTGGAACTACACATCGTCCAGGTCCATATCCTCAATTTCTGGCCACAAGAAGTCCGTTATCATCTCGCGATAGCGAACACCATTCACGGTAACTGCTTGGCCGACCTCATTTTCGAAGAAGTACGGCCCGATGGTGCCGCCAGACTATAAACCGCACCAAACAGTCACTCTTTGTGGATGCATCGGCTTTTCAACAATCACTCGTGGATTCTCATTTGCCCAAATGCGGCAATTCTGCTTGTTAACGAATCCACTGAGGTGAAAGTGTGCCTCGTCGCTGAAGATGATTTTCTTTGTAAAGTCACCATTCACTTCTGTCTGTTCGACCAACCAATCGGCGTATTGACGACGCTTGAAATGGTCAGTAGGCTTCAGCTCTTGAGTCAATTGAACCTTGTAAGCATGTAAATTCAAATCTTTATTCAAAATTCGCATCAGTGATGTTCGTGAGATGTTCAATTGTTGGGCACGACGACGAGTCAAGGTTGACGGCTCTTCTGCTACACTATCGCGAACAACAGCAATGTTTTCCTCAGAACGAACTGGGCGAGCATGCACAGGTGTTTTCACATTTCCTACAGACCCGGTTTGCTGAAATTTGCGCACAATTCTCCCGATTGTGGACACATTTGGTCGATTATGCTGACCAAAAAAGTCACGAAGTGCACGAAATGCATTTTTATTTGAACGCCCATTTTCGTAAAATGAGTATTTCAGTGGCATAAGGGTGGAAAGTCATATAGTGAAAATGGAACATTAATAGGAAGAAGTAAGTCGACTACACAGTATATTGTTAAAAAATACAAAGAGAAGGGATAGCAATAAATTATAAATATAAGAGACGGGAAGGCGGAGGATTTTAACAGGACGTGAAGAACGATACTTAATAAATGAGGTTAAGAAACAGCCCTTTATTTCTGCCCCTCAATTAGCGAAAAATGTATTAGAAGGCTTTAATAAAACTGTTAGTGCTGAAACATGCTGTAGAGTATTGAGAAGGAACGAATTGCATGGTAGAGTAGCACGAAAGAAACCATTTGTTAGCAAAATTAATAATAGACGAAAGAGGTTGACATTTGCAAGAATATATATGTCGGAGGCGAGCAGGAAAGAATCTGCTTTGGGGCAGATTTACTGGACTTTGGTCGCATTTTCACACACTTTATTACGCTTAATAATTAACTAAACAATAACGATGAAAAAATATAAGTCACTAAACAAAACAAACGAAATCAATAGTCAGTAAATATTAAAACTAAAATGTCAGATCATTGAAACGATAATTAAATTGCACGAAAGGAGCTAAGCAGTCCGCCACCAATAGTCCCGTGATATCCTCGTCTCGCTATGTCGAGTCTTTTTTCTAACTGCTTCCATACACGAGACCCTCAACCCGATTAGTAGAGGACGACAGCCGGCGCTAGAGCCCCCCCCCCACTTTCTGTGACATCATTGACCTTGAACGGGACGACCTTGACCTTGACAGAGGTCATCTTGGTCAAGTTCATCGTGACCCTGATAGAGGTCACCTTGACCAAGGTCATCGTGACATTGAGCGAGGTTACCTTAACCTTGAGTAATGTCACCTGTGAAAGTCACTTGGTAGGGGTTATTTCAAAGTCGATTTCATCGGGACCAATCACAGATGAGATATTTTGTTTAAAAGTGTGGACATGTTTCGGTTAGCGTCATGCAAACAGCGCATTGTAAGGTTCACTCTTGTTCAGGGTGGTCTTTTAAATTTAACTTTTAATTATATTCAAATTTAATTAATTTAATCTAATTTATTCACATGATTAAATATCAATTAGACGATTCAATTTTATATCATTATTTAAAAAAAAGTCAGGTTATGTTAGGATTCGAACTCGCCGTCTTTGGGTTTCCAGCCTAACGCTTTTAGCTATGAGCTATCGAGGTCTTACGCTATTAGAGTACAAAGGTCGGGAATATGGCTGCACTAAAGAAAAAATAACTGTGGCAGCACTAAAGAAAAAAACCTATGACGTAACTCACATAATTACTTTAAAATTTCTCAAATACAATTCGGTTAATATACGAGGTGATTTTTTAAACATACACAGTACTTCGTGGTGTTTACAATGTGGTCTTTTAAATTTAATTTTTAATTATATTCAAATTTAATTAATTTAATCCAATTTATGCAAATGATTAAATGACTATTTTTTTATAACGGGTGTTTTATATTAGGATATTTACACACTATAATATACATCTAATGTTAAGGGATAACATATTAAAAATGTGAAGTAATTCATGATTAAAACCTCTTCAAGGATACAACTTGCAAGTTTTGTAATATACGATTAACCTTTTCGAGTTCTAACACGTGTCCGATCACATTTAATAAGTTTTATTGCCAAATTCTCCTTCTCTGCTACCAGACGTTGAATTTCATTTTCGACACTTGCTGTCTGTTGCATGATTTGATTGTGAGAATTTTCAACAGCTTGGTCGTCGTCATATGCAGCCTTGTACTTAGTACAATATCGCTCGCACGTCTCTATGTTGGTTTGGGAGTATATTTCAGAATCCGATTCAAAATCAGACGAGTCTGATATCACAATCGGATTTTGTTGGTCCGCCATCTCGTTGTGTGACGTGGACAATACCCCCTTAGAATGGCCTGGTTTGTTAACTATGGACACCACCTCTGCTGTAACTTTGTTAGAGCTACTTCTCACCTGTTGCTCGGGATTCTTTTTTGCATTAGATGAGGAGCTGCAAAGAAGATTTTTTAATAAGCTCGGTTTGGACCCAACTTTACGTTCTACCTCATTGTTATCTGTTTTCGATGATCCTGCAGGCATCGTATCACACGTCTGCAATATTATTCCCTTGTCGAGTCCAAAGCCAGAACTATCTGAAACCTTCGGTGGTGTCGACGGAGCTGCACTATCTGGCACACATGTATTTATCACAGGAAAGTTGAACAGACCCTCAAAATCGAAATATGCATGTTTTCGTTGTATGTGGTCTGAAGTCCACCATTATTTATTCCACCACCGCCATTGTTTCTCGAGGTGTTATCCTCGGATGCCGGCTTTATAATTATATTTGAAAGAATTGTCGCGGCTCCTAAAACCGACGACACAAATGCCGGAGAGCTTCCTTCGGCAGAAACACTGAGTGAACTTTTCTTTGGTTCACCAAAAACCATTTTACTTTTTTCCACAAAATGTTTACAATTGAACAATTAAAAATTACGTTTACACTCAACGACTGCTGGATGTAAAAAGAAAGCTAATATCGAAGAGAAGCCAGATTTCCCCCCCACTCTAACTTCCCACTCCAACCTCTACTAGTTGATTTCACGTCAGCAATTACAAGGTGCCCTCTCATTGGTTGTATTTGAGGCATCCAAATTATTTTCACAATCACCAATATGATTTTCTATATCGACAAATTCCCTATTCAAATCTAATAGAAATCATTCTATATTAGTTCAGGATCGCTTTGAAAAAAATAAAATAAATAAATAAATAAAAAGATACCATTGTGACCCCACGGTAATGTTTGCCTGATATTACGAATATTTTATTATGCAATTACGAATATTTTATCATCAGGGTGAAAAAGGGCAACTTTATTATTTTTTTTTTCATTTCCCTATAGATATCGTGTATATCGTTTCTAAACGTATTCATTTTTCTGAATATTAAACTGCTTTATCAACAATTTTCCTATAATCTTCTATAGATATTTTTTTCTTTACACCATGATAATATCAGGGTCATTCCGGTAATATTGATAATAACTAAAAATTGAATCGGAATTTTACAGCAATTATATGCGTAATTAGCAGATTATGCATTAGTAAGTGCCATCCATCAAAGCTCTATTTTTTTCAAGTAAATAGATTATAGTATATATTACCTGTATTGTGCAATAATTAATGCAACCAAAGCTCTAAATAACTAGATTTTGGTATATGATCTTAATTGTTTGCCAAACGACCCATCTCAGCTATTTATTTTAGTAAAGAAAATGACAAATTTACATACTGAAGGAGAAATTTAAAACCAATGTCCACTGATATTTAGATTTACGCCCTTATCTCCAGATACCTCAGTTAATATTTTAAGTGGCACCCTTTCATCTTGTAATACCACTCATATTCGCCAATTAAATAATTAATTTGTTAATCGACAAACTTTTTTCGTAGGAAGAAATGTATTTTTATGTTGATAAATTTATTTTGGAATGACATTTTCTTTTAAGCAATTTTTTCTTACAAACAACTACCAAAATATACTGAAAATACCATGTATGTTATTATTAAATAGAAATTCCACCGATGCTATGTATCTTTTACACGTCCCCAAATAAAAGGATATATTTGCGCAGAATAATGCGACGTAGATATTTGGCCACCCCTTCCCATCAAAAATTAATATTCTTAATAAAGATTTGAAAAATATTAACAGAGTAGGAAATCTAAATTCAGCTAATTATACCATTATTAGAGTCATTTAATTGCAGAAGAAATTACCAAGAAAAGATTTCTTCGATGTAGTGTGTGATATATAAATACGGGTTATATCCATCGCTATACGTTTCCCCTTAAACTAATAACAAGTTAGTTTGTTTTATTTATTTACGTTAACTTACAATAAAGTTCGACATCTACAGTGTTTTCTATCATATATTTAAAGTTTACAGTTAAAGAAATATATATTGAAAACACTTAAACATCTACTTGTAAATTCGATTCAGGTCATCAAACTGTTACTTTATTAGACAGGTGAACGATCGTTCCAAACAATAGAAAACAGGCTTTTATTTTTTCCTGTTATTGTCGTATTATTTCAGGTTGTAAAATATTGAATGGGGCTGATTTATACACATTTGGCGCCTTCATTTGTTACAATGGGAAACTGACATAAAGGACTTTTGTACCTTTTCACCCAAAAAAAGATATGCAAGTCGGCGCCGACGGGACGTTGTGAATTTACTTAGAACTCGAGGGTATATTTTTTTGTGCGCACTAAGATATCAAGCGGTGCAGATATATACTAATTTTAAATGAAACTAGTGAATCAAAAGGACAATGTCGTTTTGTCGGCCTAGTAATAAATTTGTCTAAATCGCCATAACAGACAGAAGTTTGACACGCATGTGTCAGATTAAATACTAAGATATATATTAGGTACGTAGTATAATTTTTTGCCTGAAAGTTCGACTGGGCACAGTCTTGGGGTCGTTATTATATTCTAGGGTTTGAGCTCCAAATGAAAGTTATTGATATAATCCTTTTAAATGTAACTGTCGATTATTTTCTTGAGTAGTACGCCAGCATAAAGTAAAAATAAGATGGATTTATACTTGTATTATGTATATGGGCGTTTGTCCGTTTAAAATGAATATAACTAAGTATTTTGATAAAAAAGCATGAAGATTTCTTTTCATTTACAAGAGCTCTATTTCTTCGATCCTCTTCGCATTGTACTTATAGTAAAAAATATCTTAATTACATATTGTATATCAGAAATTAGGACGTAAATAAAGTTTGCCTATAATATCCACGTCAATATTCATTTAAAATAATTAGTATTAATAATAATACGGTTAATTAATTCTTGAATTAGTCCCATCTTATGGAATTAAACTCTTCTTATGGAAGCACTTCTATCTAGTGGAGTGTACGATTATTATCCATTCTCGAGATGACCATTCGAGATTGCAAGAGAAAATATATATTTGCTCTATGCACTTTTCGGCTGAGAATATCTATAGATTGCATACGTTTAGGATTTTTTCTAAATATATTTCCGTTTAGTATTAGGTGAATTATTCTGACATATTAGCCACCTAAATTATGTATTAGAGAATACCAACCTGTCAAATTTGAGATAAATATTACCAGTAAATCAGTTCTTAGCATTCTCTAGAGCAATGTTTTACAGGTACATAATTTAAAAAATAATCCTTCTAATTTCTACATTTCCGCCGTACATATTAGTTAATACCCTCAACAATGTTTTTTTAATCAGTAAACCAGATACGATTTATTCGCCTAAGATCTTAATTATCCTGATACATGCGTATTTTTATTATGCGTATCCAGCTACGTTAAAAATATTCGTATGAAATCCTGACGGAAAAGAATAACAGTTAAACAGTCGCATAATTAATTAAGAGTATAGACATACAACTTAATTCTTATCTTATTATTATAGGTGTATTATATCTACATATATCGCTCACAAAACGTACCTGAAATAAATACAATTGAATAAGCTCTGGACAAATTATATTGCTTTCTAGTAAAATCATCGTTCCACGGATATATTCATATTATTATACAAAATCTCTCTATAACAATCATGATTCACTTAAATTTAACTTTCGATATCGAAATATAATGTAAATGTTACAAATTCCCATAATTAATTAATAGTATAGACATACAACTCAATTTTATCTTATTATTATAGGCATATCATATCTACATATATCGCTCACAAAACGTGCCTGAAAGAAATACAGTTGAATAAGCCCTGAACAAATTATATTGTTTCTTAGTAAAATCATAGTTCCACTGATATATTCATATTATTATACAAAATCTCTCTATAACAATCATGATTCACTTAAATTTAACTTTCGATCTCGAAATATAATGTAAATGTTACAAATTCGCATAATTAATTAATGGTATAGACATACAACTCAATTTTATCTTATTATTATAGGCAAATTATATCTACATATATGGCTCACAAAACGTGCATGAAAGAAATACAGTTGAATAAGCCCGGGGCGTAAACATATGTTTGTCATCTAATCGACGCGACATTATTGTTCAATGAGGGAATCTTGACTACATAAGGATCCATTATACGACCACCCACAACGACTATTACAGATTTTAAAGGAAAATGTACCCTAATATAAAACACCCGTTATAAAAAAATAGTCATTTAATCATTTGCATAAATTGGATTAAATTAATTAAATTTGAATATAATTAAAAATTAAATTTAAAAGACCACATTGTAAACACCACGAAGTACTGTGTATGTTTAAAAAATCACCTCGTATATTAACCGAATTGTATTTGAGAAATTTTAAAGTAATTATGTGAGTTACGTCATAGGTTTTTTTCTTTAGTGCTGCCACAGTTATTTTTTCTTTAGTGCAGCCATATTCCCGACCCTTGTACTCTAATAGCGTAAGACCTCGATAGCTCATAGCTAAAAGCGTTAGGCTGGAAACCCAAAGACGGCGCGTTCGAATCCTAACATAACCTGACTTTTTTTTAAATAATGATATAAAATTGAATCATCTAATTGATATTTAATCATGTGAATAAATTAGATTAAATTAATTAAATTTGAATATAATTAAAACTTAAATTTAAAAGACCACCCTGAACAAGAGTGAACCTTACAATGCGCTGTTTGTATGACGCTAACCGAAACATGTCCACACTTTTAAACAAAATATCTCATCTGTGATTGGTCCCGATGAAATCGACTTTGAAATAACCCCTACCAAGTGACTTTCACAGGTGACATTACTCAAGGTTAAGGTAACCTTGCTCAATGTCACGATGACCTTGATCAAGGTGACCTCTATCAGGGTCACAATGAACTTGGCCAAGGTGACCTCTGTCAAGGTCAAGGTCGTCCCGTTCAAGGTCAATGACGTCACAGAAAGTGGTGGTGGGGAGGCTCTAGCGCCGGCTGTCGTCCTCTACTCCGGTTTTGTTCTGCCCGCGGTAGAAAAAGGTTCCCACCGCTAGCTCCAGTCACACATTCGACATGACCATTTATGGTAATGTTTACGTCTTCTCGTAACCGTGTTTATGTCTGCATTCCATGCATTCCTATCTCGATAACCGGGGTGGCATGGGCCTATACAGAGGATTGTCGCCGACATATATTAATATGGACCATGAATTTTGGAGGCAAGTTATATTTTCCGATGAAAGTAAGTTCAATTGTTTCGGCTCTGACGGAAGAAAATTTGTGTGGCGAATAGCTAATGCGGAATTGAAATTGCCACATTTAAGACCGACAGTGAAACACGGGGGAGGATCTGCGATGGTCTAGGAATGCATGAGTAGCAATGGTGTTGGTAATTTGGTAGTTATCAATGTAACCATGGATAAATTTAAATATCTAAACATTTTATAAGAAAATGTTGTTTCGAGCGCGTGAAAATTAGGGTTAAGCGACGGATACTGCGGATGATAACGACCCTAAACATACAGCGATATTATAAGACAGTGGCTGTTATACAATGTACCTCATCGACTCGAAACACTTCCTAAAGCCCTGATCTCAATCCAATTGAGACTCTATGGTTTGAAATTGAAACACGAATGAGAAAATGTGAGGTACCGAGCAAGGAAACCCTGAAAGTGAATATGAGAATAACGTAACTTGTCTTTTGACAGAGAAAAAAATAAAGTATTTGTAAGAAAAAAGTATTATTTAAATTTAAATTTTTATTACCTTAAATGCATATTTATTTTTGCATTTAGCATACGCTAACAATTTTTGGTTATCTTTGAAAGTTTGATTTAACAGTTTAAATCTAGATTTAAATAAATAAATAACTCATTCTTTATTAAATGGAAGACCTGTTTCTCTCTTCTCGCCACTTTACATTCAGAGAAATACTCCGGGAAAACTCTGTCATTGAAAGCTGAAGTTGCGGGAACAGAGAGCAAATAAGAAATACGAGTATTTTTCTTATATTTGGTAAATTATCACACGCATTCTTAAGTACCTATATAAAATTCTTTGTCATTATTTGTTGATCGTCTTTGGATTTCTTCAAGTCTTATTGACTCGGAATATGAATCGTCCATTTTAATATTTAATCTTTATGGTTTTAGCTTTCCAATTACATTTTCAAAATGTATAAAATCCAGGGGCGTAACGTATATGCATGCGAGTGATGCGTCGCATCCCTTAAAAAATTGACAAATCAGTGTTATTTGAGAGTTGAATCGATTTATTCAATTATTACAATTTTTTAATTATTTTAAACCGACCGCAAACACACATTATTTACTTTAAACGCTACCATCAACTTTTTTATTTCAAATAGGCAGTGAAGGCGCCCGAAATTATTGGACTCCCGTGTTACTTGCTGCAGTGCTGATATGCGATGGTCCACGTTACATCCAAGCTACGCGTTAGGTGGGCGAAAAGGTCAGTGATCTTATGCAATTAACAGTGAAACCTCGAGTGGATGTTGTTGTTATTTCCGGACTCAGTTATGCGATTATGTGAACGCATCTTGGCGACTGTAGCCATAACATAAGGAAGATTTGGAAGCTCTGTTTCAGGTAATTGTGGAAAATTAAAATGAGGAATGGGATCGAGAAACCGTTATTTGTGCTAGAGGCCTTTTAACTTTATTGCACGACTTTGATTTTAATATTTTCTTAACAGTGTTTTCTGCAATAATCCCACATTCCGAGAATATGTTTAAAATTCTAAGACAAAAATATCAGATATTAGTTACTGCAATAAAAAGATCGCCGATTTCAGATCACATATTTAAAAAATGAGAAACGAGTTTAGTGACATTTGGGACCGTATGGACACATTTGTGTTAGAAAATCAAGCACCAAGTAAAAGAATGCGTTTGGGTTTAATTCCTGAAGAATATAAGAAAAGCACCTACGCACGATTATTTTATAAAATTTTGAACGTTATTACTTTGAACATTAGTGAACGGTTTAGTGAAATTTCCAAACTGGAATTCTTAAATCTAGATTCCACAAAATTGACTTAATTCGTGAAACGTTTTCCTGACGAACTTTTTTCTTCTTTAGTTCTTTAGTAGATACATGTGGAACATTCTTTGACGTAAATCGTTTAAAAAGTGAACTTTCAGTGATTTATAGTGATCCCAGTATGAAAAAGAGCACTGTATTTGAGCTTCACCAATATATTATGTCCCTTCAATTATCTTCTGTTTTCCCGGAGTCATCAAAATTCTGTCGTTTAATTTTGACTATTCCTGCCACAAGCAGTTAGGCGGAAAGATCATTCTCATATTTAAAGATAATAAAGACTTATCTGCGAAATTATCAAAAGCAAGAAAGACTGTCAGCTTTAGCATTAATAAATATTGGAAGTACCTCGTCAGAAGATATGAGATCGTCTCCAATATCTGAACAAACAGTGACAAACGTTTTCGATGGACAAACAAAAACCGAAGAATTGATCTTCATTTTAAAAATTAGGATATATACCTCGGCATAATCATTTTAGGTTAGTGTCTTTTTTTATTTTTACCATTTTGATATGACCTACCATACATCTGACTATACCTCTTCCCCTTATAAAATTTTTATCACATTCTTTCTCACGCTACGCCCCTGATAAATTCGAGCTCATTTTTCAAATACACGCTATTAAGTATTGAAAGCCATTTATCTTCACTGATGCGAAACCATTTTTCTAAATAGTCTAAACTCGTATCGATAAAGAGTGAAAAATTACTGATAATCGTGTCAATGGTAGAATTGAACAATCATCACCCCATGATTGTTCAATTCTATTTAATCTGCTTTTAACCAAAATATTTATCAATTTTCCTTTATACTAATTCCTTTTTCAAATTACTCATAATATATACGTAAATCCAATATGGTTACGCAGTTTCCTTAGCAAAATTTTATTATTTTATTAAATATACTCTAGTATGTGACTTGTAAAGTGTGAGTAAATTTCAAGAACTTTATGGTCCTGTTCATTACTTAGCTTTAATAAATTTTGTATAATTATTGGGCAACCACTTGCATATTGGCACCCAATTAAGTAAAAGTATATCGATGGCTGGAAGTAATGATAACCAACGAGTGCCAATATGGCAAACAACGTTTATTTTCCATTGAAATGCGCCATTTACCATATAATTTTTTTTGTATTCCTCTCCTACAAACTCGGAGAAAAATGAGTAAATTTTCAATTACCGCTTATTATTATTTAAGAATATGCATTTGTAAATGTGACTATTTATCGTTGTAATAATTATTAATAATATTTCAAGTAAATTTAATCTACTGTCTGTATAAGAACTACAACGTCCAACAAATAATAATCTTAATATACTCGTAATTAAACGAAGTCATGATAACCGTCGATTAAATACTTGCGTTAAATTGCGTAATATTATTTCGTTTATGACGTATTTATCTTTGTCCTAATTATAAAAATATTAATTACGTAATAAAAAAAAATTAATATTATTATGCTCAGCTCCTCTTATTATACACTAACTGCTAGCCATCCAACTCCGGATTATAAAAAACATGACTTGGATAACAGAAGCAACCAGCTGAATCCAAATAATTCCACTTACGACAGCTCCAGGGGAATCACCAAGCCTTAAACTAAATCACAATATATCTATTCATTCCATCGCTATTTGCCAAATAAAAAACTCTCTATCTTGCCGATAAATGGAACAGTCTACTTGAGCCTAGCCATAAAAGCAAGCCACGGTATGTTTTGAGATTGTTTATTTGGCAAATAGCGATGAAATAAACTATACATATGTCTATACAATGTCCCAGCAATGGAAATAAATCGGTTAATGATCAAATGATATAATGTGAAATATCATATTTAAATCAGTTTACCTGAAACCGCAAGCAAAATATAATTATCTACATACATGAAATTCTGCTACAAATAGAGATTTTAGTAACTTTTGACAGTTTATATACATTTTTGGAGTCCTTGAGAATTTACTGTCATGTTTATGAATTTTAAATTCAGGACATTACATTTCATGGGCGCTGTATATACATTGCAGAATTAAAATAAAATAGAATATGAAATGATATAATGTCTACATAATTTATTGATTATGTGGACTTATAAATAATTATAACAGAAAAAGTACCTACACATTCTTTTTCAGATCACACACAACTGGAGCTACAGCTATAGATGGGCTGATACTAACATAACAAACACATTTTTAATGTAAAACTTCTATTTATTACTTATTGGTTTCATTAATATTCCAATGATGTGTCAACAAAGCATTAACATGTAACTTTTAATAATTTCTTGTGTGTTGTCAACTGTTTCCCAAAATTCTTATGTTATATTAATTACATTATTTTAATCAATCATCTTACTGCATACATTAAAAGATACATTAAAGATTCGAATACACTTAAAATTATTTGAATACGATTTATAGTATTTCTTTTGAGTTTTTATTGAGATACAAAAATTAAAATATTTAAGTGCACACCACTTGGAAGGTGGTGATTGAGTTAATGTCAATATGATTCCTGTGATTATTTTTTAGTTCCTTCTTTTAATAGACTGAGATACACATTCGTTTTTATCAAGAGATATTTGAGAATTTTAAATCTATTAACACCATTAATTTATCCGGTAAATAAATAACTTTGTATTGAAAATCTCCGCTTGAATAGATAATTAAATAAATTAAATCAAATATTTATATATTAATCCGAAAATATTTAAAAAAGTATTCTGTTATTTGTAAAATACATGTAGATAGATATACATATGTGCATATGTATGTATTTTAGAATCATATTCTTTAGTATCATCTAAAAAGACATATTTTCAAAAAAAAAATTACATGAAAACTTTTTATCTTAATTCTATCCTCAATAATGTGAGCCATATTTCGTTAAGAGCCAAGGAATTAAATAATAATGTAAAAAAAATAACTAAATAAATAAACCAATTATAATGTCAGGTTTGAGAATAAGCAGAGCGTAATAATATTAAAAAAAAATTTACTTAATTAATGTTCTAAAGATGAAGGTACTCCTGAGCAAGGTGACAAGACAAGTGAGATGCCTGGAACAAAACAATAGTCTGAGCAACCAATTCGCCATATGGTTTTCTTTATCAAAAATTGCCTTTAATATGATTACATAGATCTTCATTAAAAGTTATATTATTTCTAAAGCTTAATTTATCGTTATAAAGCACTTCGTGTCTGTCACCCACTAGTGCAAAACTAAGGATACGCTAAGTTGTGTAAAGACTTATAGAATAGAAAACGAGGTAACAGATAAAAGTATAGGATCACACTGTGGCTCAAACACTCCACAGCAACCCGAACGGCTCAAGCACTCCGTCAGGTAAAAATAGGAAAGGGTCATGCCAGCGGCTCAAGCACTCCGCAGAGCAAATCCCAGGGTCACGCTAAACGGCTCAAGCACTCCGTAATAGCGATAAATAGGAATAAAGGATTGCGTAGCTCAGCTATCCTAAAGTTATACTATTTCGACCTGTATATTTTAATGAAATACTTAAGTGATTAAACGTAAAATCAGTCAAGATATAGTATTTGATATTTAGGAGAAAATGGAATGCTCAGTGAATAAACTCACCAATTGATAATTATCCAGGAATTATTATAAAGAACACAATTTCTAACACAATTCGGTTTTGTTTTTAGCTGCACGGACAAAGACACTCAGTTATGGACCACACACTACCCTTTATCAAGGCAGTCGTTATAAGGTCAAAGCAGCATCCGCAATTAAGGAAGGCATTACAAGTCCCGCGGCGTTTAACCAAAAGCCGATTAGATATAAATTCTCATTTTTTTGTAAAGGAAATTCAGAATATTGTTGTTAGCCGGAGGCTCTGCTCCATTTCAATTGTAAATAAATAGTTTTTAAAAACTTGTGTTAGTGTTAAATAAACTTAACTGGCGCTGCGAACAGGATACGTAGACGTTGGAAAAGGCATTCATAGCGAAAAACTTTGCCAACGGTGTATCTTAATACCTCACTACGTATCCAACGCACCGACAACGTTTTCTCCAAAGAAGAAAATTCCTCGTGAATCACTTCGCTCGAGAACGGCAAGCTCAACACCCTAGGATACCACCAACCCCTTCAAGAAAGCTGCTTGGAATCCTTCACCGAGAAGCCCCAATCAGCACGACTCCATCTTCGAGTGCGAAAAGAGAAAGTCACGGACAGAAGATTCCTGAGACCAGAGACAATGTTCATCGGTCTGATCTTCCTGTAAGTACCTTTCCAATTTCATAGTTATAAGTCCCGTCTTTCCCTAACAACGTATTCTCAAATAAAATAGGTATAAAAAAAAATAATTTTTTACATAGGTATTTAATTGTGAAATTATTTCAAATTAATTGCACCTATAAACGTTTATTTTATTAGTGAGAGTACGGTTAAAACCCGACTCCACGATATAATTTAAAATATTTCATGTCAAAAGACCTCGTAAATATTGAAATAATTCCAAGTTCTGCAAAAAGCAAAACAAAAAGTTTAAGAAAAAAACCTCTCGTCTCTCAAGACATACCTGTCGAGCTTATCACAACCTCGACTTCGCAAATAAATTTACCTGAATCGGCTATCGAAACAATTCGCTTAGAATTAGGTGAAATAAGTTTAAATTTAAATACTAATAACACATTAAAAATGGCTCTTTCAATCCAGGAGGTCTCTGAAATGTTGAAAACTCTTCCTACTTTTGGCCCTCACGACAATTTACCGCATTTTATCCAAAATATAGATAATGTGCTCGAAATATTTTCAAAGTTTCAACTGTCAGAATTTCAACATTCCTTTATTAAGTTAGGCATTTTAAATAAATTGCGCGGACAAGTTGTTGATGACGTATCGCAAGAACCTACCAATCATTGGCCTCAAATTAAAGCTGCTCTATTAAAATACTACGGTAATCACCAAAACGAGAACTTGTTATACGCCCAATTAAAAGGTTGTAGACAACACTTTAACGAAGACATCACGCAATTTTATCATAGAGTTGTTAAATGTAGGAACGCCTTAAATAATCACGCACAGCTATATTCCTCAAATATAACAGAAATTGAATGGAAAAGGTCACATATTGCTAAAATAACCTTAGAACAATTCACATTAGGTGTTAGAGACCCGTATTTCACCCTATTTACTTATATACCACCTGATACTATCGAGACAGCCCTCACTCGCTGCCACGAACACGACAACAGACAACATGCTCACAAGCAAATATTCGCGTACCAAAATTCAAGTTCCTTCTCGCAAAAAGTTCAACCAAAACCAGTACCAAAACAAAGCCTACCTCAACAAAACCCTCGACCTAACGTACAAAGCCCAAATACGAACCAAAATTCAAATCAAAGAACTTTCGGAGATATTAATAAACCATTACCACATAGACCTATGCAAAATAATTTTCAAAATTCAAACAATAATTTTGGAAGATCACAATTTTCTAATTACCAACAAAAAACCCCTCAAAATTACAAGCCAACGCCTATGTCTGTCTCAACTATAGCGTCAAAACCAAAAATCTATAACATAGAAAGTAACACACCTTTAGAAAACGAAACATCACAATCGCAAACAAATAATTATGAATATGAATATTACCAACACGAACCATATATAGACGTTTGTGACGGACAATTACAAGACACAGAAGATCAAGAAAATTTTATAATAGATGCCTCGAATCAACGAAACACCACATAATAAATATAGATTTAAATAATATTAACTCAAAACCTAAACTGCCATTTTTCTTTTTACCTGACATTAATTTAAAAATTTTAATAGACACCGGAGCTACAGATTCCGTTATTAACCCGAATCTTTTGCACCGTTTTAAAAAACATATATTTCTCGAACCTTTCGAATTAACAGGCTTACATCGCACAGTAAGATCCGACAAAAATCTTAAACTCAGACTGTTTGAAGAACTAGGTGTCAAAAATGAAATAAAAATTAGAGTAATTCCCTGGCACAAAAATTTTGATTTGCTAATTGGATCGCACGATCTTAAAAGATTAAAAGCTAATGTAGACTATGAAAATCAAATTTTAACTCTAAATAAAACTACAAGTATACCATTTTATTTTGAATTTAAATTAGACGAACAAATAAACTTTTTGTCTACCGAAAGAGACAAAATATTAATACCTACATCAATTGAAAATGGCCCTGTCTATATTCCAAGTATCAAAATTGACGAAAACCACACTATACCTGACTGTCTGACTATTACAAAAAATGGCATCTCCGAAATCCCATTTGAAAAATCACTTGACTCCCAAATTATATTTCCAAATCGCATACAGGTTATCCCTTGCGAATATTTTAATATCGAATCTAAAATTACGCAAGATAATAAAAAACTCGAATTTGCTAAATTAATACGCACTGACCATCTCAATCGTGAAGAAAGAGAAAAAGTAATCGACCTATGTCACAAATTTAAAAATGTTTTTTATCATGAAGACTGCGATCTGTCTTTCACATCGCACGTCAAACATAATATTAGAACTGTTGATAACCATCCCATATACACTAAATCCTTTAGACACCCTCAATCAATGCAAGAGGAAATCCAACGCCAAATTTCAAAATTGCTTAGAGATAAAATCATCAGACCCAGTATATCCCCTTACAGCTCACCTGTTTGGATTGTTCCAAAAAAGGTTGACGCATCTGGAAAAAAAAAGAGTATAGAATGGTAATTGATTACAGGAAACTTAACGAGGTAACTATCGAGGATAAATATCCCCTACCACAAATAGAGGAAATCCTTGATAATTTAGGTAAATGCACCTATTTTTCGACCCTTGACCTTGCCCAAGGTTTTCATCAAATTGAAATGGATCCTGAGTCCATTGAAAAAACTGCATTTAGCGTAAATAATGGCCATTACGAATATTTACGTATGCCGTTCGGCCTGAAAAACGCACCTGCAACTTTTCAACGTATGATGGACCAAGTTCTAAAAGAATTTCAGTACAAAATATGTTTCGTGTACATGGACGACATCGTTATCTTTTCAAAATCACTTCAAGAACATTTAATTCATTTAAAACAGATTTTTCAAAAATTGCAAAGTGTAAATCTAAAAATTCAATTAGATAAAAGCGAATTTCTTCGTAAAGAAGTCGCGTTTCTTGGACATGTAATTACACCTGAAGGTATTATCCCAAATCCAATTAAAATTGATTCAATCACGAAATTCCCCATCCCGAAAACAACAAAGGAAATAAAGTCATTCCTAGGCCTAGTAGGATATTATCGAAAATTTATACCAGGTTTTGCGAAATTAGTTCAACCTCTTACTAAATGTCTACGGAAAAATGAAAAAATCAATATATCTGATCATGACTATAAGCAAGCATTTGAAAATGCAAAAACATCTATAACAAACGCCCCCGTACTAATTTACCCAGACTTCGAAAAGGAATTCACGCTGACGACCGACGCAAGCAACGTCGCTATCGGTTCGGTACTCAGTCAGAACAACAGACCCGTTGCATACTATTCGCGCACATTAAATTCTGCGGAACGTAACTATAGCACTATCGAAAAAGAGTTATTGTCAATTGTCGATTCTGCAAAACATTTTAGGCCGTATTTATTTGGACGACAATTTACGATAGAAACCGATCACAACCCTCTCGTATGGCTTTCGAAATTAAAAGAACCAAACTCGCGTCTTGTTCGCTGGAAAATCAAACTGGAAGAATTCGATTTCGACATTAAATATCGTAAAGGTAAAGAAAATCACGTCGCCGATGCTCTCTCCAGAATAGAAATTAATGTAAACGAAACCGAATCTTTGATAGCCAATATTTCTGAAAATCCTCCCGTACTCGCCGATGACGAGATAGAACAACTGCTTTTGTCACCTAATAATTTACCGGAGTTTGAACCTGACGAACTCGGAGATCTACTTGGGCAGAATCAGATTGAAGATAATGACTTACCTATGGAAATTAGTTCAGTACATAACGATGATACCGGGCTTGTTATTCCAATAACTGAAAAATCGGTAAATACCTTTAAAAACCAATTAGTCATTCAAAAATGCGAAGGCCATGTCGAAAAACGAGTAATCACAATTTTTGAAAATAAGAAACGAATAACAATCTCCACCCCTAATACTAACGAATTATTTATGGATATGCTAATCCAGTCAATCTCACCAAACGATATAACATGTTTGCACATTCCGGACCCAGATTTTAGACAACAAGTACTTAGGTTACTGAAAAATAAATTCAATAAAAGAACAAAAATTGTAATTTCGTCCATTCTATTAACTGACATACTTGAAGCTGAAAAACAGGAACAGTATATTCATAACTACCATAACCAAACTCACAATGGTATTAACGAAACATACCTACACCTTTCAAAAAATGTTTATTTTCCTAAAATAAAAGACAAAATTACCACCATTATTAATCACTGTAATGTATGTCAGATGTCGAAATACGAACGTCAACCACTAAACCCACCTTTACAAGGCCCAATGATCTACAACAAACCCTTTGAAAACATTCATCTGGACATATTTCAGTATTTGAACATGAAGTTTTTAACAATTATAGACTCATTTTCAAAATACGCCCAGGCATACGCTCTAAAATCTGCAAATACTTTATGCACACTCCTAAAATTACGACATTTCTTCAGCCACTATCACATACCGAAAAGAATTGTATGCGACGGAGGCACAAATTTTAATAATACTCAGTTTAAAGAATTTTGCCAACTCTTTAACATAGAATTGCATTTTACCACCCCTCACAACCCGAACTCAAACTCACATATCGAACGATTCCACTCGACAATAATCGAGAAACTTAGAATAATTAACCTTAAGAACCCTAAAGAGACCCCAGATAGCCAGATGATTACAGCTACCTGGATATACAATCAGTCAATCCACTCCAGCACTGGCCACTCACCTTTTTCAGTTTTATATGGTCCCTATATGCAGGAAGTTGACTTTAGCTTAACCCCACAAAATTATCAAAATTATATAGAACAAAGAAGGCGAGAACTTTTACCGTTTTTAGAGCAGATAAAAACAAAAAATCAAGAAAAGGCACAAAGTGCACTTACGATGAGAAATCGCAATAGTCAAAATATTCCACCTCTACAATCAGGTCAAACTGTTTACCATAAATCAGCAGAAAAAACTAGGCTCCCAAAAAATGCACCTATTTACCAACGAGGTACTGTAATATCACAAAAAGACAAACAAGTTCAAATCGAAACCCTTAAAGGAACAATTACTACCCAACCATTAAAAAAATTAAAACCTATTAGAAAAACTGTTTCTTTGCAGGAACATCCTGACATGTCAAGCAATGATAAAAACTCCTTTCAAGACCCAAGGTTACTACCAGGAACCTCTAGGGACAGCGAAGACACTCAATTACTTCCATAAACTCTATTTTTCATACGACCTCATTCAATTGCGCGCAAATTTCGAAAACCTGTCAAATGGTACATTAACTCTAATTCACAAAACCAAACAACCGGAAATAATCCCAGTAATACAAAATAAACAATCACTACTAAACATCTTAACAAGAACAAAAAATTCGCTAAATAAAATTATACATTGTAGAAATAAAAGAGGCCTAATCAATGGCCTTGGATCCGTCGTCAAATTTATATCGGGAAATTTAGATCAAGAAGATCTTGAAAACATAAACCAAAATCTGGAAAAGCTTTTAAAGAATCAACAAAAGATAAATCAGAGGCTAACTCAAACTGCTACAATTCTCTCAAAATTGACAACCTCAATACGTATAGAATTTGACAACTTATATTCAAATCAAAAACAACTAGAAAAATCAATTAAAAATTATACGTACTACCTGGACTCAATGCTAATCATAAATTCGCAAAAAGAATTGCTACTTGAATTCGAAAACCGATTAAATTTACTGATTAGAACGATCACACTAACAAATCGAGAAATACCAAATTTAGAAATAATGGACCACAACGAACTTGAAATGATAGAGGACGAATTATTAAAACATTACTCAAGGTCAATGTTGCTCTCGTACGATGAAAATCACCCTTTTGAAATCCTAGGAAATTCAAAACTTGGAATTATCTCGGTAAACGACATTCTTTTAATGGTACTGAAAATACCTATTTTAAATCCAACTACTTATAATATTTCTAAAATCTACCCTATACCGAGTCCGACAAAAACCGTTTTAATCCCCCCTGCTACCTTTTACATACAATCCCCATTCGAAGACCGATGGACTGACACCTGTCGAAGAGCTAATAACATGTTTGTTTGCGAAAAACTATTAGCCACCCAGTGCAGTTTAAAAAACACTCTTCAGTGCACTACCGCGAAAACTAGTGACTTTGAAATATATAAAGAACTTTCCAACGGTCTCTTAACCAGTGTTAAAGACCGTAAATAAATAATAGAAAAGTGTCAAAACATTATTTCAAGACATTTTATTCTAGGAAATAATGTAATAAATTCGCCATGTTCGATTATTATAGACAACACGGAATATAATTTTAATAAAAAATCGAGTTTTACAGTTCCAAAGAGTTCTACCACACTCAAAGGTCTACCTCAATATAGCATCAACTTGGATCTTCACACCTTGACCAGCTGAGGAATCTCAAGGCCGATCTCCAACCCTTAACGCAAGAGACTGACCTACAAGGAATTGACTTGCATACTGGACACCTGTCCATAACCATTGTAATTATTATTATTCTCATAATCACGTCGATATTTCTCTGTTTGTACAGAAAAAGGATAAAAACCCTATTTTGTATGCCAAAAACCATAATCCAAGTTCCTGCCCAGAACTTCAAGGATCTTCAAGCCACCCTTGACGAGGACGCCAAGATCTAAGGATGGAGGAGTTATGGACCACACACTACCCTTTATCAAGGCAGTCGTTATAAGGTCAAAGCAGCATCCGCAATTAAGGAAGGCATTACAAGTCCCGCGGCGTTTAACCAAAAGCCGATTAGATATAAATTCTCATTTTTTTGTAAAGGAAATTCAGAATATTGTTGTTAGCCGGAGGCTCTGCTCCATTTCAATTGTAAATAAATAGTTTTTAAAAACTTGTGTTAGTGTTAAATAAACTTAACTCACTCCATAAATATAATGAATCGACCGGCATAGGGACTATTGGCTTCAGGCGTTTGTTTATAAAATATATGCCTGCTGGCATCATTTCTTTGCCTGGCCTGTGTATTTCATATTCAACCGGTCTTATCTTAATGGGGGTAGTGTCACCAGCGTCGCTGTGACAGCGGGCCCATAAATTAGACTAAGGAAATAAACTTACGTCTTACAATAAAAATTTAAATATATAATTTATTACTAGTTTTAAAAACATAAGAAAGGATAAGTAATTTTTTTAATATTGTAACGACATCAATTGTCGACAACTCGTTGACGTTATAGAATAAATAAGTCAACATTTCGACAATTATATACAACTGCTTCTAAAATCCTACCCTTTTTGGGTAATCACATACATACATTACATACCTATATGTACATGATGAACATATACATAGGTATGTGGAAACCATCCGTTTTAAGACAATAGTTCCTTCCTAAAGTGCCACTAGAGGTCGTGTATGTAACAAACGTCTGTAGTGTGAAAATAAATATAAATGTATATGTTATCAATATTATGCAATAATGTGAGATAAAGGAAAAAGTGATCATCATACGTCTCATAAGACGCAAAATATATAGTTAATTGACTGTTAGAAAAGTATAAAGAATACGGGCCACCAGAAATCACAGGCAAAACTATCAGTAATTATCCATTATACAAATGGTAATTTTTTGGTAATTATCCATTATACAAATATTCTCAGAGTACCTTGAATATTCAGATTATAGATGTCGCATGCTATATATGTATGTAATAAAAGACTACCAGCTTTCCTTTCGTTTCTTTTACTATTGTGTACGACTATCCTGATCCCGACATCTAGTGACAACTTGTTAAACAGTACGACTTCCAGATACCGATATTTGCAGGAATCTTTACATTGATATCTGAAAAGTACCTACTATTTATTTTTTATCATAGATTATGAATAAATGTGATCCGATTACCTATTTTTATTGTGATATAACTGATATAGTTTACTGTTTTAATTTTCAAAGGTTCAGAAGATGATGAAATGAAACAGTATTTATATTTCTATGAAAGCATCCTATATGAGATTATATTTATTTCAATGTACATATTTCAAACTTTATATGCATACCGAATCCAGTTTAAGATCATCTTGATGTGTGAAGTGAAATTTTATTAAAAATTTACGTAATTAAAAAATAAAATAAACAGATTTAAAACCTTAAAACGGACTTTTCCGCGCGTAGATCATCTCTATCTCGAAATTGAGTGACCGAGAAAAAATAAACCAACACATAAATGCAGAATATCTGTTTTATGCGACAGTTTTACTTTTTTCAAATAGTCCACCCTCGTGCTTTCTCGTGACCACTGAACAGGGTGGGGTGTGTCCTATCCACCTCAAAATCAATAGATATCGTCTGGTAGACGTCCCTAATCAGAATCAGTTCAAACCCGATAGATCCGACACTATTTAATTGAGTAATCGTGCTAACAAAAAAAATTCTCAAATAGTCCACCATTGTCCTTTCTCATGACCCATGCACATGGTAGAGTGTGTTTTATCCACCTCAAATCAATATTCTGATCCCCGATCAGAATTAGCCAAAATCCGATCGATCCGACACGATTTAGTTGAGTTATCGTGCTAACAAAAAAAATTTCTCAAATAGACCCAAGGGAGGGGGTGGTGTGTGCTGTGCACCTCAAAATCAATAGATGTCATCTGAGAGACGTCCCCGATCAGGATCAATCAAATCCCGATCGATCCGACACAATTTAGTTGAGTTATCGTGCTAACAAGAAATTTTAATGCCGACGACAACGACGAGACACGCATAGCAAACATTTTTTTAAAACCATTTTTTTTTTTGGTTTTTAGGCCGAAAAATTAAAAATAAACCCAAAAAAAAATTTGGTTTTTTTCACTTTTTACACGATTACATTACTTTTCCGCTAGTATAGTGGAGTGCGGAAAAGTAATAATGAAGATTATCAACTGCATTAAATTAAATATGTTAATGCTTATGCACATTTAAAATTTGAAAGAATCCTATTAAGAATAGTGAAGAAAATATTTGTATATTTTATTTGTACAATGTTTTATATTATTATGATAATTTCTTATTTTAACTTTGTTTATAAGGTTATTTAATTATTATGTTGTATGTATAGCCAAGTTGATGGATGTAGTACCCCGCCCACTTTAAGTCAAAGCGTCAGTCGTCAAGTCATAACTGGTTAAAACAAATCTGATATGGAAGCGGTCTAACTTTTAAATTTTTGCGATACTTAATTATAACACTCTGTCTGACAAATGTAGCTGAAACCATAAACGCATCCGAACCTCTTGTAGTCCCGATCGTCCACTATTTAGCACAAAAAGATCAGATAACTTCCTTAGACGCTACATGGGCCGACAGTCTCATTTGTCAAGCGGTTTATTAAACTAAAAAATGATGGAAATATAGGGTGGTCCAAATATAATGCACGATGTTAATTGTGAGGCACACCTTAACGTCAAACTTATTGCCCAACTTAATTTGACATTTCTTTGTTTCAATGTTTGACAAATTCAACCATGGAGAGGTACACAATTGAGCAGCGCGTTAAGATTATTGAAGCCTTTTACGAAAATGGGCGTTCAAATCAAAATACATTTCGTGTACTTCGTGACTTTTTTGGTCAGCATAATCGATCAAATGTGTCCACAATCGGGAGAATTGTGCGCAAATTTCAGCAAACCGGGTCTGTAGGAAATGTGAAAACACCTGTGCATGCTCGCCCAGTTCGTACTGCGGAAAACATCGCTGTTGTTCGCGATAGTGTAGCACTGTAGCAGAAGAGCCGTCAACCTCGACTCGTCGTCGTGCCCAACAATTGAACTTCTCACGAACATGAGATGAATAAAAATTTGAATTTACACGCGTACAGGGCTCAATTTACTCAAGAACTGAAGCCTACTGACCATTTCAAGCGTCGTCAATACGCCGAATGGTTGATTGAACAGACAGAAATGAATGGTGACTTTACAAAGAAAATCATCTTCAGCGACGAGGCACACATTCACCTCAGTGGATTCGTTAACAAGCAGAATTGCCGCATTTGGGCAAATGAGAATCCACGAGTGATTGTTGAAAAGCCGATGCATCCACAAAGAGTGACTGTTTGGTGCGGTTTATGGGCTGGCGGCGTCATCGGGCCGTACTTCTTCGAAAATGAGGTCGGCCAAGCAGTTACCGTGAATGGTGTTCGCTATCGCGAGATGATAACGGACTTCTTGTGGCCAGAAATTGAGGATATGGACCTGGACGATATGTGGTTCCAACAGGATGGTGCCACTTGCCACACAGCCAACGAAACAATGCCACTGTGTTATCTCACGTCGTGGCGATGTTAATTGGCCGCCACGATCATGTGATTTGACACCGTTGGACTTCTTTCTTTGAGGATATTTAAAAGAAAAAGTGTACGTCAATAAGCCAAGAACAATTCAAGAGCTAAAGGATGAGATAATTCGGCACATTAACGACATGGAACCTCAATTATGTCTCAGAGTCATTGAAAATATGGACCATCGGATAGAGGTATGCCACCGAAGCCGTGGCGAGCATTTGGCCGATATTTTGTTTCACACATAATTGTCATAGATCTTTCTATCATAATAAAAAATATTAAGATAATTCTCTGAAAACTTTTTGTTTTATTTACAATTAACATCGTGCGTTTTGGTTGAACCACTTTTTAGAATAACAGTCGATGATAATCCGTAGGTAAAATATTTTTTCCAATGAAAATGTCCACCAAAACTGATATTTACTTATGATTGCAATCCGGACAATTTTTAACATTTTAGAAACCTATGTAATGTACTTGAAATATTAAAAAACAATGGTAGCCTCAAAACAGTCAAGATATCTGCTATTAATACAAATGTATGCAAGTGTTTCTCTCTAGTACTATATCCAGATTTGAATATTACAATTTTCTGCTAAATTAACAAATAAAAAAATTCATAGTGGTCCAAGATTAAATAAAACACTAATATGATGCATAAAAATATATAACACATAATATCTTCTGGAACGATCACATCATAGTTAAATAGTCAAAACATAATATTTTTATAACGATTTTGCTTGTGTATTTATTTCTTAATTATTTACTATAGCCATTTCGTCTATTATTTTTTGATTCATTTACCGCTAATGGCTTAGAGAAATTCTTGATTATTTATAATTCGTAGGCCAAATTTAAGCATAGATCATGAAAGAGGAAGTGTGAAAAGGGACGTAAACTATCCTTGAACTATTTCTCAAGAAAACCGCTACGTAGTTTTTTTTTTATTTATTTATTTAAGCTAAATTAGTACTTTTATATTCCGATAATAAAATCTTATCGATTGCATCCACTGCGTGATTTTCTTTTATTTAAACAATCTTTTGAAACGACAAGATTGTTTTTTTAAAACCGCGATGGCAATTATTTTTCTTAACTTTATTTGCTATACAGGGCGAGTAAAATTTGATACTTCAAGAGGGTACCTATTTTTCCCAAGAGATGAACAAGAAGTAATTATGACTTTGGTGTGGTAGAGTCATTGCATGATTTTTTTAGTGAAAACTGAATGGCATATGTCGTTTTCGTATGTACATTGTATGCCTTTATTCGTTTGATGATAGTGAAAAACAAAGAAGTGACTAAAGGCATAATCAAATCGGAACTATTCAATATGAAACAGTACGCAGATATACTACTACTAAGCTCTAGCCCTATCGCCATGTTTTATCGATAAGTCATCACCGCTATCAACAATTTCTTGATACTTTCGAGGCATGTTTTCTACTGAATCTCTCCATACATATATGATGTTTATATAGTGCCACATGTTACATTCCAGTCGAATTTCCTACAAATATGAACATTGTTAATTATGTTTATATACCTATTTTATTATATACCTATTTCATTATATACCTACCAATTTTATACCTTTAATATTCTGTTTTGTTAAATATAGAATTAAGTAAGATTTTTATTCATCTGTGCACCCAAACTATGAACGTCCTAATTACTAAAATGCAGACATAATATGTTTATTTGTTCCAATGATATATACAGGGTGAGTCGGGAGGAACGGACCAAACTCAAGGAGTGTATTGTACGCGTGAAAATAATATAAAAAAACTTAAATGTTGTTATTCGATTTTTATTTATTTTCAAGTTATAGCGTAATTAAAAATAAACAAAATTTCATACATTAACGTTTTGGTAATCATAGCGTTATAAATGTTCAAAAATACCGCCATTCACCTCTAAACATTTTTTGCTTCTTCTGCGAAGGGCGCCTGTAGCTCTACTGATTGAGTCATGTCTTTGTTTAAGATCAGCTGCAGCATTTCTAATACGTTGAATTAGTGCATCCCGAGTCTCCACTTTTACTTTATACACTTCATCTTTGAACCAGCCCCATAAACAATAATCTAGTTCCGTGAGGTCTGGAGATCTTGGAGGCCAACTAATAGGACCATCGCGACCAATCTAACGCCCAGCATACCTCTCGCCCAAATGTTCCTTGACCTGACGAGCGAAATGTGCAGGTGCTTCATCGTGCTGATAGTACATTTGCATTATGATGTTCAAACGAACATCCTCTAATAGTCTGTGTAATTCATTCTCTACAAAAATTAAGTAGTTGTCTCCTGTGAGGCGATTCTCCAAAATGAAAGGGCAACTTAAATAACCATCGACCATACCACACCACACCACACGTTTACAGAAAACTTATGTTGAAAGTTACTTTCGACTGTTGCGTGGGGATTTCGATATGACCCATTTCGATGATAGTTGTGAGTATTATCAATGCCGTCACGGGTACATGTTGCTTGTAGGTGCTGTACGCTGTACTCTCTGATAAATGATCTCATGGTATGGATGTAAGTTTTGCTGGTGGAGTGTGTTTGTTACTTTTGTTTGTGGAATGCCCAATTGGATACTAATTCTCGAGAGCTGATTTAGCTGATAACATTTTTAATTACGCTATAACTTGAAAACAAGCTTGTGCTTCATACATAATCAAGCATTTTCGATACAATTAGCATCAGGCGAATGTGATGGCCAGTCCAACTATATTGTAGCAGCTTAATGGGAAATGTCTTCGAAACTTCTTTTGCAAATTTTTTTTTTGTTAATGTTAAAATAAAATAGAATGAAAAAATCGACTTGTAGAAATATGTTTATATATTCCTACAGAAACGCACAAAAAAAGATTGGACTTCAAATACAATTCAATTAATTGTATAAAATATTGCATAAAGTACTAAGAATAAAAAATAGTAAAGTTATGCCGTAAAAAGTGTGTTCGATAATGTAGACATTGCTGCTAAAAGAATGTCGCTGTTAGACAAGGTTTTTTTATAGAACACCCTATATATTCTTTATTATAAAATTAACCCTAATGCTATAATTTTGGCGCCTAAATCTAATAACTCATAACACTTATGGCTTAAATGAATATATAAGGGGTTACATTTATATAAAAACGCAAACGTGTGTAAGATAGTAATTCTCAAAACCGAGATGATCTTTCTAAAAGCTCGTCATCTCGATTAAGTACCCACTAACAATAAATTGAATCTAAGATGTTAATCACCCATGTTCTCACAAGAACTATAAAAAACGTCACTAGGTATACGTCTGTAGAGATAATAATATGTCAGTCAGTCAAGTTCATTCTCTCTTGAAAAATCATTTTAAGTTTGACAAATCATATGATATTCAGATGTATGTAGAACAGAAACTGATCGAATAGAAATCGATTATGATTGATTACAGGTATGTATGTATATATGTATGTAGAACTTCTAGATATGTGTAGATGTGTAGAAAAGAAGAGGCAGCTGCTATCAAGGAAAGTCAAGAGATATTTCGAAACCTTCAATTTGAAGCAGATTTTCAAACTATTCATAATTGTTACAAGAATAAGAAACAAATGAAGGCAATAGAAAAATTACATAATCTTTTGTTGTCGTTAGTGGAGTCACTGCAAAGAATGGATGCTGTACACACACAGATCGATGATTTAAGTAACGCAAAAGGCAATAGTATTGTAGCAGAGTTTGGCACAGTTTAAAAAAAGATTCAGAATTTACCAGATAAAAACAAATGTATTAATATATAGTGTTTCTGCGCCTACAGATCCGTTACACAATTACAACGATTATTTTAATTATGCCAAAATTAGACGACTAAATGTCGAACTGTCCTTCTCTTCTTATAAGAACATTTTTACACCTGTAGAAACATATCTAAGGCTGCAAATGTTTAACATATGTAGATAATCCAGATAATGCTATTGAGGCGGGTAAGTATTATACAGTGCCGTATAAAATATAACGTATAACCAGGTATCTGTTTTATTACTTAGAATTACTTATTTTGATTTTGATTATTATAAAACATCGAAGGTAGCGCCTCTGGTGGCTGATGAAACAAGCGGCTCTAAATTAATTAATGAAGGATATCTTAAACTTGTGTATGCAAACTTATCAGGTAGTCATAAAAAACTGGAGGAGACAAGCACGAAGGCTAAAAAAGGAGTCATAGAGCCAGTTCGCAAAACATATAATACTTTTTGTTTTCATTACAAACAACAGAGTCCTGTCGTTTGTAACGAAAACTTCGGTTCGCTTAATGAGGAGAGGTATCCCTCTCGCATACAGCTCGTCAAGAATAGGAACAAGTCTCAAAACTGCTCTATTGGACCGTCCACGAGGTGCGCAGTAAATAGCCTGGTCTTTACTCAGTCGAATTGAGACCTTTGCACAGTGAATATAGATGAATATATATATTGAATGTGAATATACACAGAGTTCGATCTGGCCGCGCATAAAGTGCATCCTTATCCCTCCGAATGCTGAAACCCTTGGTACGACGGAAATAGGTAGTACGCGGTCTACGTACCAGCATATGCAACCACCCTTTTCCATGATTAATTTTCACTCATATAGCTTCATATACAGTCAATAATAGAAAAGACTGTGAGATTCTCAGTGTATGCGTAGAAGAAAGAGTGAGGCAGCAACTAAGGTTGTACTAAACATATCTAGATTTCTAATAAACTAGGTACACTAAAAAACTAACGTATACACTAAAGAGCACAATGATCTGCTTTATCACATCACTGAACTAACTCAAAGGGATTGATTCTCGTGAGTCTTCTTGTTAATCCTGCGTTGTCAAGGAGTTGAATCGCCTCGACGTTGACATGTTGGAGGAATCGTCGTTCATAACTCTTGGCAACCTTGGATCTGGCTTGTTCAACAATATCCATACCCAGGTCCCGATGGAGGTTATTGTTTCAGTGTACCAAGGTGCATCTACGATGTTCTTTAACACATTATTCTGAAACTTTTGAATGGTTTGTACATTGGTCTGACTGGCACAGCCCCACAGCTGAATTCCATAGGTCCATATCGGTTTAAGTATATGTTTATATAACATACGCTTATTATTAATAGTTAGAATGGAGTTTCTTCCAATAAACCAATACATTTGTCTATATTTAATCTATATTTAAGCTCTTCTTTTATCTCTTTGATATGAATTTTCCAGCGTAGCCTAGCATCAAGGGTAATAATACCAAGATATATTTATTTGTATTTAAAAATGGGATTTGTTTATCGTTTATGTTTATGGGTATACGTTGACAGCTCTATTTGTATAGATCTATTTGTAAAGTTAGGTAATACAGACTTTGATTCATTTAATTTCATTCTCCACTTTTTTGCCCAATTGTTAATTTTCTTGACTGATATCTGCAATTAGCAACAGTATCATCTGCAAACGTTGCTATGGTGTCACTTTCTAGTCTAGGAATATCACTTGTGTACAAAAAGCATAGGACAGGCCCTAGTAGACTTCCTTACCTGCATTAATTGTCTTAATCTCATAAGCTCTTTCTTGCTTAAATCTAAAATGTCTTTCTTGAGGTGTAGGATTCCAAAATATCAGAAAACTGTTTAGGCAGATACATCTTCATTTTATATTTTAGACCTTTATGGCAAACTTTATCGAAACCTGTGTCATATCAAGGAAGATTGTAGATAGACTTTTTTTCTTCTAGTGATATTTGTATTATATTTGAAATTCTGTGAATTTGATCAATAGTGGAATGTCTTTCTCTGAACCCAGATTGATGTGATGGTGTCAGATTATGTTCCTCTATGATTGGTTTTAGTCGTTTTAATTAAAGTTTTTCGAATAGTTTCGATAATATAACCTGCATATATTATAGAAATTGGCCTATAGGAGTTAACTTCATGTGGTGGTTTGCCAGATTTAGGGATCATTATGACCTCTGTTACCTTTCGCATCAATGGTACATACCTTAGGTAAGATTCCAATGGTAAGATGTGTCAGTTTAACGATTGCTTTTCTGGGTAGCTGTTTCAGGATTTCTCCACTAATCAGATCAAATCCAGGCGCTTTCTTTATGTATATTTTCATTAGTCTCTTTAATGACTTCTCTGAGGGTGGTTAGATTAATCTTGACATCACTTTCATTTGGTCGAAATGTATTTTATAGGTAAATTGCAAATCCGTCAGCGTTTTCTCGCCCGCTTACCATTTTTCATTCCTATTAGAGGGATTTACATGATAGGTCTTTTTAATCTTTTAGTAGCTTTCCATAGTGAATGGCCAGTGAACACAAAACATGGGCGAAACATTGGCATTTTATTATTTATGTAGTGAAACAATATCATTTTGAAAGCACAAGTCTATTCCTACAAGTGAACTCCTACTGTCCTACAGAACACGTCGTACCTTCGTGAATGGGATAGCCGTGATAGGACAAGTCATTACAAAAAGAGAATCTAGCAAGAACATAAATCACCAGAAAATAAGAATGTCATGAATGCTCCATTTGTTGAGCCCCAGAAAATATGTTTGCCCCCTTTGCACATCAAGCTTGGGTTAGTGAAAAATTTCGTCAAAGGTGTGGATAGAACTGACCGTGAATTTGCAAATTTGAGGAATAAGTTCCCCAATATCTGGATCCTAAAATAAAAGAAGATTTATTTCTTGGATCCCAGATCAGACAGCTGTTTCGTGATCAAGAATTCGATGAGGAACTAAATAGAATTGAAAAAGCAGCATGGTCTTTTAACGGGATCTACAACGGCTTTTTGGGAAATCGTAAACTAGAAAATTACGTGGAAAACCAGAAAATTACCTGGAGATTATAAACAATCTATTGGTCACATATAAAGTCATGGAATGCAACATGAACCTAAACACATGTACATTTTGCACTAAGACTTTTTCCTAAAAAATCTTGGAGCCGTCAGTGATGAATATAGTGAAATATTTCATCAGGACATTTTAGACATGGAGAAGCGACACCAAGACAAATGGGGCTCCGCTATGTTGGCAGACTATTGTTGGACTCTAAAGAGAGATGTGTTTGATGCAAAAATCATATATCTGTATATTTTTCAAGTAAATTTATCACTTTGTCTTTGTACATTATTCATCGATAAATAATATATACCTTCGCAAAGTTTAATCGCATTGCTTCTAAACCCTGCCAGATAAAAAAAAATCTGAAAACAGAATTGACATGAGTGTAAAACGTGCTACAGAGTTCATCTACTTTAGCTGGTAGAGCAAAAAAGAATACACGAAGCACAAAAATTAAGATATATAAGAAATTCAAAAATTCTTATGTGATATTCAAAGGGCTGAAACTTGGAGAAAAATAGTTGCAGAGCAAAAAAAAAAGCAAATTGAAGTTCCAAGTGTAAGACGTAAGTTTATTTCCTTAGTCTAATTTATAGGCCCGCTGTCGCAGCGACACTGGTGACACCACCCCCATTAAGATAAGACCGGTTGAATATGAAATACACAGGCCAGGCAAAGAAATGATGCCAGCAGGCATAGATTTTGTAAACAAACGCCTGAAGCCAATAGTCCCTACGTCGGTCGATTTATTATGTATGTAGAGTGCCTTTGTGCGTGTAGCTAAAAACAAAACTGAATTGTGTTAAAAATTGTGTTCTTTATAATAATTCCTGGATAATCATCAATTGGTGAGTTTATTCACTGAACATTCCATTTTCTCCTAAATATCAATTACTATATCTTGACTGAATTACGTTTAATCACTTAGGTATTTCATTAAAATATACAGATCGAATTAGTATAACTTTAGGATAGCTGAGCTACGCAATCCTTTATTCCTATGTATCGCTATTACGGAGTGCTTGAGCCGTTTAGCGTGACCCTGGGATTTGCTCTGCGGAGTGCTTGAGCCGCTAGCATAACCCTTTCCCTATTTTTACCTGACGGAGTGCTTGAGCCGTTCGGGTTGCTGTGGAGTGTTTGAGCCACAGTGCATCCTATATTTTTATCCGTTACCTCGCTTTCTATTATATAAGTATTTGCACAACTTAGTGTAGTTTTGCACGATAAATTAAGCTTTAGGAATAATAAAAATTTTAATGAAGATTTATGTAATTATATTAAAGGCAATTTTTGATAAAAAAAAAACCATATGGCGAATTGGTTGCTCAGACTATTGTTTTGTTCCAGGTATTTCACTTGTCTTGTCACCTTGCTCAGGAGTACCTTCATCTTTAGAACATTAATTAAGTAAATTTTTTTTGAATATTATTACTCTCTGCTTATTCTCAAACCTGACATTATAATTTGTTTATTTATTTTTTTTACATTATTATTTAATTCCTTGGCTCTTAACGAAATATGGCTCACACAAGTTTCTAGTTTTGAGATCTTGAGTTCAATCTCCTTTACCATCAGCAGTTTTTGAGGAATCATAAGACAACCGTTGCAAAAATAATCCAAATTTTTGCTTGCTTTTCGAAAGGTTCACGGACTATAATAAATATTTTTCAGTGATTTCATCATAAATATTTTTTAGCTAACTTTATCCTCTTTAATTTGAGTGGTCTAAAAGCTTTGTCCCATTATTTTTCGTTGAGTTACAGTCATTCAAAATAAAAGTCAGTTTTGATTTGGTAATTAATTACTCCAGTAATAATGGTCGTACAGAAAATTCAAGTAGGATTTTAAAAACTGCAAAGTATTATTTACAAATCTTAGTTATTGGTTTTTGATGATAAAAAGAATTCAGTGTGAGAACGTTGATTGAAAGAGAGGTAAAATATTTCGTATTTAGGGATATTCGCTTAACTTAGCATAACTTTGCAAATAATGGATAGACTAAAGATGTGACTGTTCCTTTTCAACCTCAAAGTATCCCAAAGAAACCCTGAAGATTTCAAGCACTTCATTGTGTTCGGGATAATTGAATTTGTAGTAAATCTATATTTTTTTATTAAAAAACATTAATTATTGTAAGAAAAAAATAAAAAAAAAACTAACTTTTTTGCTTTGAACGACGATAACCAGCGAAAAATCTTTGTACAAGGCTTTTATATCACTCAAATTGAAGAGGATAAAGTTATCTAAAAAAGCTTTAAAATGAAATAAATGAAAAAAATTTATTGAAAAAATCCGTCGACCTGTTGAAATGCAAGCAAAAATTTGGAAACGTTTTTTCCGATGGTTTTCTTATGATTACTCAAAAACTGCGGATGGTAAAAATTTTTGAACTCAAGATTTGAAAACTTGGAGCTTCAATTTTATTTTTTTAAATTGCTCTGAGACTATTTTTCTCCTACAGCCCTTTGAAAGGCACTTAAAAATTTAGAACTTTTTTACATCGTTTAATGTTTGTGCCTAATATAAAATTATTCTTCAGTGTTATTGGTAAAATTAAAAAAAGACGAACGTGAAACAGAAAAATTAAAATCCAAATGGGTCTTAAAATTTGTGCCGTTTTGTTGTCATTTATATTTTCTTGTTCAGGTTTCCTGCAAATACAAATGGTACAATTAAACGCGGGGGATCCCTTATCTACCAAAGGGTGGAATCGGTGCCAAATACCACCAGGGGATTCCCAGATACCCGATTTTCTCACATAAAACTTCGGCCAATCGCAACGCAATTCAGTCTCAGAGTAACATACGTTTACTATCTACGATAGAGGTGCGACTTGTCGAACCTTCGCGGTTGATTGACAACAGTTTTCTTATTCTAATCGCTAAGGTCCACGTTATAACAGCCCAATAATGGACCGCAATAACGAAAATAACTACGCGAATCAAAAAAACTACAATCATCCCTCCTATTGGAGCTCCAGAGGCATGGAAAAACCAAAAGATTGGCAAGGTATTTTTCGAAAATTCGATCGATTTGATCGTTGGTAACTGCTCGAGTTTTTGTTGCAGCCAAAAAGAGTTATTCAAGTCTGTCGAAAGAGGAGCAAGATAATAGATCGAGACAAATGAACCCCAATCATAATTCCTATCACAGTGCAAGGGGATACAAATAGTGGGATATTAAGGGTGAGTCATGTCAATAATTTTTATGCTATTAAAAGCTACATATAGATACAGTACGAGTACGAGTACCTACGAATACTTATATTGGTGAAAATTACAGTTTTTTTTTTATTTTAGATTCAATTAAAAATATGTATGACGGTTATGTGTATTTGATTTTTAAGTGGAAGATTAGAGGTTTCTATTTCTGAAACTTCTGAGCTCCGCCTTTTATTTAATAATTATTCTTAATATTCTGTGAAAATGGTTTTTGATATAAGGCAATAAAATAATAATTATTAGATAATAATAGACAACAGACTAGGGTTGCCACCTTTTATTTAAGCAAATAAAGTATTTTTATTATTAAACGTAGGAAAAAAAGTACGTTGTATAAAAATAAAGTATTATTTATTTTACTTTATTATTTTGTTTAAAAACGTATTTTTTTATTACTTTTAGCAATATTCAACAAATAATGAATTTCTGACACGTTTAATTATTATACGCGATAAATTCAAAGTACCATTAAATTTAAAATATGTATAATACGGATAGATAGACTGGAGATCTATTAAATATAAAAACAAAACAAATTAAAAATTAATGTCATCTAATTTTTTTTTCTCATAAATCCATTCAGATTGCTTTTGCAAATTCCTAAGATATAGTAACTTAAAAGTATCCATATTTTTGGCAACAATAATCAAATACTCTTTTAAAATACCAATATAATATAATATCATTTATTTTCAATAATACTTGTAATATATCATGACATTATATTAATTATTGAGGCAAGTTTAAGCATTTTGAATCATTTAAAAAAATTATGTCCATATTCACGAATATGATATTTTAAAAGTTATGATTCTCCGTCGAATATATAAACAACAAATGCTATTGGTAATGTTCATTAGTTAATCAAATATACTTTATTGTTACGTATATAAATATTGTAATAGGATTATTGATTTCAATATTTCAAAAGTATTTAAAACGAGTTAATATTGAAATTGGTTTTTTTTTTTATTTTTAAGGAGAAGTAATGAGTGTAATTAAATATACGGTCAATGTTATGTTTCATTTTTTACAATATATTACTTCAAATAAAACAGTATTTACGAATAGAAGTACAGTTTTTAAAACTAATAATGATAAGCTAAAGATTTCTTGAGCCGATGTAACTTTTATATCGGTTTGTCGATTTCTTAATGAATAAAAATTATTAAATACTTTATACAACTAATTTAAGTAATTCGAGCTATCCTACAATCGGTAGTACATTTTTGTTACCACCGGGTGGCCAAAAAATAAGCCGCGCCTCCACCAAGATTCCCAATACGCAAAATTACGATCAACTTTTTTGATCTTTTACTAATTTACGTAAAACAAATCCTAGAAAAATCAAACAATGTGAAATAAAATATTTTCGCGTACTTTATTGGTCTCGTAAAGTATAGAGTATAGTTGCCCGAAATGACGTACAATACTTTATTATAAAGTACGGATGGCAACCCTAGACTCTTTCTTCTACGCATACACAGAGAATCTCGCACTTTTCCTATTCTTGACGAGCTGTACGTGTATAAGTACAATTAAAATTAGAAAATCCAGAAAGTTTGTTTTACTAAAACTTCATATACAAAAATGCCATAACATTTTGTTGTACAAAAATGTATTTTTTACGTCTTAAAAGCGTTTTACAAATTCTCACAAAATATTTAAGCAATTTCAAACAGTTTAAATTTTATAAAGTTTGCTAAAGTAAAAAGTGTATATTGAAACATCTTAAAAACAACCTTTAATTTGATTTTCAGCTTTTCAAACCGTTTTAAGTTAAAAAAAATCTAATAGGGTTTATATTATGTACACTCATACCTAAAAATGTTTCATGTTTCTGTGAATCCCAGAGGTGAGGTGGGATTCACGGGCAACTGCGATGTCGGAATTTTATTTTAGTTGATAAATTAAATCAATGTTGTGTATCTCTGAAGAACACAACGGAAATGAGTAAAACAACTACTAAGTTTTATACCATTATATTAAATATAGTGATATAAAACTTAGTACCCAGTTGTTTTACTCATTTCCGTCACAGAATAACGGCTTCCTCGATTAATTTCTATCTCTGAAGAATGTACATATATTCCTAGTTAATTTGTGAAAGAGATTATAATTAATACGAATATATTTTCTACATCTAACGATACGTTAAAAATTATTTTATATTAATTTATTTGGCTTTTATGTTAATTTACTGTGCTCGCGTGTAATAATTCAATAGGCCCTTAAAAAAGCACGAAATGTGTTTCGAATAATTCATCCCCTTTCATCGAATATAACTTTACTATTAAATTATTTGCTAATCTAATCCGGCAATTATGTAATCGTTCCGAAAATCTAGGGATATATACAAATATTCTTAATTTTGTTTGCATTCTGAACGACCATACATATAATTTAGACCAGAAAAAGTATTTTCAGTAAAAATTCAAACAGTAATAGTTTGTTACAATACCACACATTATTATAACACATCTTATATGTATATTTATTTATTAGCAATATATACAGTGCTTTCGAAAAATAATGAATAAGTTCGTTGAAAATTCAAGAAATACCTTTTGGGGAAAACTCTCGAACCCGTCAAATTTTATTTTTAATTGCGCATTCTTTAAAATATAATTTATACAGGGTGACGTGTAGGAGGTACGCGTCGTTGATATTTTTTAACGGCATTAACAGCAGTAATGATTACATTAGCGTGAGTGCAGGTTAGATAAAAAAAATTAAGAAAAACGATTTTGCAATTTTAAAATACTAAATTTAATGATAAATGATTATTTAAAAAATCAACTACATAAATTAAATGTTCAAATTGTTCACATGAATAATTAAAAAATTATTCATGACGTCATACCTCCTACACGAATCACCCTGTATGTATTAATTTTATTTTAAAGATTCGTAACTGACAATAAAATTTCACGGGTCCGACAGTTTTTCCCAAAAGTTATTCCTTAAATTTTTAACGAATTTATTCATTGTTTTACAAAAACATTGTATAATTAAACAATTCATTCCACTAAATAACATTTATGTTTGGTTTCTCGTAAAGGGAACCTAGAAACGCTGGTATATAATACATTTTCTGGCGCAAAACTGTAAACTGGAGTAAAGATACTGTGTATTTATGATTTACTTTTATGTAGAAAAATGTAGAATGATATTATACGATCTGATCTTTAGGATCAAGTACTCATAAGATTTTCTTCGCTATAAATCTCTTGAAATAAAATATTTGCATTTATTACACTTTTTTGATACGTAAAAGTGGTAAAAGGACAAGTACGAATATTAGTTTTAAAAATATACCAGTTTAATCATATGTATATAAAAATGGTAAAAGGACAAAAGAGTACATCTATTATTACAATTATATTATTATTATAGGAGCATTATTATATCATACAAGCCTTCATGCTTTTTAAACTTCAAAAAACCTAAAATGGTATCTATTTCTTAGTTATTTATTTTAGATAAGCTATAATTTTATCCATTATGAGCTAATAACTATTACAAATAATTTGTTGGTTATGATAGTTATAATTTTCTTTATCTTTTTCCTAAAAATTGGCTTTTTTTATCTAAGGAAATGAACTCAAAAGGCTTTGATTTAATTTCATTTTTGCTTTTTCAGAGCCTGTTTTAATTTTGAATAAATTGTATAAATTTTGCGCGTGAAAATGTATTCCTGTAGGCGATGAAAGAAAACGCAAATTAATTCTAATTATTTCGAAATGTCATTTCGGTTGATGAATTATCATCAAACTATGTATGGTTAGAAAGAAATATCCCTAAATCAGAGAAAATTATATTATATGAAACATGATTGATCTCTAGGATAAAATACTCAAAAATAAAGTGTTTTTTTCACCATATGTTTCTTTAATTAAAATAATTACAATTAAAATGCTTATGTCATATGCAAAAGTGGAAGAAGTACAAGAAATGTATTTTCAAAGTCACAAAGTTGTATATACTTATTTCTCTTGTATATATTATTATCATAAACACATATAATATCTATGTACATACAAAATTATTGTGGTACACTAAACATTTTAACTATTATAATAAAATCAGTCAGAATTCATAAGAAAATATGATGATTATCAGGAAATATATTCAACCATTATTTAACGAGCGGTGTATTTGAGAATTTTTCATTATGTACTGTGTACAAAAGGCAAAAATAAAATTCCAAAATGAGAAACTCAGAAAAAAATTATTCTACCAATATTCGATATTCAGGAAATGGATTCTTCAATTTTGCGTCAATAAATGTAAATTCCAAAATTGGGATTAATTAAAAATCACTCAAATTTTATACTCAAAAATCAAATAAAAGGCTTGGGATGTTGGGATTTTAAAAATATTTTAAGATTAAAATATTACGATTATTATATTACCTACCTAAAAATATATTTCGTGTTTCGGTGATGGATGGTGAGAGGCGATAAGGGATTCCCAAATCAACTTCCAACTTTTATTTCAAGTGATAAAAGTGATACATCAAATGGCTATACAAAAGTTATCCTTAAGCCACAGTAAGTTGATTTATAACTGGAGTGAAAGTCACATTTTTTTTTATTACAATTGATAAAACATATTTTCTATGCATATCTGGGGGATTCCCAAATCAACTTCCAACTTTTATTTCAAGTGATAAATGTGATCCATCAAATGCCTATAAAAAAGTAATCCTTAGGCCATAGTAAGTTGATTTATAACTGTAGTAAAAGTTACATTTTTTTTTTCATTACAATTGATGAACATATTTTCTATGCATATCTGGGGGATTCCCAAAGCAACTTCCCACTTTTATTTCAAGTGATAAATGTGATCCATCAAATGCCTATAAAAAGTAATCCTTAGGCCACAGTAAGTTGATTTATAACTGGAGTAAAGTTATATTTTCTTTATTACAATTGATAAACATATTTTCTATGCATATTTGGGGGATTCCCAAATCAACTTCCAACATTTATTTCAAGTGATAAATGTGATACATCAAATGCCTATAAAAAAGTAATCCTTAGGCCACAGCAAGTTGATTTATAATGGAGTAAAAGTTACATTTTTTTATTACAATTGATGAACATATTTTCTATGCATATATTTCCAAAATCGTTTACTGTTCACAGCTAGTTGCTTTATTACATTTTAACTTTTACGTCATAAATATATAATTTACACATGCCTTAATAAATAGCCCTTTGTAGCTTGAACCATTCAGCCGAAGAATAATCAAACAATTATTGAGCTCTGTCAGCTTATTTTAGAGCTATAGTATTTTGAATTGGACTTAATTTTGTATGTAGACATCTTTAAAAATTATACATATACTACAATTACGTTGAAAATACTTCATATTTAATTCATATGTATTTAAAGAAAATTCAATGAAAATGATTTTATGATTTCACCAGATATACAGTTTGTTCCAAAAGTCAGAAGAATAAATAACTTTTTTTTATTTGGCATATCTTTACCAAAACACAAAATAACTTCGTGTTTATTAACAGTGTTGTCTTAATATCAAGACGGTGCGGTGTGTAATTAATAAGAACTGGGTAAATTCAAAATATCAATTGAGTAGTTTTCGCGCTTTTCTGAAAAAAAAAATAACCGACATTCTCTTTCGTTAATTTTAAGGTACCCTTTAGATATATTGTCAAATTTATAAACTAGAATATACATACATATATGTATACAAACCAGTTATATAAGTCTGTCGATATATTGTAACACGTTTCTCCGATTTATTTTTTTATACTTGAATACCTCACAAAATAAAGTCAATGGAAACAATGAAGGGTTTCCTGGAAAAACTACAATAAGATTTATTTTTGTAAGTAAGCAATATTATCTCAAAAAAAGGTAAATATTTTTAGAATACAAAGGCAATACGTTTTATTAGACAAAGAGAAACAAACATGGAACTTTTTTGTCAAAAAAAATCTAAAAAAAAAGTAAAAAAATCCAATTTATTTTAAAATACTTTTGACAGGTGTTGTTTTTTCGGGAGAGCCCTGAATTGTCATGTCGAAAAGTTTAAAATCTAACCTAAATAAGCATTTTTAATTTTAGATAGATTAATGCAAATATCATAATATGTATATTTAATCACAAATTGTCTCTTCTTTTACAGGAGGATGAATCTATTATCTATCAGCCATAAGCAGGAGTGATATGGGTGATATGTGATTGTTACTCGATTGTATTAATGTAATTTTGTATTTTTTTATTTAATAGTTATGGTATATATTATAAATATATTTTTATAAAATGTCTGTAGCACTTTTATCTAGAATACATTTGAGTGAGAACCAGAGGAGGCATAAAACTGCATTTAAGAAAAGTCCATTCCTTGATGGACTTGCATAGCAAACAGGTCAACAAGCCGACGCACTTTCGTACAACTATACAACTTTCGTACAACTATAGAGTTCTACTTAACAAATGCAGTATGTCATTTCAATAATTTCAATAAAAATGTATGTCAAAAGTAAGAGATATATGTATTTTTTAATAATTTTCCTTTCTTTTTATAACATTTATCAAAAATTCTTTAATATCGAAAAATTCAGCAGCATACGTTTATATTTTTTGTTTATAATCAAATCTTTGTTTGCCATAGATTTTTTATAATTGAATTCAAATTAATATTTTACGTAATTGAAATTTTCATTATTTATTATTTCAAAAATAATTTGATACGCCGGATTCTTTGGAAATGAGGCTTTAAAAATAGCACTTCAAGATATAGTATTACGTATACAGTAATTTGGAAATAGATAACATGTTATTTCAAAAGAAGATAAAATAAACACACGTTCCTAAGAATATTTTTTAGTTAAATAAAATTTTTGTTTACACTTTTTTTTAGAATATTCATTAATTTTAGCATATCTTTAATAATATTATAATTGCTGCAATTCACAATATTACCAGACAAAAGGGAAACTTTTGGCCAAGAAAACTTTATTTTCACGAATATTTAAGAGTCGATTTTGAGTACATGTGTACATTACTGCTCGTGATGCTGAAAATAGCATTACTTTTTCTTGATTGGCTCCAGTTTGTGAAATAAACAAACATGATAAATATTAATGTAAAGTAAGAAAAACAAAATAAAATAAGCAATTTCTCTTGTTTTGATTTTTTTTTATATATGAAATCTAACAATAAATAAAGAATAATTGATGCAGAAAATATTAAAAACTATAAAATGTTTTATTGTACGATTTTCTTTTATATTTTTGCTGTGACCGCAGTGACAGCGACAAAGGTGGGCACGGGTGGGCGAGCGCCCAGGCAAAATCCGTTTCGCCCAACCAGTCGCCCAAGCTCTTATAATACCACTATATCACATTCGCACATAAAATAATATATTTAACGCCCTCGCCCACCCTAGATATTTCCTGCCTATTTTCGTCCAACCGCAAAATAATGCTAGCTGGCACCGCCACTGTGTGAACGGTCCCTCTGCAGACTCCAAAAGTAATCGGCCATCATAATATGATGATCTCACCTTCCTTGAAACTTTTCCATTATTCGGATATCCTGATAAAACCGTTCACCTTGTTTCTCACTATAATCTCTAAGGGTATAAGGAAATTTATCTAAATGACTATGCAAAAATGTAATTTAATGCTCATATTGGCTCCCAATTTTTAAAACATTTTAGTATCTTATGTACTAGTTCTTATTTGTCTTGTGATTGCCCAAAAAATTTTAAATTACAGATACATAACTAAACCATGCATCAGTGGCGGCTGGTCAGGGGTGGCAGGGTGGGCAGTGCCCACCCAGCTGTTTCCTAGAAGAAGAGGAACACACAGTTCCAAAGTTCGTTATTTATCGTTTATAGAAATTAGTGAAGATATAATTATGTAATATGTAATTAATTAAATACAATATATATTACATAACAACAATAATACAATGAACAATTCTGATTATATATATATATATATATATATATATATATATATATATATATATATATATATATATATATATATATATACTAATACTAACAGCGCATCCGTGGTGGAAAATTGCAGTGCAAGTAAGTGCAGCAATTCACTCTTCTAACCGTGGAACAGTTATCGTGGTTATGCCTAGCGTGGTGGGTGCTGGGCTAGGTGAGCAGCCACGCCTTTCTGGCTTTGTACATACGAGTCAGCGCAAGTGCATTGCATAAACAAAAAGTTATATTTATTGCTTTAATAAATAAATACAAGTAAATAAGTGTCTACCAAGATTAGTTTTAAAATTAATATTGATATTATTGACATAGGTATACATCCCTTGAAAGTTTAAATTATTTCACAATATATAGAAACATGGGAATCTGGAATATAAAATTAAATAGACAGTAAACACATGAATAGAATTAATTAATTAATAGAATTACGAATGATTTGATTGATTTGAAGGCAAAACCAAAATTATGCACGTGTAAACTACATGAAAAAATTTGAAACACGGGCACAGCTTACTCGAGTCTCGAGTAAGCTGTGACACAGGTGGGCTAGACCACCCTGCTGAAGAAGCCTTCGGCAAAGCGGGGAAGGAATCGAGAATCTCCGATCAATCCGATCTCCGTATTCCCGAGTTCAGTTTTCAGAAACGTTGTAGAACCTTGTTTATCTTATTGTCAGCGAGGTCTGTACTCTTTAGACACTGTATTTGTTTTATTATTAATTAAAATTATTTTGGTTATTAAAGTATTAGAAAATGTGTAAATATAAAAATTATGTAGCATTCATAAGAGTCTGTACTAGTTTTATCCAATTTTAGTGCTATGCATTTTCAACCTGAAAGCTGAAAGAATTTTAAATCTTAACATATACTTGTACAGTGACTAACATAGAGTGATGAGTCAAAGTTTTTTTACTATATTTTACTTCATTATTTTGCACTACATAACCTACTAATAGTTAGTTGTTGCCCACCCATGACAAATCACCACGAGCCGCCACTGCCATGCAGCAGATTCTATAACGATCATAAATATGTATGTATATGTGTTAAAATTTGTATATTTTACTAATTTTCGATTTTCTGGGCCGTCAAAAATTCTTGCTTTTAATTTTTCCATACTCAGTGCTGGTAATGCCTGGCTAATGCATTTAAGACACTCACCTGACTTGTCCAATACTTTTACAAATTATTTCATTACACCCAGTTTGATGTGACGAGCTGGCAGTATTATTTTTTCTCTCTTTATTAATGGCTCATGAACGATGTTAGCTTTTCCAACGGTCATAGCGTCTCTGAAAGGCCAAACAGTTAAAAAGCGCCATAAACAGAGATGACAAGGGTATTTGGTATATCTACTTCGATGGCAATCGACACAAACAAACCACTAGTGCTGAAAATAAGCAGTCTCAGGAGTCTCCATTATTTTAACAAATGTAGTAAATCTAGCTATAGACATAATGTGGAATTAGGATCCTCGAGTACTCAGAAAGCGATCTTATATTTATGGCAATATAAAACAATTTTTTTTGTTCCCAAGTGTTATCAATATGTTCCCTTATATTAAATAGGAAAACGTTTCATACTTTTATCAAACATGCTTTCAGAAACAAGTGGGAAATATTGCACAATTTCATGACATTTCATAACATTTTTTATGTATATATCTATCCTTGCATTTGGTAAACAAAAGGAAGGATATGAATTTTATTCGTCTCTTGGGACACCATATTTAATTAAAAATAATCTCTCTTTTTTAAAATAGCTCTCTTCATGTTTTATATTCCCGTTCAAGTCAGGAAACTGCGTTTTAAATAAAAATAATTGGGATTCACCGAGAAAAACAGTAATGAAGATATCGGGGAATCCCCAAAATGTGTGTTGTGTGTTGAAATATTTTATTTAATTTTGAAAATAATTCAGCTGTATTGAAATCGAGCTATAGATAGAGCTGTATTTAATAAATACAGCTGTATTTAATAAATACAGCTCCATCACATTAAATACTATTCAATTTATTAAAATAACATCATATTTACGAGGTCAGATATTGCCTGATATATGTTTCGATACCAAATAAAACGTACAGTCGAAAACAATTTCCGATTCCATTTAACCTAGTTTTTATTTCAACTTCATATATTTTCAAATAACGAGGATGGTTTGTAAACGATATTTGGGACACATTGTATATAGGTGTGATGCTACATCTAATCCGGACTACCCTTTAATTGCATACGTGATCCACCCATCTAAAATAAAAACCTAAAACATTAGTATCTGCTCGAAAATATTAAATAAGTAACACATTAACCGTTAACAGAATACGGTAATTTATAAAAAATATTGTTAATATGAAATATCATCATACTCTAACGTTTTATATTGTTTATTAATACACAAATACCACGTTCGATAAATGAATGGCTACTTCCTGGGATTTATTCAAGTAAACTTAGCTGAGCCATCGGGGATTCCCCTAAATTTATGTATAAATTATATACATTTCGACAAAAATACAAATTATTTCCTTCATTAAATCTAAGAATTAATTATATGAAAAATTTCACAACAATATTATTTAGTAAATCACTTCATATTTTATTTTTTCGATAAGATGAAATTTAAAGCATTCTAGCATATAGAAGAATTATGTAGATGCGCCATTGTAGTATTAATTCTAGAATTATGTTAAATTTTGAAATTATTACGCAGACGATGAATTTTTAAATTATTTCTTTTTATAATATGACTTATAATAAAAATGTATCACTGAAAAAACGTTTTACCTTCGCCGAAAAAAAGAGGGAGCAATTTAGGAAAGTTAAGGATGGTTTCTTAAAGATTATAGTGAACCAATCAGGTTCAAAAACGTGTACATAGTTGGAAAAGATTTTTGATTCTCATTCGAACTATAACGAACTTGGGTTGTAAAGGATTTTTTGGGGATATGATGTATGTATCTACTATATGTAATTGTATATCTAATTTAGATTAATATCCTTTCTACTTTATACACATAACCTAAAATGGGACGCTAAATATGTTCACAAATGTACAATACAATTTCATAAAAAGTACACGAATCATGAACAGAATACTAAATTTTATTACAAAAAAAAAATAATAATAAAGAATCATATGAAACACATATTCTCATATTTTATGTAGCTCATAGATGTACAAATAACGGGTCAATGAATAAAGACCTGCGGTCTGAGGTTTACTCAACCTATCACTCGACTGCGTTGTCGGGGATTCCCCAAAATTTGTATAAAAATTACGCATATTTCCAAATAACCCAAAAATAAATGTCATAATAGTGCGCCTATGTTTTAACATCATACTATATACGAATTTAAGCTATAGAATAACTTATAAGAGTATTACAACACAGACTATATGTGTTAATAGCTGCTTAATAGTGGACTGTAGTTGTGGTTTGTTGGGTAATAGACAACTAATACTGAATTTACCAGAATCACTTTAATAACAATAACTATTGAAAAATGTACAAACAACTCTTAACTCTCACAACAGGCTTCACAGCGTTCAAAAAAAACATAATGATGAACAAGAATGAATGCCGGCTTGGCCGTAATTTCGTTAGATGGCGCGTAGGCAATAAATAAAGCTCTTTCGGCTGCTTTAGGAGCTAACAATATGCAAACCCACTGCATGAAGCATAAAACACGAACTATCGATGAATCTGTACCTGTTACAATTTTTAATTTATATCGGGTTGAAATACAATCTACAGTAAAAATATATCACTATAATTTACAATGGAAAAGTTATTAAATTTCAATGAATAAAATAAAGAGTGCAATTTAGGAAAAAACTGATTGTGAGAGTGGTTTCTTAATAAAGGATTAGAACTACGAATCAGGTTCAAAATATGTGGCCAGAAAAATGTTCCATTCCATTTAAACTAATTTTTTGGTTCGGCTTTTTCTTTTCGATTAACGGAAATAGTTTGTAAAAGACAAGTTGGAATATGTTATATGTATATAATCGTGATTTATATCTAATCTGGGCTACCCTTCAAATGCCCCTACTTTATCTAATATAAAATAAAACACTAGATATATGAATGAAAATATAATATATGTAAATGGCGCATGAACCATTAACAGAATACCACAATTGATAAAAATATTGTTAATATGAACTATATCTACATGTTTTACCTACATTGATACGCAAATAACGCGTTCAATAAATTGAGAACCGCTTCCTGGGATTTACTCAAGTAATATCCTGACAGCCATCGGGGATTCCCCTATATTTGTATGTAAATTACATATACCCATTTCGAGAAACATTCAGAATTATCTACTTAATTAATTAAAAAAAAATCGATCACGTGTATTTCGCAACAATTTTATTTATTAAGTCACAGTGATGTTTAAAATGTAGGCGGGGTTCTGGTTCTGGTATAGAAGACGTTCTCCGCAATAATCTTCAATTTGTGTTTAGAATTTCGTCTGATAAGTTTGCCAATACATCACTGGAAAAAGATAAGAAAAGTACTCAATTGGCTGCATCTGCCTAGCAGATATGACACAAAAGCATAGAAGTGAGACACACGTAACCTACATTTTTGAACTAAACTACACACATTTAGACTGTAGAATAATGTAGAGTCTTATAAAAATACTACTGCATACAAACACAAACACCTTGTATAATAAACGATTACTCAGAATGGACTATCGATGAATCTATACCTATCTTATGATTTTGAACTACATTTTCTCTTTTTAAAATTTATAGAAAAAAATATCATTATAATTCATAATGAAAAAAGCAGTTCAATGTCAGTGAAAAAAAATAAGGGGTGTAACTTGGCAAAAAGTTGGGGATAGTTTCTAAAGGGTTATGTTATAACCATAAACCAGATGTAAAATGAGCGGTCGGGAAAAAGTTTTGGATTCCATTCAGACTATAGCAGGGATAGTTTAGAGGACATTTTTAGAGACACTGTACGAGTACATATATATGTAGGTGTGATTGTATATCGAACTTGGATTTCCTACTAATTTATACTTTATGTACTCATCTAAAATAGAACATTAAATATGTTTAAAAAAATAGAACATCATAAAAGAACGCGCAAACCATTCACAGAATACCGTACTTTAAATAAAAGAAATGGTAATATGAAATACATACATATTCTGATATTTTACGTCGTTTATACAAATATACAAATAATAATTAATCATTTAATAAAGATCTGCTTCCTGGGGTTTACTCAAGATACCATTTGGCTACACTATCGGGGATTCCCCAATGTTTGTATATAAATTATACATAATTAAATTTAAAAAATTGTTAGAAGAATTCTAGAATTTGTTCGTTAAAAGATAGTTGTTTGTTAAAAGATGCGAAAATGGTATCTGGAGTACAGAGGGATAGATGGCGCTGCTGTAGTATTAATTCTCGAATTATGTTTAGAATTTAGTGTGATCAATTTTTTACACATCACGAGGAAAAAGTAACACGAGGCCTAAGTTAGCTGTTATCTGTTCTAGCTGAATCTGTTTAGAAAAGTACGTTAAGTTATAAAAGAAATAACGCAACAGCGCCACCTACATTTTAATACCAGAAACTTAAACTGTAGAATAAAATAGAGTATTATAAAAAGCCACCTCTATGCAAAGTAACAGGGTCTTTGCATAGAGGCATAAGAGAATAAAACAACGGACTACGTACCTGTTACAAATTTTCTCATTATTTCTTTTTATAATACAATCAACAATAATATAACAAAGACAATACGTCGTGCAATGTAGAAAATAATTTAGGATGGTTACTTAAGGGTTACAGCCACCTACCAGATTTAAAACATATAGTCAGAAAGAGATTCCAATCAAGCTAAAACGGAGAAAAGGATTATAAAGGTAATATTTGGAGACACTGCTAACCAAATTTCTACTTTATAGAATCTAAAATAGAACACTAAGTGTATGCGAAAAAATATAATATAAAATAGCACACGAACCATTAACAGAATACTGGCATTTCATAAAAATAAAACGTTAATATGAAACACCTACTTATTCTGACATTTACGTCATTTTTACACGTGCGCATAAGGTGGTCAGTAAATAATAATCTGCTTTCTGTACTTTACTCAAGATCACCTGGCTGCGCTATCGGGGATCCCCCAAAGTCTGTATGCTGTATTTCGACAGAAAAACCGAATTTCTTGCCATTGATCATATGTAAAATTTTGCTAGAATAATATTTATTAATCGACTCTTCTTTTTTCGTTTGAAAAAAAAACAGTTTAAAGTATTTTGAAAAGTACTACCCTGAATTTTTTACTTTATCGGCAAAATCTCAAATAGGACACTAAATATGTTCTAGAAAATAGAATATAATAAAAAATCGTCTGAACTATTAGAAGAGTACCGCATTTTATAAAATAAAATAACAATGATATTAATTTGAAACACATGTATCTATTCTATGAGATTTTACATCACCTATAGGAACAATGTTAATAAAGATCTTCTTGGGGTTTACTCGAGACATCGCATCGCTGCATTATCGGGGATTCCCCAAATTTTGTAAATAAATTATGCAGATTTCAATAGAACACAATTTTTTTTACCTAATTATATTTTTTTTAAATCGATCAGATGTAAAAATGTTGCTACAATAGTATTTATTAACTCTAGATTTTCATTAAATTATATTTAAAGTACATATTTGAAAAGATATGCGAAATTCTTAAAAGGGGATGTTTGGTATAAACGAATAAACAACACATTCACTTCACAAAAACAATTTTACTCGCGTCTGTAAACAATGGCAATATTAATACTTATTCCACAAGGAATCGTATGAGAAGTCCCGCTCGCTCGTCTCGTCTTCTCTATCCCGTGGACGTGACTCTCGTCCCCACCGTCCTCTCCCTTTGTAGCCTCTGTGGAAACACCCTGTCAGCAGTTTTGGTCCACAGTGGCGGAGAGGAGTTGCTTACATTCTGGTGCAAACGTATAGGTGGCGCCACTATATATCTAATGCCACAATAAATATTAAACATGATAATGGAATTACAGTTAATATTTATATTTACCATAAGTTTGAACACGCCACTGGGAAAAAGTAAAGGAAGGCCTAGGTTAGCTATCTAAGCTATCTCTGTTCTGACTATATCTGCGAACGTAGTAGACTAAAAAACTCAAAAATAATAAATTACAGTATTATAAAAACATCTCGATGAATCCATACCCTACATATGTATGTATTATACGATTTTTAATTTATTTCTTTTTATAATACAATTTGTAATAAGAATATTTCGCTATAATTTATAATGAAAAACTATTCTACTAGCAAAAAACAGTGTAATCTATAAAAAAGTTAAGTTATGTATATAAGAATTACATACAATCATCAAGTGCAGTCTTGTAAAGAAATTTTTGGAATCACTGTATTACAAGTGTGATTGTATATCGAATTTGGACACCCAAATTCCTAATTTATCCACCCAATTTAACTAATAACATCGCATTTTCGTGTGCAAATAACACGCGCGATAAGAAAAATATTTCCTGGGATTTACTCATGATATGTGACACTTGGCCGCGCTGTCAGGGATTCCCCAAAGTTTGCGTATAAATAAGCGAACGCGCCACGGCCTTCTCTAGCAGTATATCGGCCAAAGCCTCAGCAGCAGCTCAGTCTTAGCCAGCTTCACATTAAAGGTTTCTGAGAAAATGGACAACAACAGAGCCAATCAACTCAATCCTAACAACTCTGCATATTGGACAAGCAGAGGATACTCGGACAGGCCGACAAATTGGTTGGGTGAGTATTAAACAGTTTTTATATCATAGAAAAATTTGCATTCATATTGAATAGCTCCATGTATGCATGTACATATGTATGTAAATAGAAAGAGAACATTTAAATGAAATACATTCAGTCGTCATAAAGTTTCACATAATATTCATAATTTTGGGACTAAATGATTTTGAAAAGTACATATTTTTTCGTGTTTGGGTTGTGACGTCATCATGGCATTATTTAAATTGCTACACCCTCTTTTTTTAACAAAAAATTCTTAAGTTTTTCAAGTACAGCTAGGATACGTATTAAGGGTTGCCTATTTACCGTTTATAAGATAAAAAAAATATATAGTTATACTAAAAATAAAAGTGCCTCACAAGTACATACATATGTAATATAGGCAATGAACTCTAAAGTTTGGTTTTCAGTTCATTGAATGTATCAGTGAATCTCGTATCTGGTACTGCAGTGGCGTACATATAAATTTTGTTCGGGGTGGCCAGTAATAAAACAAGCTATTTTTTTTCTCTTTCTCTCTATTGTTTATTCGTACATGAAAATTTTATTATTAATTACTACATAGAAATAGGTACGAAATTAAGAAGAGAATAACAAAAAGTAAATAATGATTTTTTCAGTATAAAATTGTGTCATCACAAAGTCAAGAACTTTTAAGAATTCTCGAATTCTCTCTGAAAATGAGCAGATTTGATTCTTTTTAAACTTAATTTCTGGTTTTATACAATGGATTATGAGATTATACCTACAATAAATTTATTAACATAGAAAATTATTCGTCTGATATGTTTTTATTATTTTGTGAATATAAAAAATTTTCTCATCGATTAAAAAGAAAAACAAGTATTCAAATGCCTGGAAAAAAAGTAATCAAATGTTCATACGGATTTTTTTTATTACTACTTCATCCTAATTGACTATAATCAATAATTGTTAAAAGAAAATCTAGAAACATGATTTATATCATAGCAATTAATTAGTTTTAACTTATGTGTATCAATTATTTTTAATTTAAACTATTAGTGTTTATTTTATTATTTGGTTAGATTATTTTTAAATCTATAGTTATTTAAAATATTTTAAAAATGACTATTATTAAGATGGAAAATTATGAATTTTATCTTTGAAAGCAACAAAGTTTATTAGGTTTTTATTATTCATAGATAAATTTCTTATTATTGAAATCACAATTAATTTGCTTTTCCTTGCTTTTTCGAATTAACAGAAAAAAAAATATTTGAACCCTAATGACTTGGTGGATTGAAAATCTACAAATTGCCTCAAGTAATAGGAGTGTTAATATTAGAAATGAATTCATTATATTGTATAATGCTACAGAACCAATCAATTCACATATGATTCAGCATTGAAAGCAGTTACTTTTGAATAAAGAAATTCTGATAAATATGATCGAGGTGTCTGCAAATCAATTAAATTCAGAATAATTTTCAGTGTTATGTGACAGAGACAAAATTCTATTTAATATATCTTGTTTTCGTTGAAAATTATTTAGTAGGTCAGTAGGTCGATTTTTAAGCTCCAACGCTTCTATCGTTATATAATAGACAATGGTTAGGTTCATTTAGATTTTCTTCGAGCTTTATTACCTAAAAGTAACTCCATTCGATGTCTGAGTTTGACACCCTCAAATTGGGATACTCTGTATGCTGTTTAACAAATAGTCCTGTATTGTTTTTTATCTCATCTTTCCAGATGTTTTTTTGGGTCTACTGGATTTAGTTACGATATTATCTCCAGCCGACCGCGATAATCGTTCCAACCAACTGAACCCCAATAACGATGTTTACTGGAAATCAAGAGGATCGAGCAAACCATAGGATACTGTTTCCTTCCACTTTGTTCGGCCATCCATTACCCTTGGATTTTTATGTACTATATTTATGTTAAATGTAACTTCTGCTTAAGTGCCATATCTCTATTTTAGAACATGTAGCCCAAACCACATTTTAAGAAATATCCAATTTGGCCAGGTTTTAAATTTGTTCAGATTATAAAGTTATCAGTCAGGGAGAACGTGATTTATAAATTATATAAAATTGCTGTTACGATTTTTTTTTATTTTTAAATAGGCCTCAATGAAACTATTATGTTACCTTCCATATAACAATCTATTATAACTTAGCTTCTATTATAATATATTATTAGATATAGCCTTATTGGATATTTCTTAAAATTTAGTTTGGGTTCCATGCCCTAAACCAGAGATATGGCACTTTGTCTATGTTGAAATTGAGTGTAATTTTACTCCAAAAATAAATTTTTGTTAGTAAAGTTTATAACAATATTTTTTTAATGCCTATAAACCGAAATGATGGACAAATACCTGAGAAAAAGCAAGATATGAAACCTTTCCATTTAAAAACTTATTAAAAAATATATTGCTAAAGATTTTAAAACTAAAATATATGTAGAACATTTCCTGGTGCACTATATAGATCCTTACAATGGATCTTAACACAAGTACTAATATTTTCAATGAAAGAAAAAAATAATTTAAAGAACCTGATTGGACTTGCAAGTGACGTTCAAACATAAACAAGAATTATTTATAGATTTATACCAAAACACAAAAATTAACCAAAAACACTTAATTTTTCTACATAATCTCCCCCTTTGTTTACATATTTTCCCAGCTAATTGAAATCCCAGAAAATCCATACAAGCGTAAGAAATATAGACAAATTCAGTGGTGCCTTCAGTGTTCTCTTACAATTAGATCCAGAGATTCTCTAGGCATGTACGAACTTCGAAATTATTATTAACCTGAGTTCGAAAAACCCTTTTGGGTTTTACGAGAAAATTGACAGTTTCCCATTAAAAAAGGAGATTGTTATCATGTCCCAAATGGGCATTTAGATCGTATTCGATATAACTTCTGTTGATTTTGAGCCTTTCGTATTTTAGGAAAAATTACCTTGCTATATACATAGTATGGATTTCGGGATTAAAGTACAGGGACAGAAACTAAAAATGCTGAGATTCGCGGATGACATAGCAGTATTAGCATCTAGTAAGGAGGAATTAGAATCAGCATTGAACGAAATGGAGGCAGTGTTGACAGAGGAATACGGAATGAGGGTGAATAAAAACAAAACTAAAGTGTTAGTGTGCAGAGGGCGCGAGAGCAGAGCAAAAACGAAAGTACAAATTAATAATGAAAGATTGGAGGAAGTTAAAGACTTCACTTATTTAGGAAGTAAAATAAATTGGGATGGAAGAAGCGATAAAGACATAAGACAAAGAATAGCGCAGGGTCGAGTAGCTTTTAACAAAAAGAAAGCACTTTTATGCTCAGGGGTAATAAACTTAGAAACAAGGAAGAGATTTTTGAAAACATATGTATGCAGCACGGCACTATACGGTTGCGAAACCTGGACGGTAGGGGAAGCAAGTACGAAGAAATTAGAAGCTTTTGAGATGTGGTGTTACCGAAGAATGATGAAAATACCGTGGACTGATAGGGTTAGAAACGAAGAAGTATTGGAGAAAGTCGGCGAGAAAAGAAGTATGTGAAAAAACTTAAAGAAGAGAAGAGATAGAATGGTAGGCCACTTGCTGAGACATGGGGGAATAGTCCGCGATATTTTGGAGGCAGAAATAGGAGTGAAGAAAGGCGGAGGTAGGCCTAGATTAGACTACTGCTCGCAAATAGTAAGGGATGTTGGGTGTAGCACAATTAGCGAAATGCGTAGGTTAGCACAAGATAGGAGAAGCTGGAGGTTAGCGTCCAACCAGTCTTAGGACTGATGATATCATGATGATGATATATAGTCCATCGATTTTGTTCTCCACAAAAAAACTTTCTCTCGAGAAGAATTCTCAAAAAATTCATACACGCGTAAGAAAGATAGACAAATTGAGTGGTGCCTTCGGATTTCTCTTAGGTACATATGAATTTTCGAAGATGTTACTTAGATCCCGAAGTTCAAAAAATTGTTTTGGGTTTTACGAGAAAGCCAACAATTTCTCATTAAAAGGGAGATTGTTCTCGTGTTTAGGAGGGCCATTTACATCGTATGCGATGCAATTTGCTTCAATTTTGATACTTTTGTATTTTCGACAAAAAAACATTTTCTCCAGAAAACATATCAAAAAATTCGTACACACGTAAGAAAGATGAACAAATTCAGTAACGCCTTCAGATTTTTTTGGATACAAAGGATTTCGAGATAAATATGAATTTTGAAGTTACTTTGAACTGCAAGCCCGAAAAAACTTTTTCGGTTTTACAAGAAAACCGATAGTTTCGCATAAAAACCCAGACTGCTATCGTGTCCCCGAGGTCCATATACATTGTATTCGATAGAATTTGCCTCGATTTTGAAACTTTCGTATTTTCGACAAAATTGCTTTGCTACAAGTCCATCGATTTTGTTGCACAAAGAAACATTCTCTCGAGAAAAAACCTCAACAAGTTCATACACACGTAAGAAAGACACAGAAATTCGATTGTGCCTTCGGATTTCTCTAGGTACATATGATCCACACGTTCTCTAGGTACATATGAATATCTAAGTTGTTACTTTGAGCCTGAAGTTTAAAAAAAATTTTTGAGTTTTACGAGAAGTCCAACAGTTTTCCATTAAACGAAAGAATGATATCGTGCTCAAAAGGTCCATTTATATCGTATTCGATGTGATTTGCGTCGATTTTCAACCTTTCGTATTTTAGACAAAATTACTTTGCTATAGTCCATCGATTTTGTTCCACAAAAAAACGTTTTCTCGAGAAAAGAATCTCAAAAAATTCATACACGCATATGAGAGATAGATAGACAAATTTAGTGTTGTCTTCGGATTTGCCTTAAATCCAGACATTCTCTAGGTACATATGAATTTCGAAATTGTTATGTTAAACTTTTGGGGTTTTACGAGAAAATCGACAGTTCTCCATTAAAAGGGAGACTGTTATCGTCTTCAGGAGGGTCATTTACATCGCATTCGATGCCATTTTCGTCGGTTTTAAGCCTTTCTTATTTTAGACAAAATTTCCTTGCTGTAGTCCGATTTTGTTCCACAAAAAAAAACGTTCTCTCGAGAAAAAACCTCAAGAAATATGTACATGCGTAAGAAAGCTAGACAAATTCAGTAGTACCTTCGGATTTCCCTTAAATCCAGAGATTCTCTAGGTACGTATGAATTTGGATGTTTCTTACTGTACTTACATGATTCTTACACCTCTTTTTCAAATCTTTTAAACTTATCAGATGTTCCTTGGAACTTTAAATTACCGCATACAGCAAAAGTATTTATTATTATATTATATTATATAGGTTTGGGCCTCATCAGCCACTGATCGCATGGGTAGTCCCTTGGCGATCCCCTCTTATCCGGGTCATTATCCAAAAATGCTATCCCACAAAAGGAGCAATTTAGGCACGTCTCCCGCCTTAAGCCTCGCCTCCTCTAGGATAACAGGGGTCCCTAATATAAGATACCTCTTCTCCTCCAGTGCGGGGCAGGTGTAAAGAAGATGAACCGAGGTTTCCTCGTCTTCTTTACAGTGTCTGCAGGCCGGGCTATCAATCAGCCTCAGCTTGTGCTTATATGCATTCAGACTACTATGGTGGCCCGTTATGATTCCCACCAGGGTTCTGGCTTTGTGCCTATTCAATTTAATGAATTCTTGGGCCCATTTCTCAATCTGAGTATTCGATGAAGAGTTTGGTTATTCGACAACCCGTTACTCCTCTCCATCTTTTATTGTGCTGGTCTCTTGCCCAGCCGTTGATGTGGTCTCTGATCAGATTCCGACTTATTCCCACTGCAGGTTCTGGTCCATAGAGGTTTTCCCTGGTCCCTAGTCTGGCAAGGTCATCTGTAATTAGATTTCCCTTAATGCCATTATGCCCAGGTATCCATAAGAGTTCCACCGGTCCCTTCCCTGCCAAGTGGTTCAATGCTTCATAGCAACTATAGACCAGCTTCGACTTTGTCGTTGCTGAATTTTCAGGGCTACCAACGCCGCCCTGCTATCCGAGCAGATACATACCTTCTCCTGGGTCCGATTTTGGTCGGCCCCCAGAACACCGTATGTAATTCCAACTAGCTCGGCCTGGAGAGCGGTAGTGTATTTGCCCAAAGGGAAGGTTTTACCAATCCCGTCGCGTCACAGCAAAAGTAAAAGAATACAAAAACTATTTACCAGCTAAAAAAAAATCCAAAAAGCCATGTTGGTGTTTTTATTTCAATTAACTGTCAATTATTATAAAAATCTCTAATTTTGTAATTCATAATTAAAATTAATTTTGGTACATATTTTTATAGGTACCAAATAATAATTATACATGTCTTTAATGCACATGGTTGCGAATAAATAGTTTGACGGGTTTAATCCATTTAACCATTCAAGCAAATAAACTACTAGTCTGAAGCAGTTTGGATACTGTAAATTTTTAGTGAATATACTCATCTGGGACCTGTAAAAGTTAACCCTTTCACTAACTTTTATTAGGTTCTCAACAGAATTAACTAAAATTGGTTCAAATAAAGACACTTAAAGAAGCTAACATAAGAATGTTAGTGCCCAGTATTTGAAACGGCAATATTTTATAACTTCCATGATATTTAGAAAGAAGTCTCGTCTTTTGTAATGCGCTTGTATTGTTTAAGATACTTACCATACTGTACCGTAATTTCAAATGATAATATTTTCAGTTATTACCACTTGAAAGTTGTCAAATTGATAATTATCCGCTGTTCTAGATTAACCAATGTCTCCAATTTCTTCCCTTCCAATATTACTTTAATAATATCCCACTCAATACAATAGGATAGTTCTAATAACCTATATTTTTTTATTATTTAGTATTTTAGTTCATACAAAGAGCAGAAATATTATTCTCTATAGTTACTGTGCCTAAAGTTTAGCGCTCGCGAGTATATTCTTGTAACATTTACACTTTATTTGTGCACCGATTTCCACTTTTCCTTTTAAATTAAACGGAAATGTTTGAAGACTATAATCATAAAATTATATGCATAAAATGTTTTATTAACAGCGGCCTTTTACATATTATTAAACGGCAGTGTTTTATAAGTCTTTCAAGATATTTAGGAAGTATCAGTCTTGTCTTTGGACATGTCTTATATTGTTTGAGATACTTACTATACTACACTGTAATTTCAAATCGTAATATGTTCAATTATTATCACTGAGTTATCCTGTACCCGTGTCTTTAATTCCTTCCTTTTCAATAATACATTAATAATATCCCATTTAAGACAATGGAATAGTTCTAGATAAGGTATACAACCTATATTTTTATTATTTAGCGTTTTATTACACACAGAAAGCATAAATGTTATTCTCCAGCTGATAATCGTCAGCGTAGTATATTTTGTGAGCTGTATCAAGGAAAGAGGAAACAAGACGAATGTTCTGGAAAGGCAAAGACAAAAATAGTTTGCTCAGGTTGAATCTAAAACCTGCATATCAGATTTTATTTCTTTTTTTTAATTTTCTTACACATATCTAGTCACATATTTACAAATATTCACATTCAGATGTCCTAATTGAAAAAACCCAGAACGATCATGTACAGACCCGTAATATAGTAGTTATTAAAATAAATACCACATTCTAAAAAAGCAGTCCACACATATCCAACCTTAACAATAAGCCAGGCTTGCCCACCGAGGGTCCACTACGTGAACCAGTTAGCACTGCACAGCCAGTTAAAGGGGTGGATAACGGACAGCATACAAGACACCATAAAATTTGCGATTCAGTCGAAATTTTATTGTACACAACTTTGTAACAATCAATATTGAAGTGAATAACTGGTTGATATATTTGGACAGGGTGATAATGTTCAAAATAACGAAAATGCAAATGAAATATTCACTATTTGTTATCATACAATAGGAAACACAGCATATGCTTATGTATTTACTGTTCATGTTTTTAATGGAATACAAACAAAATGTGCCAATTACTCTTAACCAAAATGTTAAATTACTAAAACAGTTTTGAATTTATTTTAAACAAAATCTTATACACAGTTGGGATTTCTAAGTGTTCCATGGTCTGGCTCAATAAGAAAAGGACAAACTCTTATGTAAGACAGTTTGACAGAGAAATGAAGAACATGATATTGTTATACTTGCTCTATGCTCCTTCTCTATTATTCACAGGACAGGATAGAATCAAAATAGGACAGACTTCCACAGGCCATAAATACACCTGCAGGTGAAGATGCATGTGAAAGACAGTGAAACTCTGTAAAATCTAACTGTCTTTGTCTCCATTACTGGTGTCTATTAATTTATTTTTCCTCTGATATAAGCTTTTGGAACTTATGAACTTTCCGACTGTATATACTTTTTTGGGAATAATTTTTAATAACTTTAATAACGATACTTCATATGACATACTATCTATACTGTTATTAAGCAAATATTTTTAAAATGTAATAGACACTTTAAATTTTGATGTATGGCAATTCTCATTGACAAACTGGATTGACGAATATTTTTGTGATAGAAGTGCCATGTCAATTACTTAACATTAAAAATGCGGTAAACATAAAAGGCTCTTGTTATTGCCTATATATGAGCCTCATTTCACTTACAAAATACAGTGATTTTAGACAAACCCTAAATAAAATGATTATTCATAAAATTTCATAGAAATAAAAGTTTCTAAATATACAGCTTGCCTTAAATTTTTGAAAATATATATACAGACCAATAAACGCTGTGAAAATAGTTTTACAAACAAGAAAATGAAAACCAAATGAAAAATTATAATGGTCAAACTATGATTTTGAATTTTACATATAACTTCTGTAACATAAAATGTGTATTAATTATAAAATTTGTAACAGTCAATATTAATATTGTAGATATGAGAAGTAATGGGTGTTAGGCATTCCTATTAATATATCATTTCTAATTGTGAGATAGGAAGTTTTATGTACAACTGTTTTATCTACTACAAATTATGGTTAATTTTAATTCTTATTCCAGCTAGGAAATGTATTAATTTGCTTCCAAAAATTAAAGGCACCCATATTAAAAAAAAGTTTCCTTGGCAAACATTTCTATACAAAAATTAAATTATACGTTGGCTTTGGATCACAACAAATAGTGAATATTAGTTTTCAAAATTGGTTAAAATATCCAGTAACGTAAGATTTAAAACTATATCACCCTGTATATCATTATTTCATGCATTTTTATAAATATATAAATTACCGAATTAACAGTAAAAATCCTTAATTAAAAATTACAATAATTAAAAGCCTAATATTAATTACATGATCACATATTTTTTTTGTTATTTAAACTGTTAATTCTCGTTTTTATTTTTTATCATAAACTGACACAGAAATCGAGGAATGTAAATAGGGCGACGAAAAAGATTTCTGGTAGGAGCAAAAAGTATTTTTTCCTAATTAAAATTGCACATAATCTATAAATAAAATCTTTTAAATCAAAAATACAACTTTCATAGTTATTTTTTTTTCTTATAGCACCTTGGCTTGCATATAATATTAGAAATAAAAGCGACAAGCAAAAGTACATGAACATACGGATTCAAAATATTTTTCTCATGACACATAAGGCAATAATAAAAAAATTGATTTCTTGTTTGCTCCTGTCGCCACCTTCCAGAAAAATGACTTACTCGCTAAGCTTGCACCATTGATTCTATTTTGTTTGAGTTTTAAATAACGCTTTTACCTTAAATAAGTACCTAACATCTAAAAACAAAATTCACGAAAGTTTGTACAAAAAATACTGTTTTATATATATTTATATGTATATACAAACAAGAAAACATTTATTTACAATTTGAATAAAGTCAGGCAAAAGCTTTATTTAAAAGAATAGGGAAGTGACAGAAATACTTAAAAAACATTTTTTCTTATATTGAAGCCTCTAAAAGATCCGATTAAAGACACGCCAAACACAAAAAAAAATCAAACAACGTGCAACACGTTCTGTACCTCAATGGAATATTTAGTGTTAATTCTAGTTAAGAGCACCAAAGCATGAAAGTTTAGTAAAATCGTCATATATTCAGTCTACATATCTTTAAAACAAAAGTTAAGAAAAAGTTTACTTGTATACATGGGGTAACCTGAAAATTAATTCCTGCCTTCCTGCCACATATGATAGTCTTAAATATACACTAAACAAAATCACGTAAATCAATGTTATTACACAAGTAATATGCGAAATATTAATTTGCAAATTATTTTTGACACCGATTATGTTATAATTATGATTTTTGACACCGAACTAGAATTCAAATTAACAGTAGAATATTCGTGAAGATACTTTTATGATTTCTGTAGCTTGATTGAGAGATTAGTCTATATTCCAAAAGGACCACCCCATGCATACATCCTAATAGTATAATGTGTTCACTTTCATTTTCCAGTTGAATAGGCTGTAATATTATTTTTCTGTAGTGGTATCAAATTGATAAAAAAATTATGTTGCTATTGTTGCTTACTTAAAATAATATTATCATTACACACTGGAAAAGAAATATTTTAAAAAATATGAAAAGACCACTATTACATACCAAGATTAAGCTTATTGAAGAGAAAATTTAACTCAAAATTATGCTGCTTTTGTTACTACTACTTAAAATAATATTATCACTATGCACTGAAAAAACAAAGTATATTTAAAAAAAACTATGAAAAGGCCAGTATTACATACAAAGATTAGGCTTATAGGAGAGATAATTCAACTGGCATCGTCTTGTTAATGTGTCTTGTTAAGTTAATTCAACAAGTGTTTGAAAAATTCTGTTGTGACAACAATGCTATAACAATGTCCACACAGCCGAGACTCTCATTGAAAATAAAAATGAATGACATTCAATTACTATTATTAGCACTATCTGAAAGTTATCAGCGATTAGTATAAAACTCAAGAAAAAGAAAAACCAAAGCAAAGAAAATAAACTATAAAAATTATTCAACAAACCGTATGTTACATTTTACCATCTCAGAGTATAAGCAATCGTGCTTTGCGTTAACATGAATCATAAATGTTGCCATTTGTTTAATTATATAGAGCGCCCGCAACATGTTAGTAGCAACCATCTGTACCATTGAAAAAGGAAGTAATGAGACACTTTTGATAAATTCCCCTATGATATAGGCAATAATTTATTTCAGTGTTTTAATTATGTACTTGGTCAATATAGGGCCTAACCATTTTGAAGAGCATAATTAACTCATTATTGTCTGTATTTCAGAAGAATGTATAGAAAGTGTCTCATTACATTCTCCATGTAATATGGTATCTTCTTCAAGACCAAGTAATCGACGACAGGTAGTGCAAGACAATTGAAGGTGGTCCTCTTTATGTTGCAGACCTGCTCTGATGCTTTGGTGAAATGGTGAAATTGTAAAACTCTTTTCTATTGGTTTATTATGTGTACGCGAAAACTATTGAACGTTGATTACCATAATTCCTTTGTAATGAATGAAGAGCCTCAAATTTGTTACTTGTTTCCAAATTTATGTAACCATATAACTAATACACAGATCTCGACTTTTAGTAATCGTTTTACTGTTTTTTTTTTTTTATTTTATAACTGACATTTATATCAATTAACATGTCAGTAATATCTCTAAAATTAATCTTTGAGTATCAATTATGATTTTTTTTTCATTGTAAGAATACTTTATTAAATTCAGTAGAGTATCACCACTTTCTAGTGATAAGACCTTTCACACTTCTTATGTCGTAATTTACATAATTAAAAACATATTCTCAGTATTACAATCTTCATCACAACCAAATATAAATGACAAAATATTGCTACATTTTATGAAACCTTAGCTTCCCCGACAATGTTTCGGTACATTTTAATAACAGTGGTCTCCATCAATACTTTGAATATTGGTTTTAAGCTACTCCGCCATTACTTCTAGCGAGTTCTTCTTCTTTGGCCCAATGTAATTATGCTCTTAGCAAGTATATGAAATTATATTTGGTTCTTTGTTGAGTTATTGTGATTCGAGAATTATATTTTATTTTTAATATTATATTTCAGCTGGTTAAACAAATCATTTAGTTGAATACTGCACAAAAATTAGTGATTACATTTATTCAAAAAGCAATTTATATTAGTTTAAATATTTGAGGTTATGTGGAAGCCATATGCCTCTCCTCGCCTAACCTCACAAGATGGATATTGGGGACACACATTTTAGTTGCTGTCCTGTCATATTAAAAAATAACTGTTGTTATAGATAAAGATTGTTAAGAGTGCTCTGATAATGATTTATTTAGTTCTCAATGTTTAATTGTTATTTTGAGATGGAAAGTGTTTATTAAGATTAATTAGTTAGAAAACAAAATACTGGTGAAAGGCATATTTTCACTGTATTGTCTTTAATTCAAAGTAAAACCTGCATTATTACCTTAGATCCAACTGTAAAATGTTAAAAGTAGTAATGTTCAATATTTTACAAAATGAGGTTTATTTCATGGTTATATCAATATGAATTTTGGAGTCAACATTTCCTTGAAGGTTTGCAAAATAAAAACTTGGCAACTGTTATACGGAGTAGTGGCATAGAAGAAAGCTTCATGAAATGTTAATACATATTTTTTCTAAATGTATCAGATGATATTAAAGAACAGTTAATGTGTACTATGTATTCCTGTTTTTTTTTAAGTAATGTTATTAATGTTTAATTTAAAGTTTAAACCAAATAGAAATGTAATATAATCCATATGTTGACAAAGTAACAAATACAACCCCAAGGAACTATCAAAATATAAATTAATTGTGATAACCTACATTCGGATTGTTTTCGTTTGTCCAGATAATTATAGTTCTCGCAGGCATTTGAATCATTCACTGATAACTGTTATAGGATGATCATATTTTCGATTAAAAAATAGTAATTATGTTATATGTTATCTTAGTAGTGTAGTAGTAGTAGGAAGACCCTTTATTAAATTATCAGGCATAACAATCGGTTTCATTGCGCCTGTTTATACGTGCCTAACAATACAGCTGTTCTAGAGAAGTGGGAATGTGTCCAGAGCCAAATGTGGGTAATATCTGTTTTACATTACATAATTTTAATTAGTACTGTCGATAGTTATTTATTAGTGTTTTTTAGATACCAAAACTGTTTTAACCATAGTAAGACCAACCCCCAACAAAATACAAAAGTAGACGATAAAGTCCTTTACCGAAAAATTAACACATTTTTGTCAGGATACATAAAGTTGGATGGACAGATGTGTTTATTTAGACGAGACTTGGTACACATACAGATTTTAAAAAATACATAGGAGATATGCCTCTGAATGAAAAAGCCAATTAATTACTTTACACTGAGGATGTGTGAAGGGATGGGTGGACAACTGTCTTAAATTATACGGAAAAAAAAGAAGAGTCAAACATAGAATATCGTAGAAATATATATAAAAATTACTGAAGCTAGTATTGTCCTACACTACTATATCTAACTCAAATGGGTCATATTGGAAGTTTTGTGGGATTTTAAGAAGGGGTTTTGTGTTGTTTTTATGCTAATTCACTCATTGTAGACTTATAACTACTGGATTTCGGTTAAAAAAATCTCCACTTCAAAGTTCAAGTAATTTCAACCATTCTATCATTTTGACGCGTATTATTTAATTAAAATAACACGTTCGTATGCAGGTACACAGAGTGAATCAAATTTAGGGAGCTACAATTTAGAACCATTAATCTCAATTAGAGTTTTTTTTTTTTTGGAACAATACACAACTTTTCCAAATCAATTATTCGGATAAGCAAGTCTTGCGTCGGGAAATGAATAACGCATGATTTTTTTATCTTATAAGTGGCAAAAAATACCATGAATCTTTAAATGTATACCACCACTTAAACATCTCTCAATTTCACATCATTCGAGACGTGGCTATGTCGGAGATGTCTGTAGATTTTCAGCATTAAAAAACTATCATGACCATGAAGCCTCGATAATAAACCAATATAAAATTTTCTACAATTTGCACCGGTATCCAAACGAATAAAAATCCAAATTCGTTAGCGTTACGAAAATAACTTAAAAAAATAATATATATTTAATTATCAATTAAAAATACAAAACGGTCTAATCGTGTAAGTACATTTAACAAATTTCCATTTACAAAAAAAAATCAATAAGTTACTAATAATATATCAACAGCCTCAATATGGGTATAACTAGTTATAATTACAATTATTACAGTAATAACTACAAAAGAGAAAATAAATTATTAAGAAACTCCTAAGTTAAAATGTGTTTTTAGTTTTTCTTGTTACTCTTTTTTTTTCCTGAAAATGCCTGGGATCTCTGTGAAACTAAAGGTAAAAGCGAAAAATGAGTAGTTTGCAATTAACGATCACTATTATGAACACATCAATATCAGAAAGTAAAGAAGTCTCAGGTAATTTTCATTTTTCTCTGCGTGTGCCCATATATGAGGTGGTCCATATAGATTTATAAAAGTCTCACTCCTAATATACCGAAAGACTTCTATTAACAATAACAGGAGTAAATGAATATACATCTTTCATTTAAATATGGAAATAAATTGTGATAAAATTAAGAACTTTATACAGAAACAAACAGCGTCTACATTAAAACCTAAAATGTTTTTAAAAATTGAGCCAAATATGTATTATCACTTTAATGCACAATTAAATATTTCTTCACCGGAACATAGTTCACAAGATTTTGTGACACTATTCCAAAACTTCCCAGTTTGTGGTTAATCTTCTAGTTGAACATGTAATGTAGGAAAGGCAGCGTAATATTTCCTATTTTTTCATTCCATAAATTGATCGGATTGATCAGAGATGCATTGCAATTCTTAAATCTCTCTTACATTTTATTTAACATACAGTTAAATGTAATGCATACTTTCTTTCACGTCTGCAGCTCTAAACGACCATGGTTTTTATTGTTTTAATTTACAACATTTTTTATTACAATTAAATTTTACACGTCATATGTACCATCGAGAAAGAATGAAACTCTTCGACACATACCCCTGAAATGATGGTAGGTAATCGTAGTAATAGATATTCGTAGATAATAATGATTTTTATAAGAATAATTCTATTGATCAATAGAAGGCATGACAATTGAGACCATGAGCATAATTCATCCATTATTGTGGACTAAATTCAGGGCAATGTATCATGACATTCTTTCTTGACGGTACATTTCGCCTTATAGTTTCGTACTCCACAAAATGTAATATCCTTTTTGAATGAACATTAGAGAAACCTAGATAAACAATCGATTGTAACCTTTATGTTTTAACCATGATTTTATTTAGATCTAACAGAAGAAATCTTACCTCAATAAAAATGTAGGATTCAAGATTTTTTATCTATAATATCGATAATGTACATAAATTGTGTAAATTAAATTACACTTATTTTTATTGACCATAGAATCCAGAACTTGCTGAATAGAAATAAAATTTTTACTTAGAATGTAAAAAATATGTGAAAAATATGATATGAAAATGAATTCATATACGATTTGTTCTAATTAAATGATCATAATTGTAATAAAATATATGCATCACTGTTTCATTGATGTTAAAATGAAATTTGGTTTCTTGATTGGGGTATTACATTGTGGGTAGTAAACTTTTGTGTTCAAACATTCAATAAAGTAAATAATTAAAATGAAATTACTCGACCAAACAATTTTCCCGTTGATGGAATTTGACAATCGTTCAGAAACGAATATAAAAATGACGGATGATACAAAAATATCCAGAATGGTGGAATTGTAACAAAATTATTTATTCTTCAGTTGTTAAAGTTGTTGGCTCACTGTTTAAATATATAAAAAAATAAATAAAATTCATTTTATCCATCAAATCCATTTCCTACATTAACCGATATTGATTTTCACTATTTCAATAGGCAAATGAAAGCTTTCAAAACTATCTTGTCCATAAAAGCAATTTTTATTGTTGTCAAACTTTTATAAGTAGTAAAAACGTGAGAAAAAAACGTGATGTCAAAAGGTTTTTCTTTTAGTTTGTTAAGATTTCTAGTGCCCAAATCGTGTGATAATTGATGATTATGTATTTTGCTGACAACTTTACACAAGTTATGTTTCTTCGCAAATAAATTAATTACTTTGATTCTTCTTTTTTGTGTATATTCTTCTATTTTCTGTATCCGCGCTTTTATTTTTAATTTCAACCCCAACCAAAATAGGCTATAAAAAATCGTTTCTTAATTTTATATTTTTAGTCCCTGTGGACTAAAAACATGTAAACATCTGTAGAGCACTCTTATTTGTATACTCACATTCTTTTCGCAAGACGCCCTGTATTTTCCTTAACTACTAAAAAAATCTGCCATACTTTGTCAAAACGCAAAATAACTATTTCGAGAACTTAAATTCCTATATAACCAAAAGATGAGAAAAACAAAACAAAAATAAAACTATATAGGAACTATAAGAAAAGTATATTACTATTAAAATTTCCATCACAGGTTATCTCAAAACAAATGAGTTTACCACAATAAATTTTAAAATAATATTTTTTGTTAAAACATGTTAATTACTGTGTTCAAATCCCTAGATCTACATCGCATTGTATTGGATGGCATATATCAGAAATAAAACTGTTGATTTAAGCATAAATGTCAATTTTAACCTCAAAATTGATTTGAAAAATTTAAAAATCCAAGGAAAACCAGTCCAATTTCGTTAACCCACTAACAACGGGAAAAAAATAGATAGAGAATATTTTTGTTATATACTAGGACTTATATTTCCACAAAAAAAGAAAAATGGATTAGTTAATATGATTCGAAATGAAAGATTTGAGAATTAATACAATATTATGATAGACCCAGAGTAACGACACATGGAAATACAACTTTGGGCTATAAAACAGGATTAACGTTGATAAAATCGTTGTTTCTGTGTAGAAGTGATCGTACCCATGCCATAATGTATCCCAAATTGGCATTATTTCTTCAAACTTCAACCAATTATTAGCTCGGGCTTAGCAACCGCTTAAAGCTCAAAAAATTAATATCATCATTTGACATTCCTCTCTTTAAATGTAACTACCTGTTATTACTCAAACTATTAATTGTTTAAAGAACATATAATTGTTACTATGTTCAATGTTTTTAAGCCTATTTGGGCATTAATCACTTCCATCACTTACAGTAAAGCTTCGCTATCAATACATAATAAACCATCTCCGAGATGTATTTTCGACTCTAAGGACGTTCTTTGCAATCACCGCCTATTAATATAGGATGAATGAATCAAAGCCGATGGTTTTACAGTATTTGTGATATATAACGTTAAAAATACGCCCGTAACGTTGTACCAAGGATAATGGTAATGTAAAACTACAAAAATTCGCCACCCACAATGTACGATTTTCATCAATTTTATTAATGAAACATTTGTTGATAATCCGATCTCTCGCACCACAACAGTTATTAAAAACTATCCTGCACAATTCGATTTGACTAGAATACACGATTTTATATAAAACAGGAACGAAAACCTAACCTCACTGTGTCCGAATTCGGATGCAGAAAATATCTAATTGGAAAATTGTAGTAGATAATCTAATTGCAAGTGAAATAAAAAAAAATTATAAAAACATTGTAAAAAACCGATACTGGATCTAATATGTACTTCCCATTTCTAAGACCGCAAATGTAAAAATATTGCCAATATTATTCAAGAAGCTTTCAAATTTAAATTAGATTCCCCGTAAATATTTGTAAATAATTTCCCATGATTAATGTTCAGTTCACTTGTGGTTCTAACTTGTAAATATTTTTCGATCAAGGCAAAACTATATTTTTTTGTTTGCTGTAATCAAAGCGCCACCGCATATATAACCGGAGATTCAACAATCTCAATATTAAGAGAATCCGCGACGAAAATGGGCAGCAGAGAAAAATATGAAAACTCCATCTCTTTTATATCTTAATAACAGTTTTAGCGTGTGATACATAAGTTTACTATATCTTATAAATCGTAGTTAACGTAAAATCTTGCAGGCATATCGACCTTTTTTTTTTAAGAACAGAATCAGCAACGTAACACCCTGATAGTAGTCAGAAGCCACACCCTGCGGCCCTTGAGGGGCCGCAGGTCGAACATTGATCATCACGTTACCTCCATTATGAGGTTGTTCTTTCTGACGATAGTCTTCGTCTTGTTGTTGGCCGACACGGACCCCCCCGCGGCTTCGGTGCCCAGCTTACTAGCGTCTGAATCGTTTGTTATTGGAATATCCAATATATTGGCACTGGAAAAACAAGGGCACTATTGAGGGCGATACTCTACTTTAAAACTACATCAGTCCTATTGAATACGCGTTCAATACAGTCATACAAGGTGATAAGGGCAAACACTTACCTATGACTATTAAGCGTAAGAGTATGCGCAGAAGTGTGAAGACTCAACGTGCCAGAGGAAGCATTTGGGTATCCCACCGCGCCAGAATAAGCGTACGATAGCTTATTGTTTCTTGTTCTATTAGGGGGTACTGTAAAGAGAATTGGTGGTTTAATAATTTATAATCTAAAACAGATAACAAATTAATGTTAAATTAATACAAAACATATGACAGGACATACTGAGATGAAATAATATGAAGTGATTCATATGTAATATAAAGTACCATCACTATTCACCATTTTAACTATCTCTAAAATTCTGCACACACTAATTTTATATGCCGCTTTGTTGATACAATCGGCAGATGAATTAGTAACTTATGGTTAGTTGGTAAAATAGAAATCTCTAAATGACTTCTCTCTCCTATTAACCCATTTAAAAGACGAGGAAAGAGATACACAAATTTAACAACTTGGTTGTCTGTGTGAACATTTGTTTTTTTTACGTTAGACCACATATTCAGTGTCGTCCAGTGAGGATTCTTACAGGTACATCGGTTACCGCAAACAGTATATTGTGATTGTTACAAAATACTGGTAGAAAAGAAATGATAAACAGAATTCCACAAGATTAGATAAAAGATGACATTCATGATTTGATAAACTTCTGACTAAAACCTAAGAAAATCATTTTCCAAATTTTAGACTGAAGTGTTATGCAGTTCAACCAGGGGCGCCTTATGGTCAAGAATTTTGACCAACCATATTGAAAATGGATTTTCTGTCAACAAAATATTTCGTAATGTGAAATATTTACGGAATAAATTTGATTATCGACTTGACAACTTGAATCTACAATATTTGCAATATGTTGTAAAACATTTTCTTTTGCTGTAGACAACTTGCCACGGGTAGGATTCGACATCTGTCCCGGATGGGAACCGAACGACAGACAGATGTTTCGAAACTATTAGTCCTCATCAGTGCCGTACGCGGCAAGCCGATCCAGGACAAATGGAGAATGAAATGCGTGGGGTATACATCTACATCGATACGATCTATGTCAGTAACATATAAGTTGGGAATCGAGAAAGGAACTACCAAACCGCCAAGTGGTTATCAAGTAGTTCCCGAATAGGAAGGCTATTACATAATCCCTATAGGAAACAACTACTCAGGCTAAAGCCCCGCCAAGCATTGAATTATACCTAAAAGCAATCCTCGACCCCTTTCTGGTGTTTCTGCACGATTATACATCTGAATCTGAATTTTTTGAAACCTTGTCTGAATGTCTGATCGTGCAGAAACACGAGAAAGGGGTTGAGGATCGCTTTTGGATATAATTTAATGCCTGGCGGGGCTTTAGCCCGAGGAGTAGTTGTTTCCTATATCGATTATGTAATAGCCTTGCTATTCGAGAACTACTTGATAACCGCTTGGCGGTTTGGTAGTTTCTTTCTCGATTTCCGACTTATATGTTACTGACATACCTAAATCATACCGATGTACACACCGGTTTCAAATAGTGGGCAGTAAGGTATAGAACACTATTTTTATGAGCTGGTAATACAATTCAACAAGTCTCGTGTCTGTTTTATGTGTAAATTGTAAAGACCACTCCCTGCACTCTGTGATCTCTGTTCTCTTTAGTCGCGCGCGAGACATAGCACGCGCCTTGTGTATTTGCCTTGTCTGGTCCACATGTTGCAAATTACTTACTGCCTACAATTTTGAATCCAGGGTATAGATGTATACCCCACGGATTTCATTCGGCATTTGTCCTGGATCGGCGTGCTGTATATGGCACTAATGAGAACTAATAAATTCGAAACAGCTGTCCGTCGTTCGGTTCCCATCCGGGACAGATGTCGAATCCTACCCATGGCGGGTTTTATGTTTTGAAACCTTGTCTGAATATCTGATCGTGCATTTATTTGAATCGATGTAGGTACAAGAAATTCAGTTTAACTTGCCATCGCCTTTGTCATCTGTTGTTTTGCTCATTGTAACTATGTAAATGCGGCATATAAGAAAGTTTTTTACGTATAAGAACATATCTTGCTGCAGATGTTTGGCTGAATCAATCCGGATTTTAAGGCTAACTGGGTAAGTATTACACATTATAGATCGTTTGGGCAAAGGGCGATCATGGAGATGCACACAATAAATATACCACGTGGCCAACGGTTAAGGTCCATAATATGTCATCTGAAATTTTACCTGTCTATGATTACCTAATCTAAACTTTTATTTAGACACACAAATTAACGTTACATTTCGAAAAATTATTTTAAAGTTGAAAATTATTCTCCAAAATTGGTCAGATATTCAGAATGTTCCTCTTAAAATTATCAGGCTTTAAACATGCACAAACTTTTCTCTCACAACTACGTTAGGAAAAAAATCTGAAATACAAAGTGTGTACTCACCGTCGAAACTGAACTGCGTCAATAAGCCATTGGTGCTGCCAAGCGAGTTACTATCAGCATTGCTTCTGGCCCTGCGCCCGTCCCCTGTTGTCACCGTACTTACACTATTAAACTTAGGACTAGTCAAGGTACTCGAAGAAAGAACTCTTTTTTGTTTGGACGACGACGACGATGACGGCGGCGGCGCCGCGGCCTCCGCGTGGCCGTGACCGCCGCCCAGGCTGCCCAGGTCCGTGACGGTAAACCTGGAGCATCCTATAGTCCTGCAATCGCTATCGGAGCTAGAGTCACAGTTTACATCACTTAAACTAAAACTATCGTTGAGGTTAACGTTGTCGCCGTAGGCAACGCTACTGTTAGTGTTAACACTAGGTATAAGCGTATTAAGAGCAGATCCCGACTGAACGTTTCTGTCGCCGGACTGCCGCGTGTCCGTGACGGGCGTTTCAAAGACCATGTTGTCGAATGTGAATGGATCGGTAATGAACGTCGAGGTGTCCAGCAGGGTGCTGCTGGGCGCTTCCAACGTCTGGATCTCCATGGAGAACGGTGTGTTGGCACTGGGGTTGAAGAAGGTGTCCTGCGACAGGAGCATATCGCAGGGTGGCTCGTAGTTGGGTGGCGGGGTTTTCGGTCGAAAATGAAGCCTGAAACAGAAAAGACAACATTAATACTCCTTCATTGTAACATATTTGTGTGATACAAGGTGTACCAAGTGTGGAAATATAAAACCGGAATTTGCCCATAGATGGCCTAGCTGCTAATGTAGTTACCGTCATACCGCGTCATTGGCGCCATTTTCTTGTTTTGACATTTGATAAAGGTTTTTATCTTACAACAATACAAGTTTCATACAACAATATCGTTCTTGATAGCGTTGGACGTGTCGAATTTTGTGCCTGGAAATTACGATTGGTTTTCTGTCACCATTTGAAGAAAACTACTGTAGAATCGCATCCAGTACTTGTCGAAGCCTACGGTGAGCATGCTCTTGGTAAATCACAGTGCTTTCAGTGGTTTAGAAAACTCAAAAGTGTCAATTTTGATGTGAAGAATGAAAAACGTTGAAGACCACCGAAAAAGATAGCGAATTGCATGACTTGTTGGATGAGAATGACGCTTAAATGCAACAAGAACTCGCCGATCAATTAAATGTGACACGAGAAGCCGTCTCCATACGTTTGAAAACCATGGGAAAGATCCAAAAAGGTAGGAAAATGGGTTTCACATGAACTGAATGAAAGGCAACTGGAAAACCGAAAAATCATTTGCGTAATGCTGCTTGCCAGGTACAAAAGAGAGTCATTTCTCCATCGAATTGTGACTGGCGATGAAATGTGGATATATATGGAGAAGCCTAATCATAAAAGATCATGGGTACTCCACGTGAACCATCGACATTGAATGCAAGACCATATCGCTATGGACGAAAGACAATGCTCTGTGTTTAGTAGGATCAGAAGGATGTGATCTATTATGAGCTGCTAAAACTTGGCCAAACCGTTAATACTGAATGCTACCGACAACAAATGATCGATTTGAATCAAACTTTGCGTGAAAAACGACCAGAATATCAAAAAAGGCAACACAAAGTGATTTTGCTTCATGATAATGCGCCGTGATATGCAGCAAAACTGGTCAAGGAAACGGTTGTGGCGTTTAGTTGGGAAATACTTTCGCATGCGGCTTACTCACCAGACTTGGCTCCGTTCGATTACTATTTATTTGCATCAATGGGACACGCACTTGCTGAGCAGGTTTCACTTGTTACGAAAATGGCTCGATGATTGGTTTGCCTCAAAAGAGCAAGAATTTTTTTGGCATGGAATCCACAAATTGTCAGAGAGATGGGAAAAATGTATAGCTGGCAATGGGCAATACTTCGAATAAAATATGTTTTTTAACATTTTCGTACAATAAACGTGTATTTTCTATGCAAAGAATTCCTGTTTCATATTTACATACCTGGTATTCCGAGGTAGTTACACTAAGGTCAATTTGATAGCCGACCTTGTTTCCTTTAAAAAACTTTATAAAATACATCAGTACACTGATAATACGCAACTATATTTTCTCTTCACAGATATACAATAGCTGTTTCTTTTAACAGAGATCTTATCTCGTTTGTTATTCACTACCGTGGTTAGTCATCGAAGATAAACTAGCCAATCGACGCACAGAAGAACTGATATCAAATCTCTGGTAAAAGAAACATAGTTAAGATTCATGGTTCTTAAAGCACATAATTTATTCTGAAATGAAAACAAATCCATAATGATGAGTTTTGGTGAGAGATATGATTACGATATTGTTGCTTTATGTAATGAAACCTTACACTTTAGTGAAATACCAAACTAGGGACCAGGGAAAACCTTTATGGATCAGAACCTGCAGTGGGAATAAGTCGGAATCTGATCAGAGACCGCATCAATCGCTGGGCAAGAGACCAGCACAATAAAAGATGGAGAGGAGTAACGGGTTGTTGAATAACCAAACTCTTCATCGAATACTCAGAGATTGAGAAATAGGCCCAAGAATTTATTAAATTGAACAGGCAAAAAGCCAGAACCCTGGTAAGAATCATAACGGGCCACCATAGTAGCCTGAATGCTGCTTATATGCATAGCAATCATATGCAAGCTGAGGCTGACTAACAGCCCGGCATGCAGATACTGCAGAGAAGACGAGGAAACCTCGATTCATCTTTTTTACGCCTGCCCCGCACTGGAGGAGAAGAGGTGTCTTATATTAGGGACCCCTGTTATCCTAGAAGAGGCGAGGGTCGTGCCCAAATTGCTCCTTTTATGGGATAGCATTTTTGGATAATGATAAGAGGGGATCGCCAAGGGACTACCCATGCGATCAGTGGCTGATGAGGCCCAAACCCACAAAACATAATAATAATAATTAGTGAAATAGGCGCACAATTCTTAAAACTAGACATTCATTCTAATTCAAGGTTTGAAAATCATTTTGCCGATGCACAAAAAACATTCTGTTTTGAAAATCCACATATATAAATAATTATAAATTTTACAGCTTTTAAATCAATCCATTAAAATTAAGACATGTAATTCATCGATCTTATCACATTTAGCTTACTGCAAAGTTAGATACAGGATGTTTTATAATATGTGCGAAACATTTAAAGGGATAATTGAGGACCTCAAAAACCCTAAAAACATATGATCAAAACTCTTGTTTTTGAAATATGCTTGCAAGTGAAAAAAAAAATTTACACCTTCCACTTAATAAAATCAAATATATTCAAGTATAATTACTATTTTTATAACTTTTAATTAAATGTTCTATACATAAATTAAAAAAAAAACAACAATTTTTAATAGGTCATACCAGTTTCATTTAATTCAACGACTCTGAATCTCTCTAACTCCGCCACTGGTTGTTTGTCAGGCTTGATGTTTTCACAAAACATACTAACCAGAAGGAGATATTGTGATGTTAACGGCTTCGTAAAGCTTAGGTGAAGAACCTCAATTATTACGAAAAATTTTTTAAGTATTTCAAAATGTACACAACTATAACAACAAGAAGACAAATTTTAGTTTTGCAAGGGCTGTAACAACTACTGAACAGAAGTCAATTTCATTAACAGAATTAATAATTATTTAGTTACTGTTCTTAAAAGACTGTTAAAGAATAAAGTCATATATGGTCAACATAGGTCAATGCATCGCCAATAGTATACTGTTGGTTAACAATTTAACACCGGTTTCTAAAAACAGGATTATGTTTAATAGAACGTCAAATATTTATATACTTAATTTTAATAAGTGTTTTTTTACAAGTTGCTAATTTGTTTTGTTAATAAAAAAATTTAAACTATAGATGAACGAAGTTTAAAACATTTACATGAAACTTATAACATCTATGACAGTTAAAAGAAGCTAAAGAAAAGATAAATGACCTAGAGAAATATAAAATGCCTATATCTCAAAATAAAAACACCAGATTAGTAATCTTATATTATGGATTTGAAAATGAATAGTGTCACAATGCTTCAAAAAAAGTGAAAACTGTTATTTAAAATATTATCAAAATATGACCGAAATCTTAATTTTCAAAGAATGATTTCAGGCGATACGTTAGGTGAATGCCTTGTATCTTTCCCATGTCCCTATTATAATCCAATTTAGGAACTTTTCAAAAAATATAAATTGAATCTTCAATGAATAAAAAATATGTCTTGAATGTCATTCAAATATTGCAATTATATAATGATTTCATAGCAACTGTTTCGCATTTTTCTTTTATAAAAGATTAACTTGCTCCTTATTTGTAAATTCATATACTAAGTGTAAGATAGATCAAAATAAGTTCTCATAGAACGATAGAACTCATAGGGGTTAACAAGATAAAAATATTATGGACAATGGAAAATATGTCAGTATTTTCTCTTAAATAATTTGACTGTAGTTCAATCGAAACTTGTTACACAAAATTGTTAAGATCACCCAAGTAATTTTGTTTGATTAAGTTAATTTGCAGGGTGTATTTTTGATATAAGGCAAACAAACGTATTTTCTGCAAATATTTTGCATCTGAATTTAAATGCAGATTTTATGTCTGATTTATATTAATAATTTATTTAACTTTATACGAATATGCAGCTAACCTTCAAAACAATGAATTACCTACTTAAGAATGTATTCATTCATAATGTTTGGTCTAAGCTGAACGTCAATTAATTCCTTAATTTAGATTGAGTAACGTTTAGTGAGAGGTCAAGTGAGGTTAATTACTACTGCTTTATCAAAACTAGGGTAAAAAATTAAGGATGCACCGAAAATTAAACCTAATATAGTTTTCGTTATTATCTGAAATATAAAAAACTGTGGTCTGTCATATCAGTTGAAAACACTTTGGTTATGTAACATCCAGGATGTGGATAGCATAAATCAGGAAATTACAAAAATTGTAAAAAAATTAGAATTGTAACAAATATTAAATGTCTGATAATGTAAATTAAAAAACATATTTCCCTATTAATGTAATAAGTTCCTTCTTTATATACATATATATTTTTTGTACAAATCTGAGGAATATTGTTATTCATAATGATACAACCATAAATTGTACCTTCGTGGTCTATTATATTTTCAACAATTCAACGTGCCACAAAAAAAATTATTAATACATTCTCACTTGTATTTGGAAAATTAGGCGTTAAGTAACTTTATTTCGGTAATCTAAACAAAACAAACTGTGACGAAGCATAATTAATTCCCCGAACTAATGGTTATGCCAACATATTTCCAGGAAATGTAACAATGGCTTTTTCATGAACTTGAGGATTATAATTAAATTTTCATCAATGAAAATTTAACTATATGATAGAAATATAAAGCATGGAAAATCCTAATAAATGACTAGCCCTTTCTAATTTAGATTGAATATATTCTGAGTATGATTATATTTGATTTAATTTTCAGTACAATAAAAAAATTATCAGAAAAGGACCCTATACTGCATTTGGAAAATATCTACATATACATACATTTTGTATATCTAATTTGAAAAATTTGGGAATATGTTAGTTGTCTATGACTACAAATGTGAAAGTTTATCTTTATTTAATAAATTAAAATTAACTAGCAACATAAAAAACCTTATAATACAAAAAAAAAATGGCGAAGCCCTGATACGTTATTTGGCAGCAAATTGTTATACTTCACATTGTGATTTTAGCAAAATGATGAATACTACAAATGATGATAGTAGCTAAAATAATTTTTATTTTTCAGCAATAGAAGCAGATTAATTCTTAGCTTAAAAAATTCCATTTCCTTTACTTATAATTTTTAGTCAGACTCCAATTAAAGAATTTAGAAGAGCATTGGAATATTTAATGCCACGATAAAAACGAAAAACCAATTTTCCACAAACACCGAATGGCTATTTTTTACGAATTTTTTAATGAAGAAAGTACAAGATTTTTTTATTAATGGGATTTAAAAAGTCAGCATTCCATCAGTAGAGAGTATAATACCTCAATTTTGGGTATAAACATCATGTAAAGTCTATACTATGACATTCTAAATTCAAAACGTCTCAGATATTGTTTTACAGACACTATGATTTTTTTTATGGAAAAAGTACAAGATTTTTTATTAACGAAATTTTTAAAAGAATCACCATTAGGTCAGTAGACAGTACCTGATCTCAATTCTGGGTATAAGCATTGGGTGGGGTATTTATTATCAAATTCTAAATTCAAAATGTCTCAGATATTTTCTTTACTTATTTTGCGATTTTTTTAATGAAAGAATTACAAGAATTTTTATTAACGAAATTTTAAAAAATCACCATTCCATCAGCAGGGAGTATAAAACCTCAATTTTGGATATAAACATCATGAAAGGTTTCCATTATGACATTCTAAATTCAAAATGTCTGAGATATTTTCTTACACAAGCTACAATTTTTTTAATTAGAAAACTACAAGATCTTTTATTACCAAGACTAAAAAAAAATTACCAATCCATCAATAGAGTACACAACCTCAATTTTGGGTATAAACATCGCATAAGGTCTCTATTATGAAATGCTAAATTTAAAATGTCTCAAATATTTTTTTACATACTCTATGAATTTTTTTTATGAAAAAATTACAATTTTTTATTAATAAAATTAAGAAAAAATCGCCATTCCGTCAGTAGACAGTACACAACCTTAATTTTGGGTACCAACATTGCGTAAGGTCTCTACGTCTCAGATGCTTTTTTACAGACGCTACCAATTTTTTAAAGGACAAATTACACTTTTTTATTAACCAAATTAAAAAAAAAAGAATCACCATTCTGTCAGTCGACAGTATAAAACCTCAATTTTGAGTACACACATTGCGAAAGGTCTCTATTACGACATTTAAAATGCCTCAGATATTTTTTTACAGAAGCTACAAATGAGGAAAGTACGAAATAAATTAATAAAAAGCCCAATAATGGATATTTTATATACGAATACAATAAAATTAATAAAATGTAAAGTCAAGTAAAATATTTCACTTTCCCACTTTACTTCATGTGAGAAATCTGATAAAAATACTGACACCAAATGGGGTACTTTCTCGTTTGTTTCCATTATTTTTGTTTTTAAATAAAATTTAGAGTGCATTTTTAATATCATTAAAACAAAATTACATTAAATTTACACTATTACATTCAAATTATAATGCTATTTGACAGAGATAATATATGATGTCTATGAAGTTAACAGAACACAATTATGTCATATGGAGATTTAAGTGCTAATTAAATGCGCAAGAAAAAATGTTTGTGTCATATTTTTTTTATCGCATGTTCTGCTAACTTGCAAAAAAGTTAGAACATTAACGTAAAATAATAAATTCCTGATTTTTAACCCCGGAATAATAAAAGCAAATTATTTTACGTTATTTTACGAATTTGTTATTTTACGTTAATGTTCTGCTAACCTTTTTGCAAGTTAGCGATACAAAAACATGCGATAAAAAAAATATATGTGAGCACAAAAATGTTTTCTTGCGCATTTAATTAGCACTTAATTCCCATATGACATAACTGTATTCTGCTAACTTCATAGACATTAATATACGTCATGTATGGTGTATAATCAGCCAATAATCAAATAGTACATTGCATTCAGAATACGACTATAAGATGGTTACAAAATAGGAAAAATGTGTTAATTAAGATTCTTTAGCCTACCATAGCAAACATAAATGTCAATGACTTTTTATTTAAATCGGTTTTATTTTTCAATTGCCAAGTTCAAATCCATCATATGTGCCAACTCTCGCCACCCACCTACCTCCAAACGGATATGAGCGAACGAAAGTATATGTTCCAGTCAAAAATGCCAGAATTGTACAGAAATGAATTAATCCCACTTTTCAAAAATATATTATTAATTCACTGAATTCCTTAGAAAAACAAAAAACTTGATTGTTATTAAAAACGCTTTTATGTATTTTTCTGTGATGACATTCTCCTTTCTTACGCAGAAAGTTGCCTAGGCTGACTTGCCACATATATTAAGGATTTTAAAAGTCAAGCAATGGCACAGCATTCATCACTTGGATGGGTGATAAATGGTTTACCTGGAACTTCTAATAGCTTGCATGCCAGTTCAGAACTCGCAGAAACTGCAAAATCTTGAAAAAATTTTAGGCATAATAAAAATATGTAACATTCCAGAAGAAGGGTACTAGATTTAACGTTACAAATTTAGGTGCTATTTGTTTGTTCCTTTCCCATTAATGTACGATAGCATAATCCGAAAATTCGAAATTTCAATTTATATTTTTTATATATTAATATAGGGTATACATACATATTCTAATATACAATGCGTTATAAAAATATGGAAGAAATTGTTTCGTATATGTTCCCAATTAATGAAGAAAAAAATCAATGGGATTAAACAGGCGGTCATTTTTTATATGTGGGGTGCTTCATCTTTCTGACATTGAATTTTATTGGCCGAGAGTCTAGAAGATTAAGAAATAAGCAAGTGCTGGGACTATTCGTCACAGAGAAAATTGAAATAAATATCTCCGGTCCGATGTATCTTTTCACAAAATGCCATACTCTCTAAACTTCTTTTCAATCCCATTCATTGTAGATTTTATATTGTACACTAAATTTTTTTTACAAAGTTGTGCACATTCGTGTTTTATCGTGTCATCCTATCATAACTAATACTTCTCTTTTTTTCGGTTAATATTTTTACTTATTTACTATCACCTTAGCATATTGATGCTTCTTATGACCCATTTAATCCCATTCCTGCCCACACTTCTTTTTATTTGTATTGTTATTTCCGCACATTTTTAATTACATTAAGGAGTTTATGAATAATATTTCTATAATTATCTTTCTTAATGTAGTAGTACATTTTAAATTTTTTTCTGTGATTATAAAATTTTCGTCATTTGATATTTATAATTTTTTTAATCTTTTATTTGCAAAATAAATGTAAAGTATGTTATATTGCCGTAATTTAAGAGAGCTCTCTTATATTTTACCAAAATATATTTTTGCTATTTAAAAAATTCATCGATTGCATCATATCTGGAACTTGAATAGCGTCATCTACATTATTTGTACATGAAAATGTGCACAACTAAAAATAAAATCGACGTATCCCAGGATATTGCTAAACAATGGACACTATTAAAAATATTGAATTATTTCCATATTTTTCTTAACACTGTAAATGGATTTAAAAAAAAATTATTGGAAACTATTTCTATAAATGTCGGTTCTCCCCATCATTTTTTATTACATTTTCTAATTAAAAACTATAATGAAATAAATACGTATTAGCTATTAAAAAAATCTGACTATTCTTTAAAATAGTCTTTATTTAACAAAATTGAGTTTTTCATCTACTGCAAACAACAAACTGTTTAAATGAAATATTCATAACAGCCTCATATAATAATTACGTGCTGTAAATAATTTATTTTATTTAATTGTTTATATTTGGGAGCGACTTCATAAAATAACAATATTACTTTAGTCTTGGAAATTTTTTCAAGGGGATTTATGAAATCTATGAACTTTTACAAAAATTTACCAAGCAATATTTTTTATCAGAAATTTTATTCCAATAAAAAATGTTTCCGCAAAAATTTTATCCTTGTAATTATCGTGTTATACTACTTTACCGTTGAACAATTAACTACGTTAAACGTTTCGGGCTGCAAATTATCCAGTTTCAATTTTTAATTTGTTCAATTTAATCAATCAATTTGTTCAATTTAAAAATATTGAAATTGAAACCTATCACAAAATCGTTATCACTTACCAATCCCTCCTGAGCGACCTGAGTAAATCGACCATCTCGTCCTTGTCCTCCTTAGTGTGGACTGGCTCAAGCGGCGCCACCTTCTCCTCTTGCACATCCTCCGGCTCTCTTTTAATCTCGAACTTAACACTACACCCAATCCCACTGTCGATCTCACTTGTCCGCACATTACCACTATTCACATGACTAACACTAAGCTCACTTTTAATATCAGTTTGCAGGAAACCGTTCATATGACTTGATTCCGTCGAGAGGGCCTCCGGGACGTCCCTCTTCTCCTGCACGTCGCCGGGTTCCACGATTGAAAAGTCCAGCGTTCTCCAGAAGTCGTCATAGTTGGTGGATATCCGATCGAGGATTATCCTGCCTCCCCGTCCCATCCGCCTCCTCGCGAAACCGACGCACCGTCGCGGGTTCGACAGGGATGTCAGGGTGAAGCGGTATTGCTTGTCTGCCAAGCCATGCTCGTCTTTCGAGCACCACGGCCAGTTTCCTTCGTGTGGTAGGGGCTGAAATTAGGAAGTCACAAATATATAAAAAAAAGAAGCATTTTTGATTCATTTAAAAAATTACTAAAATTCAATTTGTTACTTGCTTTATCCACACTTACTGCCTACAATTCTCACGCATAATTTTACAAGTTTTCTACATGATATAAACTGTGTATATCATGTATGTTAATGATTTGGCATGAAATATTGCATACATATTAAACAAATATTCACATATTTCTTAGGCCAAAATATAAGTACCAAACCGATATTACTAAAATTAGAATTAAAAACACTTTCAATTATCCTCAATTAACTTGATTGGCAAAATAGTAGTTGAGTAAAATATAAGTTTGTTATGAGAAACTGTTGTTTTTAATCTTATTTATCCAAAAATGTCACATCTCCAAAATTAATTATAATTTGTAAAAGCTACTGTTTCCAGGCGAGGCCTTAAATTTGGTGTATTACAACAGACTAATTCCAATCCAAAGAAGAAATATTATACCCACCCATACCTAAATAAAACTTTAAGCAGGAATATTAATGACCTGTCATAATTTTATTCAATTAATTTACATAGTGGACCAAATGCAAATTCGGAGTATTGAGGAAATTATCAAGTTAGTCCTGAAGATTGTTTTGACAGAAAACAGTTGCATATATTGCATAGCGAACCACCATTTATAGACAGACAGAAAACAATTGCTTGTACAGATTTTTTTATAACATTTTCAAAAGATTTTGGGATTTCTAAAATGGTATGTAAGTATATTAATTTGTATATACTCATGATTCATGAACTTTGCACCCAAGGAGATTAGAGAGATCTCTAACCTCCTTGTTTGCACCTCACCCTCACACTTCTTTATCATGCAAATTATACGTACATAAAATGTCAAAAGGAAAGCACATCGACAATCTACAATCCAAGTGAAGGTGGAGTTAGGTTAAGTTGAAATAACTTCGGAATTTGAGTAATATGAGGTTGCAATCACGTTTTATGTAAGATTAAATAATTTAAGATGAAAAATACAAACTTATACAAGGCAATATTACATTTTATTGTCTTATAATTTTTTTATGCTAATTTTTGTACATCTAAATATTTTTAAATAAGCAACGAATGAACAGATTAAAAGGTATAGTATATATACCTATATAAAGGTATGTAATACCTTTGTAAAGGTATATAAAGGTGGTATACCAGATATACTAAATATCTTTTGTTTCGTACTTAGTTTCAACTGATGTTTCCAATAGTTCCTGCAGCCTATAAAACAACTGATGACAACTGATGAAGGCTATTTGTTTGAAACCTCAATAACGAAATAAAATATGTTTCTGAGAGCTAAATTCAACAAGGATAACACTCAAACTAACACATTGGAGTCTTAAAAAATCTCCAGAATAAATAAAGGAGGAACTCTGATAAGATGAGACTTTTGGACTGTACACTTATCCTACAGATCCTGGCCATACAGATCATTGAAATGTTTATTTAATGCATTATCTAACACGAGTGACAGACTCGGATTTAGAAATTTACTCTATTAATGCCCAAATTACAATATTATGATTCAATAGTCAAATTCATATTCAAATTAAATTTAATAGTAATACTTCAAAATTGCGAAAATTAGTTTTGTTTACATTAAAGTTACATTAATCATAGAATGGTTTTATTAGTTTTATTCGTATTTATGTAAAGAATACAACATAAAAAGCAAATTCGTATATAAAAACAAAAGTTTGCTTTGACTTGAACTCTTTCCGCTACTGAATTGGATTAAAACAGTGAAATGATAACTTGCAAAAAAAATTGTATCGGGAACAACCTAATCTTCATTGTTATTATTATAAGCCTATTGTAAATGATTGAAATAAAAGAACCCACTGACTGATTAGATAAAGATTTTTATCTTTTGAAGTTTTTTTATTCTGGGGGAAAACCACAAATTAATCACGAGTGTATTTAATTTTAAATTTAAAAATATTTTCAATTATATCTATCATATAAAATCTATAATAGTATTTTCTACAATTTAGTCAACAACATTAAAGAAAAAGAAGGTACATTAGAGTTTTAATCGAATGTTTTCCAATTTTGCACATTTTTAATCAAATTTTGCAAATCAACCTCTTTACTAACATTACGCATTTCCTTGTCTTCTAATTGGATAAATAGAAATCCGTATTTAATTCTATTACATTTATATTTATACCAACAAAATCTAATACTATATATATATATATTAATAAAAAACCAATTCTTGATTAAATCGCAGAAACCCAATTGTAAAAAATATGTACATGTATATATTTTCTATTTAGTACTCACCATATGGTAAGAGCACAATTTGTTTCTCCTGAAAGCAAACTGGCCCTCATCGTCCACTTCCTCAGATTCGGGCGACAGGTGCGGGACTGCGGTATCCTCATCCGACGACATAGCCCCAAGAGAATCTAGACCGGCAGCACCCAAGCCGCCGGCTCGACTTTGCGACAACGATTTGTGTTTGCGTTTTTTGTACGGTCGTTTCTCCCTCCTCGGAATAACCTGCAGACGATTATCGATACTTGTAGGCAATCGTATACACAGTATAACATGTATAGAAAAAAATAGAGCCTGTTAAATAAAAATTATGTTGCAATAACCCATTATTTCCCTATTCATACCTCTGACGTATAATATAACATATATTTTTCTCTATATTTCATTTATTGTACATAAATGAGATGAGTTAATAATACATATAGAGGCACAAGACGTTCTCCCAACTGCTGTTCCCAAATCCACAATAAAACTGATGAAATCAAAATGAAATATCAAACAATTACAGATTGGGATTGCCAAGTCTATAACATCAGTATATTTAAATACAATGTGTTAGAAGTAATGCAAAAAATCCATATTATTTTTCAGCTTGGTTAAAATAGGAAATGCAAGAACAAATTGAGTCATAAATATAAATTGCAACTTATTTTTGTCACTTTTTGAAGCGAAGATAATGAAGTCAACTATATAATTTTTTTAAAATACATCACTTTATAGTTAATGATAAAAATAGATAACCAATCAAATGAACATGAAATCAACAATAAATGTTACTTTTAATAATCCATAATATTTAATAGAAATATATTTTTAGCTTAAAAGTAAATATAACATTTCAGTAATACTTTCAACCTTTTTTCCGTATAAAGTTTTATTTTATTAAACATTAGAAAAATGTATGTTATTTAAGTCTCTGTCTCTCATTCCTCAATTTAACAGCTCTTCGCCTTTGATTCCTTGCAAAAAACAGTAAAAAAAAATTACTCACCTCATCCTTGAGAATGGCCTTATTCGACCAGCTCTGGTTCGGATAATGATTGTGAAAGATGGGGGTAAATGCAGGCCGGGACGATTTAATGGCTGACGCCTCAGCCATAATAGCACCAGAAAAGTCCTTAGCTTGATACCGTTTCTCGAAAACCTCGACGGTAAGATGCACATACTCCCTTTTGATTTTCTCACGCCTCTTCACCAGCTCTAACAGTGTCACAGCCCTGTATAGATCTCTCCTGAGTTTCAACATTTTCTCATAGGATGCCTCGTCGTTCTTTCGGTTCTTCCTAGTCTGCATCTTCTCCGTCCTTCGACGGAACGCCAAGTAAGGATTGTTGGCTGCCGTGCCAGCCCGATGTTCAGTTTTCACCGTCAAAATTAAGGGATGTTGCTGGAAAATACATTCTCTTTATACCGTTTTGAAGTACAAAAATGAACGTGTCATTTAAGAGAAGAAAACATCTAGATAAAAAGATACATGGCTTCGTTTACTTACAGTTTTCAAGCGTTTATTTAACCAATAATCGAATACTGCTATGATGAGATCATCGTCCTCCTTAAGCAACGCCTTGGCCTCGTTTAGAGTTACGACGGTTTGTCCGCTGCTTTTTTCCAGACGATCCATCATCTCTTCAAATTTGAGGGGGGTCAGGTCCAGTTTTTGTGTCTGTGACTGCAGCCATCGTTCGTCTTCAGAGTCCATGTCATAGTCTGGAATGTCCTGCTCCATTGTGAATGCTAAAACATCATAAAACAGATCCTTAAGACAGCTATATATAGATCAAAATATACTTTTCTCACTTATCAAGTAACGATAAGACTTCAGAAAGTGATAATTTAACATTAGAACAGCAAAAGAGCAAACAATCAAAATAAATCTAATCAAATGTACTTTTCCAGTTTCAAGTCATAGAATTTTGTATTATGTAGTTTTATCTACTGTTATAGTTACATATATAGGTTGCGATATCAGTTTTTTTTTGCAATACATGTTCTAGCTTCTCCTTTATTATTTGTTAATAATAAACCATATTGTACTTTTTTTAACATTTACAAATTCTGTAAATTTTTACAACATAAATAAATTTAAATATAAATAAATATATTTCTATATAATTTCCTTTTATTAACAGAAAATAAAAATGAAAATAGTCACACAGTATGTTTTATAATAAGTTATAGATTCTGTAAATTATAATTAAAAATGTCCCAGAATCTACTTAAACTTTTTTTAATAGATATTTTTGTCTTCCCTATTTGCCACTAACTGGAAAAAGAAGACATACGTTAAATATTTTGTTACGTATCTTCTCATAGATTGTTTAGAAAAGCAAAAAGTGGTCAAATGAAACAGGTAAAATCTGTAAAGTAATTTACTAGTTAAAAAACATAACCTTTGATATCATAACATTTGATACTTTAAAGTTTTGCATACTTTCGTATTTTTTCTTTTATGATCAAGAGTTTTCTAAGCGTTATCTAGCAAGCAACCACTTCATTTTAGTTTCATTCTATAATGAATGAAGTTTTATTATATAAAAACATTAAATAGGTATATAAATATCTACTTTCTATTACATACTGTATATAGACGGAACATTTCTCCGAATAATTGTTTTATATTAGTTCCAAAATTAATCCAGATATTCATGCCTATAATTATATCCGGTCTTTTATCGATTGTTTTAAATTTAAATATACATTCTACTGATTCAAAGAGGAGTTAATAGAGCAAGAAATAATAAATCTAATTCAGAAGCTTTAACAATGTCAAAAACCCTTTTCTATATTAAAATTATTAATCTCGATCACAAACTGTTCAAAAGTGATACTAATTCTTATATTATTTCTATATAGTGAAATTAAAATGTAAACAAGTTGCTGCTTTATATTAATTATTAGTTCCGTTTAATCAACAGCTTAAAATATCTCCTTTAACTATAGGAAAACAGATTTTCCTTGGGTAAACCTTGCCATTTGTTGTGGTAATAGATGGCGTATCTGTATTTGAGTACATAACCTATAACCTCATGTAATTTTTAAACTCCTGAAAAGCTAATATTTTTGTTTCCCCTTGTCACCCTCTTAAATTAGTTATCATCAACTAGACTATGCACCTTTAAACTGAGATCTAAAGGCCCATGACACCCTTCATGCAAAAATTTGAATACATGTTTTGGTTATAAATCTAGTCTGCTATAGAAACAGTTTTGTTTTCTAATTTCCTTTCACAAATGAGGCAGTTTGTGATGAAGAATTTCAGCACTGTATAAAAGTCTTACGTTGCATGTGAATGAGCTGTCGAGGTTGCTTGTAATTCGCAGGATAAACCTTGTCGTAGAATTCCCTGCTTGGCATGTCCGAAACTTCTGGAGTTGGAATGATGAGCCCGGCACATATTGCCCTTTGAAGGTGATGCTCCTGTTAATCCATTCAGTTTTAGGTAGTAATTATAAAGGTATGAATGCATTTAAATATTTTTGCTAATAACAAATTGAAAAATTCAATTATTTCTATCAACTATATGAAAGAGGCGGTGACAGCTCAAGAACATTGTGCAAATAGGCATAAATTTAAAATTTACTCATAAATTCTGTTTGTTTTTAGGGAGCATATAATTAAAAAACTGGTAAATTAAATAAAAAATGTTATTTTGCCGGTTGCGCATGGGAGCGCGAATCATATCAACATGGCTGCCTACTATGTTAACAATTGCCTGGTGTCAATTTCGCAGAAAACTTACACATTCTTCCTCTTTTTGCATTCCCGATGGCATTTGAGGAACTGCCCGGTTAATCGCTGAATAATCAGGAAGATCCGGAAGTTCCTCAGCCATGTAAATAGGCATAGGCTTGCTAGCATCCAGGGCCCTCGCCCTAAATGAAAGCTTGGACATATTTGTTGACAGCACAAAACACACGACAAGGCCAACATAAAATCTCCTAAAAACGAGCTTCCAGCAGCTCGGACCGTCCGAGACGGGCACTAAACAAATCTCCGTTTTCTTTAGTACGTTCCCATTGTTTTTATTTACACGCACTCAGTCACAAATACGATAAAACAACATTGAAACTTTCCATGTTGAGCGTGTTGTGCAGAAAGCCATCATGGCGGCCCTGCCATGGAGCCATGAAATTTACTAGGAGCATGCAGTGCGCGGGAACCGTTTACGCACGACTCGGGAGGGTAGTTCATTCATGCCGAACTCCACTTGAGTCTCAAAATCGACTGGACAATTAAAAAAAATCACAAACTCACATAAAACAGATACAATTTTGACATTTAATAATATTAAAATTGACACGCGGTGTCGATAACCGGGAAAAATTTACTTGAAAACTGCCTGAAAGTTAGTTTCTTGACTAGCGCGTAGATCAGATCGTGCCTATGGAGCAAATACGATAAGAGCCGATTTTAGAAGGAAATTTTTGAAGTATTATAAAATATAATATTGAACACAAAACAAGGAGAAAACAAATTTGAAAACCCTGCAGATCTTATGGTTTATTTTCAGTATTTTCACATCAAAGAATGCAGATTTCACTCAATCGTCCAACGAATTCCATCCACATCTCTCAACTTGTTTTATTTAACTCTTTAAAAACAACCTGGGGTCGGATTGAGGTGGGGATTGTAATTAGACTTCTAGGAAATGACGTAATCGGACACGTGAGAAGGTCAAAGTTATACGCACATTTTTTGCTGGGCATTGTTTCTCTTTTACTACATTTGCGATGCTTTTTTTATAAATTGTTATTATTGAATACTGTTCAAATTTATTCTTTTACAATATCAAACAATATGAGACTAATCTTATAGATTACTTCAATTTCTAAATAATCATTTGTTAGATTTCTCACTTAAAAACAACAGATGGCAAGACCATAGAGGCTATAGCCAACCTTATAATTCCATAACTGTTTAGTTACTGTATATATTTAAATTTAAAAATACCTTTTGTTTTTTGAATTATTTTTTTAATTCTTGCCAAGTACAAAATAGGTAGCTTTAATAATCTTCCAGTTATGAAGTTGTGGAATAATTATACCTATGTGATATAGGAAATAAACGATATAACTTGATACAATTTTATCTATTTACGGTTTTTTAAACGATATCTGGGTAATACAAAATTGTCACTATTATTTACTGTATTATATTCTGTAAGTAAAATATTTTCGTTCAATGTTTTTAAATTGTGTTAGGATACCTACATATATATAGAGATTTTGGAAAATTGAAATCCATCCCATCGAGTTTACTTGGAAATAAAAAACATTAACTACATTAAATAATGTTTATTATTTATATTTTAGTACACCATCAGAGAAATAGGTACACCATATACAACACATTGCTACTACAAGTATGATATAAACAATAACAATGCCAAAGTGGTCGAGTGAGGTTAGGAAACTAGGTGCAAACAGCCAGCTGAAATGGGATATGGTTTGGCACAACACTGTTTGTAAGCCGATTCAACAAAACTTTATATTTTTGTGGGGCAACTTAATCAGAGACGGTATGTAGCCTATAGTAGAAATATTTGGGCTTACGACGCAAAATCAACTTATCAAAGTAATAAAATACAGAAGCGTGAAACTGATAGAAAGTACAGTAACATTCTGCGTATTGGGACATAAATGCTATTCAATAATAAAAAATAATAATAATACTGTTATAAATATAGTTCGGTCTTCGATATTTTCCAAACATAACCTCAATGAATGAGGTTAAGTTCTCCAAACATAACCTCAAAACCATTTGTCTCGTCAATTATTGTAGTCTAAATTTTTATTGTGCTGTGGAAGTAGAATTTGTGTGAAATATAGGGAGGATCGTAAGAAATCTCCCATCAGTTTTTATTGGGTTATGTTTAAAAAATAACTACAAAACTAAAACAAAGTGGGAAGATCAGTCTTAATAACAAATAATAATACACGTCGCTCTAATCCTGAAAGAATACATGCCCTTTATTTGTACAAAACAAGGATATACATTTCACGACTCTCGCATTAAAGAAGGTACAATTTTCCAGGGTATGTAGAAGGTGGCTCATTTGACTTTGATGAATATTTCTACTTTACTACCTGGCTGGTGTAAAAGCAAAGCTTTAAACGAACTAAAGCCTATTATCGAACTAAATGCTCAGGTGATGGCTTAAACCGTATCTCTGATATTCCTCCAGAACAGATTAGTGCTAACACAGACCTGTGATACAGAGATCTAAACATTTACTAATTATAGCGGGTTAATTTCCTTTTACTTACTACTCTAAGCTGACATTAATAAATATCTAAAACATTACATAATTATTTTTAACAATATATACATTTCTTTGAAATGTATCTGAATGTTTCACTAAGTAGCTCTCAATATGGCAGACCTCGAAAAAAGTAGAACATAAAAGACTCGCACGCTACCTTCATAAGTCTCTTTACATCCGACAAAAAAAAATCGCGCCTTTAATATGTCGCACACAGGACAGTCACGCTCCCACTCACACCGAATGCGCTTGAAGAACCCCACGTGGAAAGCAAAAAATTTCGGGCTTCTTTAAGGGCACTATACACATATAAATAATTACATAAACTATATATTATAAATAAACATATACAACACACATATTTAAAAATAATAAATAAAATCTTTGGTAACTGTAAACAACCTATATAAGCATTGTTATAATTCTTTACGAAGTAATGCACAATTTCCCTAAATTCATTATGATAAAGTCAACTTATTCCTCGCATAATTGCAATTTCTCACAATATCACAACAATGTAACTAGAAAGCAAACGGATGAAAGCCCATCTTTAGACACATATCGGATCTACCACAACGCAAAATATAAGAATTATGGCACCACCATCTCCGCAATACCAAAACTATTTTAAAATATTTCCATTAAATTGTATTAAAAACAATGTTCTACCTGCATAAGTAAAGATATATACAAAACTAAAAATTACTTTATAGATTGACTGGTTATGTTTATTAAAAAATACTCTTTAACAGCTTCGTTAACTCTACTAATTGGATTGAGAATTAAAAATTTAACAGCATTAAGTGTGCTTGCTTGTGATATTTTAACCTCCTGCAGATGTAGTTCTTCTAATTTATAAATTCTAACGAAAAAAATAATTTCTATTTCTGTTTTCTAATATTTGAAATTCAAAACGGTTGATTTTAAACGAAGATGGCAGGCCCAAATTTGCTATCTTTAATTCTCAACGATATAAATAAATAGCACTAACTGTATCGGAATACATACTACTTGTTAAATGGTTGAGAATATTTGATTTCTTGAAGACCGATGGTTCCTCCATTGTTCTCAGCCATGTGTCTAAACATGTACATTCAGTAAACTGCACATTAAGACTTGCAGAAAGGTGATTCTATAGAACAAGACAATTTTTTCTCATAATCCGTTCACCAATTAAAGACTCTTAGTTTCTGATAGAAAACTGTGTGAGGCTGCTAAATAATAAATTTCCAAATAGAGGCTAGTAAAATTCGACGGTGTCAGACCTTAACGTTGGTGCGTAGAATTTAAATATAATTTCCAAGACTGGATCATAAAAATCCCACTGGTTATCTTAGGCCGAGAAATCGAGTGATATAAACAATTTTTTACACAAAATACGTACTCTGTCTGCAATTTGGATATACACCACCAAAGTTAAGACCTAAGTCCTACATTAACTTTAAAACAAATAACTTGGGTACCATCATTAATGTAACCGTTTGTGTTTAAGACCGCACAGACAATGCCCGTTAGGGTTTAAAACATTACGATCTTTGGTACTCCCATGTAACACTTAATACAAAATTTATGATCGACTTGCAATCATCCTTCCAATATATACATAGGCCTTCGTGACTAGAGTAAAAGGTGATTTCATTAATCTACTTTCATCTGTTTCGAGAAATCACAGAAACTCAAAATGGGCCAAGTCACGCAGCCCCCATTACACAGACGATACCTCTGGCACTTGGGCTGTGTCTACACGGATCAGAATGTGTGGAGGGCGACTGTGCAACCGGCCTTACTCGGATCTAACTCACTGTTACCTCACTGTAAAGTATACAACTTATCCAAAAATTACCATCAGGGCTGGCGGAATACCTGTTTTATAAAACCTATTGTTTCGGTGCCCCGGTAATTATCAGTTGCCTAGCCATATAAAATAGCCGGCCGACTAAAGGTCGTATCTAAATATCTTCATTGAACGTGGCATAATGCTAGAGACAGTAAATGAACTACGGAACGCTACTACTCCTTTTAAACCTGAAAAGCGCTAGGTTTCAAGAAAATCTAAGTACATTCAGTTGAAGAAAGCCTCATTAGGGTGGTTCGACAGAGTTCTTTCCTCCGTTCAGTGGCACTGTTTGAACTGATAATCCCTTCAGTGGGCAAACAAGACAGTTTTGCCACAAACTGCGGCAGTACCACGTGTATAATAATAATATTCCTTCTTGTGCCCTCTAGAAAGCCGTCGGCGGCAGTGAGAAGGGATGGTTATTATTATTTGCTGTGGTTTGTTAAGTAGTTTTGTGCATAGAAAATTAAATCCAGCCCGTACTTCAACGTACAAAATACAACCGATGAAACAAGAAGTGAATTTCCGAGTAATCTACTCGATTTGGGTTAAGCAAACTATAAGTAACGAAAAAGGGGATATACAGGGTGCCCCAAAACTTAGGATCCATGGTAACATATACAAAATTGGTACACTATAACTTGCGAACAAGATTATCCGTTCTAACGAATACTTAATTAAAAATAACATCAACTATCGAACGATCTAATGAAACACTTTTGAAACGTTCATATAATAATGAATAAATCTTGGTTTGGTCTCAAAATGGGCACACTCTTTATTGATCAAAAACATAATTAACCTAAAAACTAATTTGGTATTATTTATATTTCAGGGAAATAGATCTTAAGTCTCATTACGTTCTTTCTTGATGGTACATACGTGTGCCCTAAAATGACCGTTATAACTACTAGACTGATTACTAATATCGATGACAATCTAAAGAAAAATCAGATTTTAATACCTTTTACTTATGTAAATAATAATTACTTAGTAGATTAGCTGTACATTTTCAACTCGATTGTCTAAACGTTTTTATCACGAATTAACAGAAGTTATGAAAGCTAAAATATTACGCCATTACAAGTCTTCCTCTTTTAGATTAATTGAAGCATATGTGTAGTAAATCGAGGTGGATAAAAATCTACGGGGTGCGCCATCTTTTATGTCGGTATGTAAACATTGAATAACTTTGACATTTGTCAACCGATTGACTTGAGTAGACAAGTTTTGGAAACGTCGATTCAGTACAATTTTAACCATGAATCGCCTCGCACCGAAACAACGCGCTGAAATAGTGACGATTTACATTGAAAATAGACGTTCAGTTGTGTTAACTCAACGTGCATATCGTCGAAAATATCGTGGCAAACAAGCACCGTCTGACAACACTATTCGCCGTTTGGTGTCAAATTTTGTTGAGCACGGAACAGTGGGAGATCGTCCACATGTCGTTCATCAACAACCAAGACGTTCCAATGAGCTGGTTGAAACGGTCAGAGATAGTGTTGCCCAGGATCCAAATGTGTCGTATTGCCACTGTGCTCAGCATTTTGACATCAGTGGAACTACTATGCGGCGCATTTTGAAGGATGATTTGCATGTTTCCGTATAAAGTGCAATTAACTCAAAGAATTTTGCCGACAGACCGTCCAGGTCACTTGGAATAACGGCTAAACAGTTATTCGAGTGGTTGACATTGAACCTGATCTCCATATTCGACTTCTCCGGGCTTCTTTCTGTGGGGTTATTTGAAAACTCATTGACGAGCTCAAGGCAAATATTTGTGCCGAAATCGTCGCTGTACCGCCCGAGATGCTTGAAAAACTGATGGAAAACGCAGCAAAAAGGGCACATTCTACTGTGTCCAATAAAGGCGGCCACTTGATTGATGTTGTATTCAAAAATTAGTCTAAATAAATTGTAAAGGACCAAATTAAATAAAAATACCTCATATTTGAAAATGGGTTGTTTTTTTAGTTATTCAATGTTTACATACCGACATAAAATATGGCTCACCCTGTAATTTCATTGCAAATAATCATATTGAAATTGAGATTAAAAGTAATGGGTCAAAAGTTTCCCCAGAAAGAGAATTTATAAAAAAAATGTTACTAAAAAATACTTTAACATATGAACCTTCAGATTTCTTTTAAACACCTATTAATCGAAATGAAAAGGAAATGACTGGAAAAATAGATTTTATATTACAATGACGGTTCAACGAATATTTATCATTTATGATTTTAAAGTCCTTGTTTTTTTGTGTTGTGATATAATTTTGCTATGCGCTGTGAGAGTCACATTACACAAAAGTCCGGAGATAATTATTAAAAAATTACCAATTCATAGTTACTGTTCAATACATGCTCTGGGACTCCTTAGAAAACTGAGTTTCTTAGTACATCAAACGACAATTAACAATCTGGCTTCAAAATTATATTCTTTTATAATATAAAATTATATTTTTTTTTTAATAAAATCTGAAATTCATAAATCATTTTTATAAAACACTTAATATTTATAAACATTTTTTAACAACCTTAATGTTTTTTCCTATTCCAATTGTAATTTTTCCGTATTACAATCATGAAAATTATTATAAAAATCGTCTTTAATCAATAGGAGTTATAGATTTAAAAAAAGTCTCTTATATCATAAATTGCATAACAAAAAATTTAAAAACATAAAACTGATATTTATAGTTGTTTCTATCATTTATGTAAACAAATTTGTTTTAGAAATCACCCTCATAGCCCGACATTTTATTGGTCACTTTCTAATTCATAAAGATCAGTTATAGGAAGACTCAAAGTATCTTTTCCACGCGTGTTAAGTGCAACTTTTGTTCTAATTTTTTCTGTAACCCTCCTGACTATTCCTAAAACAAAATATAGTTTGAGAAATCTATTATTTTTTTGCTAAACACCGAAATTAAAGAAAAATATAATGGATTGGGAAACATAGTCATATTTTTGTTTGTCGCTTGCCACTTTGCCGAAGAATACTAGATCGGTAAATACTTTACTGATCTATTGCGTGGTCCTAAACGAATAGTATCTTTAATTCAGCCCAAAAAAAAAAAAGAAAAAACTTCAACTAAGATAAAATCCAACACTCAACAAATGCAATTCAAAAATTAAATAGAAAAAAGCCTCGAAAAGAGAGCCAACGTCAATCAGTATTAAGAGAAAAGTGGAAAAACTAAAAGCAATTCAAAGCAAACCTGAAACTATTCGCTTAAAATTAAACAAATGTCGACTTCTTCGCTTACGTTTGCAAAAATTCGCTCATCCTTTTAATCAATTATCACCTACAAGGACTCTAATTTTTGAGCACCCGGTACAGCCCGACTATGTTGGCTGACGCAATAATACCGTCGAGAGACTGAGAAATCCACCCCTCAAAATGAATCTTACAAATCACCTTATAGGTAATTACACCTAATATAAATAAACTCTGTATATAATATATAACATTATCTCTTGAGTAATGACGCATTTTTTTTACAAAAATTAAAGCTCTAAGCTTTTGTGCATACCCGAGTCAATTTGAACTTAAAGGAGATATAAACTATCGACTGATGTTTAACTTTTTCTATTAGTGATAATAATCGAAGTGCTTCATGAGAATATTTCGGAGGGGGGGGAGAGGGGCAATTCATTTAGTCAGCTATGAAACGTGATGGATTGTAGTCTCTGTTGATGATTGAGAATCCTTGGAACTCGTCCTGGTTGATTGACTGCAGCACCTCGTTACTTACCGGCGTCAGCACCGGCTCCTCTCTGGTGAATTCGGCGTCGAAGTTCGTCACGTCTTTTCTACCCTTCTGCAAGAGGAAGATCGATTTTTTGTACCATTTTTAAAGGAACCCATGCAAACTTAATAAAACATCATCAATATAAATACTATAACACGAAAATATCTGAATAAAATAAATATTAGTTTAAGAAACCGGTAACCTGTAAGTTGAATTCACTTAATTGTAAAAATTAATAATGTAGATGACTGCGTTTCTCACGAATAAACTAAAAACCAAACGCAGCAAGTCTAAAGCTGAAAATTTTTTCAAAAATACCAATTAGTGGATTCCTTCTTTTTGTTTTTTATAGAAAAAAAGTAATTTTATTCCTTATTTTTTTAACAGTTTGTATAATCTCAGAATCTGATGAATGATAAATAGATAGAATGTGATTACATTTCATTTTACATAATGAAATCTTTACTGAAATCGATTAATAACGGGAGTTTTTTTTTTAATATATATACAGTATGTCCCAAATTGGATCCCCACCATTGAACTCGAAAACTATAAGAGGTAGACAGTCAGTTAAATTAGTAAGGTTGTAGTAAAAATGTAAAAATATTCAGAAAAATTAAAAACAAAATTAAAATTTTTTGGAAATAACTTTAAAACGATCCTCATTTATAGTTGCCTCCGCCTTCTTAGGGCTGGCTGGCTAGGACAGATTCGAAATCAGTGTTAATTTTGCTCCAAATTTGCTGTTTTAACTAACTTTGTATTCCTTATAGTCTCTAATTGCTACCTCTCATAGTTTTTGAAATTGCAATGGTGGGGATTGAATTTAGGACACACTGTATATATAAAAGTCTATTTTAAATATAAACTGTTTTAAAAATATAAACTGCTTATTTCAATTTTTTTTTATTTGGTCCTATAACACAATTATACATGCTCAGATAAATTCTATTGGGATTTCAAGAGAAGCGATATGACCTCTAGCGACCGAATGCTGAAATAATCTCTAGTACATGATTTCCCAACCTCACTTTTGGGTCGTGTTATTTTCGATATTTTACATCATTTTTGGCTATTTTCCTGTGTTTTAAAATTATTGTTATTGTTGTTGTCATTAGTTGTTGTTATATTTATTATCCTTTTACACTATTATAGTTTTTGTGACTGAAAAATTGGATTGTTCTGTCGGTTATGTCTGGTAAGTAGATACTTGTTATTATAAATATTTTTAATGTACAATATTGTTATTTTAGAACGAACTGTCCTAGAATAAAACAGAGATAGAAACCATAAAAATACTGATGGTAAAGTATTTTGTATTTAATTGATTTCACGTGATATGCTGCTTTTTCTTAGAAAACACACCTAGTCAGCAAAATTAGAAACGCTAATATATGCTTGCAATGTTTACCAGCACCCGCTTTATACGAACAAACCATTGATTTTATTTTAGCCGACCCATTTAAAATAATAAGTTCTCCACTAATTTGATGGGGTTTGGACTGCAGAGCACTAGTCTGCAGACGAATGGCAACCAACTTAATGTGAGAAGAGCTACAATCTGTTTTGCCATATAAAATAATGTGACCAGCATTTAAAACTTCTTCTCCTTCAACCACACATCTTGCATTTATATTTCCACCAACATAGTTAATGTACTCTACTAAACTTAGAGTTATTTGGGCCATGTTCATTCTAAAATAACAATATTTTACATTGAAAATATTTTCTAATCAAAAATGATAATACCTGAGACAGACAAAAATGATAATACCTAAGACAGAGACTCCTAATAAGTAGGTACTTACCAGACGTAACCGACAGAACAATCCAATTTTTCAGTCAGAAAAACTATAACAGTGTAAAAGGATAATAAATATAACAACAACTAACAATAACAATAATTTTAAAACACAGGAAAATAGCCAAAAATGCTGGAAAATATCGAAAATAACACGACCAAAAAGTGCGGTTGGGAAACCATGTACTAGAGATTAATTTGCGGATAATCCGTCATGGCGCTGCGATCTTAATTTGAATTCCCAATAGTGTTAAAACAGGTTAAAAAAAAAAAAAAGGTGAAAAAGTATAAAACAAGAATTTTTCTATAGAATATTTCCAAATTTACTACAACATATTTTTAGGCATACCTTTATGACTTAGTTTTTTTCAGTTACAAATTAACATAATGCAGTATTAAATAATACTGTGTCGTGTATTACTTTAAGTATGAAACCCCCAAACCTAATTAATTATCTTCATTAAGCCACTATAATATCAAATTGTCACATTATTAAAAATTTTTTATTATTATATATCGTATATTAGGATTACCTATTTTTGCAAAAGTCAAAATTATAATAGCTATATTATTAATGTGCATGTACTTACAATTCTGGGCCTGAAAGGCGGCTTAACCCGGCGCTGTTCCAGGGCTGTCCAATCCATCTCCTTGAAAAAGGGATGACCCTGGATGGCGGCCTCCAGTGCCTGAGAAGCAACGCAGCCCAGTCTCCGACTCGGGTTTTTCGTCATGAAGCCCTTCAATATGCTGACTGCTTCCTTACTCAACCAAACGGGATATAGTACATCGTCGTGCAGTATCGACTCGAACAAATCCTCCTCATTGTCGGCCTCGAATGGCGGCTGACCCGCCATCATCTCATACATCAGCACACCCAAGGCCCACCAATCTACGCTTGCTCCATATTCTAACTCCTATAGGCCAGACAGAGGTACACGATCGTTAGAAAAGGGTAAATACTTTATGTTCGAGAAGGATCGAGACAAATGATGATTTTTAATATAATTTTAGCAGCGAGTAACTGGAAAATGAAAGTATTAGTATATTATGTAAATCTCAAAGTTAAAACAGGTAAAAACAGAAAGCTTTAGTAATAAACGATTATTTGTAAATTTTGGCAAAAAGAAAATTTTTAGTTTGCTAACCCCTGGAAATATTGCAGAACGATCTATAGAAGGCAAACCATAATTTGTTTAATCAAAGGATCATTTCTGACGAGAAAATGGACATATTTTTTAATTGGACATAAATCGGACGAAGAGAGTTAATTGAATGGCCAGCTCGTTCTCCTGATCTAGCACCATTTTTTTGCAGACACTTCAAAATGCAAGTAAGCGAGAATATATATTATAATTTACTAAAATTACAAGATAAAATTACTGGAGAGATAAATCTTATTGCATTACAAATGGTGTAGACATTAAGACTCTTTAACAGTCGATTATATTGTCTATATCTGAATGTAGTACATATAGAATGCTATACCAGTCTAAATTAAAAGCAATAATGTGTATGTCTATGTATGAAAATATTTTATATTAATAGTTTTTCTAATTTATTAGTTGTACTAATATTCTGTATTAGTACAACCGATATTGCTGTCTTCTATATCAACTTTCTTTTCAAAAAAACAAAAAAAAATTGTAATATAAATGTTTCTAACTATAGTTTTTCAATCTGCATTAAAAAGATGTAATTTGAAAAATATAGTGGGACTATTTCTTGTAAAACATCTCTGTCCTGTAAAATGTGAAACTGACAAAATTGAAAATACTTCCAACATATTTCTCATTTTTGCAATGAAAGATATATGTATTGCTGCAGTTGTCATATAGAAAAATATATAACACGTTAAAACAGAATAAAGAATAATTGTTATTCAAGTTTTGTGATAAGTCACACCAATGTGACTGAGTTATTCACGAAAACCACATTTTTGGTTTGTTATACCACTTTTAATATAAATAAATATCGCCAACCCTACTTAAACATAAATCTGCCTATACAGGTAACCCATACTATTGCTTAATTACGACAACTAAAATACAATCAATATTCATACTTAAATAACTCTTTTTATAAAATTAACCCATCTGAAAGTTGTACCGCCTGCAAGAATAATGTACAGGAAACTTATTATTATTGAACTGTCCTATATACTGTGCAATTAAATCATTCAGCTGCAACTTTATAACTGAGTTTGAATTATTAGCAATAACACTAAATAATCTAACAAATTATTAATACACAAAACTTCGTTCATTTATATTAAATGAATGACTTAATGTTTTCTGGCTTTGAATTTATAATCTATATACAGATATATGTGGTAAAAGATAGAGTGGATTTCGGGATTAAAGTACAGGGACAGAAACTAAAAATGCTGAGATTCGCGGATGATATAGCAGTATTAGCATCCAGTAAGGAGGAATTAGAATCAGCGTTGAACGAAATGGAGGCAGTGTTGACAGAGGAATACGGAATGAGGGTGAATAAAAACAAAACTGAAGTATTAGCGTGCAGAGGGCGCGAAAGCAGAGCAAAAACGAAAGTACAAATTAATAATGAAAGATTGGAGGAAGTTAAGGACTTCACTTATTTAGGAAGTAAAATAAATTGGGATGGAAGAAGCGATAAAGACATAAAACAAAGAATAGCGCAGGGTAGAGTAATAAAATTAGAAACAAGGAAGAGATTTTTGAAAACATATGTATGGAGCACGGTACTATACGGCTGCGAAACCTGGACGGTAGGGGAAGCAAGCAGGAAGAAATTAGAAGCTTTTGAGATGTGGTGTTACCGAAGAATGATGAAAATACCGTAGACTGATAGGGTTAGAAACGAAGAAGTATTGGAGAAAGTCGGCGAGAAAAGAAGTATGTGGAAAAACATAAAGAAGAGAAGAGATAGAATGGTAGGCCACTTGCTGAGACATGGGGGAATAGTCCGCGATGTTTTGGAGGCAGAAATAGGAGTGAAGAAAGGCGGAGGTAGGCCGAGATTAGACTACTGCTCGCAAATAGTAAGGGATGTAGGTTGTAGCACAATTAACGAAATGGGTAGGTTAGCACAAGGTAGGAGAAGCTGGAGGTTAGCGTCCAACCAGTCTTAGGACTGATGACCTTATGATGATGATACAGATATATAAAGCACAGTATTTAAGTACACAGTAGTTAAGGTCAATGCGTTTTTTTTTCGTTTTTTTATAGTTCTTAGTGTTTTATAATGTTACTATACTATATTATTTGAAAATTTACTTTATTTATATCCCACATATTATTCTTTATATGTATTTGTTACTATTATTATTATTATTACTTAAGCTGTATGTTAACCTTCTTGCACAAACTAGTTCTATATGCAATAAAATTTTATTATTATTATTATATCCTGTAGCGAGATTGTGTCCTTACTCTGTATAAAATAAACATGCGTGAAAGACGGTTGGTAAATTAACAATTGGCAAAAATAATGGATTTTTCAATTTAATTACAATTTCTTTTTTGAAGACCAAATAATTAACCACAGCCTCCTTGATTACCAGATTTGACACCATTAAATTTTTATGTGATCGGAATGATAAAAAATTCTGTTTATGTAAATCATATACGCACACTAAGAAATTTAATATAGTCAGTCAAAAAAGTCTCCATACACTAGTCTCTTTTTCAACATTTTTCTTAGTGTGATTTTTTATTTAAATTTAATCAGAAATATGTTTCGAGTAAATATCGGCCATCTTCTTAGGAGTAATAAAAATAAAAATAAAGTCGCTTGAAACACTTTATTTGAGTAATATTAAAAGAAACGATATTAGCAACAAGAAATTATGTCAAATAAGTATCCATACACTTTAATAAAATGCTATTCGGCACCATCAGTTATCAATAGTTTATCATGTTGATCTGTGTCAAATTTTGCTTGAAACAAATAAATCACATTATTTAAGAACGTCACTTTTTAGTCCATGTCTAGTGTTGTGAAAAAGATTAGTTTTAATTCTAAAATAAGCACTCCAAAACTTGCAGAAGAAATCAGGGAAGAGTTCCCAAAAAATTGTTAGCCCTCAAAGAATTAAAAACTGCTTGCATCGAGTGGGTAATAACGGTCAGGTTGCCAGAAGAAAACCATTAATTTCAGAAAAAAATCGAAAATAAAGTTTGGAATTTGCCCGAGAACATGCTAACAAAACCAATGAGTTTTGGGAAAGCGTCACCGTTAGTGACAAAACAAAAATTAATCTTTTTGGCCGGGATAAAGTTTGGAGGAAAAAATATAGGTTTTAAAATTGAAAATGTTTGTCCTACAGTGAAGCACGGAGGAGGTAATGTTTTATTATGGGGGTGCATGTCAGCTAATGGGACAGGACAGGGGAAGTTAGTTTTCATTTACGGTATTATGGACCAACATGCCTATTTAAACATTCTAAGGAATAATTTAAGATCAAGTGTTCAAAAACTTGAGGGACGTTATTTATTTCAACAAGATAACGATCCCAAGCACACTGCTAGGCCTGTACATGCATGGATGATTCATAATGTCCACCAACAACTGCATACACCACCACAATCACTGGACGTTAATCCCATTGAACACCTGTGGGAAGAATTAAAGCGTCGCGTGAGAAATCACCAAGTTAGAAATAGAGAAGACGTCAACAATTCATGTTCAAATAAAGTGTTTCATGTGACTTTTATTTTTATTACTCCTAATGAGATGGCCGATATTTACTCGAAACATATTTCTAATTAAATTTAAATAAAAAATCACACCAAGAAAAATGTTGAAAAAGAGACTAGTGTATGGAGACTTTTTTGACTGACTATGCAATTTTTAACAAAATCAGGGATATTATAAAAATCAATTCCATGATTTCAATTAATTTAAAAAGACTTTTGTTTATTAACTGAAGGCAGATATTTTGTACATTTAATGTTAAATACGTATGTTATTCTTGTCACTCTTAAATGTCTTGTCGATAGAAATGGCGAATGCCATACTTTGTGTTGTCATTTTTTAATTTTCCTCCTGAAAATCATACTGATCTGTTAATAATCACAAAAACAAATTGTAATTTTCATGTTCACGTTAAAGAAATTTTTCTCCATTCCTTAAAGAAAAATACAATGTGTATGATACAATTAGTGACTAAATTTTATCATATACATTTAGACATGGTTGATGAATTTCAAATCCAGTTAGTTTACAATGAAAGAAGAGGAATTAAATACACCATATGAATACAAAATATGTGTTTAGATTGTTTTTTTTTTAACTTCATTATTCTGAGTTTAAATTTATAGGTTATCTTATCTGTCAATCTAAATCATTGCTGTCAACTGTGATTAAAAAATGTTACCAAGCATAACAAAATCGGTGAACAGCACAAGAAATCTTTAGAGAGGAACCCTTTCAATCAATTCAAATTTCTCTGTATTTGTGGTATGCAAAGATGTATATTAGAACCTTGTAAAAGTTTGATACAATATATTTTTTTCCAAATCGATGGAAAAAGTAACATATTTTAGTTTTACAAAACAATATTTCGTTGTTCCTTCAGAAACATTAAAAAAAAATCATTTACCTGTAAAATTTCAGGTGCTATATAATCCGGAGTACCGCAAAACGTGGACGTTGTAATCCCATCAAGAATACCTTCCTTGCACATGCCGAAATCGGCGAGCTTACAGTGCCCCTCCGCGTCCAACAGTATGTTATCCAGCTTCAGGTCTCTGTAGATCACGCCGTGTCTGTGCAGGAACTGCAGGGCTAACGTGACCTCGGCCGCATAGAATCTCGCCCTGGGCTCGTCGAATTTCTTGGCACGTTGGATTTGAAACATCAAGTCGCCACCGTTCACGTATTCCATTACGAAAAATAATCTGTCTCTAGTCTGAAAGCATGAATGTATAGCAGTTAAGAATGGGTGATTGGCGGCCAACGCCAGGATGCGTTTTTCTGTCATGGTGCAATCTACGTCGTCGTCCTGGATGATGACATCCTTCTTCAACACCTTGACGGCATATACCTCGTCGCTGTTCTTCCTTTCGGCGAGCATCACCTTGCCGAAACTTCCTTTGCCCAGCACTTTTATGAAATGGAAATCAGTCAGTCCGATGGTATTTTTGCTCTTGACATCCTCTCCACCTACACAAAAAACATTAAATACTTTGTAATTTATTGCAATATTGCATTTTAAAGATACATATTAGTTGACCAGCTTCTTCTAAGACTACTTATTTTATTTGCAATAAATTCAGCTGTAAAAAAATTAAAATCTGCACTTGCTGCAATTAATTGTGTTCTTGTTAATAGTTATTTTTCATCATTATAATAGTTTCACTTTCACAATACATTTTTCATTTTTTTATGTCCGAGTTATACATACAGGGTTGGCAAATATGTGGAAATACCTAATTACAGGTGAAACTATAAGTTGGATTAAAAAATACTGTTACCAAATGTTTTTGTAGTCGTTGTTCCTTTTTTTTTTCTAGGTAGGACATCGACAGGTTTTTAAAAAGATAACCCTGTATATTTTTACTTTTTCATATACGCGCTCAATTACAATAATGAGAGGGTTTGTTGGGTATGCAACTTGTAGTATTCTAAATTAAGTAAAACAAACGGTATTAAATAATTGTTAATTTAAATACATTATGAAATCCCAAACATTAATGTATTTTTATTATATTAGACAAATCCTGATCAACTACCAATTAAGTTTAGTTTAGAAGTTTAGTATCACCAAGAGGAAGTGCCTTTATATTATAGAATTGAAGATAGATGAAAATAGAGATGATTAGATTTGGTGGTTGAATGGCCACCACGATTGCCAGATTGAAGTCTCTTAGACTATTTTATTTGAGGCCATTTAAAATCAGTTATTTATAAGAACAAACCTGTTGTTTAAAGCTGAAAGACCAGATTAGAGAGGCTGTTCAAAAAATATTCGAGTAGGCTATTCAAAACTACTTAAGAGCCTTTGCTGATCGATTACTGTCAAACTGCTGAAGGTCGTCACTTTGAACATTTGTTCTATTTTCCTTTTTCCTTAATCTTAAAGTGCTTCATATTTCATATTAATAAATATGATTTTCAATAACTAATGATTATTTAATACTCATTAGTTTATTACCCCACAAATCCACAAATCTTACTCCCACCTAAAGTTGTCTAAAACACAACTACAAACACATTTATTAAAGGTACTTTTAAATACAACTTATTCGTTAGCCACAAGTAATGTGTCATGTGAGATTTTAAAAATATTTAAATATTTGCCACACATTTTGAGAACCGCTGACCTACTAAATCAAGTATAAACATGATTAGAATTATAATATGCCTATTGAACTATTCACATTGAATTTTATTGTTTTTAGTAACAAATAGATGGCCAAAAATAGATCTGATTTCAAATTAAAAGGAGTCAAATTCTTCTTCACTACACTTATGACTGATAAAAATTGCTTTTGTAAAATGTATTTTTGGGCATCATTGAGTTGACATAAACCCCCTCCTTAATTTATGTCTAAAATCATCTAAATGATAACGGTTCTTATTTTCCTACCTACAAAACAAGCTCCAATGATGTAAATTTTGTTCTTCGACCAAAATTATTTTTTATATCAGTATAACAATAAGCGACAACTGCAAAAAATTTGACCGATAGCACACAGACTTGTGTCACAGAAATTTTGGTATTTCTGTTAAAAGCATTCTGCTCGACAAAAACAAATAATGGTAGTGTATGTCAAATCTTAATGTCTGTTTTATTCTAGCATCTTAAAAGGGTAATATTTTATCTTTAATGGAAAGCCCCACTGTGACATCATGATGAGAACTTTAAACAGTAAAATTCAAACTGGCAAGTATTTTCTTTTTTTCTTAATAGAAACAACTATTTTTAAATAAAAAACACGGATATAATACTTTGAAAATTATGAAAATGACCCCCTAAAATACTTCGATTTATAAACACATAAGCATATTTTAAAATACATAGAATATGTCAAAAGGGAAGAGGTTATATCAATCGTTCTATTTTGAATAAATATTACTATTAAATCTATTAAAAAAGAAACATTTAATACGGATTAATACACTTCTTTTTATTGGTAGTCTTTCTATAAATATTTTTTAACCACATTCTCCCATATGTTAACATATTAATATACATTTTTTTTTAAATGCAAGAAACAAATTTCATATTAGAAATCTTTAAACACTAGACTTTTTAAAATTAATTACAACCTATAAATGTCTTACTGTTGCATAAACATTAAATACTAACCGTTATTTTGCATCTTCTCTTCCAACATCTTGGACAAATCTTCTCCCGCCGCGTCCCCGCCAGCAGTCGAATTTTCCGAGGAGCCCTCTTGCTGCCCACCATTTATCCCGGAACCCGACAACAATTTACTCCGTCTCGGAGTTTGTTTATCGGGTGATACACCTGAAACAAGACGGATCCAGTAATAAGATTTTTACGCGAGACTGATAACATACCTATTGCAGTAAGGATCTCGGCCATTTGCTTGGTATTGATGCCACAGTTGTTCGCGACATTCTTCTGGCAACGCTTGTGAATATTCAAAGAACACACCTCGCATTGAAGTCCTTGCTTAATCAGTCCATATAAGAGTGATCCACAATGATCACAAAATGTAAAACGTTTGTAGTTGTGCACTACAAATCGATGTGGTATGTTCACATTGAAACCAGTGCTCTGGTGTTGAGTTGTCTAAAATGTGAGGTGAATGGTCAGTGACAGATTTGTGATACTCGAGTAAAAAATTCGAGAGTAAAATTCTCGGACATTTCAATTTTATTTTTTCTTGGCCACATTTTGATATACAAATAATATAGATGGTACTAAAATAGCAGCAATATATTTTCCCCATAGAATTTCTTTTTTATGATAATATAACACATAATTATTTTACAAATAAAGATTAAAACTTTTTTTAAATATTTTAATGAAAAAAAGATTAAAATTTCTGCTATATTAAAACAATAATTAGAAGGTGAAAATATTATTCATAAGTCCCTGTAACTGATAATGTACAAAATATTTATAAAAACGAAGTAAACAATGAAAAAGTGGACTCAAGAAACCACCAATATGGTAATGATGATTACTGGTTAGCAACAAAGAACAAAATACAAGATTAACTTTTGTATTAAAGTTTACTTTTAAAGTACTCCCAAAGAAAACACTCCAATCAGGTTAAATCGGGCAATTAAGGAGCTCATTCCAGACGTCCTCTTTAACCAACCCACCGCCCACGTAACACTTCATATAGATATTCTCAGATATTTCTTATAGAATGCAGGGTATTTTTACTATTCCTTTTTCAGTTAGTATTTCTATTTATTAAAATAGCTGACAACACATTCGACAGAACAGCATTTACTCTCACCTTAGCCCTTCGATTGTTGAGTCGCTGTTCACATTTTTATTGTTTTTCCACTATTTTCTTTATTTTAATTAATATTTTGCACATTTTCAACTGCATTAAAGTGTGTATCTAATTTTAATTATTTTTAACTTAGCAACATTTTTAATATTTCACTTATTTTTGTGTACTTACATAATTTTCATCATTTGTTGTTTCTTTAGCCTTTATTTGCAAAAAAAACTGTAAAAATATCAATATTTCTATAATCAGAAAGAGTTCTTCTCTAAGCTTGTATTGGAAAACATACTGTTGCTATTTAAATAATTTACTATAGCGAAATATCCAGTATTTGATAGCCCATTTAGGCAAGGATAAAAAAAGTGGACTTATACGAGGATGTTTCAATAATAAACTTTATTAGAAAAATTTAATCTATTCCATACGTCTCTTATGTGTCATAGTCAATATACAGTGACCGTCCAAAATATTTGTGGCAAATGGGACAAATTTTTTACTTTCATACCAATAATTTATGAATGTCTAAAAATCAAAGAAACGTGTATTAAATACTATGTAATCTTTTGTTTAAAAGAAAAACAAACTATTTAAAAAATTTTGTTTATTAATTTCTTACTATGTTCATTAATTATAATAATAATATATAACATTTGACAGTAATTGAGCACCACTTTGAATCATACAGCTAGCCTAAAAGAGAAATACTGTCTAGAATTTCCCCAGTATGAAAAACGTTTTATTTTTTTTCTCATGAAAGTGACTATAGCCAATAATGAACAGGAGGCTAAACAAGTAGTTATTACAACAAGCACAGATTCGAATAATACATTTTACATATAGTATGTATTTTACTTGATAAAATACCTACGTGGTTATTTAATAAAACTTATATTTTAGTCCAAAATAAAGGAGTTTAATAAACGTCAGTGAATAAATTCATGTTCGTAAGAAGGAAATGTTTACATGCCAGCAAATAAATAACACTTTTATTACAACAAAGTGACAGAAAAAACCAAAGAGGAGTTCACTTTTGTCTAATGGTAACGTAAATATCAAAGAACAATAAGAGTACACGCCTCTAAACCATCTACTACTAATTGTGGTCTATCAAGTATTAAGTTACTATTACCTAGGTTGCCTGGTACCCTAGTACAACCTCTCTTTAACTAAATGTAGTTTCAGAAATACTTAGGATCACTTTTCAATTTATGTTAAACATTAGTTACAGTTTTATATTCCGTTTTAATTTGAGACTTCACTAGACTACTTAAACTTTTAAATTTTTCTAAATGCACATTTTATCTAGCGTCTTAAAGTCTTCATAATTTGCATATTCCAGAAGTACATGTTTTACAGTTTCTCTGGCTTGACATGGGGGACATCTAGATTGTCTGGTTTCCAAGCACATAAAAAAGATCAGATTGGTGCCTCTGATTCACAGACAACTTATTGTAACTCCTTATATATTTGGCTTACATATTTTGGAAATTGCCATGGTTCTACGGAAAGCTTGGTTTTTTAAATTTATTGTCTTCCCTATCTCTACCAACCTTCCAGATATTTTATGAATACGTTTCTGTATGCATTTTAAACAAAGAAGTGAGTCTTCTGGTGTTCCATTATTTGCTGCTTGATCTACTAGCTCATTCCCAGAGATGCCAGTGATCAAGCGTCCTTCAATTGGTTAATTCCTTCACGTAAACGATCTACGAAGGCTTGGATGTGTTAAATTAGTGTGTCAATGGTAATATGTTTTTGAATTGTTGGTAATGAATTGAGCAGACCTGAGAAAATTATGAATTTTCTATAGTTCTGGAATTCAGTGTATCGTACCCATTCCTCATGTATTTGAATATATAAGTACCCTAAGCCATGATTATGCTATATTAAATTACTAAATTATACTATAGCATACTAAATTTAGATAATATAGTAACCATTTCCTTTTCATTGTACTATGAAATGATGGATAAATAATTTCTGAAAATTAAGGGTGATCAACACCAAAAACCTATATATAAATTCTGTTAGAAAAAACAGTTGTGGATGATAAAAACCCGTTTATGACAGATATTTATGTCATGCATTATTCGGACACAATATGTAGTAGTTCTATACACATAACCTTACACTTACCTCATCCTGCATGCCAGGACATTTTGTAACGACTAGAAGATGGCACCTTTTGTGTACAACACATGCGCAAACTGTAATAAATCTCAATTAATCACAGCGAACTGGAGACGGAGAATAAGAAAATAACACCTGACACCATGTTGAACAGGCAAGATGAGAAAATCCTTCCGGAAAATTAAAAGCAGTGTCTATGTACAATATTTACAAATTAAGAAGCATTTTCAAACCTTGTGGATTGCAGGAAGTTACTTTATAAATTTATGTATATAAAAATATATATATAAAAAAAGAAAAAATCGAAGAACTTACAACAAAAATTAAAAAGCTATAAAGACAGCCATGCCAGTGGTGCTGCAAATTAAAAAAAATATCAAAATCAGTAAGGGCAACAGATTAATCCAAACACCATCATGCAGTGCATGAGAAATCCATAACCACGATATACCTGAAGACGGTATTATTACAACATAGAACATCAAAATAAATATTTAGCTCTATTAATATTAGGTTTCTTTTGGATAATATTACATTTTTTATAGTGACATGTAAAAGCCCAAGCCCTTAATTATAAGCGAATAAAAGGGAATCCATAATATAAGTAATAAGTTATGTTCTTCCCAAGAAAATATCTTTAAAAGTTTCACAGTAAGTAAATAGAAAAACTGTAGTAATAATCCATTATCTTTAATATATCCTTATTATTTTTAAGAATAAATATCATAGTTTGATGTACCATTAAGAAAGAACGTAATGAGACACTTTCTATAAATTTCTGGCAATACAGGTAATACTGATTTTTTTTATTATGTTTCTGATCTAAGCCCTTTTGAGATCAAAAACATAACTCTAAATCTTGATTAAACATTGTCTCCATCAGGGAAACACTCGTGTTTCATTATATTTTTTCTAGATGGTACATCTATTCTCTAATGGGTATGAATTTCTTAACAAAATGTATGTTTCTGTTAAAATCATAACTAGTTATAATTTACATAAGCTGCAAGTTAAAAATATACATATATTTATTGTTCTCAAAATGTTTTCAAAGTGTTTTTTAACTGTTTACGTTATTTATGTAATACTTTAGCCATCCTTTGCAAAAAAAGAGGGTTCAATGGATTGGTATAGTAAAAACAGTTAAATAGTGTTGCTTCGACTGCCATAACGTCGTCTTTTGTGAAGCAAGCTTCTTAAATAGTATGCATATGATATCACACAATTTCGCATATGGGCTTAATATAAAAACATATATACACTATATACATTTAGCCAAGACAACTTATTTTGATGTGTTTTCAATATAACTGTAACAGTAAAAGCCTAAGCAGCTAATTAAAATATACAATGAGACATTGACCATGCTTGAGACGAAATCATACCTTGACACTGATAGCCTTGCTTGCCCAAACCCCTGAAAACAAAACCACCATTATCAAGTTAGAGCCACCCGATGTGCATTTTGGATTCATCTATAGTATCAGCTCCTATGCTTACAGATCGTTCTATTCTATTGTAAAGTTACACGCAACTGCGAAAGTGTATAGAAAAACCTAAGCACATATTTTAAGACTTTTAGACCTGATACCTATGTAATTTGAATATACTCGTATTTACTTTTTTCCTTAATTTAAATTACTGTCTTTATAGTGCAGTAGACAATACAAAGTTAGTCATATATATATATCGAAATGGATTCAAATTTTCAAAACTAGTAAATCAGACTTCGCTGCAGTTCAATAGTCAATAATATTGTCAAGTCCTAACTTGCCCCTAGGTTACCTAGGAGCAAGTTAGGTCTTGACAATACAAGTGTTGTTATTTTTTTTTAAACATTTTGTATCTTTTCCAGAATGATTTGATTAATTTCCTGCCTTTGATTTGACTTGATTTTGTTAACTCATCTGTCATTTGGTCTGTTGAGCAGACATTTAATTTTAAATAATGCCGCAATAATAATCACTCAGAGTCAAATCAGGAGAATGGGCTAACCACTCAATTTCACCATGTAGTATTGCATATAATTTTAAAGGGGTAATTGTCAGTACAAGGGGGTTGATATTCACCCATAACACTGCTTTACTGCAAAACATTGCTAAATTTTGATTTTGAGCAGTTTATCTCCATTATTAAATCATTTAATTGCCTGAATTGCCTTCAGAACGTTCTTAAACAAGATGTAGATTATGTGGTTAAATTTCACATTATATGGTTAGGATTTTTAATAGACTAATTAATGTCTACAGCTGCGCCTATTTGCTAACCTATTCAGGCATAATCCTGCTACATCGCGAAGGAATATTGTTAAATTTAGATCCTAGTTTATCTCCTTTATTACTAAATGCATATAGTGATCTGAATCGTTTCTATAAACTTCTTAAAGAAGATGTACTATCGAGGAAGAGTATAATGAGATACTTTCGGTGGATTTTCATGAAATATAAGCAATATTGAATTAATTTTTGTATTCATTATGCTTTCGGTCAATAGAGGGCGTGACAATTTGAAACCAAAAGCATAAATTCCAAAAATTAATTTATCATTGCCTATACTTCAGAAGAACGTGTCGAAAGCGTTTCATTACATTCCTTCTTGATAATGCATTATATGGTTTGTACTTTCATTTAAAAAAAATTATCATTTTCTAAGCAAAATCACCACTTTGTTGCTCCTGAAAATTTTCTTATATCAACATTTCATGACCTTCCCGAGATATCTTACCATATTCATATATATGACTAACTCCGTGCACAGAATGTTTACAAATTTGATGAATTATTTTTTATTAAACAATTAACAATTTAATAAAAAAGTTTATAATCGAATTAATATATTATATGGTTAAGTCTGATTATTAACTTTGTAACAATAATTTTCTCTTAACATTAGTTTCTTTCTTAGAAATACTTAAAACAAATTATGAATAATTTATTCCATATAGTAAAATTTACTTAAAATACCCAAATAAACGTGCAGTTTTACTACAAACATTTTTACATATTTCTACATCTAATACCCTGTATAACCAATCTATGTCGTCACAACAAAAATATCTGGTTCGTGTAAGCCAAGTGCAATTAGAATTCTAGAGAGTAAACAGCGTATACTGGCAAAAACAGACAGGATAAAACAAGTTAGTCACACTGTTAATGTATTCCCTCGGTAAGCTCAAAAAGATGGGGCAAAACTCACCAAATAAAATCTCTACAGTGCGAACAGAAAGTTGGCTGGCGCAAGAATGTCGCCATGAACTTGTGATCGTTGACCTGGTGGACCCTTCTTCGCATGGCACCACGTCTTCTGTTGAAACCTTGACGCTCCTTGAATTCCCTCGGCTTTGCTCCATATTCTCATAAAAAATAATCAAATCATATTAAAAAGAATACTTCACAAACGTCTCTAACTATGCAGGTAAAAATGTCATTACTCTTTAACAGAACCAAATAAGTAATACATTAAAAATATAAAATTGTTATATTACTTACCATTTGATGTTAATTTCAGATCTATTCTAATATGTAGCCGACCTTTGGGTTCTAAGTTAACCTGTAATTTTAAAAAAAAAGTTTTTTTATGTGGTAGTACATTACTCAAGAATATAGTTTGTCTTAAGAAATATTATGTAAAATAAAAATAATGATATCCATACTGAATTCCATTATTAATTCCATTAATCATTAAGTGAATTTTGGCAAGTTTCAATATTTATTACCAGTGCTTCTATGAACATTACAAAATCTTAACGTAACAGCTATAATATAAACTCATGGCAAATTGAGAGGGATTCGTATTAAAAAATAATAATAAAAGTTACCCTGTCAAAAAATGTAGTCATCTTTCTCCAAATATTTTTAATATTCTTGCCAAATAAAACACACAACTGTCTTTCCTCATAACAGTCATAAATGATGAACTTTTTCATGAAATAGAAAATATATTTATTTGGCACGAAACAACACAAACAAGAAAAGAAATACATTACATTACTTTACTAGTTCACGCTGTGCACCTAATTTAATTCTGTTAAACATAACCATTTTTGATAATCATCAACAGATTACCGTTCTTTACTACATTTTTTTTTTGTATTATTCATATTCTTGCGCAATATAGTTGTGTGTAAATGTTACCTTGTAACTCCATTTTTAATGTCCTTTCACTCATCTAAATTGGTCAATAGAAGGTTCCAATTAAATAGACCATTCCAATTGAAAAACAAAGCTCATTCATCGGTTCTCAAATAAGATTTAAAATAGCCCATTTCACAATGTTTATGAATACAAATAAATAAAAATAATGTATTCATCAATAACTCAAAGGTCTATAAAACATACATAAAAAATAATAATGATATGCTTAAGTTTTATTACCTATAAAATATCATAACCCAACAAACAGTTTTCTGTTATCTATACAAACGTATTTATTTGTTTAAACAATTATTATATAATTACAATTAGTGTATTGTATGAAGCAAATTGCTATATAATAGTTTTACACAGAAACTACTGTAGCTATGTATGTAGTTCCGGAATATCCCAAGGTTCTATTGTAAACCCACTTCTTCTTTTCTCATTATCAATGATTCATTTATAACTAGTGTCATCTTTAGTTCATTACCATTACCCTAAAACTACTCTTAAATATGATCGGTAATGGTGACTGTAATATACCCAGTCATTGAATTTCTTGCAACATATTAAAAAAAGGCAGAGGTAGGCCTAGATTAGATTACTGCTCGCAAATAGTAAGGGATGTAGGTTGTAGCACAATTAGCGAAATGCGTAGGTTAGCACAAGATAGGAGAAGCTGGAGGTTAGCGTCCAACCAGTCCTAGGACTGATGACCTCATGATGATGATTAAAAAACTTATCTTCACGACGTAAATTTGTTCATGATTTCACTGTCAAACTTCAAGAACTAAGTTATTTATTTATTTCTCTTTTTTAATCTGCAGATGATCTAGTCCATGTTACATAATTTTAATGAAAGTATTATTTATGATATTGCAATAATATAAATAATTTGGGAAATAATTACCAGAATATCATACTACACAAAAATGTGACTAAATAAAAGTGAAATAATATTTGGTTAAAACATCACAAACTGGATATTTTTTTATATGTAATTTTAGACACTTTTTTATAGTAAAGTCTATATATGACTCATGAAATTGAAAAAGTGGTAAACATATAAGAATTTGGAGTTTTAACACTTTGCATTGGTATACAAGTATATAAATCGATAATCAACAAATAATGTACCAGACGTAAAATTTTAAAATGGTCCATAATACCAAATTTAAAATAATTGTCGCAAAGAATTGATCCCACAGTAATCAAATCATACCATAAAATATCTGCAAATAATTAGAAAACATTCTATTTAAAAATTCGTTTATATATTTAAATTATATGTAAAAACTTTAATACGAGTAGATTCTCACAAAAAAAAAAAATTAAGCAATGATGAATCAAATGTAATCAATTAATTAATTTATAACTTAATTTCTTTGGTATTTCAATATATGACGTTTATAAACAGTTTATCTTAGATAGATGTCTTAAGTCAGCAAATTTGAATAATATATAATATTTCAATAATATCTCAAGATAATCTCTAAAATTTAAATTGGTCATGAAATGGACGTTAATCCTCAAAATATGAAAATGTCCTCCATGTCTGTGATGTACATATGTGAAATGTCAGACAAAAAGTGGTACGGTACCTACTAAACCATTAAAGAATGTGATATAGTTAACTGTTAAAAATAGACTCAATACTTTCAGGAGTTTATTGAATGATATGCAAAGTCTCCAAGCCTAACACCACTTGATTTATTTTTAGGTTTACAACTCTCCCGAATAATGTGTATGAGATGCTATAATTTAAAAGCTATACAAAACATTTTACGAAAAGCCTCAAGCGATTTAAACAAATATGACTCCGAAATAATATATTCTTCAGCCATTCTTGTAAACATTTTTTTCAGAACATTGTGTATTTTTTATATGCAATTATTATATGCACTAAATGCACAATTAATTTGTGCTAATAATTATACTACATAATAATCATACATTGTGTTTTCAAAATTATTTTTAATCAATAATTTTATTCCACAATAATAATTTTCTAAAATTGACAGAAATATACGATAGGCGTATGTATAAAAAACACATGGTAACAGTTTTATATACACTACTAAAACACTTTAACGATATAATTTCAAATATACCGAAATGCCTATAAAAGTATTAACATTAAGAAGTGATTGTATAAATTAAAGAAAACAATGGAATATTTTAAAATTGTAATTATGATTTAATAAACTATAATTTCACACACCAATGATTAATTGTTTGAGACTTTGTACTGATTTATATGTATAATTAATATAAAATGCATCTGCACTACGTATGACAACCTACCCATAACTTGACCCATGTTAAAATTTAATGTATGGTCATAGTAGTGCTCCCTTGCATTCTATTTGTATAACATTTCTTTAAAATTAAGAAAAAACAGATTGATACATACAGATATGATTCATATTGTATCAGTCTTGATATGAGGAACATATACCCAATGATTAATTTCTTAATGTAAATTATAATACGTATGTGTAATTTTCTGTCAAATCATTGCAAATTTGAATAGGTGAAATTCAAAATACGCTTTTTCTATTCTTAATACTAAATAAGTATTTTGGACAAGCTAGGTAGGTATAAAACGAATCAAGTTTGTCATCAATTTGGAGAAAATATACGTTTTTTTCAATTATTCGATACATACCCTTTAACGCTTTTATGTTCAATGTTTTGGTCCGTGGTAAAAATGTGTTTACAAACTAGGCAAGGCATGTTATAGGTAGGATATATATTTATTTAAAATTGCTAATTTTATAAAAACCAAAACGTTTGTGGTGAGTAATCCCTAATCTGTTACCACTTCCCGTATTAACAATTATTAGATACCTATTTATTTTAGGTTTTCATTTATTTCAGCGACGACTTGGATAAAGAATAAAATATGAATATGACGATATCAAACACGCTGAAACCTAGTAAAAGAGATCTATTCCATTCGTTTTGCGTCAATTACTCCGATTGTGTAAAACATCAGGAATGTTATTTCGGTAAATAATAAACAAGACGTTAGAAGTATCCGCCGATCTGGTTGTCGATTCGACAGTGGGAGGAAAGACGGCCGACCATGTCTGTGCATATCGGCATAAAAGTAAAAATTTCCGGTCCGCACTTACCCAGAAATCGGCCTCGTCCTTTTCCCTGTTGAGAAGATCTTCAAAAGGAATGCATACGTTAGCGACGAAGACGTCCGGCGGTATAGCGGCGTCGTGAAACACCGTCAGAGTCAAAGTCTTTGCGTTCTCAACCTGGTGCTCGAAGTATTCATTCCAGACGGGGTCGAATGTTTTTGGTTTGGTGGTGGACTGGGCGACATGGGTGTCGTCCACGTCGATGGTGACATAGGGGTCCAGAAGCTGCTCGTCCGCCTTCCCGAAAGTGTGGCGCTTGGAGCAGTCCGTCGGCCTAAGGCCCTGGGCCTCGCATATTTTCACGCGAACAGTCCCCGTGAACATGGCACCGGCCCACTTAACACCTCACCTTCGAGAACGCGATTTTTTCCGCCACCACCACACTACGACATTAACAACTACATAGGGATCAACCAAATTATTACTCAACACAATATAGCTCGATTGACAGCCATGAACGTCGGCTGGTCTCGATTTTCTACTCAGCTCCTCCCCGCCCTAAATAGTTCACGTATCAGCCGGGGCGCACACAATAAGTATTACGGGTATTACAAATCTTTTCCATAGCCTTGTAGATCGCGATTCGATGATCTTCTAGTCGATAGATGTCGCTGTAAAACAAGTAATAAAAATATTTCACAATAACACTAAATTGCGATGCGATGACGTAGCCAAGAGACCCGCTTGTGAATCTTTTTTATCCGGTAGGTAAACAGATATATGTTTCGTTTAATAATGACTATAATCCAACCACAGTGAATGTATTAAGAGAAGAGAAATTCAATGAAAATTAATTTTCATGATAGTATTTCTCCTCTTCTGCACTATTCTAGTTAAGATTTTTGACGCATGGGAAGTTAGGCTAATCGTTCTAAAGTTCTCGCATTTGTCGGCTCCTCTCTTTTTCGGTATAGTAACGATAATGTTCCTCTTATAATCCTCCGGCATCTCGCCCGTTTCGTATATGTATTTTACCAGTTCAAACATCTTATTTACTACTTTCTGTCCCGCACATTTCAAAATTTCCGCTTGTATTTTATCTACACCCGGCGCTCTATTATTCTTTAGCCCCCTTAGTGCTATTTCAAATTCCTCTCTCAATATAGGTTTTCCTACATCTTCCCTATCGATGCTAGATTCTTCCTCTAATATCTCTCCTAATTCCTGACCCTCGTATAAATTTCCCAAGTACTGCTTCCATCTATCCGCTTTCTCCTCTCTTCCTATCAGTATGTCCCCCGATTGACTCCTAACATTTCTACTTATTGTTCCTACATCCCTGAAGTTCCTCTTAATTATTTTGTAAGCCTCATCGGTCTTACCTACTTGCAACTTATCTTCTACTTCTTTGCATTTCTCCTCTATCCATTGTTCTTTCGCTTTTCTACATTTTCTAATGATTTCCCACTTTATTGCCTTATACGTTTTCAGTCCTTCTTCGTCTCGTCTGTTTTTGTAGCCTCGTCTCTTTTGCATTAAGTTTAAGATTTCGTCCGTTATCCAGGGTTTCCTAGCTTCCCTTTTATCGTGTCCTAAAACGTCCGTAGCCGCGGAAGCTAGACTATTCTTGATACCCTCCCACTCAGTTTCTGCGTTCTTGATTTCGTCCTTACTCGTTTTATTTATTAATTGATCTGTTTTCTCCTGGAACTTATCTTTCATATTCTGATCCCTCAATATGTCTACATTTATACGTTTCTTATCCTTCCGGGTTTTCAGATTTTTGAACTTTAATCTAGCTTTCATGACTACCAAGTTGTGATCGCTGTCTACATCTGCTCCTGGATAACTCTTACAGTCTTTTACTTGATTTCTAAATCTCTTCCTAACCAGAATGTAGTCTATCTGATACCTGTCTATCCCTCCTGGCATTTTCCATGTGTACCGCCTCCTAACGTGATTCTTGAACAATGTGTTCGCGACTACCATCTTGTGCTTCTCACAGAATTCTATCAGTCTGCTACCTCTCTCGTTTCTGTTTCCTAATCCATAAGGCCCTACAAATTCTCCTTCTTTCCCCTCACCTACGACTGCGTTAAAATCTCCTACTATTATTAAATTTTCATGACCCTTCACAAATCCTATTACCTGCTCTATGTCCGAATAAACGGCTTCTAACTCTTCCTCGCTGTGGTTAGAAGTAGGCATGTATACTTGCACTATTACTGTTTCCACTGGCTTCGAATCTAACCTAACCATCATTACTCTCTCGCTGTATTGTAGGTAGCTATCTACACACTGTCCTGCGTTCTTCCGCATAACGATCCCTACTCCCGCGTTTCCATTTACCGATCCTGTGTGTATTACCCTATAGTCACCGCTCCAAAAATCTCCTACTTCCGGCCAGCGCATCTCACTTATACCTATTATATCTAATCCTAACCTATCCATTTCTATCTTCAGATTTTCTAGCTTCCCTGCCTGTCTCATGCTTCTGACATTCCACGCTCCGACTCGTGAAATGCTACACTTCTTATTATGATTGCACTCGATCACGTCTCCCGGAACAGTCCTCACCCGGAGATCCGAACGGAGGACTATTTTACCTCCGGAGTTTTTTGTCCCAGGAGACGCCATCATTAATTTAGGATAAGCTTTCTGCTAGCTGTTCTGAGGATTATAATGTGGTGGTTTCCTCTTGCCTTCCACATCGCAGTCGTGTGTGTCATAGCACCATACCAACCCCCACGGTTTCTGCCACTATGACTACTGAAAGAGCTGCTGCCCTCCTTCAGGGACTTGTCTTAGTCTGGTTTTTCAATAAGGACCCCCCCACTATGGTTAAACCTATGGTACGGCTCCTTAAATCATTCGGGTTTAGGCGAAATAGGGGAACTCGCGAAGCTATTCTGGCGCTAAGAGTAATGTTAGAGAAAACAATAGAAAAAGGAAAGAACGCTTATATAGGATTTGTAGATTTAGAAAAAGCTTTTGATAACGTAAGATGGGAAAAAATGTTCGAGATACTAAAGAGCGCGGGAATGAAGTATAGAGATAGGAGAGTAGTACACAATCTATACATAGAGCAAACTGCTGTTATAGAAGTAGAAGGGGAAGAAAGGGAAGTAGGTATTAGGAAAGGAGTAAGACAAGGATGTACGCTATCACCACTAATTTTTAATCTGTACATCGAAGAGGCGATTAATGTGGTAAAAGATAGAGTAGATTTCGGGATTAAAGTACAGGGACAGAAACTAAAAATGCTGAGATTCGCGGATGATATAGCAGTATTAGCATCTAGTAAGGAGGAACTAGAATCAGCATTGAACGAAATGGAGGCAGTGTTGACAGAGGAATACGGAATGAGGGTGAATAAAAACAAAACTAAAGTGTTAGTGTGCAGAGGGCGCGAGAGCAGAGCAAAAACGAAAGTACAAATTAATAATGAAAGATTGGAGGAAGTTAAAGACTTCACTTATTTAGGAAGTAAAATAAATTGGGATGGAAGAAGCGATAAAGACATAAAACAAAGAATAGCACAGGGTCGAGTAGCTTTTAACAAAAAGAAAGCACTTTTATGCTCGGGGGTAATAAACTTAGAAACAAGGAAGAGATTTTTGAAAACATATGTATGGAGCACGGCACTTTACGGCTGCGAAACCTGGACGGTAGGGGAAGCAAGTAGGAAGAAATTAGAAGCTTTTGAGATGTGGTGTTACCGAAGAATGATGAAAATACCATGGACTGATAGGGTTAGAAACGAAGAAGTATTGGAGAAAGTCGGCGAGAAAAGGAGTATGTGGAAAAACTTAAAGAAGAGAAGAGATAGAATGGTAGGCCACTTGCTGAGACATGGGGGAATAGTCCGCGATATTTTGGAGGCAGAAATAGGAGTGAAGAAAGGCAGAGGTAGGCCTAGATTAGACTACTGCTCGCAAATAGTAAGGGATGTAGGTTGTAGCACAATTAGCGAAATGCGTAGGTTAGCACAAGATAGGAGAAGCTGGAGGTTAGCGTCCAACCAGTCTTAGGACTGATGACCTAATGATGATGATAGTATTTCTTTACGTGGTTAGATACAATTAAAATAAAACCTTCATGGTTTTTCTTAATTTGAATTTAAATCAGACAAAATATTGTACAGACACAGTTTAAAAACAATTAAATATTTCTTAAACCAAGCACATAGTTTCACAATATGATTATAACTAAAAACATTAAATTAAAACAATTTAGTTCTATTCTTGGAAACTTTCACAACTTAATATAATTTCATCTTGATTTCTTGGATAGATCTTTCGTCAAACTGAAATTGATTCATCATCTATTGTGGATGACTTCCTCGGATCAGGTTTCTCCTTAATTACTAAACTATACGAGCTGCTAGTTATTTACTATATTTGAGAAAAGTTTGGCACCAAATTCTCTTTGGTAAGGGATCGAAACAAAAACCTCAAAAGTTACTGCATTAAAGTCGCTCTGTACATTTTTCACAAATGAAAAGCCAACATAGCCATCTTGTGGCAATTAATTATACTTTATAACTGTAGTTATTGTATGTAGATGTAGTTTTTATTTTTAGAATAAAAACATTTTGTCGCAAAAATTCGACTAATGATCAAACCTTCATATTCTGTCGGTGAATGACGTAATTTGATTCTCTGACTGACAAACGTTTATATCGTTTATCATTGTTTATATCTACGAGCAAAGAGACTGTATCTGTCACAGAACTCAAAGGCCAGTTATTTTTGTATATTTATCTATGCTGAAAATGTTAGGTTAAAGTGTAAAAAATGGGAGTTTATAATATGTTACCTTTTAAACTGATAAGAAATAACTTATCAGCTAATAGAAGTAAAACCTTTAGTTCTATTACGCCTCAGACCAAAAAGAGTGACCTTAAAATTCTGAACAATACATATACAAGAGATGATTATACAAATGTGACTGAAAAAATAGCGTCTCATTTAGGAAGAAATATATACTTACAACCACACCATCCCCTGAATTTAGTGCGCCAAAGGATAATAAATTTCTTTTATAAGTCATTTGTCAATCGACGAGGAAATCCGGTGTTTTCTGTACACGAATGTTTGTCGCCTATAGTTAATGTAAGTCAAAACTTTGATAGCTTACTTATTCCTGAAGATCACCCCTCAAGATTGAAAAGTGATTGTTACTATATTAATGGAAACGATTTATTAAGGGCACACATGACGGCACATCAAACTGAACTGATGCAGGCAGGCCTAAACAATTTTCTAATGATAGGAGACGTTTATCGAAGGGATGAAATTGACAAAACCCATTACCCAGTATTTCACCAAATTGATGCCGTCAGGTTAAAGACGAAAGAACAAATATTCATAAAAGATGAGCCTCTACACATTTTTGAAGAAGGAAATAACAATGCTTTTACTAGTGGCCAAGAGAAACAGGCATGTCATTCTTTAGAGGCTGTTAAATTAATGGAACACGAATTGAAGCATACTTTAGCGGGATTGGCCAAACATTTATTTGGTAACGATGTTAATTATCGCTGGGTGGATACTTACTTTCCATTTACTCAGCCTTCTTGGGAGTTAGAAGTTTTCTATGAAAATGATTGGCTTGAGCTCTTGGGATGTGGCGTTATGCGACAGCCTATTTTAACTAATGCTGGCATAACGGATAGGATAGGTTGGGCATTTGGGTTAGGACTTGAACGTATAGCAATGTGTCTATATAAAATTCCGGACATCCGATTATTTTGGTCAAACGATTCAGGATTTCTCAATCAGTTTAAGGTAGACGATGTTAATCAAAATGTAATTTATAAACCAGTAAGTGTTTACCCTCAGTGTATTAATGACATTAGCTTTTGGCTCACTGAAAACAGGGACTTTTCCAGCAATGATTTTTATGATTTAGTACGAAGCATTGGGGGCGACTTGGTAGAACAAGTTTCTTTAGTGGATAATTTCACTCATCCAAAGACTGGTAGAACGAGTCACTGTTACAGAATTATCTACAGACATATGGACAGAACTTTGACGCAAGCAGAAGTAAATCTAGTACACAAAGAAATTGAAAATAATGTACAAGAATTGGGTGTAACTATTAGATAGATATTTATTGTTTTTATATTTAATAAGGAATTAATAAACCTTTTGAACTGCCTTTGTCAGTTGTTTCTTATAAAGTGGCAAAATAGACATTGGTTTGTTCTGTGGAAAACCTGTGGACATAATTTAAACTAGTACAAAGTAAAAAATAATTTAAATGAAATATAAATTATTTTATATATGGAATGAACATAATTAAGGTCAACATCTTTAGAGATTATTCTTTCATTAAGCATCAAAATTATATCAAAATAAAAAACATGGCTTTGTATGGATTATCTTTTGGAGATTGGTCACCCAAATTTGCTTTTAGACCTTTCATATTGTTTCTATGACAATAGGATTATTGACAAAACATTTTAAAAATGTCGAAGTCTTCAGCAAATATAAGCAATAAAGAGTTATATGAAGAATTACAGTCAGCCTTAGAAAATGACAAATTGTATTGGGTACGAAATGATGCAAAATTAAAGGCAGTAGTTTTAGCAAAAACATATGATGAATTCAGGTAAGTTCAGCAACTTGTGCGCAATAGGCAAATAGATTTAATTTTCCAATTTAATAGAGATCGGGTTGCTGCAGCCCATCTAAAGCCCTTATCAAAGGCAGAAATGAAAGAACGCAAGCCACTGAGCTGGAATAAAGCGGCTACATTAGAATAAAACACAGATACATATTACAAACGGTTTATTAAAATTTGAAATAAATGTGCTTTTAAACCTTTTTTTTTTAATTTCTATACCCTAATCACCACTTTAATATCTATTATACTAATTTTTTAAGCCTAAATAAAATGTCAACCAAAATGCAATAATGGAATAGTTTAAGTACGGAGACAAAAAAAAAAAACAAAAAGAGTAGACTTACAAAAGCGATATACTATAACTAAAAAATTGTCATCGATGGAGAAGTACATGTATACTTTTATTCTATAGCAAATTTTAAAATAAAAAAATATTTATGTAAAATACTTTGAAACATATTTCAAAAAAATATAGGGAATCATTATATATATAACACTTCTCCGTTGATTAAAAAAATTTAGTGCAACTGTAAATAACATTCTATTCAACATAATTTTTACATGATCGTCAAAAAATTTAAAACTCCATAGTTGTAATAAAAATATGAATGCTTTATACAGTGCACTTTAGGTGTTTAAAACTATTTCCTTGGCTGTTGGATATGGATCTGGGGTTTGCTAGGGACAGCTGCTGGAGGTTTTTCTTTATGAAAGCTCTGCACAGCTTCCGCTGGAAAATCAGCATGTCCCTTTGGAATAGCTCCAGATATAGTTGTAGTTTTCGGTGGGCTACCTGATACTGTAAGGCCAGTAACGTCTTCTGTCAAACCACCGGAATCTTTTCTTGTTTTATGCTGGGTGATTCTCATACCACCAGCTTTAACTGTGAAGAAAATTTATCGTATCACACTGAAATAAAGATTGTAGCAACACGTATTTAGAATAATTCAGATTTAAAATATCCTATAATAAAACTATTTAATTAATATTTTTAAACTTATATAAGATTGCGTACTTATATTCTAGGATCAGAGGGAATCATTTGGATTTTTATTAAAAATTTAAAGAAATATAACTGATTAAAAATAAGAAATATTTAGCAAAAAAACTTTTAGAGCTCTTTATTATACTATAAAAAGAAGAATAAAACACATATTACTAATTTTAATTTAAAACTTAAATTATTTTCAAACTTGTTTTTGAAGGTATGATTAGATAAATATATGAGTACAATAATTACTGATTAGATTATGTATTATCCTTCAACAAATATTTATACGGATCAGGTTTACCAGTATTTATATATAAAAAAGTACTACATTACTACTGTAAATATGTATATTTTATGTATTATCCAATTATTTCATGAAAAGTGTTAAAATATATCACTTTTGCCAAGGGTCACGCATTTGATACTTGCAACAATGTGTTGCAAGCTTGGGCAAAAAAATTGTTAATTAATATTGTACAATCTTACACAATATATCTATGTAAGTATATTGGGGAAAATTAAAAATGAAAAATATACCTATGTAGTCATATTAAATATATTTGGTTTTTTATTTATAAACGGAATATTCTACAAAAAAAAAATAACTGAATTGGATTGCAACATAATATTTAAGAGTATAAAAAGGTATTTAAACGTTGGTATAAAAAAATAAATAGTATACCTGCTGGTGGGTGACCGGCTTTAAGTTCACATTCACTTTTCGGACTAGACATTCTTAATTATTTGTCCACTAATTCCTTATCGATGTTCAATATGGTAACAGTAATACTTTTACTTGATTCAGCAAACTGAACTGATTTATAAACAAAAATACATACATACAATATCTCACGACCTTGATTTTTATTAAATACGTAGCTAGTAACAATATGTTGGGGGGTAACGAGTAATATATTTTTGTAGACGTCAACTTCTCATTTCACCATTTGAAGATTGAAGAAAGCTTATTTAGAAAATCTTGTCTCGGATAGAAGAGTGTTAGGGTATTGTTTCATAGATGGCACTGCATACCAATACATTCCAAATAATTGCTAAAACAATAATACATTATTATTAAATGAATATATATATGAATGATTTACTAAAAAAGTAAAATTATTGTTCCTTTACCAATGAACAAAAAAAGGCCTAATTCATGAAACATAATTTAACCAATAATAACAAGTTGATAACAGATGGCACACTACATGCTATAGGTTATTGCATGAAACTATATGACATATTTACAGATATAATAAATATATAAAATGACATTTATTTAAAACTAGTATTATAGTAAATTCATACGCGCCATCTACACCATATAGGTCTCTGTAATAGTGTAATCAAAGATGAATGAAAATAACAGCTCTCTGCAAAAATAACAATAAAATCGAACTAAAGCATTTTGATCTGTGAATCGAACGTAACAAAAAAGGTAGTCTGTGTAACAAAATAACGTGGATTATGTGTCAATTTTAACATATTTTCTCTGAATTGTGTATAACACATTATATTTTATTTATATATAAATATTTTACATTGCCATGTAAATATGGTCCTTTTAGAAAATGACTCTGTAAGTTTATTAGATAAATTCAGTTTCAAATTACTTATTTAACCTATTTCTTTAGTTTCTATCAGAACTGACAAAACTATTTCAAAAGGCGAGACTGGACGGGTCCGTAATCATGACGTTTAAACGATGTAAGCATTTCATTGTATTACTTTTGAATGATTATTATGCTATCTATTACTATTTCTTTGCTTGTAGATGATGGCAGAAATCGTCCAGTACCGAGACCGGGGAAACCTCCACTTCCAGAACCACAAGAACATATGTGTTTAGTTAGGGCGAAATTTCGGTCAAAGAAAATATCAACAGTGATACATCAAAAGGATATAAATAAATTTCAGGTCGCTTACAGTAGTTTACTTAAAGGAAATTTGGACGGGCTCAGAAAATTAAAGAAGCCAAAAACTAAAACGAAGGCTGAATAAATTCTTTTTTTATAATACTTTTGTATCTTGAAGAAGTGTTCACTAATTTCTTATATTTGACGTTCTGTGTAATACTGGGTTTTGGAATCATCTGACTGTACAGCTGGTTAGGATAAGCAATTTTTTATGTTTATGTAAGAATAAAACCATTATTTTTAATATATATTTTTAATTAATTGATATATGATATATTATATAATTTTTTGACTATGTCTACATCTATTAATTGATAGTATTTATAACATTCTATATACAGTGAGCATGCAAATGTTGAAACAAAATTGATTAAAACCTTACTGGGCAAGTAAAAAATAAAAATTAAATGATCCCCCAAGTACTTGTAAATTCTATTATAAATTCTAAAAATTATAAATGACCAAAAGTATAATTCTGAAGCAACAAAGTTGTATAGCTACAACATATATTGGAATGTAAGAGCAAACATGTATTAAAAATTAAATTAATAAATGCCTCGAAACAGTTATGTATCTACTATCAAATTTAATGAGCCATACATAACAGAATGTGTTCCCTTAATGCCAATATGATACCCTTATGGTCAGATAAAGGCGTTACAATTAAAAAAAAATGTTCACTTGATAATTTTAACAGTGATAGCATACAAAAATATACTAATACCAAAAAATTGCATCTAGAATACAAAATTGACATGCCCGAGCACTTTTTTCTTACTTGGTATGTTTTTATCGACATTGTTACATACTCGCTAAATAGTTAGCATATGTTAGTTACCTAAATGTTGGAATTCAAATTTGTACTAATATTTATTTGGTTTAGTCAGATTAACTAATTACCACTAGTTTTAAAATATGTGAAATCTAAGTAAATCATATTTTCTTACAGTTAAAAAAAATAATTATAAATGTTAACTTCTTTCCTATATACTACCTTATACATATTAAATATTTCATTTCATAGAAATCTTATGGATTATGAATGTTACACAGGTATTAACTGAATGAACTGAATTGGTGGATAAAAGTGTGTTGTTACTAAAATATGCTGGAGACAGTTCGACTGATGAATAAATAACCATCAGTCGAACTGTCTTTTATATGGTTTTAACCAGAAATACAGAAGGAGAATAAATATGAACAAATATCTCTTAAGCTATCAAGAAAATTACACGATACAGCCGGAAAACATAATTATTAACTCCAGGTATTGAGTACCTATATAGTACCATAAATTTTAATATTTCTCATAAATATAAGAATATAAAAGTAAATAGAAAATTGGCAGCATTTATTATCATAGAACTGTAAAATTTGAAAAGAAAAGCTGCTTTAATTGATAATACATAGTATTTTTGGAATTAAAAATACAAATTAAAACGTGTATATATTTCGTGTCAACATTTGTATTTATAAGTTTTATAACATATCGATTCTTCTTGCAGTAAAAACTAATGTAATCTTCTAACATAGTTGTATGTCAGCGACTTTAATAACGTTTTTCGATTTTTATTTGCATTCTGATGGAAACGTTTTCTCTATACGTCACTAACGACGTTAATATTTATAGGGAAAAAAATTAAAATATGAATAGAGAAAAACTATTTTTAAGACATTCTTCTACCTAAATCTTTATAAGTTTAATATATTTGCAATTAACAATTCAGAATGTTCAGCTGGGATTAATCAGAGATCCTTTCATTAGTCTTTAATTGTCTAAAGTAGGTATGTCAAACTGGGGTTCCACCAAAGACTATAATACCAGGCCATACCGGGTATGTAAATATGAAACCGGAATTCGCCCATAGATGGCCTAGCTGCTAATGTAGTTACCGTCATATCGCGTCTTTGGCGCCATTTTCTTGCTTTGACATCTGTAAAGATTTTTATCTCACAACAATATAAGTTTTATATAACAACATCGTTTTTAATAGCGTTGAACATGTCGAATTTTGTGCATGGAAACTACGATTTGCGGATAGCTTTGATTTTCTGTTCCCATTTGAAGAAAACTGCTGCAGAATCACATCGAATGCTTGTCTAAGCCTACGGCGGGCATGCTCTTGGTAAATCACAGTGCTTTGAGTGGTTTAAAAAATTCAAAAGTGACAATTTTCACATGAGAAACGAAGAACGCGGAAGACCACAGAAAAAGTTTGAAGATAGCGAATTACAAGCATTGTTGGATGAGAATGACTCTCAAACGCAACAAGAATTCGCGGATCAATTAAATGTGACACAAGAAGCCGTCTCCATGCGTTTGAAAACCATGGGAAAGATCCAGAAGATGGGGAAATGGGTTCCACATGAATTGAATAAAATACAGCAGGAAAATCGAAAAACAATTTGCGAAATGCTGCACGTCAGGTACAAAAGAAAGTCATTTCTCCATCGAATTGTAACTGGCGATGAAAAATGGATATATCTCGAGAATTATAAGCGTAAAAGGTCATGGGTAACTCCAGGCGAATCATCGACATCGACTGCAAGGCCAAATCGCAATGAGTGGAAGACGATGCTCTGTGTTTGATGCGATCAGAAGGGTGTGATCTATTATGAGCTGCTAAAACTTGGCCAACCCGTTAATACTGAACGCTACCGACAACAAATAATCGATTTGAATCAAGCTTTGCGTGAAAAACGACCGGGATATCAAAAAAGGCAACACAAAGTGATTTTGCTTCATGATAATGCGCCATCAAATGATAATTTGCTTCATAATAATTTTCACACAGCAAAGCCGGTCAAGGAAGAGTTTGATTGAGGCGTTTAGTTGGGAAATACTTTCGCATGCGGCTTATTCACCAGACTTGGCTCCGTGCGATTACTACTTATTTGTATCGATGGAACACGCACTTGCTGAGCAGGGCTTCACTTCTTGCAAAAAGGGCTCGATGACTGGTTTCCCTCAAAAGAGCAAAAATTTTGTGGCATGGAATCTACAAATTGCTAGAGAGATAGGAAAAATGTATAGCTAGCAATGGGAAATACTTCGAATAAAATATTTTTTATAATTTTCAGACAATAAACATGTATTTTCTATACAAAAAATTCCTGTTTCATATTTACATACCTGATATATCACATTTGTGTTGTCGTGACATGTAAGTCGTTTAATAATAAAGTCATTTAATGACTGAATCTCAGGTTAAAATCAACTTTAATCTGCTAATTCTTTTGCTATTAACTCAAAATTTGTCTACTATGTTTGCAGTTCAATAAAGAAAGCCTTCTTAAGTTTGCATTACTGACTACATTACTAATTTACTAATTATTAACTTTAAGAAACTGTCCAGTTCATGCCAAATACATATTTGTTTTAGTTATTTTCAAAATGCATGTTATTTAATTATTTAAGTATTCTAAAAATTAAGACATAACACGAACATCTTATATTTATTTATGTTTTGATATAGTCAAAGTATAACAATGACATATTTCTTTCTATTTTATAGATGTAGAGAAACCTTCAATATCTACAGTATAATTACTTTTATCAAAGGTGTTTGTAGTCTTTTTTTAAATACACAGTACATTCACCTTATTACATGAAATGTGAAGCGTTTAATCTAAACAATTTCTTTAAATATTTTATAGATGATATAATAGTACTTGAATTCCAGTTCTAGTACTATTATATTTCAACTGGTCGGATCACTAGCTGAACGTAGCTTTATATAACATGAACTGTGAATTGAAGACACTTAATTTTAGAAACTGGGGACATTAGTTCTAGAGAATGGTGTCATTGACATTTCTATTTTATCACATTGACAGTAGTGTTTTGTGGTGTCAGCAGTGAGGAAAATGTTGTGAATGTATGTGTGAGTGGGAAATACGAGGAATAATTTCGATAAATAAAATACAATTTGAACTTATTTTGAAAGAATAATTACAAAATGACTATATGTGGCCCAAAATTATCTCTTTGTGGTATAATCATAAGCGTATGGGGTATAATTCAACTAGTACGTATCATATGAGATTTGTATGAAATATATAGCTTGTTTATTTTGGATTCTAGGCGCTAATGGGGGTGTTTTACTATGTTGGAGCCCTTGCTCTCGCTGAAGACATTCCTGAAGTTGAATTTGATGGAGATCTGAAACAGTTTTATGGAAAGGTCGATAAAGGTTTTGAGCAGGTTAGTTTTTATTTAAAACATACTGGTTAGAAGTATAACACTGCTAGTTTAAATATTCATATATATTAAATGTTTAGAGCTATTTAAAATGGTGTAATAGGATTATTAAATACTACTTAAATCTACGGGATTCACAAAATAATTCATCATGGATAAATGCATAGATTTTTACCAAACATATATTTTTTCAGAATGCGTTAAATTGTTGGATAGCTGCATTACTCTATCTCATCACATTGGCCTTCTCTGTACATCAATTTTGGGCAAACGTATATTCACCATTGAGAGTATAATATAACAATATTTTGTGAGTATTTGTGGAGTTTAACTGTGATCAAATTAAATAACCTAGTAATAGGTCTAATCCTATTTTGCGATCTCTAATAAATATTCCCTCTCATTTAATTACACATCAGTAGTTCAGTAATTGTAAAACTCGTTATATCTGGCCTACCTACAACAAGAAGATTATTTATCCATGATTTGTTCATAAAAAAATATACCTCTTAAATTGATAATGAAGATAATTGAGTAACTAGGTCTTTATAAGATGTTATTTGGTTTTTAGAACAATAAAAACAGATGTTTTTGTTAAGAGGTTAAAAAAAGGCTGTTTACACACATGTGATTATCGCACTAAGGTGCGATATTGGAAAATTTTGGAAAATTTTATTATAATATATGAACAGATAAAATTTTTAATACATTATATATCAAAATGAATAATTTAATTAAAATTGATATCAACTTGCATATTTTAAATAAAAACAATTTTTCTTTTATTTGTGATTTTCAAGATAGCCACAAAATAATACTTTTACGCCGCATAATTTGGTCATAGTTTCTAGAGAAATGCATTTGAAAGATATCAGAATTAAGGTATAATTTACAGATATTTGATATGTATCAGATAATTTTTTTTCAAATATTTAGTGAAAATAATTATGGACTTATGGATAGATATTTTTGGCTTAGGTATTTGCTGTAATGCTTTCATATTTAAGTGTAATACATAAGCTACTTATGTCTTGGCTTCCAAATATATTGAAAAAAGATATATACATATATATCTTATATGTTGTAACCTAACCTAACGTACCCTGTAAGTTATATGTTGGCACAAGACAGCTTACATATGCTATAACACTTTTTTTTTTAATTGTTATTAAACCGATTTATGACTCAAATTAATTTATCTTGGGGTAATAAACAAAACGGTATGAAATGCACATTTTTCCTTTACTCCAAATAAAGTAAGCTTTTAAGACACAATATAGCATCAATAATATGCCTGTTGCTTGGGCAATTAATATATTAATAACTTATGTAATATCTTGCATATGAGCGACTATATGTACATAATATGCTTATAAACAATTGTAAACAAATTTAGTTACAATTACTTATAATTCAATCCTGAATTAGCTTAACATGATATACTTGTTAATAAAAAGTTCTGTAGATGGTGTGTTAACAGAGATTAGCTAACATAGATAATTTCCTCAAAATAAGATATTTATTTCTTCTAAACTTATGTATTTTTTCTTTTTATGCTGCCTTATCATTGGTGAATTTTGAGTAAGTTTTATACAATTGCATGAAGGTTTCTCTAAGAATCCGTTTTTTGTTTTGTTTGACTATAAAGATCAACTTAAGGCTGGTACTTTCATTAGGTAAATACAAAGAGTATTGACTATGAATTTGTTACTGTAAAAAGAATTCAAGATAAGTATCAGCTTTTAGTGTGTTTATTTTATTAAATTTTATTAAATATAATATTGGGAACATTGATGAAATTTCACTGTGTAGTCCAACTATAATGTAATGGCACCTTGGTGTATGAACAGTTTAAACAGTTGGATATCGAAGGAAAATGAAGATGTACCATCATGTTGCCTAAAGGATGTAAGAGAGAAGAGTTTTAATTCAATTTATTTTTAATTGATGTGACGTCTTTTATTGTTTTTAGATGATGGTGGATATTATTCTATAATGGCTTTGCCCATCTCTATCGACACTTCTTTCAGCACCATTTTCATTGCATAATGTTGAAAGGAAATTTTCTCCGAATGGAATAAATCATTATTTTCCTATAAGACATGAGTCTTACTCATAACATTCACACCAGCTTTTTATGATGAGCTATTTTTATATTTGATATATTCAGATTTATACTTATATTAAATACACGTATTATTTCAAAATATCATTTTTTGCGACCATTCAACGAATATTTTCAAAGGGCATTATTTTCTGTACCATCAAGAAAGAGTAATGAAACGCTTGTGATACGTCCCTTGAAATATTGAGAATAATTTTATATCAGAATAAATACGACAATTGATCAAGAGCATAATTAAAAATTTAATACATTGCCAATACTTTAGGAATGCGTCATTATTATTTTTTCGATATATCTGCACAGAACACTAAAAAATTGATTTCTTGCGAGTATAAGAAAGTAATCGCTTTTGGTTAATTTTTTTTAGTGGAAAACTTATGAATCTAGATATAATCAGTTACTGTTCTGATCTGATCTGATACAAAACGCAGTTTTTGTGATACTTCACAAAACTTTAAATATACATTGTACCACAGAATTTATACAAAGTTTAGACATTTTATTAATATTACGAACGTAGTTAATATGAGTAAGCGGCTACGAGCATCTGTCTCTTTGCTCGTAGGTAAGCGGTTTATCACTTTGGTTACCAGGTATTTTCGCTGCAAAAAATAGAGAAGTACTCGTAACAATGTAGCTTACGCCAACATAATCTAATTGCGAGTAGTGCAATCAGGTGTATATTGCTATGAGTAAGAGAGATACAACAATAATCTACTTGGTGAACCTACGCCGTATATAGGTTGCGAATATTCTTATGCAATTAACAAATATATGAATATTTTAACGACATATATCCGTGGTTATATCCACAACATCAAACATTTAAAAAACGGACAACTTTTCCTGTTTATTATTTTTTTTATTTACATTACGATGTAATGGTGTCAAACAATCCAATGGGTTTCCTGTCCAATCGAAAGGGCTTTATTAGTTTTCCCTACAGACTCGATTCGTCTGTGGGTCTCACTTTAGAATTTAGTAATTTTCATGTTTGAGGATTTGTAACATTGTATCACGATCATGTCACAATTGTCATATGATATGAAATTTGTAGTGAAATCACATGACGGAAGTGTCCAGTGCCTGAGTTTCTGAAAAATATTTTCTGAACTTTTGCATTTACAAGCACTTATCCAAGATGCCTATTTGTGGGCCACAATGTTCTTTGTGCGGAATAATTATAAGTGTATGGGGAATCATCCAACTGGTATGTATTTAATGTGGATTAATCATATGCATGTCTTATTAACTCGTCGTTCTGGGATTCTAGGCTTTAATGGGTGTATTTTACTATATTGGAGCTGTTGCTCTTGCAGAGGATATTCCTGAAACGGAGTTCCATGGGGATTTGAAACAGTTTTATGCTGACGTAGATAAAGGCTTCCAACAGGTCAGTTATTTTAAATATAAATGCTTTTAGATCCATAGGCCTATCAAACCACTTGTGGTTGTACTAATTACGCATTTTTTTTAGAACGCAATCAATTGTTGGATAGCCGCTTTATTATATCTTATTACGTTGGCCTTTTCCGCTCATCAATTTTGGGCTAATAACCGTTCATCGTTGAGCGTATAAAACAGTATTTTGTGAGTATTGTGGAGTTAAATTTAAGTAAGAATTAAATATGTAGATTATCTTATTTCTATTCTCTGATTTCAATATCAATATTTCCAATTTGTGAATAGTAGTAAAGCTTAGCCTATAAAGAATTTATTGCATCTAAAATGGGAGGATGTAAATTGTTAGGTAAACTATGTAAAACTTTATTATTATAAATGGTGTTTAAGGCTTATTTATGTATTTTTTTGGTCGTCTTAGCGAGAACATATAAGAGCAAAAGAAACTTTGTTAGAGGACCACGAGAAACCTATTGAGGTTATTTATAAATTATATTACAATTTTGTTTTATTTACTTCTCTTTTTCTGTTTTTATATTAGTCGATTATATTATTTAACAGCTTTGTACAAGCTTCCAAACATTATTTAAATCATGAAACTTTATAAAATTTATTTTTGTTTAGACCATAAGTGTTATTATTTAAAGGTGTTTTATTCCATTTTACTTTAATTTTTATCTGGATACTGTAATTTTATTTGTAAATAGAAAAAATTGTCATTAAAATATTTAAACTTGAAATGTGTTTGTTTTATTTATTTATGTGGAATATGGGACTATACTATCAGAATTTTATTATCTAATTTTACTTTTCCATTAAATTACCATGCCCGACTACCTAAGATCATTAGGTAGTGGAGTATTCTATATATGTTTATTTCATCTCTATTTGCCAAATAAAAAATCTCAAACGGCCCTTACCTCATACCGTGGCTAGGCTCAGGTAGACTGTTCCGTTTATCGGCAAGATAAGAGAATTTTTTATTTGGCAAATAGCGATGAAATGAATAGTATGTAGATATAAAAGTCGTGTAGAATAATTACCCACTTTACCATAAAGTAGGATTATAATAGTATTAGATATAAACAAACAATTTAATTGCTGCGACCTAAATATTAGAGTTAGGACCATATATGGTACGTGTTAATTTAGATGTATAACAACATAAAAAAACTAATTTTTACAAAATGTATTACTTCAATAGGTTATATAACATGTATTAATCCTTGCCAAACATGAATTATTATATTACACATGTTGTTTACTTGAGTCATTACTAGTAATTTAAAAGGAAAATCTGCAAGGTATATAATAAAATACCAACAAACGTTTATAGTTTAACTGAACATATTCACAACCCATATATTTAGATCTGTGTTTGCCATTAATTCAAATAGATTTTTTTGGTGTGTTTAAGATATTGTGATACCACTTAGAATTATATGTCAGTTAAAAGCAATTTTTGTTACATATATAACGGAAGATTCTTCTTTAGCAATAACTTTATAAACCCAGAATTTTTCACACTGGTTCTGTCAATATGCTATTCAACTAAATTGGTTGCCAAAATATACAATTGCATCCTTAGATTTGTTTTAGTAGACAAGGAATCTGGATATAGGAAATATAAATATTACACTTGGTATCTTTTTAACTTTAACAATACTGTTAATTATTTGAAGTATATTAAATATGTCAGATATCAGCTGTGAAGGTAGCAAGATATAAAAATACAGCTAAATTAAGTTGAAACAATATTCAGTGACTGCTATATCAATTTAGCTATACATTGTTGAATGAATATATGACTTGTCCTCAAACTTGTAATCAGAAAATATTTATGAACCCTACAAATATGTACATATAAAGAAAATTAAAATATAATATGAACAGGTTAAGAAATATTGTAAGACATTTTTTTAAATTAGGTCATCATTATAGGTCTGTAATTGCTAAACAGGACGTGGATTGGCATTGTTGGCAGTTTCTAAACAGGATTATGAGCACAGGATGTTTTAAAAACATTAAATTGATAGAATTATGTTTTTTTTTGCTGATTATTAAATTAGTGTTTAATATAAGAAAAAGATAGCAATATATGCATGTATGGAAAATTATTTCCAAGAGGTATGCATATTAAAATTCCCAAGTCATTCTTGGCTCCTTAAACACTCATTACAATTCCTTAATATGAGTATAGGTTTAATAATCAGTAGGTTTTTATTAGTACTAGCGATTTTAGTTTTCCAATTAAAAAAAAGTATACTTTTAACAAACAAATGTAGGTACCTCAAAAATGAATATGACGAGACAGTGTCGAAACATTTTCCTGCAATATAAATAAATAATAAATTAAAGTTTAGAGTCTTGGTCTTACAACTGGCATAATTAACTTAAAAATTAATTCAGTATGCCTACAATCTCAAAAAAAAAAAATTATTCTCTTTTTTGATGATACGTTTATAATTTATATAATGTAGGTATATTTGATGCATACAACATTATTTGGCCAGTAAATTAATGTAGTATGTCACTTCACCAAGTTGTAGATGCACTTATATTATTTATCTTATTCTGGAGTAGGTTGGAACCTTTGGTGTGAAGATAACACTAACTTAGTTTTCCACAAAACACTACACTGGACGCGCGTGTCGCCAACAAAGTTGGCGAAACGCGCGTCGAGTGTAGTGTATAGTGTTTTGTGGCAAACTCGGTTAAGTGTTATTTATCTTATATTCACAAGTATGTAAATAAAATTGTAATGGCCCACAAAAAAATATTTAACGGAAAAAGTTTTGTAGCAAATTATTGAAGAGCTTATGAGAGGATACAATATAGCAAATACTTGGAAAACGAGTCTTGATTATTTGGACTAGAATGGCGATATTGAACAAACATCACAAGGCATTTATGATAAACGGGATGAAAATTAATGTGAAATGATTATAGGAGAGCCACATAGTTATCTTGGATACAAATTTAACTAGAAGTAGTCTAATTTTCAGCCCAAATATACCTGAAGAGACAAATTATAGTAGTTGCAGGAACATATATTTAAATAGGACTTTTATTACTGTTTTACATTTAGAATAAATCTTTTGAAACACGCCATCAATAATCAATCTATAATAGCGATTTTTTTTATCCCTTTTAAGATATGCTGTGTGTTGATGAAACCTGCTTTTTGCCGGGAATCTTATTTCGAACAATACATAGTATCACACATAGATATTGATGTAACAAACTATTTGATAACAAGAGAGTACGGAGGATGGGATTTCATACAGAATTCATACAGGAGCCAATGAACCAACAGTTTAGAAAAGCATTAGGTATGTTTGTAAATCAGAGCAGATTATAACTGTTCTTCTGTTACCTTAATGAAAAAAGGATCACACATGATATGATAGGAAAATGTTGTGGTGTTGTCATCACATATTGATGTAACAAACTATTTGATAACAAGAGAGTACGGAGGATGGGATTTCATACAGGAGCCAATGAACCAACAGTTTAGAAAAGCATTAGGTATGTTTGTAAATCAGAGCAGATTATAACTGTTCTTCTGTTACCTTAATGAAAAAAGGATCACACATGATATGATAGGAAAATGTTGTGGTGTTGTCATCACATATTGATGTAACAAACTATTTGATAACAAGAGAGTACGGAGGATGGGATTTCATACAGGAGCCAATGAACCAACAGTTTAGAAAAGCATTAGGTATGTTTGTAAATCAGAGCAGATTATAACTGTTCTTCTGTTACCTTAATGAAAAAAGGATCACACATGATATGATAAGAAAATGTTGTGGTGTTGTCATCACATATTGATGTAACAAACTATTTGATAACAAGAGAGTACGGAGGATGGGATTTCATACAGAATTCATACAGGAGCCAATGAACCAACAGTTTAGAAAAGCATTAGGTATGTTTGTAAATCAGAGCAGATTATAACTGTTCTTCTGTTACCTTAATGAAAAAAGGATCACACATGATATGATAGGAAAATGTTGTGGTGTTGTCATCACATATTGATGTAACAAACTATTTGATAACAAGAGAGTACGGAGGATGGGATTTCATACAGGAGCCAATGAACCAACAGTTTAGAAAAGCATTAGGTATGTTTGTAAATCAGAGCAGATTATAACTGTTCTTCTGTTACCTTAATGAAAAAAGGATCACACATGATATGATAGGAAAATGTTGTGGTGTTGTCATCACATATTGATGTAACAAACTATTTGATAACAAGAGAGTACGGAGGATGGGATTTCATACAGGAGCCAATGAACCAACAGTTTAGAAAAGCATTAGGTATGTTTGTAAATCAGAGCAGATTATAACTGTTCTTCTGTTACCTTAATGAAAAAAGGATCACACATGATATGATAAGAAAATGTTGTGGTGTTGTCATCACATATTGATGTAACAAACTATTTGATAACAAGAGAGTACGGAGGATGGGATTTCATACAGAATTCATACAGGAGCCAATGAACCAACAGTTTAGAAAAGCATTAGGTATGTTTGTAAATCAGAGCAGATTATAACTGTTCTTCTGTTACCTTAATGAAAAAAGGATCACACATGATATGATAGGAAAATGTTGTGGTGTTGTCATCACATATTGATGTAACAAACTATTTGATAACAAGAGAGTACGGAGGATGGGATTTCATACAGGAGCCAATGAACCAACAGTTTAGAAAAGCATTAGGTATGTTTGTAAATCAGAGCAGATTATAACTGTTCTTCTGTTACCTTAATGAAAAAAGGATCACACATGATATGATAGGAAAATGTTGTGGTGTTGTCATCACATATTGATGTAACAAACTATTTGATAACAAGAGAGTACGGAGGATGGGATTTCATACAGGAGCCAATGAACCAACAGTTTAGAAAAGCATTAGGTATGTTTGTAAATCAGAGCAGATTATAACTGTTCTTCTGTTACCTTAATGAAAAAAGGATCACACATGATATGATAGGAAAATGTTGTGGTGTTGTCATCACATATTGATGTAACAAACTATTTGATAACAAGAGAGTACGGAGGATGGGATTTCATACAGAATTCATACAGGAGCCAATGAACCAACAGTTTAGAAAAGCATTAGGTATGTTTGTAAATCAGAGCAGATTATAACTGTTCTTCTGTTACCTTAATGAAAAAAGGATCACACATGATATGATAGGAAAATGTTGTGGTGTTGTCATCACATATTGATGTAACAAACTATTTGATAACAAGAGAGTACGGAAGATGGGATTTCATACAGGAGCCAATGAACCAACAGTTTAGAAAAGCATTAGGTATGTTTGTAAATCAGAGCAGATTATAACTGTTCTTCTGTTACCTTAATGAAAAAAGGATCACACATGATATGATAGGAAAATGTTGTGGTGTTGTCATCACATATTGATGTAACAAACTATTTGATAACAAGAGAGTACGGAGGATGGGATTTCATACAGAATTCATACAGGAGCCAATGAACCAACAGTTTAGAAAAGCATTAGGTATGTTTGTAAATCAGAGCAGATTATAACTGTTCTTCTGTTACCTTAATGAAAAAAGGATCACACATGATATGATAGGAAAATGTTGTGGTGTTGTCATCACATATTGATGTAACAAACTATTTGATAACAAGAGAGTACGGAGGATGGGATTTCATACAGAATTCATACAGGAGCCAATGAACCAACAGTTTAGAAAAGCATTAGGTATGTTTGTAAATCAGAGCAGATTATAACTGTTCTTCTGTTACCTTAATGAAAAAAGGATCACACATGATATGATAGGAAAATGTTGTGGTGTTGTCATCACATATTGATGTAACAAACTATTTGATAACAAGAGAGTACGGAGGATGGGATTTCATACAGGAGCCAATGAACCAACAGTTTAGAAAAGCATTAGGTATGTTTGTAAATCAGAGCAGATTATAACTGTTCTTCTGTTACCTTAATGAAAAAAGGATCACACATGATATGATAGGAAAATGTTGTGGTGTTGTCATCACATATTGATGTAACAAACTATTTGATAACAAGAGAGTACGGAGGATGGGATTTCATACAGGAGCCAATGAACCAACAGTTTAGAAAAGCATTAGGTATGTTTGTAAATCAGAGCAGATTATAACTGTTCTTCTGTTACCTTAATGAAAAAAGGATCACACATGATATGATAGGAAAATGTTGTGGTGTTGTCATCACATATTGATGTAACAAACTATTTGATAACAAGAGAGTACGGAGGATGGGATTTCATACAGAATTCATACAGGAGCCAATGAACCAACAGTTTAGAAAAGCATTAGGTATGTTTGTAAATCAGAGCAGATTATAACTGTTCTTCTGTTACCTTAATGAAAAAAGGATCACACATGATATGATAGGAAAATGTTGTGGTGTTGTCATCACATATTGATGTAACAAACTATTTGATAACAAGAGAGTACGGAGGATGGGATTTCATACAGAATTCATACAGGAGCCAATGAACCAACAGTTTAGAAAAGCATTAGGTATGTTTGTAAATCAGAGCAGATTATAACTGTTCTTCTGTTACCTTAATGAAAAAAAGATCACACATGATATGATAGGAAAATGTTGTGGTGTTGTCATCACAATAGAAAGTTCATGTTAAGCATTGACGAATATCTCAAAAAAAAAAAAAAAATTAATAATGGGAATAAGATGGCGTTTTAAGGATTATTATCAAACGCAATTGGGGTGTGTCAAAAATAGTGACTATCAAACAGCCAAATGAAAGAAACCTGTAATATAATTATTTCTAGCAGTAACACAGATAAAGCGGAGCTGATAGTTTTTCAATTTACAACTAATTTGGTAACATTTAAAAACATATGGCAACGCCCATTTCCTTCCCAAATTTCCATTTCATCAGAATTTATACCATTTTTTTTGTTCGAAAGATCTATAAATTTTACATACAACAAAATCTTACATCTGAAACATGAATTATAGGCATTTTTCGAATAATAGGATAGTTTATTCAAACATGCGCGTGTATAAATGTGACCCGCGCTTTAAGTACACATCAATTTAATATCGATATTCTTTCCTTTGGAATATTTGACACTATTCGGTTCTATTGAATTTACATTAATTACAAGTTTGTAAATCTATTAGTAACTTAAAAAAAGGATGTTTATCATGCTGTAATAAAATATCTTGGGGTAAATATCTAGTTCGAAATAATTGTATGCTTAACTAAATAACTTGAAAATAATTAATGATTTGGTATACTTACATATTTTGGGTCGTAGATTACACAAATGATGAGGATAAATCGGCGCTCTTCTATAGATTTTGAGATATTTCATCTCAAATGTCTTTGATACAAATCCACATCAATTTCTGATAAGAAAATTGTGTATAAAGTACACATAAATATTCGTTTTACAAAGAGCAAGAGTTTTGATATACATACCATATAAAATTAATATGAATGCATAACTTGGAAACATGTCTTGGGGAATTACAGAAAATACTACATACACAGTTTTTAATGACAAGATAATTTTGCATTAACAATACAGTTGGTGTTGCATTTTTTTATGTACAAAATGGAACAAGAGAATTATTGCGCATGGAAGTACGAAGGAAGGAAATGAAAATAATACAAGAGGAAGACGCATGGCCAATCCGTGCAGGCCGATGGTTATATTTCCAAAAGGCATACTCACACAATTTCCAGAACTGCCAACAAGGATGCCAGTCATGATTAAGTTTATTCACAAATACACAGTTCACTGAATTATAAAATATCAGTTAACAATATATAAAATTATTTTGATAAATAACTGTACAACTTAAAATAAAAAAAAAAAAAAATGAATGTATATTATACTATGGGGGTATGTCGTTATTAATTATCAGAAGAGTCCGAATCGTAATTGCAAGGATAAGTGTACCACATGTTGCTGGACCCCTCCTTCTTTATCAGGATGTTCCTTAAGCGTCCGTTTCCACTGCTCCCGCTTGGCCCGCTGCCATTCCTTTCCTCCGGTCGCACCTCCCTAACCTCACTCTTGACAAGATGCTTTAGAGGGTAGTTCTCCTCGTTACTGGTTTCGCCGTCGGACCTCGCCATGTTCACGTTGGAACTGTTTGTCCCCTCCTGGGAGGAGGTGTAGGGGGAGTAGGCATACTTGGAGCAGGTAGGTACATTGGCCGAGCCGGAAGAATAGTCGTGATTCTCCCCATTCCGTTCGGGCTCCTCCCTGGACCTTTCCTTCTTGAAGTGACTATTAGAATAAGGCGAACACTGGGGTGTGGAGCAGTCCGAGGAGTATCTCGAGCAGCTGGGCAAACTGGAATTTTCCTGGTGTTGACTGATGTGGGGGATTCGGTCTGACTCCTTTCTGGGATGGTCTTTGGCTGAACTGGATACTGACGAGTAGCCACTGTGCTTACATATCTTGTAGGAACGATCACGCCTTTTCTGTTTTTTCATGTGCTTTTTCCTACTAGTGAATGCCGATAGTGGTAAGTCAGAGTCGGTGTTTTCCACATTTAAATCGCTTTCAGATGAAGAAAACAAAGATACCCTCTTTTTAGATGCCTTTTTATGCTTCTTTCTCCTTTTATATCTGCAATGAAGAATACAGTTCGAGGGCTATAGTAAGATGGGAGCAAAAAGAACAAGACAACTAACGTAACGGCTAATTTAAAACCAATTAGGTTATATTATCAATGGACAAAAATCGGTAGGTAAAACAATGAGTGGTGTTGAAAGTGTCTATTGTAAGAAAATCTACAATTCCTTTTTATTATACAGGAACAGGAATAATTTATTTCTGAAATACTGCAAAGAGCAATTATATAGCGTGCTTGATAGCAAGAAATAACTGTAGTAGATCTCATCAAATTCCATGAGAGTTGAAACATGACATTGAAAAAATGAAAATGGTCAACAAAGTTGTTTTCAGTGGCGGCTCATCAAGGTGGTAGGTGAGGTATTGCTATGCCAGTTACATATGAAACACAAGAAATTACTTTTACTTAGTTAGTTGTGTTGATATCTAGTTTAATATCTTTAATTCAATAATGTGTTTTCAAATATTATGTGTCAAATATGTATCACGCGTTTTTAGTACACCTAGTACTAATGGGAAGAAACGATACAAATTCTATTAAGGCTGAGAGAGAAGCAAATCTACTTATATTGGTTTTATCTTCTTTAATCGACTTGATTAAAGAAGAAATATGTAATTTAATTTCCTTGTTCAAAAAGTCAACAGACTTAATATAAATTATTCCATAATTAATTTCCCGTTTCTAACCCTTCCAAAAAAGTACGCCAATGGATTTATTCCATATAGTGATCTAAGTAGCGCCCTCTGTGTAAGAAAAACAATTCTTATGTACTTGATAGGCAAAATATTTGGTGGAAGAGCTCAATTAGAGGTTCAAAGTTATTAGAAAGACAATAACAATAGATTCACTTACCTTTTATAAGAATTTTTTGAGCTATCACTGGAACTACTAGAACTGGTGGATGACGATCTAGACCTATGCCGACGAAACTTCCTCTTCTGCCTCAGCTTCCTCTCCTTTTCCTTCTCCCTTGTCTGCCTCTTATGCTTGAGCCTGAGCTTTACCGGTAAAACAGGCATCCTATTTTCGGGCTCGGAACACCTCTCCGGAATCGGCATGGGCAACTGTGGTTCCTCCTGAGACACGAGGATGGGCTCATCAGAGTCGGTATTAACCAAGTCGATGACCACGGGCTCCTCAGGATTGGAGGCACCCACGATGATAACATCACTATCGTGGTCGTTGTCCGAGACATCTATGTACGGAGCCGGGGACTGAGGCCGCTCGCTGTATACGACGTGACGGTCGTAGCCGATCATATCGAAAGGCGAGCGCATGAAGTTGTAAAATTCATGCACAAAATGATCGGTCTTGTTGTCCAGATATTCGTAGAGCAAGTTGCGGAATGTACGACTGCAGATGTGATGTCTCAAGAGGTGATCCATTATTATGTCGACGAGACGCATCACTAGTTGAGTGTTCTCGAAGAGTAAGGCGTTCAGTTCTCTATTCAGCCAAGGGACTAGTCTGGTTCGTGCTCCAGGACAGTTTCTACAATGTAAAACAAAAGGATTTCAGGCCAGTCTCGTATATCACGTAATAATAATAGTGACTAAAACTATAGCTACCCTCGGGTAACTGCATAGCAGCCGAGACGCCATCGCGTAGGAATTTGAATCAATGTAGGTACAAGCAATTCAGTTCAGATTTGGTGTTTTTCTGTCTTGTCTCTGTGACTTTTCTACAATGTAAATGTGCCAAAAGTTATATATGCAGTAACCAGTAAAATTCCCAATTTGAAATATAATCAATGTCAAATAATATGTTTGGTTTATAATCAAAGCTTGTTGGCCTTTAAGGATTATTTATGTATAAAGTATGTAAACACACAAATAACAAAAAGTGGCCAAATGCCTTATACCGAATTTATCTCTGATTTAATGCTCAATACGTAATATAAAATCAATTCATTTTTATAAATCATGAGTTTGATTTAATTGTTTCTTATCATATTGAATATCTGAGTAACTTATGACGACTTACCGAGTCATTTTAAACTTTGTAACCTTTAACAGATAAAAAAAAAAAGGATATTTATAGTCCATCCATTTAAAGTAGTAGCAAAGAATATTCCACATTAGAATGTCTCATAGATATACATTCTAAGATAAAATCATACGATACGTTACTTCATGGAATCACGCTATATAACACAGAACAGAAAACTAATATAAACTTTAGACGTTATAAAAATATTAGTATTTTATGCAACATTATCTTTCCATCTTATCTCATCTTTTCCATAATAATATATAACAATATAATAACAATAACAAATAAACATTTAGTATACATAAAAAAGACTGCAAACTATAATGGAGTATAATTCAGATTGTGCAATAGTTTCTGTTAATTATTGTTTATAAAAATCCCCATGTATCAAACTGTATCGTTTCTAATTCTTGGCGATGCTACCTTTTTTTTTATCCAGACTTTATTCCCTCCCCCCAATACAATACCTCTATTTTGTTTAAAAAATATTATTGCCAATACATAATAGACAATATTACACCAACATTTATTATTTGATTATTAATTATTAGATTAATTTTTGAACAACGTATTTCTAATAAAATTATTCAGTAAATAAAAAGAAAAGTAATTTTTATCACTTAATCAAGTTCTTGATACCACTCATAGTAATACTAAAATAGTTCCATATCATGATATATTGACGTTCATTCACTATATTTTGGGGTAGGTGCCCCAAGTCGCCCGATAATACCAAATTTAAGAATTTTGAAAATTATTTCCTTGTAATGTAAAAGAAGTAAATTAATTCGAAAGAATAAAATCTCTTAGGAGTAATTTAATATGTATTTTTAAACCTTTATATAACCTACTTCATATACATTTAAAATTAAGTGAAGCGGCATAAGTCATATCGGTAGTTTGTCAAGTAACTTTGGTTGTATATACAAATTTTTCAAAACTTCACAATTTTATGAAATATTTTTTTCATCTTTAATTGGAAGTGAAGAATTCATATGACACTACAGTAGAATTTATTTCCAGAGTTGAAAAATCTGTATTCAATAATAAATTCGGCCTCTCCCTTTCTACATCATTTTTAGTTCTAGTTCATTATTTGGGTTTTCATTAACTCATTTTGGATTCTTTCGATGTTTCTCTCATTGGTTTTATTATTCTTGTAGATTTATATTTAAACATACCAATAAACTTTAGTTGCTAGCTGAGTTCATTACGTCATAAATAAAACAAATATAAAAGGGCTATCAACCCCTAACAACTAATCATCTGAAATGCATACCTGAAGAACGTGGGTGTAATATCTCTGTACCTTCCTGTGACATCTGGGGGCGCATTCACCCACAAATTCCTAGTGTAAATTGACCTTCGGAAGCTGGTGGATGTATTATCACGTCGTCTCCTATGGTACATGTTCCTAAAAAATATACTGATTATAAACTGAATATACTGACTACTGTTGTACTCTGAAAACTTTATTTTTTACCTTCCAGGAGCATATCCCTCGATGGAGATTTGACCTCCATTTGTAAGGGGATGGGTGAGTAACATCTGCTGAATTGCATGTTCACCACGGGTATCTACAGTGAATGTCGTTCTGAAAATATAGTAATGCTGTAATACATTTTACTGCACAGAGCGTATAAGATTTTCATAAGAAATTATACTTTGTTCTCTGTAAAATGTTGCATATCCAGACATTTACATATTAAATCATTTATAAAATGCAAATATAACACAAAATAATTCACTTTTATAATGAATGATGTAAACAATGAAAAGATAAGAAATAATAATAATAGTACCTAGGTCATGATAAAACATTTTATTTCAATGAGATTAAAAAAAGAAAACATGTATGTGATAATTTTATATAGATTATGTATTTTGAAGAAACATAATAATTTGCAATATCATGTAACAGGAGACATATTTAGGCGAGATCTAAATTTTTTCCCTAAAACTCACCTGAAATGAAACTGATGTCTCGTATGGGATGAAGGTGTCAGCGGTAAAACCAAAAATTCCTCATTATCTATAATATGGATTTCTTCAGGGGGGGTTATTTCAACAACATGTTCGTCATATTCTTCGTTACTCTTAACGTTATGTATAATTCTCCTAAATGGCTGCTTACATAGGGGACATTCTGCCTTAATCTATACTCACAGACAATTAGCATTAAGAGGTACACCATCTTTTTATGAAAATACTTACTTTAGACCATTCCAGAAGGCATTTGAAGCAAAACTGATGCATACATGAATCAGAAAAACACTTATTTGTGCATGTCCCGAGACAAATTGCACAATTTGGAGGTGGACTTGATGAATTTGGTCTATTAACGATTAACCTACTCTCTGCCATACTTACTTATGCGAGTAAAATTTTAAATCGACAAATATTAAAGGCGAAACGTAAAAATAAGGAAAACCATGTCACACTTCTGACTGGTTCTGTCAAAGTATCTAATTGACCTTGCTAGTATCATGGAAAATACCGTATTTTTCACGAAAATATCTGTTCATGGATAGTGATTTGCTGAAAGTTATACTTATAAAGTTACTTCAAATAAAACATTTCACGAAAAGTTTTACGAAACGCCTAATTTCTATTGATAACCGTTACTGGAAAAATCTATTTCACCACAATGCAGAAAAATAAACGAGAGATAAGAGTGAAGTTCGCCACAAAACACATCTGCCTGGCAGGGTAGCCAATATCTTTGCTGTTGTCACTGTTTTTTTTTTCCTCAATTTTGGTAACTAAAAAGTGCGCTATAATTAAAGTCGCCACACATTTATCAAAATTAATTGTACTTGGGATAAAAATATAATAAATAATGTCCTAAATTGTAAATAAGGACATCCTCTTTATCTTATGTTTTGAAAATTATATTTAAGGACCGAAAACATTTCTTGTGATTTGGCACATTAGGGTTATGTTTATTAACCTCACTTATTCGACTACACGTTACGAGGATAATTTGCTGCTGTTGGTCTGTGCACGGTAATTTGTATTGTCTCATATTTTAAATTATTCTAAAATATGGATAACGAAACTGGAAATAAAAGAAATAACCGCAAAAGAAAAAAATCGTTTCTTAAAAATGCAAGAAAATATGGGAAAAAAGGATGTTATGGAAGAGGTTCTGAACTAGATGCAGACACATACCAATATTTCATACGAATTATGGAGGCCTATAGGGAAGGATTTGATAATGATGAGGACAAATTAGTTTTTGTTAATAATGTATTTGAACAAACTGAAAACAAAGAGGTAAATTGTAGTTGTAACCAAGTAGGTTGTCGAGTAGTAGAAATGTTACTTCCATTTGCGAATGATAACGTTTTAAAAAGGTTCATGGAGGCCTTTTCTTCTGATCTTAGGAAATTGTGTAGCGATCGCTTTGCAAGCCATATTTTGGAGGCCCTACTTGTCCAATCCTGCAGAAGATCATTAGCAAATAATACTGCTGGTAACGAAGAAAATTATTTTAAAGAGTTTACAACTAAGATTAGCAAGTTCTTATTAAACAATTTGGAAGATTATATTTGGGATACATATGGCAATCACATTATAAGAACATGTCTTGAAAATCTCGCACAACTGCAGAAAGAGGATAATAAATATGAAGAAAACTTGAAAACGGAAGAGATGCAACACATTTCTGAAGAATATTTGGATATTGTGAAAGAATATGGGGAGAGAATTATTGTTTGGCCTCAATTTAATGAACTGTGTAATTCCGAATTAACTTCTTGTTTTATACAAGTTCTATTAAGATCGTTGCAAAAAGTTGATCCAAAGCTACTTAAAAAGTATATAAAGAAATTGTTAAGCGAAATATTTGCCCCGTCTGTTGAAGAAAATATAGAAAATACAAACATACTTCCACAGGCTTTTTTATCCAAGTCGGTGGTAATGTTATTGGAGTCTGCTATACAAGTTGCATCACCAAAAATGTACACTCAAATTTATGCCAAATGTTTCTCGGGGAAATTGGTTAAATTAGCTAAGACTAGAAGTACTAACTTTGCAGTTCAAAAGCTTATTCAAAGCTGCAATGAAAGAGTTGAGTTTGAAGCTATATTTGACGAATTGTCAGAGCATTTAGAAGAAATTATTGAAGCTAACCACACTGGTGTGATATTAGCTATAGCACAGGCATGTAAGAGATTATGCGCGAAGCAAGGGAGTTTTGTCCAGAATTTAATGAAAAGCTTAAATTGTCTTGAGCCGGAGGAGAAGCAGCAATACTTTATATTATGCCTAAGCAGATTTTCTAAATTGGGGAGTGACCAACCCTCGAACGACGACTTGCTGAAAGAAAAATTAAATTTACACGGAACATTAATTTTGCAGACAATTCTCGATTTTAACAAACCAATAAAGATTGTCAATTTTATTCTAAACATGGATCAAGAAGATTTAAAAAATTTATTTTGTAATAGTATGGGAAGCCACATTGTTGATTCATATGTTAAAGGGTTATTTGTGGGGGAGAAAAGCAGGGATAAACTAGTGAGAAAAATGATGGGTACTTATCAGGAGATGGCATCCACAAAGTATGGGTCTCGATCGTTTGAGGCTATATGGAATGTAGCCAGTCTAAAAGCTAAGATGCAAATAATGGATGAACTGTGTCATAAAGATGGTGCATGGTCCCATTCCGAACATGGAAAGATTATTGCGAGCAAGGTGAATTTGGTTCTTTACAAACGTAATAAGGAAGAATGGAAGAATTCTCTGAATAAATTCGATAAGGGCAAGAAACTTTTGGATGATATTTTAAAATAAAACAAAATATGTAATTCCTTTACAATTATATTAAAGTGTTATTTAAAATTAAATAAAACTTTTTTTAATTCCATGTTAAATTCATTGCATCGTCTGTTTTTAGCTGTTCCTTAATGGTTTTACTCCATTTTTTACATCTTGAAAAATATTACAATCTTAAATTTACATTTTTTCTTGGTAAAACTCACTGTACTAACAACTATAAACTAATAACTATAATTATTTCTTTCAGCATCTAAACTGAATTATTTGTGACAGGGACAACTTCTGATAGTTAACATGGTGACAGCTTGATAATACGATATGAGATTCATACTATATTTTGTAGGTTAATTATTAAATACATTTAGAAGGAATCAGTGGTAATAAAACTGAATATGGAGTTTGATAGAAAAAATTATAAATATTAAGATGCTCACCACTTCACAGAGTTGCTTCGACATCCGCCTGTTCCTTCGTACAAACAGCATACAAAATACTTTTATGTCTTTGAATCTATTCTTGTTTATTCAATATTCATTTGTGTGCTGTAAGTTTATATAAAATGTAAAATGTTAAAAAAAAATCCATCTATACTAATCAATGTGGAAAATATTAAATTATATTAAACACAACATTGTTTATAAATATGATGTTTAAAAGATACTGAGGAATGTTATTAAATTTGGTGGAAGGCAATTTTAATTGGCAAAAAAATGTAAGTAGGTAATTGAAGTTTGTTAACTGAAAGTAGCTTATATTACAAGTTTGTTAAAGCCTTGTAAATTATATAACATGCAAGATTTTGAATAATTATCAAATCAATATCAATACAAATTCACCATTAGGTAGGACACTGAGTGAAATTGTACATAAAATAGGACCTATAGTATAAACAAGGAAAAATAGTATATATTTTTCAGCCGTATTCCTGTGTATAATCAGTTTTGACAATAGTTCATGATCATGACAGTTTCAAGAGACTATACTCTGCAGGTATTCATGAGATTATAATTAATTTCATTTCAGTTCAAACATATAAAATAAGAAATAAGGAATTTACTCTGTACTTGTTCTAATTAGTGAATAATACTACAATTGTAAAAGGGGCATCAGACCATAGAGCCATATTTTAAACTTGTTCTAACTATACTGCAATAAAGAAGACGAATACTATTTAAATATAAATCACAGCTGTATCATGTTATAAAACCTAATTTTCAAAAACCGTGGGAGACAATCTTATGAATATGATTTTATCGAAGATAATACACAGGTTTTTTATTTCCTCAGTACACTTCAGTCCAGGACTATTGAATAATTAAAGTAAAATATAAAAAACATCTAGTAAATATGATCATATTTAAATCAAGGGCATTTACTTATGAACATGACTAATTTATTTAAACCATGTTGCAGCATAGTACAATCTTCTATTGCATAAATACATTTATACAATTTCTGATTATCTACAAATGATGGTTGCTGGAATTCAGAACATTATTTGTCGTTGATAAATAAGTTAAATAAGATAGGTCCATAAAGTGAACCTTGTAGAATACCGGAATAAGCTTATATTGCATATGACATGTAATTATTGATTCTAATATACTAAATTCTATTTGATATGAAACATAACATCCAATTTAATATCATAGCCATCTCCAAAGGCTTTTAGTTTCTCAACCAACGAATGAGTTACTGTATTGAATGTCTTAGAAAAATCTCAACAAATACCGTCAACAATGAATAATTGTGTTGTATATTCATTTTAGTCATCATTGTCGTTATATATTTAGCATTTCATACAAATTAAAATGTGTGAATTCAAAATATGCTTCTAAACAGAAAACTTCTCATCTAATTTTTGCCACAAACTTCGTCATTATCTGTGCAACATTCCATGTCATGGTAATATATTTTTATTATTACAAATTTTGCATTGTGCGAACATTTGTTAGTAATAATGTTTGTCATTTTATTGTCATTTAAACTGAGTATTTACCTACCTTAAAATTTATTGTTTTTGGGTAATCCCAAGAGCCGTAATTCGGTTGCATTCTACTTAAATAGCTGTGTGTGAACTGTTTTGTTGTGTTCGTAGAATTAAATATCAACTAGAATACTGATTAATAGATTAAAGAAAAACTGAATATGAACAGAATTTGAATCACTAAAATGGAGTAGTATGCTCTATTTTAGTGATTCCACTTCCTAAATAAGGAAGAACTGGAACAAAAAAAGACAAACTAATTGTTTAAGAATAGTGAACAGTCCAACAAAATCCAGGTGAAGATTTCAGAAGTTACAGGGTAAAGAATAATTGCCGGGCATTGGAATATTACACTACATAAAAATGTCTCTATTTAAATATATAATTTATTTGACTTCACAATGGTAAAGAAATAAATATAAATTGACGAAATTACAAACAGGATGGTTCTTCACATTTTTAATACAAAAATTATGCCATCAGCACGCTTCACAAGCCAGACTTACGAAGGAATTATCCAAACAAATTGAATAAATAAATTCTCATAAAAATACAAGACTAATTTTAAACTCATCGTTCTCAAAAGAATAATATAAAAAATCAGACATCTTAGAGATGACGACTTTTGTTGACCATTAAAAAACAATTTTTAGTGAATATCTCTGATTTAATATATTAAATATTCTTATGAGCGTTAGTTAACAATTCATATCTTATGTATAATAATATACTATGGTACATCTTACCTTAAACGAATAGAGATTAAGAATACGATAAGACTAGTTCTATACACGTGCAAAAGGGTTTCATTTATATTTATACTACTTTATTATATATATATATATATATATTAAAATTTCTCCCAAATCATAAACGAATAAACCCTATTTTATTGTTTCAATAACAAAATCTATATATTATGTATACATATTTTTTATAAAAACAAACTAGCTTTGCACTAAACTTTTTTGTATATTAGACAAATTCTATGAATGAATGTAACAGGTATATTTACAGGGGGCGCTCTAAAAATTAAGGGAACGAGGTTTTAAACCGGTTGTTTTTAGAAAACGGTGAGCCTTTTCTGTTAAATCAAGCTGATCTTGAGTTCTGCCGCAAGCCACCATAGCCCACAGATAGTCGAGCTGAAAAAACAGGACAAATAAGTACACCCCAAAATTTTATTTGCATTTTTTAAATGCATAATGCAAGTTAAAAGCTGACATACATGATGCCTGACATTTTAGTAGAAAAATGATAGTTAATTCGTCTTCAGTCAAATGAATAGCCCTTCTTGCATGAAAATATGCAGGTACAGAAGTAAACTTTCATATATTTGTGCTATAGGGCTTACTATATAAGATCCTGACAATGCTACAGAACTGTGAATTGTCTATGCTATTTTAATTTTTGTTTATCTGGTTTGCATACACATTAAAAATTAAAAACTGCCAGTTTCTTTCAGTTTAGAAGAAAATTACCCTTATTAAATTTATTTTGATGAAATATATGTTAAAAAAGTCATAAATCAATACACATTCATGAGTTAAACTAAAAAGCAAAGTGTGAAATTGGTTAGTACGTTATGCTAAGATTTTTATGCAACACAAAGTGGTTAAACCAAAGTTTGTCCCAAATGATGTAAACATTTTGTTGTATGACTTGACGTAGAGTAGTAGTAGAACATAAAAAATACCGCAATGTTCACATTTTAGTAATTTTAGTTTTTTTGTACAACTATACAATACCATACCCCCGTTTCTATATTTAAAAAATTAGATGTAAAACTTTCACGAGTGTGTTGCCTTTTATTCAATCGCTACACGTGAATTACTTACAACTTTTTTTTCTGTTGGGCTAGCTGAAAAATAATAATCATATCGAATTTACCCTCAAGTTTGTACTACTAATACTCTGAAATTTATCGTACGTATAGGCTAGGCAGGTCGGTGGCTCACCTTGGGAGCTTTTGGCCTGGGATCTTCGAATGTTATCCGCTTGGCCGCGGTGCTTCGTGGACCTGGGGGGGCTCGAATTGAGGCACTGGCTGGGAGCAGGCGCTGCCAGGACAAGGACATTATGCTACAATACCACCACACAAACAACCACTCACAAACTAACCCAAGCCTAACTTAAATTCCCGCAACGGACGACAGGGGACAACAGGCCGTACCATTTGCAAATGGCACAAATTTGTCACCTATCACGTAACTATATCAAACACAAACATTATTTTGTACTAGGGTAATCCTAAGATATTCCCTTAAAACTATGAGGCATTAAAAATATTGAGGAACATTAAAAATATTGCTACAATTATATTTCATAGCCTATATGGCAAATTAGATAAAATAATTTCACTGAAGATGAAAAAAATTAGACTGTAGGAATAATTTATGATGAAATTTATTTTATTTCATAATTACTAACTATGTAATTGTAAGAAAACTAAACGGAATAAAAAACGTAAATAAATGTGTTGAATTAGTTAAAACAATATTTTAACTAATACAATTTCAACTATTAAATAATTAAGCAAACGTTAGTTTTTTATTTAGTGGATATTTAAGTATAATGTCCAGTTTTAATTATTATATTACATATAGGCAAAGAAAATGAAAATATTGGCGGCAATAAATGGTATTAATGAACTGAGAGTTTTTATGAGAGTGAAATAAATACATGGCAAAAGTCTGTTGCTTCCTGTCGTTCATTTGGTAAAGGAAAAGAGCACAAACGTCTTTTGGTAACTTAACATCTAGTGCAAGAACATAACTTACGTGAAAAAAAAAAAAACTCGAGGTGCAACAAAAACCCTACGTACTTAAGGAGTAAATAAAAAAGTGCATATCTACAATAAAAAATAATATAAATAACAACAGATAGCAAGTGCTAATTTTTTGGTTTAGGCATATAACGCGCCCACGTTCTACTACTTCTGTTACAATGTCAAAGAACAAACTGTGCGCTAAAGCGAAATAATTTAAATAAATAATTTTAGCGAATCTGAGACTCCAATTTGACCACGTCATTTAAGGTAAAATAAATAAGGGCTTGGCCAACTAGTTTTATGACTACAGAACGACTTTAGACTAAGTTTGTCCTTCCGGAAAGTAATAGAAGGTTTCGAATATTAGAACTCTGTTAACAACACAAATAACAAAAATATAATATATTAAAATTATAAAAACGTTCTTGCAGTATTAGATACAATAAAGGGATAATACATAAAATACTTTGAATAAAGAAAAAACAAGCACATTAAAATTATACTTGCGTTTTTTGTGAGATGGCAAAGCTGAAGAGAGGGAAACGAGGGGAGACAAGGTTCGGATACTTTGGTTTACGAAACGCATAACTTTAAGTCAGACTAGACAGGAATTGTGACTGTAAGGTACAAGTACAAAAAAAAAGAAGTGGTACATGCACTGCATCAGAGATAACAGAATCATATATGTACATATTTATGGTTCGGTGGCAAATTTTTGGAAAAATACTATTCTCTCAAAAAAGGTTCAGATAAGCATAAGTAACCCACAAGAAAAATATATAACTATGTAATTGAGTTAAAAAAAAATTGTCTATAGTCCTACAAATTATTTTTTCTATAAAAAAAAACAAAATATTGTTATTTGCCATTAACTACGTTCTGATTAATTAATAGTCTTAATAGGAAAGAAAATATTGTTATTAGAAGATAAAGACCAATATCGCATAGTAAATGCAATGTTAACTGGGATAAAAAAAAAAGTGAGGTTATGTCGTGAGATAAAATGATATAAAATAAGATATATTGTTTTAATGTTTTGCAAAAATTATTAACATAAAGAGATGATTACTTTTGTTACATAGCGAGGGTTTGAGAGCTCTATACTAAGAAAATATGTGAAATGGCCAAATGCAAATTCTCCAATAGATGAAAGGTAATTTTTCGTTGAAATATCAAATAACTGTTGTAAACACTAGTAGATTTACCAAAAGGGCAAATATGTTTTGAATACTATAAAATAGATACATATAAATAGTTAGATAATTGAAGATGACAAACTTGTATAAAGGTAATTAATATTCACTACCAATTAGTAAACATTAATTGTTTTTTTACCTTATAATTATCAGATCTATCATTGTGTTCTAAAGAACTTAACATATGACAATATGGAGTAAGTAAAGTTGTGATTTTGTTAATAATAATAAAGCAAACTTTAACTATTTTTTCCGGCAATTTCTATAAATTAAAACAGTTAAAACAAAATGTATAAGTAAGGAAATAGTGAGGTGAAGTAGAAAATATACATGACACACTGCATAGAAATGAAAACATGTATAGAAAAATTCAAGAAAAGTGTAATGAGAAGTATAGGAGGAATAAGCAAGCCTGTTAAAAGAACTGGTTCCATTTTTCCCACAAAACAGGATCAACATACTCAACTGAACCTTTTTCATACAACACAGTGACTGTAACCCTATGTATTCTAAATTCTACGCTTATCTCGTCTTATAACCAGGCACTGAATCAAAGTTCCGTCAATCATTCACTATGATAAAATATAAAAACTCGCAAAAAAAATCTATCTCTAAAAAGAAAGTGTACAACACAAAGGAAGGCTACTTTAAAAAAAGTCCAAAAGCCAAATCAAACAATAAATTAGGACAACTCGATAAAAAAAAAAAAAAAAGCAAAAAACCCAAATCATAACAGTTAATGTTTAAAATGGTATTGCCAGGTACGTTTTTAGTTGGGTAAGGGACGGGGATCGTGTTTAAGAAAGGAAATTATTATCTCCAAAATGAAACCATCCAAGTACCTTGGAAGACCCCGATTGTGGGGGGTAATCCATTAATCCCGTCACTCCCAAGGAGTCTTTCATTATCGAAGACGGAGTGGAAAACAATATTGAAGTGTCCTCGCCTAAAGATTTACTCTGAAACAAAACGTACAACATCAGAAGATTACCTAGAAGACTCGTAACAATTAAAAAAAAAAAAAAAAAAAAAAAAAAAAAAAATCAAAAGAACTAATCAGGTACTTCTAAGAAAATACGCTAAAGGGAACTGATCAGAGGTTGCATCGTGAGTTTTCACAACAACACAACCTGCGACAGTTTCGGAAGTGACGGAAACACCCAAATAATCTAGACATGCGATAATGAAGCTAATGGAAACTTCAAAAACTACTTGAATTTACTTACGGGAGTCTCAACGGCGAACGACATTTCAGACGAACTCATTTGTGATGAAGTTGAGGCCCAAGACGGTGCCAAAGCTTTGCGCACCCTCTTGTTTGGCAAAACGTTCTCTTTGCCAGCGGCCAACGCTCCGCTTTTTCTTTTTCCGGTCATATAGCCACTATCGTTCTACAAACAAAATAAATAAATTGTAACAGGCACGGGGGCGTACATAATAAATGGGCTTTTATCACATCCTGGACAATCAGTAATACAAAAATGTTTTAGAATAATTTAATATTCCGTGATTAAAATAAAAAATATCCCTTTTATTGATTGAATTTGAAGTGCCTCACTGTAATGAAACACGTATAAACCTACATGTGGTATATAACCATGTGTATAACATAACATCTATACGCTAAGTTTAGGATACTATTCAACATTTGATTTTAAAATTTTTTTAAATATATTTATCATATATACCAAGGAGACAACACTTTGTTCAGTGTATCTTAAATTTCAGCATTTCTTCAAAACTAAAATAAAATGAATGCATTTGCATTAGTTTGTAAGTACCATTATTTTGTAAACCTGCATAAAATCTTTAATTCATTACGCTTTTGCAAGTTGCTTTTCTGTAAGGTGAATTAAAAATATACTTAATTTTTGAAGACAATTGTTATAACCTAATATACCGTATGGTTAAAAAATCTATTGATATTAATTAACTATTGGATATAACACAGTTTAGTCTAACGAACAGCAACATTTTTGTTATTATCGGGATTATATTGAAGTAAAATTATAATACATTAAGTTTGTAAACAAACTAATAAATTACATGAATCTGTTATATTTTTATGTAAATCATAGTCCAGTAATCAATTGTAACTAATTTAAAGTTCATTATATGGGAAAAAGTCAAGAATCTAAATTTTTTACATATTTCAAAGAGAAACAATAAGTTTATAGACACACTAAGGAATTCCATATGGCTGTTAGGTAATTTTTATGTAGATTATAATTCAATAAACAATTGTAAATAATTTAAAATGTTTCTCTAAAACCCGTTCATTGTTTTAAAATTCATTTTATGAATCACTTTTCAATTGAGACTATTACCATTAAGTATCTTTAAAAAAGGCGTCTTATTAGAATATTATTCTTTGTACTCTCGAATTAATATCATACAGGGTTTTAGGATAGTTCCTGACATAACTTTATATACACATATCTTAGACGCCATGAAATACAAAAAAAAAATGCCCCAATTAAAAACCGTAAGTAAATATTTTTATGACCCTTTTCTACACTAACGGTAATATTTATATTAACATACTCAATGTTAACAGATGGTGAGTCATTGCAAGTTTCTAATGGGATATTCAGTTGTACTAATTGGTGGTGGTGATGGTCAGGTCAGGTTTTGAGTTTACTTTGGCTAGTAAATATTTACATCTGAAATGAGCTTCACACTCCAAAAGCTTCCACATGAACCAACGAGTGAAATTCCCTGTTGTAATAAGAGGAGGGGATCAATTTTTCACCCTCTTTTTGCCTCTTTGACAACAGTTTTTGATTTATGATTTAGGTTTTTTAACAGACTCTTCTGAATTTCTTGCAGAAATTACAAACTAATTTTTTTTAAGGTTATCATTACATAAGACATTTTTATTTAACTTTATACCATTATGCATAACTGTGATGCTTTTTTGAGGGGTTAAATATGGAAAAGAAATAGATAGGGAGGGATTAAAATGAATGAAGGGGTAAAATTGAATGTGCAAGGGCAAACGAATGATGTCACATTATGTTGGGTGAGGGAATACCTAAGGAATCGTGGAAATGAGGTGGATACCTTGGCATGCCATGGCTCTAGGCCCTTTTTGCTGTGACTGGAACCAACAATAACATTTAGCGAAGCCACTGGAAATTCCATCATAATAGGAATTCCAAAGACAGATTGGTCGACACTAGTAGTTGTAAACAAGCAAAATTACTATTAATTACACCTTGCTGCAAATTAGCAAAATATTTCCATAATATCTCCTGTTACTCCTAAGTGTAGATGATGCAGTCTGGAGGGTGAGACTGCAGAACATATCTTAAAGAGATACCCCGCACTCTCGACAAAACTAGGAGCTATATTGGGGAACTATTGGCTGGAAACGACTACAGATCTTTATTGACTACTACTATAGTGCACTTCTTAGGTACATTCACGCAGTTGAATGATTGAAGGAGTGAGGTTGGTGGCTGGTGACAAATTGGGAACTTTCATGGAACTAGCACAATGGGCCCAATACCATGAACTGCGTGCGTGTGGACTCTGTCTAGTCTCCCCTTAAGACAGTATAATTGCATGGGTATTTCTGTTGTTTGTATCAGTGTTATAGGATTACCATACATTGAGTTATATACTTCAAATTCTAGGAATATGATGACAATTTTACATCAACAGTAAATTGACAGGATATTTTACATTTATTTAAGCATAAAGTGTTATAAAATGCGTTCTTATAGTATTTCCCTATATTATTATAAAGAAATATTCAAAACTGTGATGAATATTTAGTATACATTCATTCAGACATATTCCTTTTTCCGTTTTATTACCCGATTTTAATATACGCAGGTTTTAAATCACTTTATATTTATTAGGTATGCAATTACATGTTTAATATATTTCATATGTTGACATCCGTTATTCAGTTATAAAATAAATAAATAAATCGTTTGTCTTATCAAGTTTTAGTATCTTTCCATTAATTCGGCGTTTCATATTCAGCAAAGGACACGTCCAGCAAAGTCACAATTAACCCTTTGGTTTAACCACACACGTCGATATTAGATTTAGTGAGCTTACAATTTAGTATATGTAAAACAACAACGAAAAACTTACGGTGACCATCATACTGGTGTCGGTCTCGTAATGCGAGCTGTCCTGGTCCTTTTTCATAATTTCCGTGATATCTTCCAACCTTGAAGATGGCGTATCGGGGAGGTTCGTTATCGGTCCAGACTTCTTCTCGAGGTCGGCTAGAGCCTTCTTGAAGGGGGTGGGGGTACGTGGTGTGTCAGTATTAAGGAATAGCCTTTTATTAGGGGTTGTTGTTATATCAGCCGTGGATGAGGAGGCCGCTTCTTCGTTCTTTACGGAAATACCGTGTGGGGTAGTGAGGGGACTGTAGTCTCTATCCTGAAATGAAACGCATTATTACAACCAGGAGCATTAACATTTTCTTTTTACTTACCGACTTAGTTTTGTCCTTCATAGGCGTGAACACCTGCTGTTTCTTCATCGGGGTGGAGGACATGGTCACGTCGAAGGTGATGTTCGTGATATTGGGACTGTTCAAAAACTGCGAAGGGCTGAAAGGGAGCTGCTTGATGGGCGAGCCGCCGTTCCTTAACGGACTGAATATAGTAGGCTTCGCGCCGTCAAAGATGTAATCGATGTCTTCCAGTTTGTTTGAGCTGGGTCCGGCGGACAAGGCAAGCTCTTGAGCGAGTTGTTCGGTGCTCTCTCTCCTCCGTCGAGATTTATTACCCCTTCTCAAAATTGGGGGGGTAGAGGCACGTGGCATGCTGAGGGCATTGGCAACAGGTACTAGTGTGTTTTGGGTGTAGTTCGGAGGGACTACCCCTGGAAAAAAAATACTCGTTAATTTCTTAAAGTTCAATTATATTAAAAAAATATATAGGAGTGATTCTTCTTTTCAATTTTCAAAATATATATAAACTAGTACACCGCCTTATCACATATTATTAAGCAGACCTTTATTTGATAATCTTATGTTTATAACCATGTTCAAGTACAATAAGTCTAATAAATAAATTATTTCTGACTCCAGAAATATTACAAAATAGACAATTATCGAAGAAAAATGCACTCAATACTGACACGATATAGTGGATTGCTAAAAACACACAAGCTTTTTAAAAAATTTCAGTTTCTCGAGATAATTAGAATCAAATTAATGAAATAGTGTCTACTTAATTTACTAAAAGATATAGCCAAGAGGTCACATGGCGCTTTTTAAAATGCATTAATGTACTATATTAATAAACAAACTTTTGAAGTCATGGAATAGCTACAATTATTTTTTTTATTTGGTACCAAAATTTTAGAGTGTACCATCAAGAAAGAATGTAATGAGACACTTTTGATACAATCCCCTGAATTATATTGAATTAAGTTTTGTGTTAATTATGCTCTCGGTTAATAGAGGGTGTAACCATTTTAAGGCAACAATTTATATTTAATTCATTATCACTTATATTTCAAGTAAAGAAAGAATGTAATGAGACACACTTAGGGAGTGTGTCTCATTACATTCTTTCTTGGCAGTACATACAGTGGACATTATAAATAATCATATATTATAATGAGTCATGCAACTCCATATATTTTTTAATTTTTTTTAAGGGAAATGCTTCTGTACAGCTGACTTGTTTCTCATATTAGAAATACGGTTCCACTTGGAAAATTGTTTACAATTGATTGTTAGCCACTACTATAGGTTTCAAGTATTGACAGTTCACTCGTAGGCTATCACATTTGCCCTTGTCTGTTGATGTATTTTAGGAGATATTTGGTTCATTCTTAAATAAAACTTAAGATTATTTCAATAACTTGGCTATATGTCATGCATCTACTATCTTATGTAAAAAAATTCGAATTTTATTATCATTAGTAATGAAATTATCACTGCAATATATATTTTTTTTATAACTGAACAACTACAAGGTGCAACTTCTTCAAAAAATTCACACACATAAAGAAAGGTCGATTTAATAACTCATTAAATTTTTAAGACATTTTATTACTTAGCTTTGGAGAAATTAAATTGCAACTGTTATTATATTGATGATGCTGAAATTAGGTAATTTTTTTACATTGTTCTTAAATATTTGAAACACATTTTCGTAAAACTTCAGTATATTATATAAAACAGTTTACATAGTAGGTACATCAAGAGATAGTCATTACTGGGACATTATTTTTTATAATTTGTCTTTAAATAGAGCCGCCAATGCCTATGGAATCAATATTAGAGTTATAAAGCGAAGTTTAGCAACAAAAAAAAAGTTTCAACGAGGGATTGCCTACACAGGCATATCCAAAACGGTTTGTGAAATGTTGGTAAATTAAGATAACATCATCATATATCGGCCTAATAGGCAAATAAATATTGAGCTCCGAAAATAGGGGGTTACATTTTCATTATCAAGATATAACTCATTATGGCCATTTTATAAATATTTATGAGAACTTATAGTTAGCTTAAATGTAACACGGCAGCTCTTGAATGAACCAAATTATGAAGATATTTTATATACATTTTATTTAAGCAGACTGGTAAATGTTCATAGGGTGATATGATATTCAAAACTATAAATGATTTAATGAACATTTAATTCTTCTTGGCGAATAAAATTTATTCCTTCAACTATTGGATATTCTAACCTAATTCTAGTTTCAATCATTAGGATTCTAAAACGGGACGAATTGGGTTACATATACTACTTACTTGCTTTGATGAACTGTCTGGTGTTCCCTTTCAACGGGCTCACTCCTGGCGAATTGTAGAATCCCATATCGAAATCCGACATGGCATCATCGTTCATTGGTATCAATTTGACTGGCGACGGCTGATTCGGATAGACGCTGATGTAATTGAAGGAAGGAAGATCGTTGTTCGTCTGGGGCGACGATGGGTTTAACCTCTCCAGGGAATTTATCACCGTGTGTTGCGGCGTAGCCGTAATAGGGCTGGGACTGGGAGTAGGGGCCCCCATTGAGAAGCCCCCAGTGCTCGATTGACTACTCGCTTGATCGTACAGTTCCACAGCCCAATCCTAAGGAACAAATATTTATATAGACTGTTAAAGAGCATTCGTTCATAACTTGCCTCTGTGGGGTAGATGTTGAGGTTTTCCGGCTTCACACATTGGGTATCAACCTCGACCTGTCCCACTTGATTTCGTTGCGAGAACTGAGAATAGAGACTATTCTCGTTCTGCCTGGGTATGGCCTTCCGATGTCTTCCTCGTCTCGCGTCGCCGTTCTCCCTGTTCTCCGACTCGTATTTCCGTCTCATCGTGGAATTCCAATGGTTCTTGATGGCGTTGTCGGTTCTGCCCGGCAGAAGCTTTGCTATCCTCGCCCACTGGTTGCCCAGCATCTGGTGAGCCTGGTATATGATATCGTCCTCTTGTTCTGTCCACGCGCTCTTCTTTATCTTGGGATTCAGGTGGTTGTGCCACCGCTCCCGACACTGCTTGCCTATCCTGCCTTTGAGGTGACGCGCAATCAGTGTCCATTTCTTGGCACCGTATTTGTTGACCAGCTCGATTACCTTTTCGTCCTCCTAAAATTAAATAAAACAGATTATTGTAATATGTTAAACAGATATTTACTGACATAAATATTATTCATTTTTGATGTATATCGGGTAATTTTTTAGATTTTTTTTTGAAGGGAAACGCTTCTGTAGCTGACTTGTTTCTCATATTGATATGGTTCCACTTGGAAAATTGGTGAATGGAAAATTGTTTACAATTGATTGTTCTATAAAATTACATAAAAAATACAGTGTCCCATTTAACATTCGAAAGCTAATGATATTTCCGGTAAAACCGGATGTGATGTTAAATATTTATGTTTGCCTTTCAGTAGCTTAGATGTCAATATAAAAAAAAAGTTCTAAAGAAACTATACCATAAACCCACAATTAATGGAGATACAGAGGGGATCCCCTTAAAAAAAATCATCCGGTATACGAGGTATGTTCAAAAAATAACGGGAATTTTCGTTTTTTGGAAATAATTTTATTTATTCGTGTACATCAATGTTATCCCCTTCAAAATAATCCCAATTAGATATTATACACTTATGCTAGTGCTTCTTCTAATCCCCGAAACACTTCTGGAAGTCGATCTTTGGGATAGTGTTTAGCTCTTTCAGCGATGTGCTTTTAATCTCATCTATGTTTGCAAGACGACGGTCCTTTAGAGTTCTCTTTATTTTTGGGAACAGAAAAGTCACGCGGAGGCATATCTGGCGAATATGGAGGCTGGGCCATCATTATAGTGTTGTTTTTGGCCAAAAATTCACGAACAAGCATGCATCGTAGTGTAAAAGAAATTATTTCGCCACAAATCCGGGCGGTTTTACATTAAATTTGTAGGTAGTATTCCTTATTGATCGTTTAACCTTGTGGCAAGAACTCTTGGTGCAGTATGCTAACAAAATCGAAGAACACAGTGAGCATAACCTTCACATTCGACCGCACTTGTCGAGCTTTTTCGGTCTTAGCGATCTAGATCTAGAATGCCTCCACTGGGACGATGAGCCTCAGTTTCGACGTCATATTTGTAAACCTATGTTTCATCACCTGTTATGACACGTTTCAATAGTTCTGTATCGTTGTTGACTTCATTGAGCGACTGAGCAACTTCCATTCGCCGGTGTTTCTTGTTCTAAATTCAACAATTTTGGAACAAATTTTGTTGCCACACGTTTCATACCCAAAATACCCGAAAAATTTCATGGCATGAGCCAATTGGTATGTCAACATCATCAGTAATTAATTCTCTGATTGTGATTCGGCGATCGTTCACAACCATTTCTTTCACTTTTTCCGCGTTTCCGATGAAAACGCGGAAAAAGTGAAAACACTTACAGCCGACAACAGACCAAACATCCGATATGATACAACAACGAAAAAATTGCGCGAATCGGACCAATACAACTCGCGAAGTTACAAAATTCCCGTTACTTTTGAAGAGACCTCGTATACATATAAGGATGATGTTTTAACTCATAGGCTTCGATTATGACCCTCCTATAACTCAGATAAAATATCTGCATGCATCTCGATACTATATAGTTTTTTTGTTACGTTTTAGAGAACGATTTAAAAAGTAAAAAAAAATTATGATTTTCCCAAAACAAACTATAAGGAAATTAATAAATAAAACCTAGAAATATTTTACATATGAGATAATTTACTTTAAAAGTAAAAATAAAACAGAAGATGTAAGAGAGCAGACTATACATTTGTAGATTATGTATTAGAATAGAAAATGATTAAATTATCAGTTGAAAAAATCTTAGAAATTGATTGACGAAGCAATCCAATGGCGTGGCGGTCCAATACATCTTCTGAGAATAATTTGTTCATTTTTTTACTTTACTTTTACTATAACAACATATACCACTACATGTACTATATAGGTATACTACAACTTAAAAACTATAAAAAAAAAACGCAAATTGTCATCTTGTGCATTGTGTTAACTTTTTATAAAATTTTATCCCAGATTTTTATATTTATAACTATCCAATTAGACAATTGGATAGATTAGATATAGTTAAGACAAATTTGAAGATAATTTAAAGGTAGATGATGAATGGTAGATGATCTTCGCAACAACTAGAATATTTTAATTACCCAATTGAACAAATTTTATTTTTATTTTATAAAAGAAAATTTATACAAATATCTCTATATAAATAATAATTAATTAATTAACCACCTTGAAATATTCCCTGATGATCTCATGATGTTCGAGACAATTTGAAGTGTTTGATAAATACCAGAAGTAATTCCTTAAAACGTTTATGTTAGTTTTTTGTCGTCTCCTCGGGATAAGAGCGTATTATATTCGCTATTTGATATTAATATTTCCAAGGCACTATTTAAATATGTTTTATTTTATTTACTTAAAAACCAGATGGCCTTGCTATATTTGTAGAGGGGTCCCAGTGGATATGTAATCGCTTATTTGAGGTGGTTACAACTTGTGCAAATTGTAGGTACGTGGATCAGTTTTATTACGGGTTTAATGAACTACATTATGAATTGTGAGTATAAGGAATAGTACAGAACGGTAGAGGGGAATACTATGTACCATTCAGAAATAACGTAATGAAATGACACACTTTCGATACGACAAATGGTTAATAATTTTAGGATAAATTATGCTCCAATTATGGTTTCAAACTGGTCCCGCCCTCTGTTGGTCAAGAGAATAATTTGCTCTATAATTTTAATTAATTTACTATTGGGTAAATATCAAGAGGCCGTATCGAAAGCGTTTCATTACATTCTTCCCCGATGGTACATCTTGAATTTTGGAAGAAACAGAAATGAAATACTCTCTTATTCAATAGTATAATTGGTTAATAATAACATTCATAAACAATTTGATTTTATTCGCTGTTACTAATGCCAATCGGGGATGGTTCCACGTTTTTACGTTTTTATCACCATAAATCCTAGTGCGATCTAAAAATAGCGCCTAATATAAACACCTATGTGATCACTGATTGTATTTGGCCCCTGTTGTCCCCGTCATATGGTCCGGGAAATACAAGTTGCCGAAAAAAAAAATATATGTATAATCGCGACAGATGGTTCACATTTCGTGAACTATGCCTTTCAAGTCGATAGTTTTAATTACAACTTCCGGTATGGACAGCGAATGTGGGAATATGGCAGTCAGGCGCAAACTTCTCAACTGAAATTCGTAATGATATACATACAGTGGTGGACAAAAGTCAAGCAACTATTATATTATATTTCATATTTTAAAGAAGCGTAATATCCAGACGGAAATTATCCTAATTTAATAACCATCAATTCATACCATTTATTTAGATAAAACTTGGTATAAGAAAAACATAGCAGAATTAAACGCAGTAGTTAATAATCGATAACAAGGCGACAAAAGTTAGGCAACCGATAATGATCCAATCGGGGAATCCCCTGAATGTAAGGTATATTAACGAGCAAGTGAGACACGCGCGTTACAGACTTCTGCTAGGCTCTATAAACAATAAGTGTCCTATAATCATGTCGCGGAAAACGTATTCTAACGATGTAAAATTAGCAATTGTAAAATAAGAATGAATGAGCAAGGTACATTATAAATAAATCAGTAATATCCCGTATATTGAAACATTATCGGTATAGACGAACAGTCGCAACTTTCCCGCGTTTCTGGTCAGCCTCGGAAAACGATGACAAGAGAAATTACATTAATTTGTCGGAAAAGTGAACAAGACCAATTTGCAACTGCGGCTCAAATTAGAGCAGATTTAGGACTCAACGTGTGTTCAAAAACTGCCAGCCGACGCCTAGTACAAGCAGGTTTGTATGCCCAAAGACCTGTCAAAAAACCATTATTGCGTACGAAAAATATAAAAGACCGACTTAAATTTGCACGTGACACGTGACCACTTACACTGGACTAGTGAAAAATGGAAAACTGTCTGGTTCAGCGATGAAGCGAAGTTTAATCTCATAGGAAGAGATGGTCTGTGTTATGTACAACGTCCTCCTGGTCAGAGATTTAATCCACGATATTGTATTAAAACGGCGAAACACGGAGGAGGTCATGTATTAGTGTGAGGCTGTTTCTCAGGCCTTAGGGTAGGACCATTATAGAGGGTATAATGGATCAGTTTATGTACTGCAGAATGTTGTTACTTCATGCCGAATGGGAAATGCATGGCAACGATTCAAAACATACAGCAAAACTCATGAAAACTTGGTTTAGGGGCAATAACGTACAAGTTTTACCATGGCCGGCTCAGCCTCCGGACTTAAACTTGTTAGTGGAAATTTTGTGGGCTACTGTAAGCAGATAAGTTCGACAAAACAACGTTTTTCAAACGCCAAAAACTCTTCGTAGCTCCTTCTAATGCATGGTAACAGATCTCTCCCAAAATAATAGACAATTTGATATCATCTATGCCTGACAGATGTGCTGTTGTAATATATAATAATGGACATGCTACACCATATTAATTCACAGTTGTAACTTATTTATTTTTTAATAACTTTCTTAACTTGATTAACTTATGTCACTATCGTAATAAGCGTTTAGTTTCAGTATTAATTTATATATGTGAGCACATCCATTACTTTTCGACGAAACTTTGCGCACTTGGAGCAGCGATTTGGCTCATGATTTTTTATATGAAAGTATGTCCTAATATATGGGGTTTTCCAAAATCTCAGCCCAATCAAGGCAAATTTGGCTTCAGGAGAATTTTTTTAAATTTCAAGTCTAGCAATTTTCAAAAATTTATTTCTCTGAGTGTAGTTAACCGATTGATGTCAACCTGTTCGCATTTTTTTCGCTGAACTCTCTATTTATGGAAAAAAATTATATTAAAGCTTAAATGGTATGTACGTTTTCGGGAGAAGATTTTAACTGATCCGTTAATTTCATAATATTTGAGACCATTTTTTAAAATATGTACTGCTATTTGTACAAATTTTATTTAGAAAAATTAGAAATTATACATGGGCTTATATTGTTTGGCTTGATTCATAGTTTCAAAATTAGTAAAAGTTTTAAGTATCTAATGATCTTTGTAATATGACCTGTCAAATTTAATCGATTTTCGAAAAATAGCTATTTTCAATTAGCTTCAACTTTTTTCTTTGAACTTCGAATTATTTGAAACTTTCACAAAAAAATATTTATTATACTCTTAAAAAGCTCTGAAAATTTTAACTTGCGAATCGAGCCGGGATACGAGTTACAAATTTTCAAATAACCTGAAAATCGTATTGTAACAATCGAGCAATTAATTCCTTTTTAGACTCATTCATAATACTTTAGCAAGTAAGTAAGTACAAATAATGATAATACTTTATTTTACATTATAGTATTCTATATTATCATAAAATATAACGAGGTTTTAACAAAAATAAACAAAAGTTTCTGAAATATACTAAAAAACCACTAAAATAAAATATAAAATATTTTATGATAATAATATAATTCTATTCCAAGTTCAAATTTTCAGGGCTTTTTAAGATTACAATAAATAATTCTTTGTGAAAGTTTCAAATAATTCGAAATTCAAAGAAAAAAGTTGAAGCTAATTGAAAATAGCTATTTTTTGAAAATCAATTAAATTTGGCAGGTCATATTACGAAGTGTAATCATTAGATACTTAAAATTTTTACTAATTTTGAAACTATGTATCGAGCCAAACAATATGAGCCCATACATAATGTTTAATTTTAAAATTTGTACAAATAGCGGCATTTTAAAAAAGGGTAAAATTTTATGAAATTAACGGATCAGTTAAAATCTTCTCCCGAAAGTGTGTATACGATCTAAGCTTTAATATATTTTTTTTTCGATAAATAGAGAGTTCAGTGAAAAAAAATGCGATCAGGTTGAGATCATTCGGTTAAAGAAACTCAGAGAAATAAATTTTTGAAAATTGTTAGATTTAAAATTAAATAAAATTCTCCTGAAGCCAAATTTGCCTTGATTGGGCTGAGACTTTGGAAAACCCCATATGTTAGGACATACTTTCATATAAAAAATCATGAGGCAAATCGCTGATCCAAGTACGCAAAGGTTCGTCGAAAAGTAATGGATGTGCCCATGTATATATTTGTTGTTTGTTTCTATTACACCAACAATTGATCAGTTGGTTACATAGAATGTAAAGATTATTTATCTGTAAGAATATTAATAAAATACGTTTTCTATTTTTATTGTTTATCGAATAAACATTTGTTTTCACTATATTGCGTAACTTTTCCAGTAGTCCACTACTGTATATAAAGAGCAATTTATAAGCTACATACATACATAATATAATTACAGGATTATACGTGAAATTTGAAAAAAAAATTGTAAAGTATTTTAAAAGTAGTTTAAAATTCAATGTTAGTATCAGACAAAACGGTTTACGGGGTTAATTTTATTCTTACGTTTCGGTTTTACATAGTCATCTTCAGAGTACTACAATGTTTATAGTAAAATAAATACTATATTAGAACTTATTTTTATAATACATACATACATATATGGGAATTACAAAATGTAACATTGTCTATACTTTATTATACTATGATATGAATTGTATAGTTTTCTGAAGAATAATACCGATGAAGATATTGCCTTGGCAAATCATTTTTCTCGTTTTTAATATTACTATAATATTTGGCGAGTTGTAAAACCAAGACAATCTAAAAATATATTAATATACACAAAATAAAAAAAAAGTGGTTTATGTTGTAAGTTTCTGTGAGATGAGTACATGATTCTTAAAAAACCTTATAACCTATCTATATGTAGACGCATTTCGATTTTTCATATTTTCCACGTGCTCCTAGCAAGACGCCATCACTCATAATTTTAAAATGGATGACGACTACATAGGGTCGAGTAGCTTTTAACAAAAAGAAAGCACTTTTATGCTCGGGGGCAATAAACTTAGAAACAAAGGAAGAGATTTTTGAAAACGTATGAATGGAGCACGGCACTATACGGCTGCGAAACCTGGACTGTAGAGGAAGCAAGTAGGAAGAAATTAGAACTTTTGAGATGTGGTGTTACCGAAGAATGATGAAAATGCCGTGGACTGATAGGATTAGAAACGAAGAAGTATTAGAGAAAGTCGGCGAGAAAAGAAGTATGTGGAAAAACATAAAGAAGAGAAGAGATAGAATGGTAGGCCACTTGCTGAGACATGGGGGAATAGTCCGCGATATTTTGGAGGCAGAAATAGGAGTGAAGAAAGGCAGAGGTAGGTCTAGATTAGACTACTGCTCGCAAATAGTAAGGGATGTGGGTTGTAGCAGAATTAGCGAAATGCGTAGGTTAGTACAAGATAGGAGAAGCTGGAGGTTAGCGTCCAACCAGTCTTAGGACTGATGACCTCATGATGATGATGACGACTACATTTTTATTTGGATACTTTTCAAAATTTTCTTCGAGTATTTTTAAAATGCAACATTGTAAAAGAACGAAAAGGTGCATTGCAAAAGAAATTATATTTTCCATCTGTTATTTCCTCAACTCAAATGAAATAAAAAAGCTGTTATTCTAATATCTCGATTTATTTGTACATGTGCTACCTGGAACTTGATTATTTTATTTAAGTAAATAAGTCCTGTGTAGTATTTGCTAATTGTGAAGGTATTACTTAAAACCGAAACGTTGGAATTAAAACTATTTATTTCATTTTAATTGGTCGAAATCCCAGACAAATACAAGTCTCGAAATATTCGTATTGGGATGAATTTAAAATTTTTCACGCTTAGATCTTTTTCACCCTTCAACAATAAAAAGTTGACGCCGCCTCTGTCCCATTGAATACCCCATTAATCCTGCACATAAAATTAACACTTCGTAATAATTTTACGTGGTATGCACTTGATTTGCATAACGATATAAATATTTCTTTATGTCATTAGTCCTATAATAATCCTTGGCCGTAAAGAAGGCCGACGCTCCATATCAACGGAACGGAAGTGGTTACGTTTTCTTCGTGCCGGAGATGAAAGGAGCGCTGGGTTGTATTTTCAGCGAGTTGTTACCTTTTGATAAGGCGTAATGGCGCCGGAGATTATATTTTTGTTTAACAATTAGGATAACATACGCCGGCAATTCATCTCGTGTAAATATGGGCAGTGGCGGGTGGGTAAGCGGATTTCACGGGAGTAGGTTACGTTACTTACAATTAGTAGAAGTAAAGGGTGGTCCAACCATAATGCACGATGTTAATTGTGAGTCACACCTTAACGTTAAGTTTTTTTCCTAACTTAACTTGACATTTCTTTGTTTCAGTGTTTGACAAATTCAACCATGGAGAGGTACAAAATTGAGCAGCGCGTTAAGATTGTTGAAGCCTTTTACGAAAATGGGCGTTCAAATCAAAATGCATTTCGTGCACTTCGTGATTTTTTTGGTCAGCATAATCGACCAAATGTGTCCACAATCGGGAGAATTGTGCGCAAATTTTAGCAAACCGGGTCTGTAGGAAATGTGAAAACACCTGTGCATGCTCGCCCAGTTCGTTCTGCGGAAAACATTGCTGTTGTTCGCGATAGTGTAGCAGAAGAGCCGTCAACCTCGACTCGTCGTCGTGCCCAACAATTGAACATCTCACGAACATCACTGATGCGAATTTTGAATAAAGATTTGAATTTACACGCTTACAAGGTTCAATTGACTCAAGAGCTGAAGCCTACTGACCATTTCAAGCGCCGTCAATACGCCGAATGGTTGGTTGAACAGACAGAAGTGAATGGTGACTTTACAAAGAAAATCATCTTCAGCGACGAGGCACACTTTCACCTCAATGGATTCGTTAACAAGCAGAATTGCCGCATTTGGGCAAATGAGAATCCACGAGTGATTGTTGAAAAGCCGATGCATCCACAAAGAGTGACTGTTTGGTGCGGTTTATGGGCTGGCGGCGTCATCGGGCCGTACTTCTTCGAAAATGAGGTCGGCCAAGCAGTTACCGTGAATGGTGTTCGCTATCGCGAGATGATAACGGACTTCTTGTGGCCAGAAATTGAGGATATGGACCTGGACGATATGTGGTTCCAACAGGATGGTGCCACTTACCACACAGCCAACGAAACAATGGCACTTTTGCGCGAGAAATTCAATGGCCGTGTTATCTCACGTCGTGGCGATGTTAATTGGCCGCCACGATCATGTGATTTGACACAGTTGGACTTCTTTCCTTGGGAATATTTAAAAGAAAAAGTGTATGTCAATAAGCCAAGAACAATTCAAGAGCTAAAGTATGAGATGATTCGGCACATTAACGACACTGAACCTCAATTATGTCTCAGAGTCATTGAAAATATGGATCATCGGATAGAGGTATGCCACCGAAGCCGTGGCGAGCATTTGGCCGATATTTTGTTTCACACATAATTGTCATAGATCCTTCTATCATAATAAAAAATATTAAGATAATTCTCTGAAAACTTTTTGTTTTATTTACAATTAACATCGTGCGTTTTGGTTGGACCACCTTTTAGTTTCTAACGTAAGTAACGATTTATTGGACATTTTGGTATTTTTTTGATTTAGTCTTTATTAATTACATTGCATTGATGCCATGGAAAATAAATTCAAAACAAGCTCATATGAAACAAGTTGTTCATTAATGTATGACTAAAGCTGCCCTGAGTGCTACATCGGTGGTATTACACTCGGGTAATTCCGCGGCAGTTAAGATGCCGTCACATTTTAATATATTTGAATCGATGTAGGTACGAGCAGTTCAATTTGCACTTATGTATATACAACACAATATGTGGTGTAAATAAAATAAACTTCTTTAGAAAGGTCTTAATGTCTAATTGCACTAGACTCGAAAATTAAGGGATGTAAAAATACAAAATTTTTAGGCGATTCCTTGTCAATTTTTGACTAATCATAAGAAAACTATGGGATTTTTTTCAGTGATTTCATTATAAAGCTTTTTTAGAATGTTTTATCCTCTTTAATTTGAGAAGTCTAAAATACATGTACGATGATTTTTCGCTGAGTTATCGTCGTTCAAAGCAAAAACGCCAGTTTTGACTTTGATAATTAATTTCTCGGGAAATAATGATCGTACAGAAAATTCAAGGCGGGCTTTAAAAACTGCAAAGTATTCTTTACAAGTCGTAGTTATTGGTTTTTGATATAAACAAAAGTTCGATGCGAAAATGCTGATTGAAAAAGGGGCAAAAAATTGCGTATTTAGGCATATTCGCTTAACTTGGCATAACTTCGCAAATAATGGATAGACCAAGGGTGTTGACTGTTTCTCTTCAACCTCAAAGTATCCCAAAGAAACCCTGAAAATTTCAAAGCCCTGCGATTTTTTTTCATCGTGTTCGGAAATCGAATTTGTCATTTTTGATAAAAATCAATTTAAGGACGAATTTTTCGTTTTTTATTAATTTTTTGAGGTTTGAATGTTTTTTTAAGAAAATTTAAAATGTTAATTCTTGAAAGAAAAAAAAAATAAAGTCAACACTAACTTTTTTACTTGCGATATTATCGTGTGGACGATGATAACTCAGTGAAAAATCTATTGAAAATTATGTAAAAAATCTATTGAACAAGAGGCTAAAATTATCTAAAAAAGCTTTATGATGAAATCACTGTAAACAAATTATTGAAATCCGTGAGGACCTCTTCAAAGGTGAGCAAAAATTTGGAAATTTCTTTTTTCGATGATTTTCTTATGATTACTCAAAAACTGCTAATGGCAAAAAATTTAGAACTCAAGATCTAAAAGCTAGGAACTTGGAGCTTCATTTGCTTTTCTTTTAAACTGCTCTGTAACTATTTTTTTCCAAGTTACAGCCCTCGGAAAATCATCTACAAATTCGGGATTTTTTACATCCCTTAATTTTTGTGCCTAGTGTATAATCAACCCTTTAACTACGCCTCTGTTTAAAAGCTAGTTAGTCGATATTTTATTTCCAACGTAGGTGTACGAGACTGTTTCTCAAGCGAGTCAAGACGGAAAACCAGTAACATATCCGTAAAATTCGAATTATAATATCCAAAGCCAAGCCACATACCTGATTTATGGCTCTCTTTTTTTTCGTCCGAGACTTTATTGTATTATGTAACTCGATCGTTGTGCTCCAGCAACGTTTTCGTATTCGTGAAACCACGCATGTGAAATACCTTTCAGCAATTTTGAACGCCCACCTTAATGTTGTCTCAATCTCATTGATAAAGTCTCAAAGTGTTTGTATGTAATCTGTTCTTGCCCCGGGGCTCGGAGGGCTACGTCACTTCCTGTTAAAACGGGGACGTTAAAACGCTACATCGCGGTGTGGACGGTTCGTTATTAAATTAATTAGTGGACGCTGAGGTGCTAGAACAAGTTTTTTTTTTTAATTTGTCGTAGAATAGTGTAAGACGTAAGTTTATTTCCTTAGTCTAATTTATGGGCCCGCTGTCACAGCGACGCTGGTGACACTACCCCCATTAAGATAAGACCGGTTGAATATGAAATACACAGGTCAGGCAAAGAAATGATGCCAGCAGGCATATATTTTATAAACAAACGCCTGAAGCCAATAGTCCCTACGCCGGTCGATTCATTATGTATATGGAGTGTCTTTGTGCGTGCAGCTAAAAACAAAACCGAATTGTGTTAAAAATTGCGTTCTTTATAATAATTCCTGGATAATCATCAATTGTTGAGTTTTTCACTGAGCATTCCATTTTCTCCTAAATATCAAAATTACTATATCTTGACTGATTTTACATTTAATCACTTAAGTATTTCATTAAAATATACAGGTCGAAATAGTATAACTTTAGGATAGCTGAGCTACGCAATTCTTTAATCCTATTGTATCGCTATTAAGGAGTGCTTGAGCCGTTTAGCGTGACCCTGGGATTTGCTCTGCGGAGTGCTTGAGCCGCTGGCATAACCCTTTCCTAACCTGACGGAGTGCTTGAGCCGTTCGGGTTGCTGTGGAGTGTTTGAGCCACAGTGTGATCCTATACTTTTATCTGTTACCCCGTTTTCTATTCTATAAGTCTTTGCACAACTTAGCGTATCCTTAGTTTTGCACTAGTGGGTGACAGACACGAAGTGCTTTATAACGATAAATTAAGCTTTAGAAATAGTATAACTTTTAGTGAAGATCTATGTGATCATAAGGATAGCTGAGCTGCGCAATTCTTTAATCCTATGTATCGCTATTACGGAGTGCTTGAGCCGTTTAGCGTGACCCTGGGATTTGCTCTGCGGAGTGCTTGAGCCGCTGGCATAACCCTTTCCTATTTTTACCTGACGGAGTGCTTGAGCCGTTCAGATTGCTGTGGAGTGTTTGAGCCACAGTGTGATCCTATACTTTTATCTGTTACCTCGTTTTCTATTCTATAAGTCTTTGCACAACTTAGCGTATCCTTAGTTTTGCACTAGTGGGTGACAGACACGAAGTGCTTTATAACGATAAATTAAGCTTTAGAAATAATATCTTTAGAACATTAATTAAGTAAATTTTTTTGAATATTATTAAGCTCTGCTTATTCTCAAACCTGACATTATAATTGGTTTATTTATTTAGTTATTTTTTTTACATTATTATTTAATTCCTTGGCTCTTAACGAAATATGGCTCACAATAGCACATTCAAGATGGCATCTTTTTGCAATTGGAGAACATACTTTTATACAGTGGGTTCCAAAAGGACGGTAAACTTCACGAATTTTTATATTTGGCTGAGCTGATACTTTATTTTTTTTTAGCGAGACACCATCCTTATATAACATACAGCGACCGTCAAATAGTTTGTATCAAGACTGTTTATTTAATTTTTTTTAGATATTTCTTTAGATGTAGGTACAAGAAGAACGCATATTGTTGAAATCGTTAATAACAAAATGTCGTAATTCAAGAACTCGAATGAACGTTTTAAACCGTGGAAAGGGCCATACGCTCTGGGGGCTAATATCTATAGAATAAACGGGTTGGTCCCAAATCAAAATACGGTTCTAAAGCAAAAATTCAGCGTGCGCTTATATCCTACTTTTTGTCAATGAGGAATTTATGGTAGTTGTTCTCTAATCGCTGACCCAAATAGAGCGTCGATAATAGAAAGGTACCGGGTTAGTCACCTAAAATTGACCCCCCCTTTATTTCTCTTAATTTCAATCGAATCGAAAAATTCAAAAAAGGATTTTACATGATTTTTTATAAATTTTTTATTTTTTTTAAATGGAACACCCTGTATTTTTTTACTTAAAAAAGTTACCCACAGCTTTCTGATCACAAAAATATATAATTGTTGTATCTTGGTAAGTATAGTTCTTGAGATATTCATACAAATATATAGTTCGAATTTTTCGATTCGATTGAAATTAAGAAAAATAAAGGGGGGGTCAATTTTAGGTGACTAACCGTGTACATAATAGTGATACAGAAATCAACTATCATTGACGATCAATGTTTGTCATATATTGTTATGCTACTAAAAACGACGCTACAAAATTGTACACGTTTTCTTCCAGGTGAAATTAAGAATCCGCTAAATGAAAAAAGCTCAATTTTTTTCAATTACAATTTATTAATCTACTAACAAGAAAAAACCGCTGACTGAATTACAAGTTGAATAATTCTATCTTTTACCGATATGGAATATGGAATTATGCTATACAGATATGGAACTATACTATCTTCTTGACTGCTGAAAATCTCCATAGGCGTACCAAATTATTTTAAATAACGAAAATATAGATTATATTCTTTAGTTTTGGGACAGGTCGTATACTTATCTTTTAACGAGAAATGAAAAATACAGCAATTAGAAGTATGTTAAATTTTTTAAATAATAATATTATAGAAATGTCTAATGCCGCCTGTCTATTATTCCTAATTGTAATTTCAAAAGTAACAGGCTGTAGAATTATGTTACGTACATTTTGTATTTCACTTACTAGGTTTCGTTATATTTTACGTAAATAAATTATTTCATGATCTTCTCTCGTATGATATTAAAATGCTTTCGGGTATAACTGACCCCTGGATACATGTATCCGCGTACATAATCAGTCTTATCTTTATATAAATCCTGCGTAAAGACAAAACAATGTGGTGGCGGTCCACGACAGCATCAAAGACAAAACACTGCCTGGGCAAAGCACTCTTAATAACGCTAAACAGATCTTTAAGATTGCATATTCCTTACGGTGGTAGGTAGCAAGTATGGTAAAAAAAAATCTTTATAGCGCTTATTTTTATGAAATTGCTTCCATAAAAAAATATGATAAATATGTATGTACTATTCATTTCATCGCTATTTGTCAAATAAAAAACCCTCTTATCTTGCCTATAAACGGAACAGTCGACCTGAGCCCAGCCATAAAAACAACCCACGGTATGTTTTGAGATTTTTTATTTGGCAAATAGCGATGAAATAAACTATAGGTACACTCTTTTATATACAAAAATGCCCTGGTTGTATTCCTTTTTTTTGGTCATTTCTTTGTAGATTGCCGAAAAGTAATATCATTTATGTTCATTCATATTAACAATATGTACAGTATTTCTATTTAATTACATACACAGAAACGATAAAGCATATTAAACATATTGCACACATGTTAGTTTTTAAGGACTTAGGCTGCATATCTCGTTACAAATGCAGTGGTTGTCAGTGTCCCAATTTCTGCCTAATGCAGAAATTGGGACTTATCTATACTGAGAAATAAATGTTAAAAGTGTTGACAAATGTTGTTAAAAATTATTATCTATATGACAAATGTGTTGAATTTATTAAGTCGCTGGAGGATTTCATTGAATTGGTATGCACATAACCTATATGTATGTCGTCAATGAAGTAAATTCTCATTCATTGTTTACTTATTAATTTGTAATGATGTACATATTAATTTTATAAAAAAAATATCCAACTATTAAATAATGCAATCGGTATATCGTTACCACCACATTAAAAAGAAAAATACAGTAGTCTCAAAATATTTTTATGTTTAAAACGATAGTAAAACATGTAGTAAAATGGATACAGATTATCGAACTAAAGTTTACACTAGACATTGTGTCGGTTTTATTCTACTCCTGGTATTAAAATTTACACCAATGAGTTGTATAATTCTAACACGGCTTTACTGTAACCATTTTATATCAAACTGGTGTATATATATATATATATATATATATATATATATATATATATATATATATATATATATATATATATATGTACCCCGTTTGGTGTGAATTTCGTGTAACATATTACACATATTTCCAACAGTGCAACAAATCTAGATAGATCCAAGACCAACAGTATTGTCTGCAGTTCTGTAGTGGATGATTATCAAGTAGGATTTAACAGAACCAACATTCATCGTTTGACAAATGTTTCTGCCAATAGTTACTTGACTTTGAACATTTTAATTGTCACAGGTTACATTCCAAACAATAAAAATCATTTATAATTTTTTTATTTAGCCTGGAACACACATAAGTGACACGTGACTGTGAAAATTCAATTTGAATTTTCACGTAACAATAATTTTCGACCAGTGATTTTCATAAAAAGATGAACGAAGAAACGTAGACTGTTACGCCTCTGTCTCCAAATGCACGAACGCTGTGCCTCCCAAGCGAATTCACTTTAGATCCGACTAAAGTTTCTGGAAAATCTCGGGAGATCTTAGAAGATTGAACTTTTCAGCGGATTTTTCGGTTATTTCTCGAACGATGGGCGGAACCGAATGCCGAAAGACAGCAGCATCCTCGGCAAAATGGGAGAGTCGTGTTCCATGTGGCCATGAATATCGCCGTACACGCACACTTGACCCGCGCATGGTCGTCACCAACGACTCATCTTGAATTTAAACAAGATTTTAATGTTCGTTTCTGGAGGTCCGTTTTTTATTTTAAACATTAATCATATAAATTTCAGCCGTTCTAAGAAGTCGAATAATGTAAAATTACCAAAGTAAAAAATATTACGCACTCGAAATCGGTATCAAAAGGTTTTAATAATTTCGGTGATGTAATTTTTACTGGTAAATTGTGTTTTTCCGGTACAACGCGTCTTGCAGTGGTGTACGCGGATAATGTTATACGGGGTGTTCGAAAAAAAGTCTCACAAGCCAAGTGACAGAACTGTCACTCTTCGATTTTGATAAAACCTTGCACAGAGGAAGAATACAAAATAAGAACAACTTTTTTTACGTGCTATTTGACTTAATGGGGTGGAAACAATAATTGAATAAGACGTCTTGCTTGCTTACGTGACAATGAAAAAATTGGAGACGCATGCGGTCATAAAATACTTCTATTTGAAAGGCTTAACACCACTTCAAATCAAACAAGAAGTGGATTCAACACTGAAGGGCTCTTCTCCTTTATTCAACAGCCAAACAGTGGCTTTCTGAATTTAAGAAATGTCGCACGAGCACTGATAGTGAACCATGCTCAGGACGCTGGACGTTGAGGTTAAAATTGCCGAAATGATTTAAAAAAATCATAAAATCGTGGTTGAGAATTGCAGATTGAAAATAAGTGAGATAGCTGAGACTACTGGGATGTGAACTGAACGTGTATGCAATATTTTACATCAACATTTGTGCATGGAGAAGCTCTGTCCTAGGTGGGTGCCGCGTTTGCTAATTATCGATCAAAAGACTGTTTGTACCGAGAATTTGGCACTAAATTTGGAAATCTCAGGCGAATTTTTGCGTCGATTCATAACTGTTGATGAAACTTGGGTCCACTATTACACGCCCGAAAGTAAACAGCAGTTAAAATAATGGACTGGAGCAGGTGAACCAACCCCAAAGAACCATCAATGGTGAATACTACGCAGAGTTATTAAATCCTTTGAGTGACGAAATGAAGGAAAAATAACCTCATTTGGCGAAGAAAGAGATCTTGTTTCACCATGACAATGCACTTACTTCTTCGTCAGTCATTGCAATGGTTAAAATCAAGATTTAGCCCCCAGCGACTATTATTTGTTTTCTAACCTCAAAACAAGGCTCAGAGGTAAAGGATTTGTGAACAATGAGGAAATCATCAATGCTGTAAATGCGAATTTTGAAGGGCTCGACAAATAGTTCTAAAAAAAATGGCATCACTGCATTATAGCACCATTATGAAAAATGTATTAGATTGGATGGAGATTATGTTGAAAAATAAAATAATAAAAAATAAAAAAAAAAACATTTTTTTTTTTCAGTAGGCCGGAAACTTTCCACCCCACCCTCGTACGTTACTAAGCCGGAGAATGTGGAAGATTTAAAAGCAAGAATTCGTCACGAAATACAGCATATACCTCCAGAAGTTATTGATAACGTTCAAAAACGATGTATTAATCGTCTTGGCTACGTCAGGCAACCAACGGTGCACAATTTGATTTAATTTACATACTTGATTTTATAAATAATCATTGCCATCAAATCTAGTTAATCCTTGAATTTTTAATGAATATATTCATTATTTTGCGAATACACCACACCGTACATTAGCTACTTTTACAAAACCGGCCCCCATAAAGAGATCCTACTCGCCGCCGCTGCACATTAGATAATTATTATTTAACCTGCTGTGTTCTTGTGCTCGCGAGATGATAAAAAAACTTTCGATCTTCGCATACTTCTCAAGGATATCGCGACCGAACATTACAAATGCTAATCGCTCATGGTAAAAAGTTTGAATTTTTGTTTGAATTGATATAACGGTCGCCAATAACCTTAGTAACTGTGCCAAACTAGTTTTTGCGCGTTTTTTTGATCGTATCGAATGGTGGCTGTCGGATGTCTTTGTGTTGACGAATGGGGCCCCGCTTCTCAATGTACAAAATAAATATAATTGGCGTGATGAATCCTTTAGCTGAAATTTCTGTATTAGAAGTAAAAATGGTCACGATTTGAAAGGTTTGTAAAGAAGAATATTGCAAGAGATATTCGTCTCTCTATTTTTGTTAACGACTAAATATTAATGCACATTAAAAATACATTAGACCTTATAAGATAAACAGTTTAAATAAAAAGAGGCAATGAATAGATTTTTTAACGAGATTTTTTGTAGATTTGTTCATCCTGATCCTGATTGATTTAATTTTTAATTAACTATTCATCGGTGTTGGATTGAAATTAATTTTTCAGTATCATATGTTACCATCTCCAATTTTTTTCATGACAATGTGTACAAAACAGTCGTTATAGAAACAATGCAATGAAAAATAAAGGTACCCATAATTTGTGGAATACGATATACAGGAATCAATTACAAAATCAATTACAGGAGTCAATTACAAAACATTTATTGACAGAAATAATGCATGCGTTCAATACTTTTCAAAGTAGGACACTTTTGCATCCACACACCGCTACCAGCGGGATTTACAGCTCTCGCACGCATCCTGGAGAGTGGCAGCCGGAATGCTGTTGAGCTCTCTCGTCACAGCCTGTTGTAACGTTTCCACCCAGCCGTGATGGTGTCCTTTCAGGGAGGTTTTGCGGACGTTGGAGTGTGCCATTCCGCGCTTTGACGTTTGGTCTCAGGGTCATACTAACGTCCACGTCTCGTCCCCAGTAACATTGTCTAAAAAAAGTCTGAATTTTCAGTCATTTCTTCGAGAAGGCCCTGGCAGATCCGTTTGCGAACTCCTTTTTGCTAGTCTGTCAGCACTCACGGCACCAACTTCGCGCATATCTTCCTCATGTGCAATTTTTCGCTCACAATTTCTTGCACTTGGGTTTTGGCGATGCCAAGTCCATCGGAAATAATGCGAACAGTTAATCTACGGTCACTGTCCAGCAAATTCTTCACTCTTGCCACATTTTTGTCAGTTTTGGAGCTAAAGGTCGTCCTGAACGTGTGTCGTCTTGAACTTCCTTTCTCCCCTCCCCAAACAGCTTGTGCCAGTCGAAAATACTCGATCTACTCATGGCGTTATCATCGTAAACCGTCTTGATCATATTATGAGTCTCTTTCCCGGTTTTGTCGAGCTTAATGCAAAATTTGATGGCATAGCGCTGTTCCAAAAGATGAGCCATGACGCAGCGTGACGAGGACACTTGCAGAGGTTACGGAGACGAGCGATCTAAAGGGTGGTCCAACCATAATGCACGATGTTAATTGTGAGTCACACCTTAACGTCAAGTTTTTTGCCCAACTTAATTTGACATTTCTTTGTTTCAGTGTTTGACAAATTCAACCATGGAGAGGTACACAATTGAGCAGCGCGTTAAGATTGTTGAAGCCTTTTACGAAAATGGGCGTTCAAATCAAAATGCATTTCGTGCACTTCGTGACTTTTTGGTCAGCATAATCGACCAAATGTATCCACAATCGGGAGAATTGTGCGCAAATTTCAGCAAACCGGGTCTGTAGGAAATGTGAAAACACCTGTGCATGCTCGCCCAGTTCGTTCTGCGGAAAACATTGCTGTTGTTCGCGATAGTGTAGCAGAAGAGCTGTCAACCTCGACTCGTCGTCGTGCCCAACAATTGAACACCTCATGAACATCACTGATGCGAATTTTGAATAAAGATTTGAATTTACACGCTTACAAGGTTCAATTGACTCAAGAGCTGAAGCCTACTGACCATTTCAAGCGTCGTCAATACGCCGAATGGTTGGTTGAACAGACAGAAGTGAATGGTGACTTTACAAAGAAAATCATCTTCAGCGACGAGGCACACTTTCACCTCAGTGGATTCGTTAACAAGCAGAATTGCCGCATTTGGGCAAATGAGAATCTACGAGTGATTGTTGAAAAGCCGATGCATCCACAAAGAGTGACTGTTTGGTGCGGTTTATGGGCTGGCGACGTCATCGGGCCGTACTTCTTCGAAAACGAGGTCGGCCAAGCAGTTACCGTGTGAATGGTGTTCGCTATCGCGAGATGATAACGAACTTCTTGTGGCCAGAAATGGAGGATATGGACCTGGACGATATGTGGTTCCAACAGGATGGTGCCACTTGCCACACAGCCAACGAAACAATGGCACTTTTGCGCGAGAAATTCAATGGCCGTGTTATCTCACGTCGTGGCGATGTTAATTGGCCGCCACGATCATGTGATTTAACACCGTTGGACTTCTTTCTTTGGGGATATTTAAAAGAAAAAGTGTACGCCAATAAGCCAAGAACAATTCAAGAGCTAAAAGATGAGATAATTCGGCACATTAACGACATTGAACCTCAATTATGTCTCAGTCATTGAAAATATGGACCATCGGATAGAGGTATGCCACCGAAGCTGTGGCGAGCATTTGGCCGATATTTTGTTTCACACATAATTGTCATAGATCCTTCTATCACAATAAAAAGTATTAAGATAATTCTCTGAAAACTTTTTGTTTTATTTACAATTAACATCGTGCGTTTTGGTTGGACCACCTTTTATTTGTATGAATATCTCAAGAACTATACTTACCAAGATACAACAATTATATATTTTTGTGATCAGAAAACTGTGGGTAACTTTTTTAAGTAAAAAAAAATACAGGGTGTTCCATTTAAAAAAAATAAAAAAAATGTTCGCCCCCTTTCAATTTGCAGAGTTTTTGAATATTTGTTTAAATATACAAAAAAATTACAAAAAACCATGTAAAATCCTTGTTTGAATTTTTCGATTCGATTGAAATTAAGAGAAATAAAGGGGAGGTCAATTTTAGGTGACTAACCCGGTACCACTATATACGAATTTTTAGAGATATTTTGACATTTTCTTCCCAATTTTATTGTTTATCCCTTAATTATATAGAATTCTCTTATCTCTAACAACACTATGAGTATCGATATGAGAAAATAGACATTTTAGGTAAGTAGGTACCTAATTAAAAAAAAAAAAGGGAAATGTTGGATGTATGTCTTAAATAACATTATGTTCTATGTTGTGGTATTACACATTATTTTACTGAAACAAAATTCAATTGGTAAGTGAGTTAAAAAGCAAATAATTGCGAGAGGCTGGGTTGCCTAGATATGTATAAACAGGAGAGAAACGGTTATTAGGTTGGGGGTCTAATCACTTTCTTTATTTTATTATCGTTTTCTATAACGCTCTTACTCATTGAGAAAGATTTCCTGATCCTGATCAGTAAAGAGAGTATAAAATGAATAAAATAAAGATAGAAAGAGACCACCTCTTCATACCTGAAAAATACCCATTTGAGTATGAGTACTCACAAGTATCGATACTTTTGTTTCGATACTTCACTGATATCGATACTTTCATTTGAGGACTGAACCAAGCACTGGTATCGATACTTTTCCGGTATCGGATAACCCTATGTAGCTGGCTTTTAGCCTCTCCTTAGACCCCCCCTCCTCCAACACCAGGCGGAGAAACCGTCGGCAATCCGTCCGTCTGCCCGGGAAAAAATCAGTCCGACTACTTTAAGGGCGGACCCTGTATATCGTATTCTATCCTCGTATATCCAAGATATGACTTATTAACATCTGGAGTATTAGGGAGGTTTATAAATTTAGATAAAATATATTGCAAACTAACTACTTAAAAAACTGTTTCACCTTAAGAAAAATATCCAGAAGATAAAAAAAACATATATAGGATGTCTCAGTCGGAACTACAGGATTTGAATTGCGCGTCATTTGTGTTCTGTCAAAAATAGAGCGTCAATATTTAACGACAGATCTACAAACCATACGACGTCAACATGCCCCTATTAACAGTTCAACAACGAATAGTTTGTGTACAACTATTTTATGACAGCGAGCGATCATTTACAGCTGCATTAAGAAAAATTTGCACATAATTAAGACAAAATGAAGTGCCTACAGAGTTAACAGCTCGTAACTTAATCAAGAAATTCGAAGAGACGGGTTCTGTTATTAATAAGGCAACACCAAGATGTCCTCGTCTTGGTTGGTCACATGAAAATATTGCTGCAGTGAGAGAAAGAGTACGGGAGTATCCACCAATTCGACGTCGTGTACAATAATTGAATCTGTCAAGAGCCATCACGCATGGGATTTTTCAGAATGATCTGCATCTGTCAGAATACAAAATTTAGTTGACACAACAATTAAAAATTATAGACCATTTACAACGTCGTACATTTGTTAACTGGGCGTTCAAACAAATGTGTCTGTGATCTTTTATACGACTGTTGTTTAAACTATAAATGCCATTATCTCGTTTATAAACAACTATTACTCTATAAAAAATATGTCAACTCCTGCCTTGTAACATCCCTAAAAGATTTCATCATGAGAAATGAACGATATTGTTCTTGTAACAGCAATGAATCAATTAGAAATAAAGTACAAGGGGCGCCATCCTATTTCACTGCGGCAGAATTGCCCCTCTTAAGAGCTAACACCGAAAAGATGGGACTTCCAAACTACATCTTAGAAGAGTGTCATATTGCAGATCTATTCAAAGGCAGTCCCAGAAGTATCCGATCTGACGTATAGATGGCGGTTGTTTCAAAAGAATGACTGGTAGAAAGTACCAACCCTATAAAGTTCAAGTTTAACGACGCTACGTTGTTTAGCATTTGTTTGGCAGCCATTAAAACTGGACGCGAATTTCTTTGTGAATTTGTAAACATGGAAAAATTTGGTTATCGTTATGTGGTACAAAACTTTCATTTGAAAGGCCTTAGTCCAACCAATATCAAAGCGGAGCTAGATTTTACTCTAAATATAAGCCTTCTCCATTTCATGGCCACCTTTGACCAAGAAAATTATTGATACATCTGTTCTTGATACAAATGTAGAGTTCAATAGATTACATGTTGTTTCGGCCTGTTTAAAATAATATTTTGTGAATTTTGGTTCATCCGAAATTTGGTCATTGCCACGAACGAAAAATCGACTTTCCGCGCAATATCAGATTCGGATTAGTCATGGACGCGGACGGTATTAACGGCCATCCATGGCAAATCCGATATTGCCATATTCGACCTTGGCTTATTACCAGGCTTTCTCATTGCTATGTGCCCGGCGCAAATAGAATTAAAATCACTTCAATTACATAAATCCAGACGAGGGGGCCATCGGACACGCCTCTATAACACCGTCGAGATAGAGATGACATTGTGGGTACACATTTTTATGCAAATCTATCGATTTATCATCCACCTGGTTTCCGGTGCGTAAAAACGCCTAATAGGAATCTTAACGAGGCATAAAAATATTGTTATTATTGGGCATTATGTAAGCGCTCATGGCGGGAATTAAAAGCCAATTATGGGAATTGAATTTTGCGGCGCTATCCATCAAAATTAATAACATCCTCTGGTGGGTTATCATTTAGTGGTTTTTTATTGCTAAATTGAATGATGGCCGCCTCGTAAGTGTCTTGACTAAAGAGGAAACGAATATGGACCGGCAGAGTATAAAAATAAGGCGAAATCGACGATATTATTTGAAGAACTTGTGATTACAAAAACACTTATTTAGAATTACCCTAAATTAATTTTTCGTGTTGCATTATTTCAAGAAAATTATAACGAAAATGAGTTTTATTTCCTATCCCTAGAGGGATCGATCTTATTTATTGTTAATGAATTACGTTTATAACAAATAAATGCTGATATTGGATATGGCGAACCCAAATACACAATAAGTTAATCTTAAATAAATAATCATTTCGAATATATTAGACGACCCTAATTAATGCAAACATATGAGATAGGATTCTAATATTCTTATTTATTAGATAAGAAAGATTAGTTATGTAAAATGCATATACCTTTGAAATAAAACTATTGGTTAATTAATAATTAACATGTAGAGTGATGCCTAAATAAATTTGTTTATGTGAAACAAATACCATCTTTAAAACCACATTTTTAAAATTGATTTTAAATAAATCAGAATGTTGTGTTGTAAAAAATACACTTTCCCTCACATTTTAAAACACAGGTTCAAAATTGTCAGCTTCAAATTGATAGCATGTTTAAAAATGGTTGAGGGCTTGTATTTTTGACCCCGCTGAACAGTTATAATGTGAGATTAATTTTATTAGTCTTAACATCGATATAGTAAGACAGTCTTGTCTTATTATTACACCGATTAAATCAACCTACTATTAAAATTAGTCCTGGAAAGAGTCGTTATGACAATGCGTGAGGCCGTACAGAAGTACTTTACCAGACAAAGTAAACTCACTAAATTCGGTTTGTTTTCCGGAATTTGGGATGGACACGCATCAACATCACACGATGTTATGCGACATATGCCTGTTCACATAAACAGACGATGCAATTAGCACTAAATTTCTCATTATGAACGTACAATGAGACCTGCCATGATCTACTTACTGTATGTGATGTTGGTATGTTACCATTAGCGTAGAGGAGAAGCAGAAGGATGTTTTTGTATTGATTAAGATCTGAGGGATGTATATATAAAGTTATGCCAGGAACTATCCTGACACCCTGTATAGTACAAAATCAGAAATAAAAAAAGTTACCACTACAAACATTTTTAAGGTGTAAATATCATATTAAGCAGTTAAAATATGTATACGTAATTACGTAGAACTCATAAACTCATCTTGTACAATAAAATTAGATTTCGCAATAATATACGGGTACATCCATTACTTCTCGACGAAACTTTGCGCACTTGGATCAGCGATTTGGCTCATGATTTTTTATATGAAAGTATGTCCTAATATATGGGGTTTTCCACAGTCTCAGCTCAATCAAGGCAAATTTAGCTTCAAGAGAATTTTATTAAATTTTAAATCTAGCAATTTTCAAAAATTTATTTCTCTGAGTGTAGTTAACCGACTGATCTCAACCTGTAAATGAGAGTAATTTCTCTTGAAAAGGAATATAAAATAGTTCAACTGAATTTATAAACAAACGTTTCTGAAATACACTAAACAACCAATAAAATAAAACCTTGTTATATTTTATGATAATACTATAATGTAAAATAAAGTATTATCATTAATTGTACTTACTTACTTGCTAAAGTATTATGAATGAGTCTAAAAATGAATGAATTGCTCGGTTGTTACAATACGATTTTCTGGTTATTTGAAAATTTGTAACTCGTATCCCGGCTCGATTCGCAAGTTCAAATTTTCAGGGCTTTTTAAGAATATAATAAATCAATTTTTGTGAAAGTTTCAAATAAATCGAAATTCAAAGAAAAATGTTAAAGCTAATTGAAAATAGCAATTTTTTGAAAATCTATTAAATTTGACAGGTCATATTACGAAGTGTAATCATTAGATACTTAAAATTTTTACTAAATTTGAAACTAAGACTCAAGCCAAATAATATGGGCCCATACATAATTTTTAATTTTAAAATTTGTAGAAATAGCGGCATTTTAAAAAAGGGTAAAATTTTATGAAATTAACGGATCAGTTAAAATCTTCTCCTGAAAGCGTGCATACGATCTAAGCTTTAATATATTTTTTTTGATAAATAGAGAGTTCAGTGAATCGGATCGCCATATTTAACACCCCCGACTTTTTATATAGGGATAAGTAAAAAGTGTTTAAATAACAAGACTTGATAGACTGAAGTAGTTGAAAGCTGATGAGACTCAAGATATAAATTTACTGTCAGAACTAATTGAAATATATCGCAAGATTGACCGACTTAATTATGCCAAGATGGCGCAAATCATGCGGTTAAGATATTTTGTAATTTTCTGATCGGATCTCAATTAAATAAAGAAATACAAGTTTATACTCTACATCTTAAGCTTTATACTCTTATCTCCCTAAGTCTTATATGGAACTGCATGATGGATATGATTCCAAGAACTAATTTGCATAATTAAATATTTGAAAACTGCATACGTGCATGCAATAAGAATGTTACATTATAATTCTTCAATGAATTCGTAAGGCCCACTTCAAATAATATAAGACGCCTACTGGCAAGGTCAACCGCAAATATCAAAGAATCCTCTTTCGTGTCTCCACAATAAAAATCTCCATACTTCTTTAAATTCCAGGAATTGGTATACAGGGAGCGGTAAAAATGTGGAACAAATTTATTTTAACAAAATAAGTTTGCTTTTAAAAGAACGATGACTAATGACTTTATTTTATATTCTTGTATTAAGATCTATTTTCAATAATACTTTATCATCTGTTCTCTTATATAGGGTGTCCCAGTTGGAACTATAGGATTTGAATTGCGTGGTATTTCTGTTCTGTCAAAGATAGGGGGCCAATATATAACGACTGTCATCTATAAACCATACGATGTTAACATGCTCAACTAAAATCCTATAGCTCCAACTATAAGATCACCCTATACAAGATCATCTATTTTCGAGTAATAACATTACCGATATATTTTTTTATTGATATCTCCCCCATTTTTTCTTTGTTGCGATGGATCCAAAGAAGTCTAAACAACAACATACAATTTTGATACCGGCGTTTACCCCATGTTTATTTTTACAAATTCGTGAAGAAAACGCAAAAATCCTTGCCTACGAATTGTGACATATACTTCGAACTAACCAACTTCCGATAAGAGGATCAACGATCAGTATGAACTTGGAATCGAAAAATGCATTATTTGCTGTTAATTAATCGTGATGATTTAACCGTTTTTGATTTTTAAAAATTTTTTAGTGTTCTGCTAACTTCACATGAAGTTAGTAGAATATTATCAAAACAATTTTTTTTCTTAAAAGTAAGTATATAGGAATTTCCTGCTTTTTTACCGTAAACAAGTGGTATAAACGAAATTTGAAAATAAAAAATTAAGGCAATTTTTTTTTTAATATCAGTGAAATAACTCAATTTTTTTCTCGGGAATTTACCAGAATAGTCATACATCTCGATTGAAAATGGCTTTAACAGATCAGTTTTCCTATAGAAATGTATCGTTCTCGTTCTCGTAATTAATCGTGACGTCTTCGAATTTTCTGTGATAATTTTTCAGTTTTGTATGCCGATTTTTGGATTTTTTCCCTGGGAACTTAGCAGAACAGCCGTAAATCTCGTTTTAAAATGTCTTAGGGGGATCAGTTTCCGTTCAGAAATTTATCGTTTGCCTTCTTTTAATTAATCGTGACATCTTCAAATTTGCAGCTATTAATCTTAATTAATTCGTCCTCTGGTCTTTTGTGGAGATATAAATTATTTATTTTCTTTCGTGTTTATATATTTTCTTTCGTTACTTCCAGTTTTGAGTTATTTTACTGATATCGAGAAATAAATTTTTTTTTCAAATTTCGTTTATATACCATTTGTTTACGGTTAAAAGGCAACAAATTCCTATATACTTACATATTTTTAACAACTTTTTTTTTTGATAGATGTTCTGCTAACTTTCTTAATACATAATTTTTTTAAAAATCAAAAACGGTTAAATTATCACTTTCACTATTAATTAACGGCTAATAACGGCAAATAATAAACCTATGCATTTTTCCATTCCTCAAAATTGTTATGCTAAGTGCATACTATTCATTTCATCGCTATTTGCCAAATAAAAAACTCTTATCTTGCCGATAAACGGAACAGTCTACCTGAGCCTAGCCGTAAAGACAAGCCACGGTATGTTTTGAAATTTTTTATTTGGCAAATAGCGATGAAATAAACTGTACTGATAGATCAACGACACTTTCGTTTTCTAAACCGCTTCCATGCTGCCTCCCGGCCGTTATGCCCGCCTCGTTAACCGAATCAATCAATATTTATGGTTGTTTTTATGCGTCCGATAGACCTGCATAGTGCATACCTCAACGCCCTGCACCTAGCACACGTAAAACTCCTAGGTAACCAATGAGGGGCAATGCCCTTACGGCGACCTATTGAAGAAGGAAGGCGCTGTGGTGAGAAACGGGTAGTAAGAGGGACACGCAGAAGGGGTTTCTTAGGCCTTTGTCTTCTTGTCGACGTCCACGCTCCGACGGGTCGGAATATAAGGGGAGAAGACATTAAGGGAGAATTGCCCTCGCGGACCACTCACCGGATGACCCCGATCGTTGGGACCCCGATGGTTAGCTTGCGCGACTATCCGAACATGTCGCGGAGAGTACGGCGATTTACACGATGTTTTATTAAATTTAATATACAGGATGTTAATTACGTAGACTAGACAAAGTTTAAAGGGGGCTACACACCTTCCGTATATCTGTGCAGTTATCTGTCGTACATTTACACTGTGCGAAAATCTGTAAATTTATCCAGTGGCGATTTCTGCATAAGAGCACATGAGCACGTGAACCCCCAAAGCAAATTAGAATTCAAACATTACAATAAATGTAAAATATACTTTGTATTAATAAATAAAATCTATTACGAGACACTAATACCAAATATCTAAACTTTATTTTATTAGTGCCATTATTTGAATTTGTAGAATGCAGCGCGCCGCATATTTATTTTACTTGGGACTCGGTTTGTTAAATTGTATGTCTCGTTGTCATGGTGACAACGACGGAGCACGTGCTATAAATGGGCGTGATTTACGTCGAGTTTGTGGGCATCTGCGACTTGACGGGTGGCGGAGGTTATACAATATTTCCGATGAAATGGAGCACAAATTTGGTGTGAACCAGAGGCTAGATTGTGTTGTGAATATTACATTACATCGCTATTAGGCGTTTAGTTGAACTACGTGCGGTTATTTTGTAGTATTATTACGACATTAAATAAATATCAATATAAACACATATGGATTATAACTAAAATTTAATTAAACAGTATGGATACGAACAGTTTTACCATACAATATTTGAAAGACAATTTTAATTCTTGGAGTTATGGGCAAAAAATTTAAATTAAAAATGCAGGCCGACCAAAACCGGAACTTAATTTGACGCAGACTACAAAGTCCAAATTTTAGATTTTAATCAAGAAAGACTGACGGCCTTAGCAATGTTGTCTATTGAGAAAAAAATTATACAAGGTTTGCCACACTTCAACGAAGCTGTTATAACTAAGTTTGCCGAGAGCAAGAATAGAAGAATTGACTTTACGTTCAAGCACTGTGATACAGTTTAGACATTAGGTGAACAGTGACTGTACAAACAAAAAATAATGGATTCCACTGCATGTGAGTATTTTTATTATGATAGTACGATAAAAATTTGCATGTTCTAGATTTTGTAATCACCAGCCGCCACTGCATTTATCTGAATTGAAGGTGTGTAGGCTACGTTCAGTTTCCGCCTCAGTTCCGTTCCATTTTTCTTCAGTTCTCTCCGCACTTTCGACAGCTTTGGTTCAAAAAACATTAAAAAGAAATTAAGTTCAATCTGTGACAGAAAAAGAAAAGCCGCAGTTTGTTGTATAATTGCAGCTGTGTTGGTAGAAGAAAGAAAAAACGCCGTGAATGTTGGTCCAAAGATTGGTATAAATGCCAAAATGCATCTTTTTTTAAGCCGTGGTCATCATGTACGTACATAAACAGGACGTCAACTGAACAAGCTGTACGACTGCATAAACTGCACAGATTATCGTTGCAAAAGAGGGCCCAACTGCACAGATGTGTCATCTGCGTAAATACCGGTTTAAACTGCGCAGTTCATATAGTTTATCGCTCAGACATGACGTCACACCTGACAACCTGCGCAGATAAACCGAAGGTGTGTAGCCCCCTTAAGAGGTGATATAATATACAGGATGTTAATTAAGTATGTAGACAAACTTTAAGAGGTATTTGATTCCTTATATGGTTTTAAGACAAAAGGTTCTAATGAATGTGTCGTAACTAGCCGTTTTCGAAACTAGCTGGGCAGCCGGAAGTGCTTCCGTCCTCTTTCTTCAATTTCTTCAAAACCATCATTTCCGTTTCGCTTTTTCTTTATTTGATTTAGCACATTTTCGTCTTTAATTTTATACCAGTTTCGTTACAAAATGTTTATTTCTTAAGTTACAGTAGAGGAACAAAATGTCTTGTTTCTTCATAAAATGTACTAGAGAACTACCAACCCGATATTATCATTACTTTTCTGGATGATTCCTAGATAAATAAGGAAGAAACAGACGAGCCAGAATTTCGAAATTTTAGTTTGGTGAAAGACAGTACATAATTTAAAAATTGTGAAGTCAAAAATATTGAATTTTTTTCGAATGAATTTTTTTTCTCAGCAACTATTGACTTTTCTTTAAATCCCTTTCGTTAGTTTAAGTACAGCTTGTAACATTACCACAAAAAATCATCATGATATCTTTTACGGATGTTGAAAAAAGTTACATTGAATGGTCAAAAGCGTAACTTTTCAAGACAGCCGGTTTTTTGAAAAAACTCGAGGATGCAATGTTTTCGTCACATTTTAGTTCTCTGTAGCTCTCTCAGAGCTCAGTGAAAGATTGAGGCACTCTAGAAATGACTTTTGGGAAGGATTGTATACAACCTCTTACTTTTACATTCCTTATAAAGTTTTGTAAGAGATTATCCGTGTCAGGTAATATTTAGGTAGCTCTTTTATTAAAATTATTTGACCTACATACTTCCAGTGCTCAGTTAATATGAAATTGCTACCAAACGACCCATAATTAAATCTTGTTTATTTTTTTAAGTAGTTTTAATAGTAGCTTGTTAATACCTTTAACACCTATGGAACAACGTAATTTACTTTTGAAATAATCCACAAGGGCCTAATTTTTTTGGAATCATGACGCTGTTAAAGCACCTCAATTTTTGTTAATACGACCCCGGCAAGTTTGAGAATAAATTCTAATTTAACGTTTTGTTCTTTAACTGTCCACTGTTTTGAACTGTTTTGGCAAAAAATAAATATAGGGCTTTCGTAAAATAATGAATAAATTCGTTCATAATTCAAGGAACAACTTTTGGGAAAAACTCTTGGATCCGTCAAATTTTATTTTTAGTTGCGTATTTTCTTAAATATAATCAATACATACAGGGTGATTCATGTAGGAGATATGACGTCATCGATATTAATTTAATGGCAACCCCCTTTTTTTATTACGGAATGTGAAAGGTTTGAATTGCTTTTAAATCTTCTAAAGTCCCCGTTTCAGTAACGTATACTTTGCTTATTACTTAGTATTCCCACAAAAAGGAATGTAGGGGTGTTAAATCTTAATGATAAAGTTACTATTCAATAAACACTTCAAACACAATGCATACATAATTCCAAAAACAAAAAGAAAACTACTTAATGAAGTACATTAAATTTAGTAACCATTGAAATAAGATTATACTCCACCCCATCTGCAAAAATGCCTTATATAATAAGGACTAAACAAATTAGGTCAAAACAGCTATTCTCCTGCTACTGTGATTGTGATTCAGATTGTTCCAAACCCACAAGGAAGATGCAAAGTGTCACCTATCTCAGGATATCGCTAACTGCAGACCGGTTTGGACCTTATCTTGGGTCTCCTCAGTGCAGATTAAGCGAGTATACCTTCGACAGATGAGGCTCACATCTAGTAGACGTTGCTACGTTCCACTGCAGTAGAACGTATCAAACGCCACCTCTTGGTAGTTTCGAGAACAATCTAAATAGGAGTAAAAACTTGAGATCATTAATATAATGCAAATGAATGAAGTCTTACGTCGCAGAGGGTAATTTTCCAACTACTAAAGGTCGAAACCGGTTTGCAGTTAGCGATATCCTGAGATGGGTGACACTTTGCATCTTTCTTGTGGTTTTCGATCAATCTGAATCACTATATTTTAGTGCTAACTCTGTTAGACAAAATACGGCAAATTTTGTCATTCAATTCAGCGCTCGGCGTTTGGCATATAGCCAAGAGCATAGCTGTTTTGACCTAATTTGTTTAGTCCTTATTATATAAGGTATTTTTGCAGATAAGGTGCAGTATCTCCTTATTTTAGTACTTGGAAAATTACCCTCTGTGAAGTAAAACTTTGCATTATATTAAATTTAGTATTTTGAAATTGTACAATCGTTCTTCATTTCTTTATTTATCCTATTTAACCTGTGTGAACTTCACCTCCTAAAAGTCTGTCAACGTACTTTATTAACACTCTATAGAATGTCGATCTATATGACTTGTTCCCCTATTTGCCTTCAATTAGCCGCGACATATTCGAAGTATATATACCTAATGAAAGTAAAAAGCGAACACGTTTTACGTCTAAAACAAACCTCCTTCGTCCACGGCCCCTTCACCAGCTCCGGATTGACCACTTTCGTCCATCTCTGTTGACACTGGACGTCGGATCTATCGGGGAAGTGCTCCGAGATTATGTCCCACTTCTCGTTGTACTCTTCCACCAACTGCTTTAACCTGGCGTCCTATAACATAACGACATAACTCATATAACATAACTATGCAGATGGTAACGAGAGAAAACAAGATAAAAAATTCATTAACTAAATTGTAATAAAAGAATATTTTTGCTTGCGCCTTTGTTTTTACGAAAGTGACTTTGAGCTTTGCGTTTGAGTGCTATTTCTTCACCCAAACCCTCGGATATTCACACGAATCCACACAGATACACCCAGCCGACTAATGTCGGAATCGAACCCACGCCCGGAGTGTACCGAACCGACAGTTAATCCAGGGAACTTGGAGGTCTTCTGCGCGGTAATTGTGGGATAATTTACCGTATATCTGGCCATACCTATAAACATTTACGTTAAATCGGATCCGAATCGAAAGTCGAGTAGTCATGTGACAAAACAGCAACCAATTCTTACCTCCCTCAGAGCTGAACCTAGGATGCTGGCCGGAGCATTGAGAGCTATGTTCCCATTTGAATACTGTAAGGGGGTGGCTGTTTGTGGGAGGGCGTATCAGCAACAGTAAAGGATGTGAGAAAAGACGTGAAAACAAAAATTGAACAACCCACTATTATACATTATGTACAGACTATCCTTTACTTTATTCTAAGTTGATAATAATATTTAAAATGTTCGTATTAATATGGTTGATATCTTCTCAAATAAAAGTACAGGGCACTGAACACAACTTTCGAACCAGTGGATATTCGATAAGATCCCCCTGTATATTATGGTACAATGCGTGAGAAAGGAACATTACCATTGTATGAACAACATCAGGGTACCCAATACCGCGGTGTTAAACAGGTATTTCATTCAATATTCACACATCTCAGGCAAGTAATGACTGGTTATATTACGAGTCAATAGAGCCAGGCTGCGATAAGGATTCAATATTTCACTCTCGCATCATTTGTTATACCTTGAACGGGAAACTCTAGATCCAAAAGGTAATTTTTTCGTAACCAATGAGTCTATTAATACGATATATTAAACTACAGCTGTACGAGTACCCTTTTGATAGCAAAACAGGTGTTACCAGTTAGTAAAAAATGTTTTTTACTTTTCCGCACTCCGGAAATGTAATGTAATCGTGTAAACACAAATTGAAAAACATTTTTTTTTTCGTTTTTCGGCCTAAAAATAAAAAAAATGTTTTTTAAACAATGTTGCTGTGTGTATCGTTGTCGTCGGCATTTAAAAATATTGTTAGCACGATAACTCAACTAAATCGTGTCGGATCGATCGGCTTTTGACTGATTTTCTGATCGGGGACATCTCCCAGATGACACATATTGATTTTGAGGTGGATATGACACACTCTACCATGTTCATGGGTCATGAGAAAGCACAAAAAAATTCTGAAATAGTTCACCTATTTCAGAATTTTTTTTTTGTTAGCACGATCACTCAATTAAATAGTGTCGGATCGATCGGGTTTCGACTGATTCTGATTAAGGACGTCTACCAGGCGACATTTTTTTATTTTGAGGTGGATAGGACACACCCCACCCTGTCCATGGGTCATGAAAAAGCACGATGGTGGACTATTTGAGAAAAATTAAAAAGGTAAAACTGTCGCATAAAACACATTTTCTGCATTTATGTGTTGGTTCATTTTTTCTCGGTCGCTCAATTTCGAGATAGAGATGTTCTACGTGCGGAAAAGTCCGTTTTAAGGCTTTAAAACTGTTTATTTTTCTTTTATAATGGTCTTATACCAAGATGACATTGAGTTCACCACCTCGACAGACACTTGCAGGGTTCACCTTGAAAGGTTTATGTGACCACCACCTTGGCAGATTAATTTGGTCTCTCCCCTAAAGGTCACCTTGAGATTATTCTATTAGCTTCACTGTTTCCAATTTTGCACTTTTTTAAGTACATTCAGAGGTCACCTATTATAGTTGAAATGAAACCAAAAATGCTGAGGGTATTACATTTATATAGAAGGAAGAGTGTGCACATGCAAATATAATATTTCATTAAAAAAATTAAACATATCGTAACATATATAACACCACATACAAATCTATACCCCAGTGTCGAAATAATATGAAGTGACTCATCGATGACATATGGATGGCTCAGAGGCAAGAAGTGTGCGGGGAACGAAATTCCATAGGCGTATCAATTTGGAGGCGGCAAAATATAAAAAATAACAAAATAATACCAAGACAGTTGAGAAGGGTTTTAAGTGGATTTGTAACAGTTTCTTAGTTAGTAAACAATACAGATGAAAACCATTTTTCAAAAACTTCACTAGTCATATCTTCATGATAATCCCCTGTTCATCGTGATTCAAATACATTTAAACCATTTTCCAAAAAACCAGTCGCTTCCGATATGCGTGATTATTAATCTTCGTCCTTTTCCAGATGGTGCCTTCAATCCCGGAAATAATCCTTCTACAAATGCCTGTCGGTTATTCAGAATATTGCAGTCTTGCCACACTTTCGTCACCGTATGACCTTCGTTTACAGAAGTTTCATCCAAATAATAAATCTTCCTACCAGAATTCCGAAAATCTCTTAGCTTTTCCAAATCACTTCTTCGCCATAACACAATTTCGTTTTTTTCAATAAGAAGACTTTTTCGGTTTCGTTTTAAATGATGAAAATTCATTTCATGCATAATTCTCAAAAGAACTTTACGAGGGAACTTCGGTAAATTTTCATCTTGAGCGACCGCAGCGTGAATTTTATTCAGCGTCGGTTCAAGTTCATTAAAAAAAATCGATGAATAATCCTACGAATTATGTGTTTAACATCTTCGTCAACTTCAATCTTCTTCCTACCGCGGGTTTCTGTTTTCTTCTTTTTTGCACTTGTTTCTTCTTCATCATACTTCATTGCGCGGTACACACTACTTCCACAGACTTTTGTTAACGAAGAGCATATATCAACTGCCTCGGTTGTACTAATATCTGGGTTTCGCGCCCGAATTCCTTTGTAGACTTTTTTAATCATTTGAAGTTCTTCATTTGTTAAAAGTCGCTGTTTTCGATTGGATTTCTTCGTCGTAGAACCACTACAACTTGCATCCGCTGCTTCCATATTAGAAAAATACTAAACACTCACTTTTATCGCAGAATATAATAAATAAACAATTTCCCGAATCCCGAATCAATCGCACATAACCACAATGTAACGCCACTGGCGCGCCAAAATCTGGGCTAAACGACGCATGCGTCATTCTATCGATCGACATTGATCCGTGCCGCCAATTGCTGAGCAATCGAATTCAAATGTATTTAAAACCGCCTAAAATGATTGGCTAGCTTTGCTACAACAGCGCAACAGCAGCGAGAGGGAGTAGTTCGCATTGAACTACTGTTTCTATAGAGCGGCATATAAAATTTGTATGCACATAATAGGTGATTACACAAGAAATAGACAAACCGTTGAATGGTTATGGTGGTCTGATATTATATATGAATCACTCCACATTATTTCGACACTGGGGTATAGCATTAAGTTTGCTCTCAGCAGAAACGTTTTTAAAAAATGCAGGTTGACATCTTTTGCAGGAACAATAAATTTAAGTAAAATTTGTATTCCAGTAAATTTCTTCATCGTTTCGCCTGTCGTTCGTTATATGTGCAAAGCTTAAACAACCTGTATTCTTTTTAACAAAACGGCAATTATTATAACTTTTATGTATTGAATAATGATTTCAGATCTAAAAAAATAATTACTTTCTTTTCCTCTCTAATTCATAAGATTGTCTAAGAAAGCGGAAAAATTGTAATTCTAGATTTTGACCCTATATATTTTCACAATTAACAACACACCACTTACGTATTGATTGTTTCTTTTTCATTTTATTTAGTAACAAATCCTTATTTCCAATTTATAACATGTGACACTGAGGCTTCGACCTACTCAACGTTTAAAAAAACAAACACGAGACGGCGCAAAGGCTGACCGCCAAAGATACTTTACTAGCGTATACAAATAAATACGAAACGCATTATATATGTATGTATTTACCTCCTCTTTGCTCCATCGGCCTTTATTAATTGGCTTTTTGGATCTTGCCTGCAAGGATTCCTCTGCAGCGGCGGAGTCATCGGAATCCTCATTGCCAGAGTTGTCAGCCTCGGAATCTTCTCTTTTAAATCTGGAAAAAAATCAGGACGCGTTAAACGTCTTTCTGGCAAAAGTTTGTGCAAAACGAGGTCACAATAGGACTGGCCCAATTGCACGCGTATATGTTATACCTGTGTTGTATTAATCGAATATCTAAGATCGAGCAAGGAACAAGTCGAGTTACTACGATTGGGAGATATGCTTCACGTGAGCATTTAAGGGGACATTTCCTGTAGATGTCACGCACTTCCGTCACATTGTATTAAAAAGGAAAAGGCAGAGCAAGGGGTTAATAAAAACGTCTTAGAACCGGCAAAGCTTCTAGCCTGGCGACATCATGAGGAATGAATGTCTATCTGGAAGGGGAACCAATCACACGATGATGGTTCATCCGCGACAGTTGTTAGTAAACATTAGCAATTAATGTTCTTTTACGAACATTTGTAGATTTTTTAGATATACATATACATATACAAAATCGAAATATATATTGGAGGCGAGCCTAAAACATCCGTTTTCGACTCATTTTCAAACGTTTATATCGGATTAGTTTGTTTTTAACGAAAATCATGATTCTATACGTTTACAACAGCCCTACTTTAAGATTTAACGGATAAGAGACACTCGACGACGTTATTTGAATTTAATGACTTTTTTCAGAATGTCTTCCAAGTCAAAGATATTCTTTATAGGCGTGGCGCTACTACGTATTTCGTTTTACACCAAGAGAACAATTTATTTATTACTTTTCCGCACTCCACTATACGCGGCAAAGTAATGTAATCGTGTAAAGAAAAAGTGAAAAAGCTAAATTTTTTTTGGGTTTATTTTTCGTTTTTCGGCCTAAAAACAAAAAAAAAGTTTTTTAAAAATTTTTTGCTGGGTGTATGTCGTCGTCGGCATTTTAAAACTTGTTAGCACGATAACTCAACTGAATCGTGTCGATTCGGTTTTTGACTGATTCTGATTGGAGATGTCTCCCAGACGAGATCTATTGATTTTTAGGTGGATAGAACACTCTACCATGTACATGAGTCATGAGAAAGTACAATGGTGGACTATTTGAGAATTTTTTTTTGTTAGCACGATCATTCAATAAAATCGTGTCGGATCGATCGGGTTTCGACTGATTCTGATTAGGGATATCTATCAGACGACATCTATTAATTTCGAGGTGGATAGGACACATCCCACCCTGTCCATAGGTCATGAGAAAGCACGATGGTGGACTATTTAAAAAAAGTAAAACTGTAGCATAAAACACATATTCTGCATTTATGTGTTGGTTTATTATTTCTCGGCCACTCAATGTCGAGATAGATAACTTACAAATGCTTACGCATAATTAATAATAATGGGTAATGGATTTGCTCTTCCATCTAATCATTGGTATAAAACTACCATAGTAACAAAATCAAAAAAAAAAACAATAAAATGGAATATGGAATTTAAAAATATCAACATCTCGAAATTTAAAATTCCACCTTGTAAGTTTGATTAAAGTAACTTGTTTGTAGAAATATTACATAACGGGCTTAGGACAATTCCTTGGGGCACTCCAAATTGAACTGCTTGGAACTCGCTAAGAACATCATTGAACCTGACCTGTTCTTTTGAACGAACGTTCTGTTTATTAAAATATAATATTAGTCGTTTATCTGTACCTTTTTACATACTTGTTCTATATTTGAAACTAAAGAAATTAGCCGATAGTTTACACTATTTAAATTATCGAACCTATTGACACATTGTCGCCATCTTTTTACAATGTAGGAGATCGAAACTTCATGAACAGATTTATTCATAAAAAAATAAAGAGCAGAAGATAGCAAAGAGAACGCACAATACTATGATTTAAGACTGCTTTATTTAATCAAGACAGCAATCCTGATAAAGCATTTAATCTCCTTAAGTTAATACGTTAAAAAAACTGATAAGATATTGGAAAAAATAATTTCATAATCTTTAATTTTAAAAAGCAATTACGTTAAACTATATTTTCCGTTAAAACTGATTAAAATTGACATAATAATGCCAATGAAGTTAGGCTGAATTATGCTAGCCTACAGATAGGGCTCATAAAATCATCTGCAAGTACGGTCCTGTGCAGTTTCTATCCAGATGGTACTTTATATGGCAGACTAACCCCTTATACTTTATTATAACTTACCTTCTTGATATTACGTCTATTGTCAAACGCTTACGTTTAATACATGTTACATAATTAATGATATCCTGTAGGGAAACATTGATAATGGTATCTTGATCCTAGCTGTACTAATTACAGAAATAATTGCACTTCCTTCTGCCTTAAACCGAAGCTGTGGCAAACATGCTATCAGGTGTTGAGGGGGGCACAGAAAAGTGGACATAATACAAGAATTACAACTGAAGGGCTTCGCTTAACTAGTTTTCTATAGTTAGCCACAGGATACTCTTTTTGTCCTGAACTACTTAAAATGATGATGGGTTTTGCAGCGCAATAAGGCAAGTGTAAAATAGGCGAGGAGTGATGGTACGGAGATATGAAAAACGTAAAAATTTGTCACTGAGATAAATTTAATTACATATTTTATTAAAAATAATAGATTTGTTTTACATGAAATATTATGATATAATTTTTTCGGTAGTTATCACTAAAATGAAGGCAGAAAGTCGAGTTATTCCCAACATCGGAAGTAAATAGTTGCACATGTTTGGCGCTATTAATCTTTTAATTTTAGTCACCCGACGCAATTGTATTCTTTAATCGATTTTCTTCTTTCGATGATTTTCCAGGATAAAATATGATCAAAATTATATTTTCGCTGGTGATGAGCCATACACATTATATACCAACCCTGTAATGTTATTGTTTTCTGTAATGTTACCAGCAAGAAGACTAGAGAGTAGTATGTCTCTAGTGTTCTTGGTTACCAGGTATGTAAGTATGAAACCGAAATTTGCCCATAGATGGCCTAGCTGCTAATGTAGTTACCGTTATACCGCGTCTTGGCGCTATTTTCTTGTTTTGACATCTGATAAAGGTTTTTATCTCACAACAATACAAGTTTCATACAACAATATCGTTTTTAATAGCGTCGAACATGTCGACTTTTGTACCTGGAAACTAGGATTCGCGGACAGCATTGACTTTCTATTATCATTTGAAGAAAACTGCTAAGTCGCATCGAATGGTTGTTGAAGTGTACCGTGAACATGTTCTTGGTAAATCACAGTGCTTTGAGTGGTTTAAAACAAAAGTGTAAATTTTGACATGAGAAACGAAGAACGTGGAAGACCATCGAAAAAATTTTAAGATAACGAATTGCAAGCATCGTTGGATGAGAATGACGCTCAAACGCAACAAGAACTCGCATATCAATTAAATGCGACACCAGAAACCGTCTCCATACGTTTGAAAGCCATTGGGAAGATCCAGAAGATGGGAAAATGGATTCCACATGAACTGAATGAAATATAGCAAGAAAATCGAAAGACCATTTGCGAAATACTGCTCGCCAGGTACAAAAGAAAGCCATTTCTCCATCGAATTGTAATTGGCGATGAAAAGTGGATAAAAGATCATGGGTAACTCCAGGCGAACCAACGACATTGACCATTCCGCTATGGACGGAAGACTGTGTGTCTGGTAGGATCAGAATGGTGTGATCTATTATGAGCTGCTAAAACCTGGCCAAACCGTTAATACTGAACGCTACCGACAACAAATGATAGATTTGAATCAAGCTTTGCGTGAAAAACGACCAGAATATCCAAAAAGGCAACATAAAGTGGTTTTGCTTCATGATAATGCGCCATCACACACAGCAAAACCGGTCAAGGAAACGATTGAGGCGTTTAGTTGGAAAATACTTTCGCATGCGAGTGATGTCCCTCGTACATTATATTTTTTGCCTATGTATTATTATTCAATTCATAACATAAACGTTATAAACCATATTTATCAAGCTGAGATAAAAATAAGAAGAATCAGCATTGAGTCAGCTTATCAAAATCATATATATTGTATTGTAATATTTGAAAATGCAGTTATAACAATAAAGTCTCCGAGCTAAATTTATGCTACTTACAAAACCGATTCGTGTATTATTTCACCGCAATTAATCTCATGAACAAAAATTGCGGCTTACTTAGCAGACTTGGCTCTGTCCGATTACTACTTATTTGCATCGATGGGATACGCACTTGCTGAGCAGGGCTTCACTTCTTACGAAAATGACTCGATGACTGGCTTGTCTCAAAAGAGCAAGAATTTGTTTGGCAAGACTTCGAATAAAATATTTTTTATCATTTTCATATAATAAACGTGTATTATCTATACAAAAAATTCCTGTTTCATATTTACATACCTATACTACAAAATGAGCCTCGATATTAAATTAAAATTTCGCTGAAATTTTTGCTGTTGCTGGAATTTTTCTCCAACGGGAAATTGTGATGTGTCAATCCAACATTTCCTTTTTATTATAAAGCATGTATATTGTTTCATTGTTGACAATCAGCCATGGTAAATGTTTACTACTTTTAGTGGTATGAAATTTCACTATTACACCAATATAAATGTAATAATACACCAATGTAAACTTTTATACATTTCAGGTATAGAACTATGTAAATACCCACAATATACTACACTTTACTCCACCTGGAGTAAATTATAATCCCTTCATGGTAACTATTTTAGCGTACGCATCCACGTACTCTTCACATTGACAAAGTTAATATGGCTGTTTGTGATTTCTGATTAACCAACTTATGCCCAAATGCTCTGCTCTTATGTGTCTCAAGAAGCAAAAATTAATTGTGTTTATAATTCTCTTTTGCCAAGATGACTGAATAATATGTTGAATTTTATGAGTTGCTGGATGATTTCACCGAATATATATGTACCTAAACTATTTGTGGCTTGTGCCTTGACGGAAACAAGGTAATATAAATGCATATTTTGTATCTGTCAATTCCCATTTATTGTCTGCTTATTATTTAATAATAATAATATACACTCCTGTACAAAATTAACGCATCACCAAAACTTTTCATTATTATTTAATTATTTTTCGAAGTTTTAAATCCTTGAACGTTTTATGTATGTGACCTAGGATATCCTGTTACTACTGATAAACAAATAACACTTTGTAATTGTTTGTTAATAACATATTTAACGCTGTTTAAAGTGATTTGTAAAATACAATGAATTTAGTTACGCTAGTGAAAAACGCTTATTCTTTTTTTAGGTATAAAACCTAAAAAACCTTCCTATGTGGGGCAGATCCATGATTGCACATTTCTACGTAGAATACATCGTAGAAGAATATGTGATGTCATTTGCTCCGTTTTTGGGGGATAATTTCATTTTTATGCAGGATAACGCTCGGCTCCACATTGCTAGAGAGGTACTGGAATACCTTCTATTTGTGGATATTCCAACTATGGATTGGCCAACAAGAAGCCTAGATATAAACCTCATAGAATATTTGTGGGATGCACTAAAATGATCAGTTAAGCACCACATAGCTGCCCCTGTGACTCTTAAGGAGCTCTGAACAAGTCGTTCTTGTCCAATGGGAGAATATTCCTCAGGAAACTATTCACCACTTGATTAATAGTATGCCCACATGAATGGAAGTAGTGATAAGGGCTAGATGAGGATTTACAGGTGTTGAATTTAATTTCACCTTATCAGCGGTAACCAAAACGTGACTGGACGGTGTTTTAAAGTAGAGTTTAGTAAGGTTTAATTTAATTTTTTTAAGAAAAAGATATAGTACTGTTCTACAGAAGCAAGTCCACCGCTGGCAAAAATATGTGTACAACTCAAAGACTCACGATACGAAGTAACGGAAATTTTGTAATTTCGCGAGTTACTTAGTATCAGTCCGATCACGTGATTTCTTCGTTATTGTGTTGGTAAACATGTCTGAACTGAAAAGTATCTGTACATGTATAGCCATATCGGATGTTTAGTTTGTTGTTAGCTGTCAAAAAGGTTACATGTGTTTTGGTACGAACGGCGATTATTTATTCCTTTAAAAAATGGATCCGAGAATTTGCATTAAATTTTGCTGTAAGAAAGAAATGACGTGCAGTAATGTTTTAGAAATGTTAAATATTGCTTTTGGTGAGTCTGCCATGTGTAAAACAGCGGTTTACGAGTGATATAGGCGTTTCCAAGAAGGCCGTGAAGACGTCGAAGATGACGAGCGCCCCGGACGCCCCAACACATGTACAATCGATGAAAATGTGGAAAAAATGAAAGAAATCGTTATGAACGATCGCCGAATCACAATCAGAGAATCGCTAATGATGTTGGCATATCAATTGGCTCATGCCATAAAATTTTTTCGGATGTTTTAGGTATGAAACGTGTGGCAGCAAAATTTGTTTCAAAACTGTTGAATTTCGAACAAAAACAGCGGCGAATGGAAGTTGCTCAGGACTTGCTAAATGAAGTCAACAACGTTGCAGAACTACTGAAACGTATCACAACAAGTGATGAAACATGGGTTTACGAATATGATGTCGAAACTAAGGCTCAATCGTCAAAGTGGAGACATTCCGAAAAAAGCTCGACAAGTGTTGCCGAATGTGAAAGTAATGCTCACTGTGTTCTTCGATTTTACCGGCATAGTGCACTATGAGTGCTTGCCACAAGGTTAAATCTTCAATACAGAGTACTACCTACAAGTTCAACGCCGTTTGCGTGAAGCGAATCTTAAAAAAACGCCCGTATTTGTGGCTAAACAATTCACGGCTTTTAGACCACTAAACATGCTTGTTCGTGAATTTTTGACAAAAACAACACTGTAATGATAACCCAGCCTCCATATTCGCCAGATATGGCTCCGTGTGACTTCCTTCTGTTCCCAAAAATAAAGAAAACCCTAAAGGGCCGTCGTCTTTCAAACATAGATGTGACTAAACCACATCGCTGAGAGAGCTAAACACTATCCCAAAGATCGAGTTTCAAAAGTGTTTCGGGGATTGGAAGAAGCGCTGGCGTAAGTATATAATATCTAAGGGGATAACATTGATATATACGAATAAATAAAATTCATTCCAAAACACGAAAATTCCATTTATTTTTTGTACATACCTCATATACTGTTCTTTTAGCGTAACTACGAGTATAATTATAGTGAAGTTTGTAAAAATTTACCATCCTAGCAAATCCCGAACAATGAACGAATTCGAAAACCGATGCAGAATCCGAAACCGAGTCGATCTACGATTTACTTTGAGTCTCATAGCCATAAGGCATCTGCACCAAGATCAGGTAACCATTCACGTTCACAAGGAGCGAAAATATTTGCATTCTATCGCCCTACATTACATAATAGATCCGGAGATAATAGGACAATCATAGTTTGTATTCCCTACCTCGGCAGAGCGATGGGAAAAATTTAATTTGGGGCGAGCTGAGCCGAGGACCTGCGGCCAGGGGATTGCCTTGGAACGGGTTAGATGAAGACGGGATGCTATTTTAATAAATTACCTGTAATAGGTGTGAGCTGACGGTTAATTATCTCCGCAATGCATTTTGAAGGATGGCTAGTTTTTGTCTACCGAAGCGTACAATAAAAAAAAAAGGTGACTGTGTTTACGGCTTTATATAGGGTACTCTAGGATTAATTAATTGGTCAGAGTTAATTTTAAATTCAAAACCTGTAAATATGAACAGCAAAAAAATTAAGAAAAGGAAGTTTTAAGTGAAAGAAAAAAGGAAAAAAGAGAAAATCTGAGATGTTATTTTAAACTAAATAAAGATTCAATTCGTTTCATTGTGTTGAATAATAAATGTTCTGTTGATGTTAACTTTCTCTATGTTTCCATTTTTTTGCGTAGAAAATACCGGTTTAAGGTAGTTTCTCCGGTACAGTCCGGTCCAAAAATAAATGCGTGGGTAAACGTTAACATACTTATTTGGGATATCAGTAGTCTAATGTTCATTATTTTTGTTCAGAGACTGTACTCTATACGCATACACCAACTACATGTTTATTAGTTGAAACAAAAGACATGGCAACGTTGCGTTGTGTTGTGTTTTAATATGTCGTGATTGTGTATGTCTTATATCTAACCTGACTGTAAACTTTTTCGGAGCGTGAAAGAAAATTTATAGAAAAATTAAAAATTAATTTTTGTCGTGATCAATTGCGGGACAATAATGGACAATTTGCAAAGCGAAAAGTAATACAGAAGCGTTTAAATTGTATTGCAAAAATGAATCTTGCGAAAGTAAACAGAGTAACCTAAGCATTGAACGACGTAGTGTTGAAGTGAGCGAGCTTAGCAAAAATTTAAGATGTTGTGAATGTAAAAACGTTCTTTCACTTGAAAAAAATAAAAAAAGGAAAGTCGTTTAGGACTGAATTCAATTTTAGATACTGTTTGTGACGAATATGCAGTATAATAATAACATAGTGGCGTCTGATAATATGCATGCCGTTGCGTTGCCAGACGCTAATTGACAAGTCCTCGACTTACCGAGCAAAGCTTAAACTGGCACATTTTAAAAATGTTTATTTTTTCAACAAATCGGACAACGATAGCTTCTTTTAATTCAAAATATTCGTAATAAACTAATGTATAGATGAGTTGCTTTTGGAAAAAAATGTACAGAAAAGTTTTCATGTTATGATGTAAAATGTGCAATTTTTAGTCAACTGGTCAACATTCAAACCATGCAAAAAGTTCCAACTTTGATGGTGAACATCGCGTTTATTGTACGGGCTAAAATTTTTCATTTAAGCAATTTCCTTCGGGAAGTTTATTACTTTTCCGCACTCCACTATAAGCGGAAAAATAATGTAATCGCGTAAAGAAAAAGTGAAAAAAAATTTTTTTTGGGTTTATTTTTCGTTTTTCGGTCTAAAAGCCAAAAAAATGGTCTATAAATTTTTTTTGCTGTGTATGTGTCGTCGGCATTTATTCTTGTTAGCATGATAACTCAATTAAATCGTGCCGGATATATCGGGTTTTGACTAATTCTGATCGGGGACGTCTCCCAGACGATACCTATTGATTTTGAGGTGGATAGGACACACCCCACCCTGTCCATGGGTCATGAGAAAGCACGATGGTGGACTATTTGAGAAATTTGTTTTGTTAATATGATAACTCAACTATATCGTGCCGGATCGATCGGGTTTTGACTGATTCGGATCGGGGACGTCTCCCAGACGACACCTATTGATTTTGAGGTGGATAGAACACACTCTACCATGTTCATGGGTCATGAGAAAGCACAATGGTGGACTATTTGAGAAATTTGTTTGTTAGCACGATCACTCAATTAAATTGTGTCGGATCGATCGAATTTCGGCTGATTCTGATTAGGGGCATCTACCAGCCGACATCTATTGATTTTGAGGTGGATAAGATACACCCCACCCTGTTCATTAGAAAGCAGAAGGGTGAACTATTTGAAAAAAGTAAAACTGTCGCATAAAACACATATTCCGCATTTATGTGTTGGTTTATTTTTTCTCGGCCACCCAATTTCGAGATAGAGATGTTCTACGTGCGGAAAAGTCCGTTTTAAGGTTTTAAAACTGTTTATTCTTTATGTGTACTCGAAATTTGATAAAATTCTATAAAAGAGGGGGTTTTCGGAGAAACTACCTTAAGACTAATAATCAGCAGCTGTGACAGCCCGACATATCTCTCACAATTTTAATCTAATTTTATGTACATTTTAGGAAAAACGAACTGCCATGCAAAATATTCATAATCATTTTACTTCATAGAAACAAACAGTTACCAAAGATCATCTTGTCACTTGACTTATTAATATACATTGTTGAAAATCTGCCGTGGTAAAACGTTTCCACTTTTCTCGAGGATGAAAGAAATCTCCATTCTTGAAAGCAAAAGCGCTATTTCGCAAGTTGGAATCAATAGCTGTGTTTATACTTTCTGATCATTAAATAGAATGAAAATCAATAGAGAAGTAGTCAATTTCATTGGGATACAACAAAAATTTAAATTGTCAATAAAATAGTCGGTGCTAATAAGAAAATTTGCATAAAATTAATTAAATAAATAAATTAAATTAAAAAATAACACCGAACTTCTTCCGTAAACTCTTTTCGACATTTCTTCCTGTTTCCCGATATTCCGATATCTGTACACCCTGACAAAGGGCTCGTATGTTAACGTTTAATGGCGCATTTCAATTCGAAATTCTGAATGCAGGAACTAATTTGGGAACTCGGGGCTGCGTTTTTTCCCACGTGGAACGCGCACACGCATCGTTTCCTTACGAATACACGTAATCCTGGAATCTATAACGCTGTCGACTGTCAACAAAGAATTATCAACACAATGGAAGTTGTTAAAATACATAAAAGGAAGGTGATGCCGGCGGCCAGGTGAGGAAACGAATACTTATTGGGAGAAGGTCGAGCCAAAGCCAGTGGTAATAGAGCGTCTTGGATTAATTACGGAGGATGTCTACGAAAACCGCAACTAATTTTTGGTTCCTCTTATCGATGTTAATTTAATGGATGGACTAGTCAAGATGAATTTAAGTGAAAGCTGCATTCTTAAACGTAATTAATTAATATATTACATATACAGGGTGTTCTTACAGCGCAATAATTATGGTTCTCTTCTCGACATGGTGTCGATTTTTTTTAGTACATTTCCTGATCTTGTATGGTCCGCCCGGATCTGTCTGATTACGTCATTATTTTCAGTTTTATTAGATTGCTGACGTTTTTTGTTTTGAACGACGATAACTCAGCGAAAAATCACCGTACAAGGCTTTTAGACCCCTTAAATTAAAGAGGATAAAATCATCTAAAAAAACTGTATGATGAAATCACCGAAAAAGATTTATTGAAATTTGTGGACCTATTGAAAGGTAAGCAAAAATTTGGAATTTTTTCCGATGGTTTTCTTATGATTACTCAAAAACTGCTGATGTTAAAAAAATTTTAACTCATGTTCTGAAAACTACAAATTTAGAACTTAAATTTACTTTTTCTAAAATTGCTCTGCGTCTATTTTTCCCCAAGTTATAGCCCTTTGAAAATCACCTAAAAATTTTGACGAAATAACACTCGTAATACAAAATATCAAACAATAATAAAGTTGTCATAGTATCATCATACTCACAGCCTACTGCGTATTAAGTAATTAGTGGACTTCCATGAGTATCCATAAAATAGATACATACATATGTGTATATTTGGAGTATATGATACTTAATGCCCGATATGTAAAAAATATATATATTTTTACTTAAACTTATCAACCCGTGTATATATGTATGAAATGAGGAAAAAAGATGAAAATATAAAACAATATGCAACCCTATAATTTTTGTAATGAAGTTTTTTGAGAAACCTAAAACTCTCTAAGTAAATTAATTTCTAACAATAAGTCAAATAATGTATTCTGGCTAAAGTTACCACCTTGTATCACCACGATAAATCACCAACTGGCTGCTACTACCCTCTTAAAAAAATTATACTTGAACAACAAAATTTAAAAGCGAAAATCACTGAGACGGAAATTTACAACCAGTAAAAGTTCCTTGTAAACCTTACTCATAAAGCTACGGGGAACATGATATAAACAACATATGTCCACCAGCCCATTCACAGTCGAGTGCTCATGCCACCAGCTAACTTGCCAGGCGGTGTTTAAAAATTTCATAAAATCATCCACACACATCCAAGTACGCTCAGAATCTGGTTACGTGCACTGAAATCGAAAAAGAAATTCACATGGATTCTGTGTCGCCAGTCGCCACCGCAGAGGGGTTTCTGTTTACATCGCATCTCTTGTGCCCGAGTCGGTTTACCTTTCGTAAAGGCCTTCGGAGTCAAGATAAACCCTCGTAATAATAAAAACTGTTAGGTGAACGTGATTTATGTAGGGGCGTGAGGGAGATAAGTGGCGCTATACGCTTAGACACGCATCTATGTACATACAAGGGTGTTTTAGAAAGTACAAAAACTAAATATACACTTAGGTACAAAATTGAGTCAATAAAAGATAACTTCGATTTTTTCCTTGTTGTTAAATGATACATTGTTAATAAAAAAACCAATATTGGTGGAAACTACATTTATTGATGCTTCAACAAATAAATACAGTATGGGCTAAAAATCTGTTTTCATACAAAAAATAATATTCACTAACGGGTTCAGTTTTGCACCACTTTGTCGAGTGTATTAAATACGAACCTTGATATTTAGTCCAAAGTCCTTTTGCCTTTTTAATAACAATCAATCGTTGTCTCATACTTCTGATAATCTTTTCACAATAATCGGGTGGAATTTTCTCCTACTGTTCCTTCAAACGTTCTCATAGAACCTGAAGATTTGGAGGGGGTGAATCATAGTTATTCACAAGTCTATTTTTAAAATAAGATCATAAATATTCGATAGGGTTGAGATCGGGGCTTTCGGCTCGTTACTATAATACTTGAAAATTTTGCGAACTCAGCCATTCTTTTACTCAATTTAGATGTTTTGGGTCGTTGTGATGTTGGAATGAGAGTTCATTATCTGAATATGGCATATTTTCGACAGTTTCAATCAAATACTCATTCAAAATGTCCCAGTACATATCTTTGTTCATATTACCATAAATTTTGTGTAAGGGTCCAACTCCATAAGCTGTTAAACAGCCCCACACCTTGAGGTTGTCCCCACTGAGTTTCACAGTTTGAATAAAATCTATCGCTTGCTGTGATTCTCCCTGCGTCTTCTAGGTCCAACAGCGATCATCCGTAGTGCAGCGATTCATTTTCGTCTCATCTGATTAGATCACCTTCATCCAATCACCATCGGTCTAGTTTTTATATCGTTTTACAAAGGATACATACATACTTTCTTTAATATTTTTAAGAAATTAATCGAGGAAGCCGTTACTCTGTGGTAGTTCATGATTCACAACGGAAATGAGTAAAACAACTACTACGTTTTTATACCACTATATTCTCACAGAAACGTGACTGCAGTTTGGACAATTATGTCATTTTCAAACGATTCTTAGTTGAATCATCGTTTGAAAATGACATAATTGTCGAAACTGCAGTCATCTTTCTGTGAAAATATAGTGGTATAAAAACGTAATAGCTGTTTTACTCATTTCCGTTGTTTTAATATTTTTCTTAGTAAGCAAAAGTTTAATTCTTCCCCCAACAGCTTGAAATTGCGAAGCATTTATTGTCCGATGTACTGTTCACTTACTCATTGACTTGCCAGGATCTTGTCTTAAAACCACTGTGGTCTCAGAAGCTGAAGATACCCTACCAGAAACTAAATACAGAGTTGCTTTTCTGATATCACGCGCAAGATATTTTCTTTCGTCGACCTCCAACATTATTTGGTATGGGAGAATTGCATTTATTTCTAATCCTTTGCACTGTTGATTGACTAATACTGAGTTTCTAAGCAATTTCTTGTGTCGACTTTCCTTCCCCGAATAATTGTTTTGCAGTCTCCAAAAAAGCCTTCGGTATCATTATCTCCGAATCTACATATTCTATGGGAGCGTTAGCTGGAACAATGGGAGAAAATTGCGCCCGACTATTGTGAAAAGCTTGTCAAAAGTATGAGACAACGATTGATTGATGTTAAAAAGGCAAAAGGACTTTAGATTAAATATTAAGATTCATATTTAATAAACTCGACAAAGTGGTGCAAAATCGAATCAGTTGTTCTGAATGTTATTTTGTATGAAAATAGGTTTTCAGCCCATATTGTTTTGTCACGATCCCGAACGCCGGGAATATTCGAAACCATCAAGAGCGTGTGGAGTTGACTTCCAGTGCGTTCTATACTAGAAGGTTCGCCAAAGTTCTTTATCTAGAAACGTCTGGAGAGACGTCCTACTGCCTATATAAGAATTGTGTCGTCCAGCCAGGAGTTAGTTAAATCTGGACCGCGATAGTGAGCGATACGGTGCGAAGAAAGTGACATTGTGTAATACGGTCCGAAAGTTCGTTTATAAAGTTAAAGTAGAAAGAAAGTTAGTTAGTTAGTTAGTTGGACTTGTACATAGTTGAGTTGTAAATAAGTGTTCGAAATAAAGAACTTTCTAGTAAATTCGTTACAGTATTTATTTGTAGAAGAATGAATAACTGTAGTTTCCACCAATTTTAGGTTTTTTTATTAACAGGTTTTTTTATTAACAACATTTATTTAACAACATGGATAAAATCTAAATTATCTTTTATTGGCTCAATTTTGCACCTGCAAATGCACCAAAATTATGAGACCATAAATTTTATTTTTATTACATGACAACGTCAGAGTTACAACTTTGTGGAATGCCATAAGGGCCCTATTTGGACCATTGAACATTGTAGAAGGATTAGTTTACTAGACTTACTACACGCTTACTAGACTCTCATTTTTATTTAAACTGTTCCACAATAGTATATATACACTCTCATTACTAAGCATGTTTTGTATACGCATACCCAGACTAGGCTTTCTAGAAGGAAGTGTTTTATTGCCAGACTTCAAGAACTAACGTACTGTTAAAATCGTCAGTGTTTGTAACGTCACAAAATTTTAATGTAAAATCTAACACTTGTGATTTGAACAATTGTACTCATAATGAGTTACTATTTTTAAGGAAATAACAACCCTTTATTGTCGTTATATGTTACTGAAGTATTCCATTGTTTATGCCATAGCTATTTAGAAGTTACCTTTTTTATTTATTTTTTAGTTATATACTGTACACAGATATGGGCACATCCATTACTTTTCGACGAAACTTTACGCACTTGGATCAGCGATTTGGCTCATGATTTTTTATATGAAAGTAGGTCCTAATATATGGGGTTTTCCAAAATCTCAGCCCAATCAAGGCAAATTTGGCTTTAGGAGAATTTTTTTAATTTTAAATCTAGCAATTTTCATAAATTTATTTCGCTGAGTCTATTTGACCGATTGATCTCAACCTGATCGCATTTTTTTTTCGCTGAACTCTCTATTTATCGAAAAAAATTATATTAAAGCTTAGATCGTGTGCACGCTTTCGGGAGAAGATCTTAACTGATCCGTTAATTTCATGAAATTTTACCCTTTTTTAAAATGCCGTTATCTGTACAAATTTTACAATTAAAAATTATGTATGGGCTCATATTGTATGGCTTGATTCATAGTTTCAAAATTAGTAAACATTGTAGATATCTAATGATTACACTTCGTAATATGACCTGTCAAATTTAATCGATTTTCGAAAAATAGCTATTTTCAATTAGCTTCAACTTTTTTCTTTGAATTTCGAATCATTTGAAACTTTTACAAAAATTGATTTATTATATTCTTAAAAATCTCTGAAAATTTGAACTTTCAAATTGAGCCAGGATACGGGTTACAAATTTTCAAATAACCTGAAAATTGTATTGTAACAACCGAGCAATTCATTCACTTTTAGACTCATTCATAATATTTTAGAAAGTAAATAAGTACAATTAATGATAATACTTTATTTTACATTATAGTATTATCATAAAATATAACAAGATTTTATTTTATTGGTTGTTTAGTGTATTTCAGAAACTTTTGTTTATAAATTCAGTTGAACTATTTTATGCTCCTTTTCAAAAGAAGTTACTCTCATTTCTAAAGTATAAAAGTAGAAAGTAAATACAAACAAGATGCAGTTTTTTAATAATGTTTGTTAATATGATTTAACCAAAAATATAATATTTTGATTTTTTTATAACAATATGGGTAGACAATAAATATGTTCATAAACATAAAAAAACATTACAAAGCGAATCGAAGCTGTGAAAACAATTAAAGACACTCAGATTCACCATTTATTTATATCAATTAATGATAATACTTTACAAACGAGAGTAACTTATTTTGAAACAATAATATACCTAAGTAGTTCAACTGAATTTATAAACAAAAATTTCTGAAATACACTAAAAAACCATTAACATAAAATCTTGTTATATTTTATGATAATACTGTAATGTAAAATAAAGTATTATCATTAATTGTACTTATTTACTTTCTAAAGTATTATGAATGAGTCTAAAAGTGAATGAATTGCTCGGTTGTTACAATACGATTTTCAGGTTATTTGAAAACTTGTAACTTGTATCCTGGCTCGATCCGAAAGTTCAAATTTTCAGAGCTTTTTAAGAATACAATAAATCAATTTTTGTGAAACTTTTTGTCAAATAATTCGAAATTCAAAGAAAAAAGTTGAAGCTAATTGAAAATAGCTATTTTTTGAAAATCGATTAAATTTGACAGGTTAAATTTGACTAGATTAAATTTTACAAAGTGTAATCATTAGATACCTAAAATTTTTACTAATTTTGAAACAATGAATCAAGCCATACAATATGAGCCCATACATAATTTTTAATTTTAAAATTTGTACAAATAGCGACATTTTAAAAAAGGGTCAAATTTTATGAAATTAACGGATCAGTTAACATCTTCTCCCGAAAGCGTGAATACGATCTAAGCTTTAATATAATTTGTTTCGATAAATAGAGAGTTCAGCGAAAAAAAAATGCGATCAGGTTGAGATCAATCGGTTAAATAGACTCAGAGAAATAAAGCTTTTGAAAATTGCTAATTTAAAATAAAAAAAAAATTCCTGAAGCCAAATTTGCCTTGATTCGGCTGAGACTTTGGAAAACCCCATATATTAGGACCTACTTTCATATAAAAAATCATGAGCCAAATCGATGATCCAATTGCGCAAAGTTTCGTCGAAAAGTAATGGATGTGTCCATATGCATTTATTCATATTTTTCTTCTAAAAACAGATTATTTTTTCTATTGAGCAATAAAGGCATTATTATTAGTAACATTTCTATTATTTAGGTGTAAGGTAAAAGTACAGGGAGATCCTAACTGATTGCACGTATAGCTCCTACGTATATAATATAATAAGTCATAAACTAGGCCATAATGTAGATTGGCAGGTAAGGAAACCTGTAAATCCAAACTTATATAATAAAATTTAAATAGAAACTAGGTTCTAGAATGTTCATTCAGAATGTCCTTTTTGTATTTACTATTTTAATTTTATCGAACATGCTTTTTAAATTTCCGGAACGAGTTGTTAGTTTCCTCGCATTTGTGGCACTTTAGTAGAAATGTAAGTGCGTCTAAACCCATTGGACTTACGCGACACTGTGGAAAGGCAGTAATAATTTAATTTAACATCTGCATTTCTGTTCCGTAATGGTATGCGTTTATTAGTTAAGTGCCACACAGGTGTTTTTTTTTTCCATTTCCTACCGTGTAACATAAATAGAAATGCAAATGGTGTTTTCGCATTTTATTTCCTACGTGCCGCGATATTCTTATAGTCCGCTAAACGTTTCTTCATATTTATTCACCTCACATTATTAAATTAAGATTTTCTGGCTGGTATATTTAATTGTGTAATTAATTGGTTAACGGTACTGATTGTTGTTATATTTTAGAGGAAAAAGTCAGTTATGCTGACTTTCATGATGAGCTTAAAGAAATTCTCAAAAAATAAAAACAAAAGGATGGTTTCCTTTAATTTACATTATTTTGGCCTTCATCTTTATCTCTTTAACCTTTAATTGTTTTTAAAGGCGTTTGATGAGGCGATTATCAGTGCTTGACATTAGCATATTTTGACAATTTACGTACCTCGAAGATGTTAAATTCGTAGATGACATAAGTTATCGTACATGTAATCTTAGGCAGATCATCCTGCATTAAATTATTAACAAATTACCGGCAGTAAGCAAAAGGGTTTGATCCAAGCACGTTAAGTCCTTTAAAATCATTTGGATGTATAAGTTCTTGACAGACAGACGTTTCAAAGGTTTTTTATGCTCTTATACCATACCTGACAAACGTCATTAGCAACTTCTTCTGCACGAATAGTTGGTCAACCAACACCTTCTTTATGTGAGTCACATAACATAATGTTTAAGGAGTGCCTAGAAATTTTTTAGTATAAAATCCACCCCATCCACCTAAAATCTTAAAAATTTTCAATAATTCTTTTTTGTATATTATTATAGTATGTAGGCTTAAGAATATATTCTGAAAGTTTCAAGTCGATATCTTTAAAATTTACAGAGATATAAAGCTTTCAGTCACGGAGTAGAGCTAATGCTGCCACGTGCGCCCCTGCAATGAGCGCTCTCGTCGGGTGCGGAACAATAATCGACTTAACTAATCAGCGACAAACTTGAGGAATCATTGTGTCATGCATTTTTTCCCTACTATATTGTAATAATGTACACGCACAAAATTTGTCGCACTAAGAAAGATGAAACAAGCACGAGAATTCATCATCCTGAAAAAAAGCCAACGTCCTTTGAATCCGAAACGGCGACCGTCATATCTCGAGAACCGATCGACAGATTTTTTTCATTGTTTCATTCATTAAAATCGATTACTTTTTCATGTCTCTAGGTGGATGTAGCCCCTCAACGACTATCATCTACAAACCATATGACGTCAGCATGCCGCGATTAACAGTTCAACAACCAATAGTTTGTGTTCAACTGTTTTATGAAAGTGAGCGATCATTTACAGTTGCATTAATAAAAACTCGCACAAAATTAGGACAAAATAAAGCGCCTACACGGTTAACAGTTCGTTATTTAATCAAGAAATTTGAAGAGACGGATTATGTTATTGATAAGGCAATACCAATAGGCCCTCGTCATTGTCGGCTAGATGGAAATATTGCTGCAGTGAGACAAAATGTACGGGAGCATCCAGACACATCAATTCGACGTTGTACACAACAACTGAATCTGTCAAGAGTCACCACGCATCGGATTTTAAAGAAAGATATGCATCTGTCAGCATGCAAAATTCAGTTGACACAACAATTAAAAGTTAAAGATCATTTGCATCGTCGTACATTTGTTAATTGGTTGTTAGAAAAGATAGAAAGTGATGCTGAAAATTGACATGCCGTTCACGAAAAAGAAATGCATCCACAAAGGTGCACGGTTTGGTGCGCATTTTGGAGTGATGGAGTAATTGGATGATACTTATTTGATAATGAAGCTGGAAGTGCTATCACAGGCATGTCAACGTCGTATGGTTTATAGATAACGGTCGTTAAATATTGACGCCCTATCTTTGACAGGACAAAAATGGCGCGCAATTAAAATACTATAGTTCCAACTGAGACACTCTATATAAACTATTGAAAACAATAATTTAGAAACTACTTAAAATTGTAACTGCAAGAAAACTACAACAGAACTGCTTAACAAAATTTGGTAATCAAAAAAATTATTGACAAAAACGCACAATACCTAGTTCCCACAATAATTTTAAAATCCATTACCACCTTTTTATCATGTTCAATATCTGGTACGAACTTATACGAATATTTTGTTTCAAAAGTCCAAGTGGCTCTACGCAGACACAAAAACATACATGACTGGCGGTTCTTTTCAAACACTCGTTCTAAATAAGGCTTTCCAAAGTATTGTCGATAGATGTATTAACACTGCCAATGTTAATATTTATACCAAACGCAGAGGATGATCTCACCCACAGAGTTCCCGTTTTACAACAAAAATTCCGCGACAGATTAAAAAAATAATTATACAGGGGGTCAACGCACCCGACGTCTTTGACGGCAAATCGTTTCGTATTAAATGATGATGTTGGATCGATGGCAATTGGCTACTTTGACATAAACAATAAAGACAGTAATATTCTGTCTATTAGATGTGCGAGGTCGCGTAAAAAAATACAATGATGATGATAACTTGGTGCTTGGTATGGGGCAAAGCGAGGAAAAATATTCCTCTGTCACATAACTGTCTGTGTTCAATCTTCAGTTAGTATAGTTTTTTTTTTTTTTAGAAATTAAATATGACTATCTAAATGTCTTTAGATTAGTAAAGTCCGTGAATAAATCGTACATGTTGTAAAAGCCAGGGGCGCATCCAGGACACCGTGTTAACGGTGTCCTGGACATCGTTACCACGGTGTTGTTTACACATAAAGATATAATGAACAATATATTACCTTTTAATTATTGACTTTGTAGTATCAAATACAACAGGAAGAATAAATATCACTAAACACACAACCCTGCGGAAAACCTTTCACCGTTTACAGAGGTAACGGGAGCATATTTAAAATACATGAAGTATTTCAAGGAAGGCACGTATATGTTAATCTGAAAAAGTCTACCTCTTTACCTATGAAGAGGTCCACAGTATCACACAGTGTACGAAAACCGCGATTGTGGTGTAAAACTGTTTCTAATTTCGTTTTCACGCAGTCAGCAGAATGCCGCGTTGACTCAAAAAGAAATTAGGGGAGGTCAAATCTAAGGTTTACTGAGTTAACCAATTATGTATCCAGGGATTCCTTATTGACAAATAAATTATTGAAATGCTGCTGAGCGTGGAAAGAGGCTGCGCCTGTGAAGGTCAAGGCGTGTTTGTCGGCTGGCAAAGTTCTTGCGACAGTTTTCTTTGCGACTTTTTACACGAACGTCGTACCATTAACGCTGAATATTATTGCAGACTAGTGGACCGCGCAAAGCAAGCTTATCGGCAAGAAAAAAAAATCGTCATTTCAGGACGTGATTTTTCTTCACGATAGCTTAGTTAATAGCTTACAACCATTACAAAAACGGAGGCACTTCATCGGTCTGTCATGCAACATCCCACTACGTCCCGATTTGTCACCGTGTGATTTTCATCTGTTTGGACCCTTAAAAGAAGCCGTAGGGAGACCTTTGTGAGCCAATGGCTCTCTGAACGACCCAGAAGGGAATAAGAAACTAAAAACAAGATGAGAACAATGTGTTTCCAAGGGGGAGGAGCCATGTGGAAAAATAATCAGTTATTACATTGTAAAAAACAAAATAATAAAAAAATTAAAAAGCTTTGTTTATATTTGATCCACCCTGTAGCTTGAGAAGGTTTAAAAACTGCTTTTGAACACGCTCGATTGTATATGGTATTTCAGAAGCAGACGCAGACGAGTCACAATTTCTGCCTCAGGTGCATAATACCCCTCGGTTCATTAGTCCTAGTTAACTGTAATCCTGGTTCAATATCCAAGAGAGGGCCGAAGGGCAAGAATGCTCCCACATCGCCCCGATGCAATGGACAGGTGCGACCCAGGAGGAGCATATGTCGCCCACCACGTGCCTCTAACGCTATTTTATAATGCCCTTTTTTATTTTTCTCTCTTTATTAAAGTTTCTTGACACGACAGTTGGTATCTGGTGGCTCTTCTGTCGTAATTACAATTTTATTGGCCTACAAGGACCGACGATATGTAAATGGCGTAGTATATCATTTGTTAATAGATGCGTTTCACTTGGAGAAAATAGAAATAGATGGAATTTTTTAGGGGCAGTGACCCATATTCATGGAAATAAACGTTTGAAATGATAGGTGTGAGAAATCTTACGTAGGAGGGACTAGTTTGGGCGCGTGGTGAGAATTGGACACTGTATGTCGTACGTAAATAATTTAATTTAAGTTAAAAATTGTCACTACGGCCTTCGTCAAATTGTTCTTTTATTATTTGCATTGTTTGGACGAATTTTTGGGTCACGCTGTAATTAGTCAGGAACTTAAAAATTATACATGCTAGGGTAAGGACGTATTCGTTAAAAACAGGGTCGGACTAACCGTTAAGTATTGGTAAATAGCTAATAATTCATTAATACGGTCAGACTAGAACAAGTGGTGACTGATTTGTATATCATTGTACATCGGTAACTGATTTGTTCTAAGCCGACTCGTTCATTAGGTTATTGCCGTTCATACATAGCATCGATGTACTTTTTCTCAAAAAATTATCTCGTTTGCAGTCAAAGCATGTTGCTGATTATCTTAAATGTATAGCTCATAAAACTACAATCTTATACTGATTGTGTTTGTGTGTAATTCACAAATAAATTACACTCATAGCTCAGGCGTTTAAATACTCTACGTTTACGGTTTCGCCTTTCCTTTGATGGGGAACCTATATCTTCAACAATTTTCAAACAAATATAAATAGCACCAGTAGGAGCTGCGAAGTTTGGGTTGCATCAGAAAAACGTAAATAAGAATAACGGACGCATACGTTGCTGTAGTCTATTTCTGATGTCGCTGAAAGTGTCATCAATTTTAAATTCTTAAATGGAGCACTCTGTATATTATAACGGCTGGTTCTGTGTGAAATTTGTTATACAATGGATCTATTTTTTGTATATCCCTTTCAAATATGATGGATTTATTTCTAATTTTTATAAAAATCAAACTAGTAATTGAAAATCTTTGTATAATGAAAATCTCGATGCAGACTTAGTTTTAAAAATTGGAAAATGCAGTTTCCTTTATTATCCACAGAAGCGTCCATTCGAGATTAATATCTACAGAGACCATTAAATGGAAAGAAAATATTGTCGTACATTTTATACATATAATCGGCTCTGACCAAATGCTTATAGAACTTATCAAACTTTTTGATGACAACGCAATGATACTCTTCTATTTCTATTCAATATCTACGAAAAAATTTTTAAAAAGTGATTATTAAAGTGATTATATTGATACCTTTGTATTTATTCCCAAGAAACCAAATCCAAAATAATGTTCAGATTATCGAAATATTCGACGAAATATTCCATGTTGAAAGTAAATTTGTACAATATTTTATGGAGACGTATCTCTGTGTCTATGGAAAAAGCATATAAAACTTATCGAAATACTACTGTCAACAGAATATTTTACTATCGAGACAAATGGACTCGACAAGGATTCTTCACTTATTTATGTACGTCACTAATGAATTTGTATATTAAAAAATTCAGTAAACCAGAATTAGAAAAAAGGTCACAAAACAGAGGTGAAACACCTGAGCACAATTCATTAAGAAAAAGAAATTTATAAAAAAAATCGTCGATCATGCTCTGCATTACTAAATAATTTGTGATCGTTAAACAAAGATATAATAGTGACGTCATGTAAGAAACGTGTATAGTCGTATTGATGTGAGAAGACTTATTTAAAAACGGGTTTGAATATACAGTCTTCAGATATGCAAATTGTCGCATTTTTGTCTAAAACCTTGATATAGGATACACAAAAAGACATATAAATTACTGAGTATCAGATGATATATTATATTTAAAAATATTAAAAAATCATTTCTCACTTCTCTGTAGCTTGTCTTGCTAAAAAATGAATACGAATCATTCGATCGGTTACCTGTGGAAACGTTTCTTAATGATTTCAAATTTGTTTGGAGAAATTACAAATTATACAACGAGAAAACAGTTTATTTGGCCTTCATTGTGACAACATAGATACGTTAAATTATTCGCTGTGTGCGGGGTATGGGGTGGGGGTAAAGAAGTCGATGGCAGCGCTTCCAGTGGACACAAATTGCATTAAAGTAGGCTGTCAGGTCATATGCATGTTTACAAAAGTTAATTCGTGAACGAATCTAAAAAGTGGCCGTTATAGTTGTTGTGTTGTAAATTGCAATAATATCGGAAGGAATAGTAAATGCGAATTTTATCGATTTCCTAAGGCATGCGGCAGCTTGAAAATCAAAGCAATACAGGAACGGATAGAAATGGAGAAAAAGGGGTTTACTAAGAAGTTTTTATTGATATTACTCCTGGAGGCTTTGTTTACAGTCTAAAGTAGCAGGTGGAAGGAAAAGCGACTGACAAATGGCAGTAGAATCTGGATTAAAAATTATTTGGAAGACGACATTATTTTGACGGATAAAGGGTGTCCAAAACTAAGATGAGTTTTGGACGAAGCTGGAAGCAAGTGAGGTTAGTTATGCCACCTTTTCTACAGGACAACAGTGAATTTTCCAGAGAGGAAACTCAAGAAACTTAAAATATTGCTTATGTCAGAATTCATGTCGAGAGAATAATGAAAAGACCTTATCAGACAGAAACAAAAGACCTAAAATTCTGACTTATCTATTTGACAATGTTGATGCCATTTTTGTTGTATATTGGTAAATTTACAATCCCTAATAATTAAAGAAATAATAAAAAATAAACATTTATTATGAATACCTAGTCAACATTAATTCTTATAATTCTTCATAAACATTTCTTCTTATTTATTTGTATTTACTCTTATTTAATTGGTATTACATAAAACCTATATTAAATTGCCTACACATTTTCCAGTGAAACTTCGTTTTTCATATGTCACATTATTGTTACCAGCAGCAGTATTTTCCAAATACAACGCTTGTAAATAATATTCAAAATAAAAGATTTTACTATATAATATTGTATTTTTTATGAAACATTCATCCCTTTAGTGAAGGAAAACGCTTAATTTATGTGTAATTTTAATATTACAAATTTAATCAGAATATCTGACAGACACATAACAGCCTACAAAATTGTGAAAGCTACGCGGCGCTGATGTCGCGCACATAGCGAATATCTAATGTAATGACTGCATTTTACCTTAAAATTGATAAAGCTTAATCGGCAATGCATTCTCTATTTGGCCAAATTAGATTTATAGAATGAATATATTTATTCATTCTAAAAATTATAGGTAACCATAATTGGAAAATTATTATTCGTTTCTTGTGAACAGATCTTTCGATGGAAGCAAAAAACATAACAATTTAAGTTTAACAAATTCTGTTTGATACTATTTTGGTTTCACTATTCACCTGTCGCCATCTCTTGTATATTAAAATCATTACATACGATCTGATGGGCTGCGTTTACATTGCGCGGGCTTAAGACGCATTATACAACGCTATAAACACGACAGTGCGGGAGCTATACGATTCATTAAAATAAGCGCCTGAAATCGTATATTATATAAATTACATAGTCTGCATGGTGTATTTAAAACCAACAGTTTCCAGGTACATTTTGTGAGGTTATGTTCTTATTAGACAGCCTGTAAAGGTAAATCTACGTAAATACAATCATAAGCGCTTAATCAAAATAAACTTGGTATTTCATTTACGAACGGCATTCTTCAGGCGACTATAATAAATCCATATGTTAATACACTTAACTTACCTATGTCAATTGAAAACAATTTATAAAAAACCATGCCTACGATATTCAAAATCTAAAGTGCCTTGAAAACATTATTCTAGAAATGTCATTGACTTGTACAAGGTGCGTAACATCATACTAGCTTCGCGTATAGTCATTATATTGTACTATAGGTAATAGATGACTGTTTGAGGTACTCATCAACGTAATTAATAATGTAAACATTTCGTCAAAATAAGTAGGATGTGATGCGTGGTGTTGTGTTTAAGTGCTATTGACTTCTTTCACCGAGAAGCGAAGACCGAACATCAATGGAATATATACAGTGTTATGCGTAAAATGTATGGGGTAGTATTCACTCCTGCGACAATTGCAAAAGGACAGGGTGATTCCTTCATTAAGACACCGGCGGACTTTTGGAATGAGTTGACTGCAAATGGTACTGTGGGCAAATGGAGAACACGTAGGCTGGAACTGGATCCATTTTTTAATTTTTTTTTAATTCACTTTAAACCGCACATTGGAACTTATGGTTAAGTCTATTGAAACCCATAGGCGTATAAAAAAGTGTTAAAATTTCTCTGGAACATGTCATTGAATTGGTATGTACCACAGATATGTATGATAATGTACTACTGCACATAGATATGCGACGTGGTATACTTCAGAAATAATTAATATAAAACTTAAGGCTTACTATCATAATATGTTTAAGAAAACGAATACCTTAAATGATCACGATGAATTTAAACGATTACCAGCAATTGTGAAATACTCCAAAAATCTCTTGGTCTTTCATGCAAAGTAAAAAGAGTTCTACACGTATTCCATCAACTGCGTTCTTAGATGAAGATAAATTTGAAGTAGGTACCACAAGAAATTGCAAACGGTTTTGTAAACTATTTTTCCGGTGTTTATTCTGCCGACGATGCGGTTCATTTAATTACACCTATATCTAATAATCAAGATTTATTTATTAATATTGTGCATTTTATAGAAAAGGACATTCTTCAATCTATTAGTAAACAAAAAAAAATAATAAAATGACTTATGGGAACGATCAGATTTCTAGCTTTCTTGTGATAGACTGAGTTGGAGCCTTATCGGCACCATTTGTAATGCTGTTTAACATTATACTTATTACATGTACCTTTTCCCATGCTTGGAAAATATCAAGGGTCTGCCTTATTCTAATCTTGTTCATCTAAAAAATTGTCACTCTATTACAGTATTATCAAATATTGAACGAGTTTTCCAAATTTCCTTGTATACCTACATACGTTTACAAAAATTTTAAATATATTACATATACCAACATGTAGATTTGTAGAAAATCATTCAACCGTTAGGAATTTGTTGGAATTCTCACAATTTGTTGTAAATTTTCTAGAAACAGAAGGCATATCGATGTAATGTACACGGACTTCCCGAAAGCGTTTCGCAAGGCCAATCGCATCATTTTGCTTTCTAAATTGGAATAGTTTGGATTTAATACTGACTTATGTCTATTATTACCGCAACGCCAACTCTTTATTTCGCATAATGGTTTTAAATCAAAAACTTTCATCGTCGGTTCTAGTGTGCCTCAAGGCACCAATTTAGGGCCACTACTATTCATTATATTCATTAATAACTTGTGTGTAACTCTACATTCAACTCATGTTTTCGATTGTCTTGATTATTTTTATTCGTCCTGACTCAGTATTCGAAGCTAGAATGCAATACGATTGTTTGGAATCTTTGGTATCAAATACATATTAATCAACTTGATTAATAAATATAATGATAATATAACTTCAAACCTATATTACGCCTTCAATATAACTCAAGTCTATTTACCTCGCATATATGAGATTTTAAATTTGAAATTATAATTCCACTTTAAACAAACATGGCGGGCTGATACATGATCTTGTTGACACCCGATACATTATTAAAAAGAAAAAATACAATAAAGTCGATTTCATTACAAAGATGTTTTATTTTGCCCTTTGAAACAATATGGATAGTAAGAGATAGTAAGATGATATCAGTTTTTGATAAGTTATTTAGCTGCAAGTTTTACCTCTCAAACAATCCAAAAAAGTTAAGAATCTATAAACAAAAAAATTTCAAAAAATAAAACCCGCCACAGGTAGGATTCGACATTTGTCCCGGATCGGAACCGAACGACATATAGCTGTTTCGAACTTGTTAGTTCTCATCAGTGCCGCATACGGTACGCCGATTCAGGACAAATGCCGAATGAACTTTATGGCCTATACATCTTTATCGATAAAGAAATAATAAATTCATAGATAAAAATTTAAATTTAGAATTTTTTTCCACGCGATATTTTATTTGCAACGTGGTACAATTTAAGACTGAAAAATATCTCAATGCCCATATTTCTAAAACTAAACCTTAATGTTCTTCAGCACGATATTTTCACAATCCTCACCTTGCATATACAGTGGCTCTCAAAACTATTCGAACCTTTGGCGATAATACCCATGGCGTTGTCTAATATTTTCTACTTTGCAAATTTTGCATTATAGTGTACACTGGTTGTTACTTCCATATTAGGTCAATACATATGTAAAAAAATGGAGACAATAAATACACTATTGCAAAATTCTTTCATTTGTTTAAAAAATCGAAAGTCACAAAATTATTCGTGCTACTCAAAGCAACTTATTGGGCAATACCATCGACCGACGAATCTTAGAATTAGTCTCTGGTTGGCTGGGAATCCCCACAAATACGTAGTTAGACTAGTTTCTCATACCTGTAATATGCATAAAGCTGTCAACACATGGGGCGTAAAAAGTGCAAAACTACAGTAAAGGAACAAGAACAAGTATTTCAGTGGCATAAGGATGGAAAGTCATATAGTGAAATTGGAAAATTAATAGGATGAATAAGTCAACTATACAGTATATTGTTTAAAAAAAAAATACAAAAAGAAGGGGCAGCAATAAATTACAAATACAAGACGGGATGGCGGAGGATTTTAACAGAACCTGAAGAACGATACTAAATAAATGAACCTGTCCTTATTTCGGTTCCACAATCAGCTAAAAATATATTAAAATGCTTTAATAAAACTGTTAGTGCCAAAACATGCCATAGAGTATTGAGAAAGAACGAATTTTACGGTAAAGTCGCACGAAAGAAACCATTTATTAACAAACTTAATAGACGAAGGAGGTTGACATTTGCAAAAAAATATATTAACATGGGCCATTAGTTTTGGAGACAAGTTATATTTTCTGATGAAAGTAAGTTCAATTGTTTCGGCTCTGCCGGACGAAAATTCAACACGGAATTGAATTTGCAACATTTAAAACCGACAGTGAAGCACGGGGAAGGATCTGTGATGGTTTGGGGAATACATGAGTAGCAGTGGTGTTGGTAATTCCGTAGTTATCAATGGAATCATGGATAAATTTAAATATCTAAACATTTCACGAGAAAATGTTTCGAGCGCGAGAAAGTTAGGGTTAAACGACGAATACTACTTCCAACATGATGACGACCCTAAACATACGGCGTATATTGTAAGACAGTGGCTGTTATACAATGTACCTTATCGGCTTGAAACTTTCCCTGATCTTAATCCAATTGAGAATCTGTGGTTTCCAATTAAAACACGAGTAAGAAAATGTGAGGTACTGAGCAAGGGAACCGTATAAGTGAAACTTGAGGAAGTTTGGAACATCATTCATGAAAATTTTACTCAGAATTTGATTAGCAGTATGCCAAGGTACCTATAGGCTGTTATTGTAGCAATGAGCCAACAAAATATCAGATTTAGGGAAATGATTTTAGTAGTTGTATTTAGTAACTGTACGAATAGTTTTGTGACTTTCGTTACACATACCTTTTAAATAAATGAAAGTCAACTTGCCAATAGTGTATTTATTGTCTCCAATTTTGATTGTATTGCATAGGTATCTATTCTCCTAATATGGAAGAACAACCGGTGTACACTACAATGTAGAATTTGTAAAGCAGAAAAGATCAGACAGCGCCATGGATATTATCGCCGAGGGTACCAATAGTTTTGAGAACCACTGTACACAAATGTTTACATATCGATCCTAGCCGTACATTATTGTTCATTCTAATTTCTTGGTCTCATTTATCACACTACCAGTACTACCACGCAATTTCGAAATAATCCAACGGTCTTCCGAAGAATCTAACGTGATCGCCGCCGCCGAGAAACACGTTTTGCTCGTGTTGAAAGAATTCATTCATGTGCTTCAGCCAATCTCCCTTCCTACGCTTTCGTTTCATTCAAGACTTTCTCGGTTGCGGTGACAGTGAAATGCAGGGCCATTTTCGAATCTGAATACGGACAAATAGGATATCGCCGTAAATACCGTATTTTTATGCGTTCAGATTGGCAAACGATCGTTAAAATATCTCTAACGCTATTTCGAATATTAGAAATCAAACCTTAAAGCTCAGGTACCTGTCAGTCATGGAAATATTAGTTACTAATATACAGTGCGTACATAATGATTGGAACAAATTTGATAAAATAGTTACCGGGGAAGTAGAAGAAAAATGTTCGGAGAGGTGGATTTTATTTTTTTGCGCGTATTTTTGATCTGTATGTATACGTCCTTCACTGGCAGCGCTGCATTCAAATAATCAAAATTCCCAAATACCAAAACAGTCCATATGGTACCAACGTGATGGCGTGTACACAATATTCATGAATTGTGCACGGTTACCTCTTTCCCTATAAATGAATTAGTAGAAGAAGAGCTATTGAGTAGCCAGCTAGATCTCCGGATCTATCCCCGTTAGACTATTTTTGTATTGGCTGATTATTTACAAAACCGGTTGACTCGAATTTGGCCACCAAACGTCGAATAGTCGACTCGGCGGGACGGTTGTGGCGAGGATAGAAATCACGTAATTCGCGGAACATCTTTCGAACGGTGCACTGATTTTAAAAATAAAATCTGATGATTTGTACTCGTTGTTGAACGCTATGACATTCCATAGTGATTTACCATACACTACTGAACAATTCACAACAAATTTGACAGATGTTGCTTTAGCAACATGGCCGCAATAACCTAACAAATTTCGAGCGTCCCTATTGAAAGACCCTATATATCTTAATAAACCAAATACTATTGGAAGATTAAAGGATATAATTTGGAACGAAATACAGGTCATTTTACGCTGAACGTTTTTCGAATTTCGATAAAACTTGGTACGATGGTATTTTGTGCAAGGTCTTGAAAATGTTTAGTAGAATAGAACACAATTTATGTTTAAAAAATGGGGATCAGATCTTAAAAATTACTGATACTGTTAAAAACCTTGGAATCAAATTAGATGATATGTTATGATTTGTTGAATACACAAATATATTTGCTGATCATATAAATACCGTTATAAAAATTATATGTATGCTTAAATGTGCAATATTCAAATTAGGATATATTAAATTATAAATTAGAGAAAAAATTGCGCGAATCAATGTTCTTGACACTATTATTTATTGTAATGTTTTATACCAGCCGTTGTAGATATATGCATTATAATTGTACTATAAGAAATAAAAACATTGTTTTAGAATTTAGTAGCAGTGTAAATTAAGAAGTATAGAGGTACCATATTATTAGGAAGTTATTTTAGTTGATATTAATTAATTTGAACAACTTACTTTTTATATAAATCAATTGTTGTAACAGCTTCTGATTCTTACAATATACGCCGTACATTTAGAGTCGTTATCGTTTTGGAAGCAGTATCCGTCATTTAACCCTGATTTTCTCACACTCGAAACAACATTTCCTCGTAAAATGTTTAGATATTTAAATTTATCCATGATTCCATTGATAACTACCAAATTACCAACACCACTGCTACTCATGCATACCCAGATCATCACATCTTCCCCCGTGCGTCATTGTCGGTTTTAAATGTTGCAATTTCAATTACGTGTTCGCTTTTCTCCACACAAATTTTCGTTCGTCAGAGCAGACACACAATTGAACTTACTTTCATCGAAAAATATAACTTGTCTCCAAAACTCATGACCCATATTAATAAAGGGTGGTCCAACCATAATGCACGATGTTAATTGTAAGTCACACCTTAACGTCAAGTTTTTTGCCCAACTTAATTGGACATTTCTTTGTTTCAGTGTTTGACAAATTCAACCATGGAGAGGTACACAATTGAGCAGCGCGTTAAGATTGTTGAATCCTTTTACGAAAATGGGCGTTCAAATCAAAATGCATTTCGTGCACTTCGTGACTTTTTTGGTCAGCATAATCGACCAGATGTGTCCACAATCGGGAAAATTGTGCGCAAATTTCAGCAAACCGGGTCTGTAGGAAATGTGAAAACACCTGTGCGTGCTCGCCCAGTTCGTTCTGCTGAAAATATTACTGTTGTTCGCGATAGTGTAGCAGAAGAGCCGTCAACCTCCAGAAATTGAGGATATGGACTGAGGAAATGAGGAAAAATCAGAAATTGAGCATATGGACCTGGACGATATGTGGTTCCAACAGGATGGTGCCACTTGCCACACAGCCAACGAAACAATGGCACTTTTGCGCGAGAAATTCAATGGTCGTGTTATCTCACGTCGTGGCGATGTTAATTGGCCGCCACGATCATGTGATTTGACACCGTTGGACTTCTTTCCTTGGGGATATTTAAAAGAAAAAATCTACGATAATAAACCAAGAACAATTCAAGAGCTAAAGGATGAGATAATTCGGCACATTAACGACATTGAACCTCAATTATGTCTCAGAGTCATTGAAAATATGGACCACTGGATCCAGAGGTATGCCACCGAAGCCGTGGCGAGCATTTGGCCGATATTTTGTTTCAAACATAATTGTCATAGATCCTTCTATCATAATAAAAAATATTAAGATATTCCTCTGAAAATTTTTTGTTTTATTTACAATTAACATGGTGCGTTTTGGTTGGACCACCTTTTATATATATATTTTTTTTTTTTGCAAAGTTCAACCTCTTTTGTCTATTAAGTTTGTTAATAAATGGTTTCTTTCGTGCTACCCTACCGTGAAATTCTCAATGCTCTACGCCCTCTACGGTATGTTTCAGCACTAACAGTTTCACTAAAGCGTTCTAAGACACTTTTGGTTAATTGAGGAGCTGAAACAAAGGGCTGTTTCTGAATCTCATTTATTAAGTATCGTCCTTCACGTTCTGTTAAAATCCTCCGCTTTCCCGTTTTGTATTTGTAATTTATTGCTGCTCCTTCCCTTTTTATTTTCTTTAACATATTGTATAGTTGACTTACTTCTTCCTATTAATTTTCTAATTTCACTATATGACTTTCCGACCTTATGCCACTGAAATACTTGTTCTTGTTCCTTTACTGTAGTTTTGCACTTTTTACGCCCCATGTGTTGACAGCTTTATGCATATTATGGGAAACTAGTCTAACTACGTATTTGTGGGGATTCCCAACCAACCAGAAACTAATTCTAAGATTTGTCGATAGATGGCATTGCCCGGGAAATTAGTTTAACAACGTATTTGTGGGGATTCCCAGCCAACCAGAGACCAATTCTAAGATTCGTCGATAGATGATATTGCCCAAGAAGTTGACTCTTGAGTAACCATACGAATAGTTTTGTAACTTTCGATACCCATATGTTTTAAACAAATGAAAGTCAACTTTGCAATAGTGTATTTATTGTTTCCAATTTTTGCATATGTATTGTTCTAATATGGAAGTAACAACCAGTGTACACCAGTGTACACTATAATGTAGAATTTGCGAAGTAGAAAATATTAGACAACGCCATGGGTATTATCGCCAAAGGTTCGAATAGTTTTAAGAGCCACTGTACCTATTATAATTTCAACTCGTAGCAACATATCACGCAAATTTATCATAAATTGTGGCGTGCAACCCAAAATTCTTTTGTATTCGTTTGTGACTACAAAAAAATGTGATTTTAATTAATGATTTATATAAAACAGTTTATATTAAATTCCATTTAAATCATGCATAATAATATAGCGATAATAAAGTGGCATAACCAACCGCGCAGACGAAGTGAGATATTCAGTCACTATTCATTTCCTCATTTAATACCAGCTGCCAAATATTGACACATAGTAAACCGCACTATCCAAAAGTTATCTCGTTTAAACAGGATCGAAGAGGGTAAAGGCCACGTGTCGGATGCCCATTTCCAATTGGTCTTTTTGTCAGAATCTTGTAGGTATCGCGATGAACTGCTTGATGAACTTGAGACACGTAAAATGCAGATGTGTGGCCATGTGTGGGACTGCGCCCAGAGGCGTCCCGATCGTGGGCGTCGTCTCTTTATTTATTCGCAAAAATAACGAGACTTCGGTACCGCCTTAAAAAAAAAAATAAGACAAGGGTATTACCATGAGATGAATCATCGGAGTATGATGAGATGAGAGACGAGAACTTATACGATTGCTTGATGCACTGGGGTTCTTAGGGAATAATTCAGGTATTATAATGGCGTACGTCAGGTAGTTTCTCCGGTACCGTCCAGTCCAAAAATAAATGCGCGGGTAAACGTAAAATATTTCTCCATCGAATTGTGACTGGCGATGAAAAGTGGATATATTTCAAGAATCCTAAACGTAAAAGCTCATGGGGAACTCCAGGCGAACCATCGACATCGACTGCAAGACCAAATCGCTATCGACAGAAGACAATGCTCTGTGTTTGGTGGGATCAGAAAGGTGTGATCTGTTATGAGCTGCTAAAACCGTTAATACTGAACGCCATCGACAACAAATGATCGAAAAACGACCAGAATATCAAACAAGGCAACACAAAGTGGTTTTGCTTCATGATAATGCGCCATCACACACAGCAAAACCAGTCAAGGAAACTATTGAGGCGTTTAGTTGGGAAATACTTTCGCATGCGGCTTACTCACTAGACTTGGCTCCGTTCGATTACTACTATTTGCACCGATGGGACACGCACTTGCTGAACAGGGCTTCATTTTTTATAAGAATGGCTCGATGACTGGTTTGCCTCAAAATAGCAAGAATTTGACATAGAATCCATCCACTAATTGTCAGAGAGATGGGAAAAATGTATAGGTAGCAATGGGCAATACTTCGAATAAAATATTTTTTATCATTTTCAGACTTGTATTTTCTATACAAAAATTCCTGTTTCATATTTACATATCTGGTAAATGAAATATTAAAAAGAATACTTATTATTTTTTATAATTCTGTATAAAGGAAGTTTAAGCATTAACGACGTTACAAATTTTATGTTTTTTGGTTATCATTTTTTCAGCGTAAAACTCTCAATTCTTCAAGTAAAGTTTATCGTTTTTTGTTTAATATAATTTAACCTGAATGTACTAATTTCTATTAATGCATTAAATCTACTGTTGGTTAACAAAAATATCAGTGCCGGGTGTAATTGGAACGGCAAATAAGCAGTCTGTTTTACCTCAACTATAGGACCACTCGCCATCTTGCCAGATTTTCTCACATTTTCAATAACTGATAAGAGGGATAAGTAATAAATTGGCTACGATTCCTTCTACATTATTAATATAATTACGCAATGGTGTGCACATAATTGCAAACTACCCTTCCGAAAGGGTTAAACTACATCAATATTCTACAGCCAAGTCTTGAATATTTGATAGATCATCTATACGGTAAATCGGAATATTATAATTCGCTACGTAATCCATACAGAAATATTAATATCGCTTCTACCCCTCGTCGACATTTACGCTCCGGATACAGGGCTAATTTAAAATTTGCCTTCGACGAACGCTCCTAAAGGTCTCTAAAAATAAAAGCGCCAAATCTGCATAAAATTATTGCACGCCGCGGCACATTTTAATGAGATGGTGAAAAGCCGTACTAGGCGAGAGTGGTAGCGAGTCGTCGGGGTATATCGATCAAGCTCACGGGGCCATCTGCCAAAGGGGGATCCGAAGGGACACCTGCCGGCCCGCATGACCCCTCACATGTGCTTGTATTCCTCTAGAAGCACTCGCGTCTGCGATCATTACATTACGCAATGGGAATAGACAATTGCTGGCCGTATCGCGACACTATTTTCGGACAAGTACTAGCTTGAATTTGTAACCACAAGTCGCCTATTACATCATAAACACCCTACAAATAAAAATTAGTTGAACGAAATATTACGTACTGATCGTCAAGAATAGGAACAAGTTTCTATCGGATCGCCCACGAGGTGCGCAGAAATAGCCGGGTCTAAGTAAGTAGCCGAATGCTGCTCTCACTCTTTCTTCTACACATTTATAGAGAAATCTCATCACACCTTTTCCTATTATTGACGAGATATATGAAAAGATAGTCACCTACGACTGTATCGCACACCATATCGCAAAACCCAATACCCCAGCAGTATTCGACTCTAGCAGTATTCTAACTAAAGCCCCAACTACCAGTAGGTAGTCATTAAGTAATGTGTATTAAATACATATTACAGTTAAAATCACATTAAACCAGAACATTATAGTCGTTCTATATCTATAGGGCGTCCCAGCGAGAGGTAGCCGATTTAAACTTGCCGCCATTATTCTTGCGGCAGGTTTTGGAAGTTAATGCTTCGTAGTTATTACCTGGAGAGTATGCCATTACAAAATGGAGCACTATACTGTTCATCAACGCATATTTATTGTCAAAGCGTACTACGAAAGTAATGCTTCAATTGTGGTCACTGAAAGAAAATTATATGCAATTATGGGTCGCCGTGAGGCACCTGCCAAGCGGACTATTCAACGCGTCATGGCGAAATTCAGGGAAAGTGGCTCCGTGTGTGATAAACAAACACCTATACGTCACCGTGGGCAACGCTCAGTTAAAAATATTGAAGCGGTCAGTGCAAGCGTGGCTGTAGATAACACCATATCCGTAAGATGTGGTTCCCAACAATTAAATCTCTCAAAGTCAACATTACAAAGAATTTTGACGAAAGACCATCATTTTCATGCGTATAAGATCTAGTTGACACAGCAGCTGAAACCACGGGACCATGCACGACGCCATGAGTTTTGTGAATGGATTAATCGGCTACCTCTCGCTGGACACCCTTTAGTTACTTCCTACTGGAACCATATAGTTTTATTACTTACAAATTTAACAGAATTTACCCAGATCATCGCAAATCACATAGATAATAAAGGTCAAATTGATGTGGTGGTACTAATTTTTCGAAGGCCTTTGACAATGTGAATCATAATATATTAATTTTTCAAAATTAGAATTATATGGATTCAGTAGTAATCTTCTTCACTTAGTAAAATCATATTTATCTAGACGCACACTATTTGTTTCATGTAATGACCTTAAATCCGAGACCTCCTTCGCGTCCTCTGGAGTACCTCAAGGCTCAAATTTAGGACCATTATTCTTTCTCTCATTTACTAACGATTTATTGCTAATGCTTCTGTCACATCATCTTCATTTGCCAATGATTTAAAATTATTTTTAAATAAAGGTTCTTCCAATAAGGACGCTCGATTTTTAAACGTAAATAAAACAAGTTGTGTGAGATATCCACTCGATTCTTTTTATTTGAAAGAATATTTTATGGCATTAAGTATGGAATATAACATCGTTCAAATGTCCGCCATGTCTTTGCTTGGTGGTACGTATTCGACAGGTCCAATTTTCGATTACTTTGTCGCATAAATCTGGCTGAATTTGTTGGATGGCGTTCGATATGTTGACTTTGAGGGCATCAATTTTTTGCGGTCTATTCGAATAGACCTGCGATTTAATATAGCCCCAAAGGAATGAGTCTAAAGGCGTTAAATCGCACGATCTCGGTGGTCAGTTCACGTCGCCGCTGCGCAAGATCGCTTGTGCAGAATGTCCATCGTGGCATACGCTGTGTGGCACGTAGCGCCGTCCTGTTGGAACCACATTTCGTTGGTATCCATATCATCCAGTTTAAGTCAGAAGAAATTGCTTATCATTGACTTGTAGCGCTCACCGTTAACGGTTATGACAATGCCAGTTTCGTTTTGGAAGAAATACGGACCGATGATTCCGCCAGACCAAAATCCGCACCAAACAGTGATTTTCTCGGGATGCATTTGATGCTGGTGTATCTCGTGTGGATTGGTATCATCCCAAATGCGACAATTTTGCTTGTCCACATATCCATTCATCCAAAAGTGGGCCTTGTCTCTAAATATGATTTTTTTTGGCGAAATTTGGGTGAACTTCTAACTGCTCCAGAGCCCAGTCAGAGAACACACGGCGTTGTCTATGGTTGTTTATCTTATGTTCCTGGATAAGTTAAGTTCCTTTGGGTTCCCAGGCCCAAATCCCGACGCAAAATTCTTGTGAACGACGAGAAATTAACTGCCTCGGGTTTTCAGTAGACTTTGCGTCTCGGTGCCTGATAAAAATCACGCAATGCGCGGACCAGTTCTCGAACGGAGCACTGATTTTGAAAATAAAATTTGATAATGTGCACACGTTGTTGAACGCTATAACCTTCCATGGTGATTTGCCATACACTACTGAACAATTCACAATAAATTTGACAGATGTTGCTTTAACAACATGGCCGCTACAACCTAACAAATATCGAGCGTCCCAATTGAAAGACCCTATATTTTTAATAAAAATTAAAAATGTATAAAAGTTATAATAGTTTCCAATACAATAGCTATACTTCAATTAATTGGAAAACAATACATAGACGGTATTATTTATTAATACGAATACTACGAAAGCTAGTTTTTTCTTTCACGATTTCTATAAACTTTTCATCCTTCATTACTGGTTACTGATAGTTCTAATAGAATTTTCTACTCGAAAAAATGTATAAATAATTCATGGATTATAAACTTATAAAGAAGTATGAATCTACTTTCAAGGCCAACTAATATGTGGTTTTATTTGGCTTAAAATATTGCAACACGGGGCACGGTAAAATAATTTAATATTGCGGTCGAAGTGCTTCTCTTTTTGCTACTACCGCCAGTGTTTCGGCCTTAAATAGAGTACGCTTAAAAAATAAAATGTTCAATAAATGGATAGAAAGAGAATTTGATTCGAGCGATATCAGACAAACCCCGCGTTAAAAACGCCATGCGATGACTCACAGGAATGCATTTTTTCTGCCTCTTGTGTAAGAGGTATACCAGAGGTAATCTGGGAGAACAACTGATCATTAAATAAGAACATGATTTTTGTCTTCAATAAAAGTACTTATATAAATGTCCATTATGTCTGGAAGAACTATATTTTTAAACTAAGTTGGTATGCTCGGGTATAAAGTTAGATACTAAAAGCAAAAATATACAAATTTATTTTTACTAACATTTATTATAGCATGCCAGTTGGAACTACAGGATTTGAATTGCGCGCCATTTGTATTGTCACAGATAGGGCGGCAATATTTAACGACTGTCATCTACAAACCATACGACATCAACACGCTCTGATTCAACTGATTATGAGTTCAACAACGAATAGTTTGTGTACAACTGTTTTATGAGAGTGAACGATCATTTACAGTTGCATTAAGAAACATTCACACAAAATTAGGACAAAATGAAGCACCTACGAAGTTAACAGTTCGTAACTTAATCAAGAAATTTGAAGAGACGGATTCTGTTATTGATAAGGTATCATATTGGATAACACCAATACGTTCTCGTCGTGGTCAGTCAGATGAAAATATTACTGCAGTGTACGTAAGTATCCAAACATCAATTCACCGTCGTGCACAACAATTGAATCTATCAAGAACCACCACGCATCGGATTTTTAAGAAATATCTGCATCTGTCAGCACACAAAATTTAGTTGACACAATTAAAAGTTACAGATCATTTACAACGCCGTACATTTGTTAATTGGGTGTTAGAAAAGAAAGAAGATGATGCTGATTTTTGTAACAAAATTTTCTTCCAAAATGATTTTTTAATGATTAATTGCTGAGACAATACATGAGAGTTTCTATTGACAGAAAAACAATTTTCTTCAATTACGAGAGGCACCATTCATATATTGAGCCTTGGCAACACAAGTGTTGTCAAACGCCATCTGACATTTCCAATGGAAAGTTTAACATTTTTGAACATAACCTTCTTCAGACCATTTTATCATTTAAGCGCGATTTGTGTTGTTTACAGTGATTTAAAAAATCTGATATGCAAGATCGCCAGACATACTGTGAGATTGAGGCAACCTTAGGCATTAGTTGGACTTGCTTGTATATACATATAAAATATTGCATGATCATTTAGCTGTAAAAAAAAGGCTTGTTCTCGTTGGATCCCACATAATTTGAAAAAATCTTCAAAGATGCTTGTGTCGATAGGTGCAAACAAATGCTCAAGAAAAACAATAGCGGTGTATCAAAAGACGTATAGAACATTGTAACAGGTACCGAATCATGGATCTATGCGTATGAGCCCAAAAGTGAACAGCAGTCGATTGTATGGGCGTTTTAAGATGAACCAAATGCAACAAAAATTGTTCGCGCTCGAAGCACTTAGAAACAAATGGTCGCCTGTTTTTTTCGGAAAAACTGGTCATGTGGCAACAGTGTCTTTAGAGGAACGTAAAACGATCAATTCTGAATGGTACACATTTACACAAGCATTTGTTTTCCGGAAGTTTTCGGTGAAATAAGGAAAACAAACAAGCGCCGTCGGATCATTCTTCATTATGACAATGCGAGCTTTTACACATCTCGTCTAACAACCGAATGTTTGAACACTCAAAAAATCGAATTAATGGGTCATCCGCCGTACAGTCCTGATTTGACACCCAATGGCTTCTTTTTGTTCCCGAACGTCAAAAATAAATTGCGTGGACAACGATTTTCGTCAGCAGAAGTAGCCGTTGATGCGTTCAAAAACCATGTTTTTGAGATATCCCAAGCGGAATGGAAAAAATGCTTTGATAAATGGTTCGAAACACATGCAAAAGTGTATAGATCATGAAGGAGAATATTTTGCAAAATAATAAAATAATTTTCAATGACAAATTAATGTTTTTTTTTTATTATTAGGCTCAAAATTTAAATAGTGCCTCTCGTATACGTCTCATATTTTACTTGCAACTTAGTCTTTTGCGATGGTTTGTGAATTTTAATATTTGTAGAAATATTAAAATTTTCCGTGAACGTAGAAGTTATCTATGTGATATGTACTCTCTTTACAAGAATAATATTGTTTCCAAGTTGTGTGAAAAGGGGCGTTAAATAAAAAATATGTATATGCTTTAATTCAGCGTACAATGAGCAGAGCAAATACCTCAAAATCAAAGACTAAAATTAAGGGATACGCAATATTAAAACATTACAGATACCTAGACAAGCTCAGCAAAAGGACTTGCCGACCTAAGGGCGAAACCCACCCCTAGGAGGGGACGATCCATTGAAATAATGATTAAAGATTCTAAGTAGGGTCCTACCTATGCAATAGATTAGATTCCGTCCCGATATTTCGTGGGAAAATTAACAGGGGAACGCGCACCTATGCTGACGGTATCCGTGAGGCAATGTTTATATTTTCTACTTGTCCTTCGGTGGGGTGGCTTTATCGGGGCGGACCAGTTTTGCGCGATATTTATTGCAACTTGTGAGAATTTCTTGCGGGAGGGTCAAGAAGGGCGTCAGGTCTCTTTAGCGGAATTTGCAATTTACATTAAACGCATGTAGTCAAATGCATAATTCATGCATACGAAATGCCCATGCTAGTTTAGTAATAATTGTGTTCAAAGGCTTGAATAATTGGACCGGAACCCTCTTAGTAGAGAGTCATATACAAAGTCTAGTTACATTATTAATTTTCTTATTTTAAACGTATCCACGTTTAGACTAAGACTTATGTGTACATAAGTAGTCGCATGAAACCAATGCAATAATTATTTTAATCTATATCCATAATTTATAATCGTCAAAATTACCAGATTCAAATAGCAATCCACAGAAAAATATACTAGATGGTTTATAGTGAAACTATAGTGGTGCGATTTATATGTGTAGTATACATATGTAGTACATGTGGTAGCAGTGTAGTGAAAAAGTATTCTTATATAAAGAAAACGACCATTCGGCATCTAAAGATGTAACATTTGCATAGTTAAAATAGTCGCTGAAATTATTTAATGGATCCGTGTCAGCACGCCGCTTAATGGATGATTACGCTATCATCCTTTTCTCTCACAAGAATACCTTTTTACTTATCCGCACTCAATATACTATACTATATATATGCTATACTAGCGGAAAAGTAATGTAATCGTGTAAAGAAATGGAAAAAAAATTGTCTGTGTGTGTGTCGTTGTCGTCGGCATTTATTCTTGTTAGCACGATAACTCGACTAAATCGTATCGGATCGATCGGGTTTTGATTGATTCTGATCGAGGACGTCTCCCAGATGACACCTATTGATTTTGAGATGGATAGGATACACCCCACCCTGTCCATGGGTCATGAGAAAGCAGGATGGTGGACTATTTGAGAATTTTTTTGTTAGCACGATAACTCAACGAAATCGTGTCGGATCGATCGGATTTTGACTGATTCTGATCGGGGACGTCTCCCAGATGACACCTATTGACGTTGAGATCGATAGGACACACCCCACCCTGTACATGGGTATTTGAGAAAGCACGATGGTGGACTATTTGAGAATTGTTTTTGTTAGCACGATAACTCAACGAAATCTCCTAGAGAATATCTCCTAGACGACACCTATTGATTTTGAGGTGGATAGGACACACCCCACCCTGCCCATGGGTCATGAGAAAGCACGACGGTGGACTATTTGAGAAATTTGTTTTGTTAACACGATAACTAAGTCATGTCGGATCGATCGGGTTTTGACTGATTCGGATCGGGAACGTCTCCCAGACGACACTTATATTGATTTTGAGGTGGATAGAACACACTCTACCATGTTCATGGGTCATGAGAAAGCACAATGGTGGATTATTTGAGAAATTTGTTTGTTAGCACGATCACTCAATTAAATCGTGTCGGATCGATCGTGTTTCGACTGATTCTGATTAGGGCACCCGTTCAGGTCTCAAGTCTTTTATCGGCGAAGCAGACAACTCCGAATGTTGTTTGTACCGAACTTGGCCCCCTTTTTATATTTATGTTTTTGGTGAGATGTAGTATTCTGTAATCCTTGAGCACTTGAGCATCTGAGGACTTTATTTTCTGACAGTTTTTCAATAAAACGCCATCTCTAATAATTTTCCCCATTGTGTAAAAATCGGCTGTGGAATGCTTCTGGAATATGAGGATACTGTTTATGAAATACCCAAGTGGAATTTCCGTTTGGAAGATTTGATCAAAACTTTGGTGTTGGATATCATCAATTCATCAGTATCCGGATAACACTTTGGAATACATTTTGCTACAAAACATAACGCATGAAGTATACACATGATATGTATTAAATTACATCACATTTTTGAGAAAACGGTCAGTAGAAAGCAAAACTTTTGGGCCATCACTGAAAAATAGTAATACTTGACGCGTTGAAAGTTGAACTTGTGAAATGTGGGTAATACCAGATGCTGAAGTGCTTCCCTAGTATATTTTTCCAATATTTCACTGGATAGTAAATATAGTTTATTTCATCGCTATTTGCCAAATAAATAATCTCAAAACATAACCTTGGCTTGTTTTTATATCTAGGCTCAGGTAGACTCTTCCGTTTATCGGCAAGAGTTTTTTATTTGACAAATAGCGATGAAATGAATAGTAAATACGCAGATGATGGTCGAAGTGGATCAAGTGTACGTACTATAACGTTGCCCACAGATTTTTTACAAGAATATGTTGCCTCGTCCACGACTAAACGAGGCAAGTTTAGGCTTTACATGTCCACATTTTTCAATTAATGATTTATAATGTTTTACGGTTTTATTAAGTTTACTTAGAAGTTAATTTCGATACTCCAAACGATTTTCTTCGGTACAAATTGACAGAGAAGAGACTGAGAACATTGTTTCGAAACTAGCACATTATCTGTCGAACGCCATCGACTTTAATATAACATAAAAAAATTAAAAGTGCGAAATTCTCCGTGATGTATAGAAGAAAAGTGGGGCAACATTCGGAGATAAAAGGATGCACTTTATGCGCAGCCAGATTGTACTCTGTGTACATTCATACATACTCGATATTCACTCTACAAAGGTCCCAATGCGACTGAATAAGAACCAGGTTATTAACTGAGCACCTCGTGAGCAGTCCCATATCGCAGTTTTGAGACTTGTTCCTATTCTTGACAAGCTGTACGTAGGAAATATCTTTAATCGCAATAAAAAACGTAAAAAAAATTTAAATATACAAATCACTTTCCTCACAAGGACGTCTTGCTTGAAATAATTGCGTAGACATTATACTTGCTCCTCCGAATTACATTTAGAAATAGCCATTAGTGATACTGATAGATAAAGTATTCTGCATATTTCCTGTGTTGTACAAAACAAACACTTGTAGCATGTTTTATTTCGGGTTTTCTCCGGGATAATGTACACATTTGATCGATATATACTTTAGACCTTTCCAAAATGCGTCTTTAGTGAACAAAATTTGAGAAAAACGGAAAAATAAAAATTTCCTGACGTACACAAAATACTTCTAAGTCAATACGTATGTACAATAAGTATATACTCAGTAGCCACAAAAAGTATTGGCGATAAAGCGTGGTCGTTATGTAAGGTAGGCTTGTGAAATTTGGGACGTAGATAATAGGTCGGAATCTAATATACACTAGGCTCAAAAATTACGTAAAAAGTGTGTAAAAAATATCGTAAATTTTTAGGTGATATTCAAAGGGCTGTGATATTCAAAACTTGGAGAAAATAGTAGCAGAGCAAAAAAACAAGCTCCATGTTTCTAGTTTTCATATCTTAAAATTTTTTTACCATCAGCAGTAACCGTAATAATTGTGAGTAATCGTAAGAAAACTGTTTTCTGGAAAAAAAATTAATAAAAACTTTTGCTTGCCTTTCAAAAAATCCACGGACTTCCGGAATAAATTTCTTTTAGTAATTTCATCACATAGATTTTTTAAATAATTTTATCCTCTTTAATTTCAGCGGTCTAAAAACCTTGTACGATGATTTTTCGAGTTATCGTTGCTCAAAGCAAAAAAGTCAATAGTCAAAGTCAGAGTTGACCTTGGTAATTAATTACTCGGGAAATAATATCGGACAGAATATTTTTCTTACAATAATTAACATATTTTGATACAGAAAATATGGATTATTGTAAAAAAAACATTTTCAACCTCAAAAAATTAATAATTTTCTAATATAGGTACTGCTTACGAAATATATCTGTTTCATTCAGAAGTGTTTAGAAATTTTTCTGAAAACAGACATGAAAATGTGAATTTGATTCTATTCTCTTGGTACATGCTGTATTCAATCAATGCAATTAAATCTATTACAAAAATATCTTATGTTCTTGAAAAACTCTATATACAGACTGTCCAGAAATAAGGCTTATGTAATATATTCCGAGAGGCGATTCTACAGTAAGAAATAAGAGGAAAAGTTCGCATCAATATAAGCCCAGAAATGCTCCCGAAGGAACCTAGGATCTTTTAAAATCGGACTGGCAAGACTATTCCCGAAAAAATAAGCATTTTATGAAAATTATATTCCATGTAGGGTATATAACATTACAGAAAGGCGTTTCATTTTAGAAAATGGTTTTTTATTGTAATTACAGCGCCTAGAAAATCTTATTCTTTATGTCAAAAGTTAGTTATAAGTTGAGACAAAAAAACAGAGAGTTTTGAAAAATCCGGCAATTTATCTACACCCGTAAACATGGAATCACATTTTGGTTTCCACCAAACGATTTGCTATTTACGAAAACTATATATAATGAACCAAATTAACTGTGCACTCTCAATACTATGGGAAATAATCGGTAAAAACTTACACTATAAGTCCCATTCAAAAAAACCGTAGGTCTTTTCGGAACGTCCTTCGAAAAAACCGGGCCTATGTTGATAGGATTTTTTATTCTATTCTCTAAAATAACCCCTAGAAATATATGCCTTATTTCTGGACATCCTGTATAATGGAGCGCTATCTGGTGCCAGTTCAAAATATTTAATCTTATAGCACGCATATAGCAACTTGAATAAAAATGGTGTTCGTAAATTAGGGAAAAAATACAAGCCAATTTCAATATTGATTGTATTAATTACTTTATCAAAATGTCTATGAAAACATATCTTTGTAACTACAGATGTTGCGTTCTACATGATAATTACTGTTTATGATATTATTATATGTGATAAACTGATACATTATTTGTACACAACTACTGAGTCATATGATGGCTGGTTCTTATCGATTATCATTTATTTTTAAGTGGTATAAATATGTTGTGAGATAAGTTTCGTTATTTCTTTTACAATGTTTAATTTCGGTCATGCTATAATGAGAAATCAATTTTCAAAAATTAAACCTATACATATTAAAAAAAAAAAAATGGAGACAACACCTGAATTGGTCGATAATAAATTCGTCTACAATAAAGATATACAGGGTTTCAGGATAGTTCATGGCATAACTTTATATATACATGTCTCAGATACGAAGCAATAGAAAAAAGTAAATAAAGCACCCCCTAAACAAAAAAAAAAGTAATTAACATCCTTCTACCACTCCTCTACGCTAATGGTAACATTTATACTAATATACTCAAGTTCACATACAGTAATGGTAGGTCATTGCACGTTCATAATGGCAAATTTAGTTGTGCTAATTTCGCCGCCAGCTCACGTGGTGAACACGCGTGGTGGTGGTATCGTGTGATGTCGTGTCCATCCTAAAATCCCGAAAATAAAGCGAGTTTAGGAAGTTTATTTTGTCTGATAACCTATAACTGTACGCTTTTTCGTAACGATTCAAATTTAGCAATATTAAAAATGGCAAACTTTACTCGCCTGGAATACCCTGATATGCTGTTAGTTTACCGGTTGCGTAATTGTAATAAACATAGTGTAGCGGCACGACAAGAATAAGCACTAAGATTTCCAAAGCTAGTTTACTGATTATGATCTACTGTTACTGTTAGATTACTGTTTATAACCTTAGGTTGATTTAATCCGTGGTTGGATCATGACATTCGTTTATCCCGTCGGAATGGTAAATAACACAGTCTTAAGATCGATTAAATTAAGCTCATTATAAGAGTTCAGCAAGGTCAAAAATACAAGCTCTTAACCAAATTCAAAGATGACAGCAATTTGAAAGCTGACAGCTGACAGGATTGCCTTACAATTTTGGAATTAGGCTTATAACTGAGCGGGAACGGTCATAATAAACAGAACTTGCAAGAACTCGCCTGGAGCTTTGTCAGTAACATATAAGTCGGAAATCGAGAAAGAAACTACCAAACCGCCAAGCGGTTATTAAAGTAGTTCCCGAATAGCAAGGCTATTACATAATCGCTCTAGGAAACAACTACTCCTCGGGCTAAAGCCCAGCCAAGCGTTAAATTATACCTAAAAGCGATCCTCGACCCCTTTCTCGTGTTTCTGCACGATCAGATAAGGTTTCAAAAAATAAAACCCGCCACAGGTAGGATTCGATATTTGTCCCGGATTGGAACCGAACGACATACAGCTGTTTCAAACTTATTAGTTCTCATCAGTGCCGTACACGGTACGCCGATCCAACACACATTTTTTTCTGTTTGTCCTGATCGATAAAGATGTATACCCCACAAATTTCATTCGGCATTTGTCCTGGATCGGCGTACGGTGTACGGCACTGATGAGAACTAATAAGTTCGAAACAGCTGTATATCGTTCTGTTCCAATCCAGGACAAATGTCGAATCCTACCTGTGGCGGGTTTTATTTTTTGGAGCTTTGTGACAACAAAACGAAATTGCAACAGGCTTTTAATTAAGAAGACCATCTCGTGGTCATCGTGTGTCAAGGCTATAATTATGAAGATTATAGATGAAGTTCTCGGTTGAGATTGCATAAATATGCTCCATGTGGCAAAAACCGAATTATTACAAAGCTAATTCCTAATTTTAATGCAAATGATAACCCAGATTCTTTAAGTGTATGTATGATAAAATTAATCAACCAACGAACAATTAAAACAGTTTTGACAAACATCGCCGGCTTTAATACGAATTATAACAAGTAGAATTACATTATTCTCGGTGATGTGGAGTATGAAAGATAACGAATATAAATTATATAGGGTATGCTAAAGTTTTGCAAAAGTCGCGAGAATTTTTTCTCAAAAATGAAAAGAATAGTATGTTCCATATATGTATCACTTACATTACTTTTTTTATTTAATCTATACCAAAATAGAGAGTATTTTTAGTTATTGATTAGTTATTAATTATATCGTTATAATTGTGGTTAGTTATTCAATTGAATTCGATTAAAAATGGCCTCTTCCAAATTGTTGGTAAATACAATCTCTTAAAGTGCTTCATTCCAAATCACTCTAATAATATTTACTTCTATTTCTAAGTATTTTTAACGATTTATATGCTGTTGAAAATCTACAGGTAAAACCCATTTAAATGGTGTGGAAATGTTGTAAAATTTCACTATTTCTGGTATAATACAACAATATGATTGTAAAATATATTTCAGGTACAAAACCAAAATAAATAAATCACAATGTGTAAACACACTTTACACCTCATGGAGTAGATTATAATCATAAGATTATAATCTCTTAAAACGCTAATATCGTAGAATTAGAATGTAGTAAAAGAATTATAAAATTATTTTACTGCATTCGCATGGGAGAAGGTAAGCTATACATTGCTCTACAATGTAGTAAAAGAATTATAAAATTCTTTTACTGCATTGGCATGGGAGAAGGTAAGCTATACATTGCTCTTTGTCGCACGGTTTATTGCCGACTTGCTCTTCATAAAATAATTCTACTATATATAAATATTTCCTAAACTTGTACGACAATATACCGGATATTTCATTACTGCAATATATTAAAGAGAAATTGTGTATACCATAAAATGCATTTCATTTCAAATATGTAAAAGCTCTTTCAATAAGGATGCTCGATCTTTAAACGTAACTAGAACAAGTTGTGTGTGAAATATCCACTCATTTTTTTTATTTGAAAAAATATTTTATGTCATTAAGTATGGAATACAACGTCGTTCAAATGTGCGTCGCGGCTTTGCTTGGTGGCACATATTCGGGAGGTCCAATTTTCTATGACTTTATCAGATAAATCTGGCTGAATTTGCTGGATAGCGTTCGTTATATTGACTTTGAGGGCATCAATAATTTGCGGTTTATTTGCACATACCTGCGATTTAAGATAGCCCCAAAGGAAGAAATCTAAATAGGTTAAATCGCACGATCTCGGTGGTCAGTTGACGTCAACGCTGCGCGAGATAACCATGCTCTCAAATCGCTCGTGCAGAATGTCCATCGTGACATGCGCTGTGTGGCACGTAGCGCCATCCTGTTGCAACCACATGTCGGTATCCATATGATTCAGTTTAGGTCACAAGAAATTGCTTATCGATCTGTAGCGCTCGCCGTTGACGGTTATGGCAATGCCAGTTTCGTTTTCGAAGAAGTACGGACCGATTTGGTGCCAGTGTGTCTCATGTGGATTGGTATTGTCCCAAATCCGACAATTTTGTTTATTCACATATCCATTCATTTAAAAATTAATTTACGTTAAGTTCCCTGGGTCAGTTGGATTTTATACGGATGCAAACCCAAACCCCAACGTAAAATTCGCCAAGTTGAAGTCGCAGAAAGGCCAAGTTCTTGTGAACGATTAGAAATTGACTGCCTCGGGTTTTCCTGTACACTCTCACGCACAGCAGCGATGTTTTCAGCAGACCTTGATGACGTACGGGTGTTGGCTGATTATTTATCAAATCGGTTGACTCAAATTTGGCCAGCAAACGTCAAATTGTCGACTCGGCAGGACGGTTGTGGCGAGGATAAAAATCACGTAATGCGCGCAACGTTTCTCGATCGGAGCACTGATTTTGAAAATAAAATTTGATGATTTGTACACGTTATTGAACACTATAACCTTCCATCATAATTTGCCATACACTACTGAACAACTAACAACAAATTTGACAGACGTTGCTTTAATAACATGGCCGCTATAACCTAACAAATTTCAAGCGTCCCTATTGAAAGACCCTGTATAATGTATAATTTGTAAAATTGGCATTGCTAGTTTGTCATTTTGAAACTACTGTTTTTACTGTCTACTAGTTGATTTACGTTCTTTGAGACCTCCTTCTAATCTATTTGCTAGAAATGAATTTTGTTTGATTCTGGAGATATCCGCTATCGTTCGAGAATATTAGGTTAAGTATATATTTTGCGTCGATGACTGCTAATTACTAATTAAGATCAGTAGGGTGTTTAGGAGAAACACGTAAATACGTTCAAATCAAAAGGCGAATCAAGAATAAAATATAGGTTGTGCTTTAGAAAAAAGTTTACAGATAATCTTATAATTAAAAAAAAATAATTTAAAAACATTACTTTTCTAATTAGTACGCTACACTTTTTTAATTAGTCACTTGGTTTTGTTACGGAATTTACCCGTTTCTATATTATAATACATAAAGAAATAACTATACCTACTACGCCACTGACTATAAGTCACTGTGGATAATGCCCCACACATCGCCCGGTATCGCGTCCGTTGTGGGGAGGTACGACGCCGGCGGCAGCTGCACTAGGAAAAACATTATGAACACCCCCGTGCTGCACAGCATATTGCAAACAAGGGGGTAGATTTTACATCGCTCATTGTTGGTATTGCTGTAATTGATTTTATGATCTTGCGTCCATTGTCTCGTACACGGCATGTGGAGTAATTAAAGGGTGAAGATTTTAATCGAAATGTATTGTGAAACTGTTTAGTTTAAATAATAATACAAAAACAAAAAAAAGAAACCGTATTCAAATACGCAAAAGTAGAAAGGAATCTAATGTGCAATATTTTCCGCTTGTGTTTCGCTAGATTGTCTAAAGCCACTGGTTCCGGAGTATAGAGGTTGGTAATCAACATCTACACATAATTTAATAGGTAATGTTGGACTTACACACAGAAAAAGGTCTAAAAATATTCGTATCAATAAAAACCACCTTTTCATATAACACATCAATTTCCATTATAATAAAGGATTGTTAAGAGGGATATTCTGAATATGCGGCAACTACTATTTTCGAGAATAGTTTCTGTCATTAAAATATTTTATACAAAGTGTTTCCGAAATTACCGTTAATAACTATATGTGTTCTGAATACAGCCATCATCCACCTTATTTATGTTGTAATCTAAAATTTGGTCATAACAACGGATTTTTATAAACACGATTATTCTTCGTTTAATTTCAAGAAAATTAATCTTAATAAAGTGTATAATAATTTATGCAGCATTTATTGGTCTTTCCTGTCTGCTTTTAATAACGTAAATGATCTTGTTTTTAGTTTTGTGATCTATTAAATTCCGTCTTTAGTGAAAATAATCCAAAAACTACTCCTAGGAATAACTTATATCCACCCTGATTTAATCAATCCATTATCAAGGATATTAAACAGAAATCCCGTTTATGAAATTCATTTAAAACAAAACTGGAGATATTTCATATATATAAATCAGTAAGTCCTAAAGTTACGTTCTAAAATAAAGAGATGTTTATACAGGGTGGGGCATAGGAACCTGATGATTTTTAATTGTTGTTTTACGGAGACTGCGTGAACTGATCCTGTCCAGCGTGAGAGAGGAGAGAGTTCATCTAAGCAATTTCAATCGACGGGGAGTTGTGGACTGGGCAGTGTTCTAGGTTCATGACAGAATAGGTTTTTCTTAATGGCGAATCAGTTATCGACACTTAGCGACAATTTCGTGTACATTTAGAAATTCAGTGTCCTAGCCATAACACCATAAAGCTGCGGGTGCATAATTTTCGACAAAATGGTTCTGCTTTAAAGAAAAATCCGCCGGATCTTTCCGTTGGCTCAGCAAGGAGTCACGGCAGGCCTCACAAATTTCAAGTCGAAGCCTCTGTAGAATTTTGTTTGAGGATTTTTACTTTCAACCCTATCAGATTAGAGGTTGCACCGATTTCTCTCGCAGTAATACAGAGAGTAATAGGATCCGAGGTTGCTTAGAATAACGTGTATGCAGTAGCGGAGCTCATCTCACGGACGTTCTATTGAAAAAATAAAATGTCATGAAATTACCTTGTGGTGATAGAAAATGCTGAATAAAAACTTTTATATCTTCAACGTTATTTAATTTCAAAAATCGTCAGGTTTCTATGCCCCACTCTATACTTCTCATAAAAAGTATATTGAGGATACAGAAGCACAAATTAAAATGAACTCTGCGTTTTTGGTATTTTATCAATAATATGCGTAATACATCCACTATTCCACGTTTGATGACTTTTGATAATACGTTTCTTAATGATCAGCAAAGCATAGTCAATGTGTTTGTAATTATTTTCAGTCTGACTTTATTTTGTCTCCTTGTAATTCCTCAAACAACGCAAACATATGTAATTTTCCTTAAGTTAACACCCCAATTATTCGAGAGGAAGATGTTTCTGTGTAGCATTAAAGAATCGAAAAATAAATTAACTACAAGCTCAGATGGTAACTCGGTTTTTTTTGTTGTTAAAAGATTGTGCCCTAATTTTCGCTTATCTTGCCATTATTTTAATTTGGCGCTTCGGTCTATCACCTTTCTTGAGATTTGGTATAGATACAAAATTTGCCTTATACAGTCCTGAATATAATTGTCAGATTATATAATTTTTTGTTACATACTGTTAAAACACCCTATATTGTTCTAATTGTAAGATCCGGTGTTCTTTTAGAGAAGCTAAAACTGCGTCCTTAATTGAAGTGCTAATTAAAGAGGTAGCTCTGCGGTTTTAGACCATTAAAATCAGTATTAGCATATCACATTTATTTAGGTATAAATCTTCATATTGAAAAATATTTTTACTTTTCCGCACTCAACTATACTAGCGTAAAAGTAATGTAATCGTGTAAAGGAAAATGAAAAAAAAATTTCCATTATCCATTTTCGTTTATTTTTCGTTTTTCGACCTAGAAACAAAAAAAAATGGTTTTTAAAAAATTTTGTCTGTGTGTCGTCGTCGGCATTAAAATTTCTTGTTAGCACGATAACTCAACTAAATCGTCTCGAATCGATCAGGTTTTGACTGATTCTGATCGGGGACGTCTCCCAGACGACACCTATTGATTTTAAGGTGGATAGGACACACCCCACCCTGTCCGTAGGTCATGAGAAAGCACGATGGTGGACTATTTGAGATTTTTTTTTGTTAATACGATAACTCAACTAAATCGTGTCGGATCGATCGGGTTTTGACTTATTCTGATCGGGGACGTCCCCCAGACGACACCTATTGATTTTGAGGTGGATAGAACACATTCTACCACGTTCATGGGTCATGAGAAAGCACAATGGTGGACTATTTGAGAATTTTTTTGTTAGCACGATCACTCAATTAAATCGTGTCGGATCGATTGGGTTTCGACTGATTCTGATTAGGGACGTCTAGCAGACGACTCTATTGATTTTGAGGTGGATAGGACACACCCCACCCTGTCCATGGGTCATGAGAAAGCACGATGGTGGACTATTTGAGAAAAATTGGAAAAAGTAAAACTGTCGCATAAAACACATATTCTGCATTTATGTGTTGGTTTATTTTTTCTCGGACACTCAATTACAAGATAGAGATGTTCTACGTGCGGAAAAGTCCGCTTTAAGGTTTTAAAACTGTTTATTTCATCTTTGAAAATTATTTCTTACTTCCTGCTATTTCTACTGTTAAACCAATATACAAGGAACTTTCTTTGGTAAATACCGGTTCTTCTAAATGTACATATACAGGGTGTACCAGAATGTATTTTGCAGCCAACATTTCCGTTACTTCAAGAGATAAAAAGATTAACGAAAAACTATTTTAAATTGTATCAAAAAACCTTCCGGATTACAAACTTAAAACCTTCTTGCCTTTTTCAACCCTTCCGGAACCACCTCCATACCCATCTTCATTTTTTCAAATTGCACCTATACTTTTTTGGCCTGAAAATGAATCCCCACTTAATGCAAGTAGGGTAGCAATTAAAAAAAAATTAGGGGTGGTTTTTTAAGGGCTGAAAAAAGCAAGAAGGTTTTAAGATCGCAATCGGCAACGCTTTTTTGTACAATTTAAAACACGAAGACATTCTGGAACCCCGTATGCATTTTATACTTTCGGTTGTATAAAAATATGTACGGGGGACTCCTACATACCTATCGGTGGACACCCAACCTCGATAGTCCAAACGGTATTATGGACCACCTTTTATATACCTTTCCAATCTTCTCGTCACTATTTGGCACAAAGTATTTGTTAATAACAAACGTCTAACCAGAATGTGTCATTCATGTTTGAATTTTTATTTTCTAACGGTCCATAACTGTTTCGCAAAATGGGCTTGTTTTATGTTAATGTTTCGTTAGTAACACGCAATTTAAAATTACGAACCTCGCACTCTTGACGAATTATTTAATATTAACCTCTTCCCACGCGGTGGACCAATAGAAAACAATTTAGTATATCACAGAATTAGTAATTTGAATATTTTCTTGTAAGTATGTACTCGTGTATGTTACTTAAAGAAAAATGTATAACCCGAATTAAAAATTACGAAAAAAATACTGTGCATGTAATAAAATAGAGAAATATGTAAATTACTAATAGTCAATCGTCGTCAGCGTGCGGTGTTGCCAGATTGTTGTCTGTGGCTTACAATTTAAGTAAACCGTAAAAGACTGATGAATAGTCTGTAAAATAAGGAATATCGCGATAAGGGTTTTACATTTCCAAAAAAATAGTTTATGATATATGTTCTACTTATACACAGCTGTGAGATTAATATAGAAAAACGTATACAACCGAAAATCAAACTATAGATGCGACAATACAATTTTGTCGATATTAAAATTCGTAATCAATTTTACTATTCAAAAGCGATTTCAAAATTTCGCTTTTGAATGTCACTGCGGAATCTTTCCAAATATATTATACAGGGTGTTTATAAACCTGGAGGTTTATTTACAAAGGAACGTACATTCTGATAAAAGATGTTGATTTCCGAAACTTATTTCGATAAAGTTGTTTAAGCATGTAAAAAAAATACATTTATAAATGAAGAAAACTGTTGACAGTCGCCGACCCATTTTACGAACCGAGTAAAGCAGAACATTGCGACTTTTTAATCAATGTAACAAGAATAGTTTAATATTATTTCTTAATTCTTCCTTTTTGATTTTTTGACTTTTTGTTTCTGCCTACCTCGAAAAAATTAAATAGAATGCATGTTCACACACCCCACTGCCCTTTACTGGCTGCGAAAAAGTATGGCAACGTGTTGATTCCATGGAATCAAAACGTTGACAAAAACAAAAAATATGGCAACATCTTAGTGAAAGAAGGAACTTCTAAAGGAAGCCCTCGTGTCTTCTGACCACTGACCCGACCACTGATCGCATATTTCTAATAGCGTCGCTGTCACTAAATTATTTTTTTTATAATGGTTAATGATGTACGATTAAACTTTATTTATAACATTTTTTTCATTATTTCGGTTTCATTTACAATCCAATAAAGTAGCTGCTTTCTACCAGCGGATACCCCGTATAAACGAATGCACTATTTCTTCCCAAATATGTCTCAGGATTTAATAAATTACCTGGTGAAAAAAATTGTTTAATCAATAATGCTTTTGACAATATTTTACATGTTTTCTTGTACGTCTTTGTATTATTGTCTAGTCCGTAATTCAGTTCTCAGCATTTATTTTATTATATTAGCGCTCTACTTTATAATTAAACGCTACTAAGATATAGTTTTTCACAGAAGCTAATATAATTTTAGATAAAGTACTATACTATACAGATTCGTACCGAAATAAATATATCACATACTCACACTATATAATCATGTTGCTCGTATACCAACTAATGCAAACCTTTATCATTGAACAAATTTAATTAAAAAAGCGCTCCCTGTCCAAGTAGATCATCTTTATATAAACGGGGTTTCTTTGTAGCAACAAGGAGGGATGCACGGTTCGGTGGTTATATAGCACGACATCGGCCATTTTTAATTCACCCCTTATTTTTCTAACTCTTTGTTCGTACCGGATGTAATGGACACTTGTAACGTCCGTCATTAATCAACATTTCGCTTCTGCAACTTTTAATTGTGTGCGAAGAGAAAACTCGATTTAAGTTAAAAAAACCTCTCATATTCTTACATGATTTTTTCTGAACTAAAAGGAACTGCTATAAGATATTCTATTTTTAGAGGTTCTATTTTTTGAGAAAATAACATGTAATTAACGACCTACTTTGATTTCTATTGATCTATCATATGTACCATCAAAAAATAATGTAATGAGACACAAGCGATATATTTTCCTGAAATATACGCAATACTGAATGATTTATTAACTTAATTGCGCGTTTGGTCAATAGAGGGCGAGACTATTTGAAATCAAGAGTATAATTAACTCCTAAAATTGCTTCGGTATTGTCTCATGTTCTTTCTTGATGGTACAAGGTGCACCACACACTACATCATTGACAAATTTCTATTACTAAGAGGCAAAAAAGTAGGAATCTATAGGATTAGATTTTTAACCAAATTTAATGGTACAAATTCCATCATCTATATTCCACACTTATTTATTTGTAAAAACCATTAATTTTTAAATAGCTAAACTAAGTATTGATATATCTTATTAAAACTTTCAAAATGGCATTTAAATACATTATCTTCTTTATTAAATCTAATCTAACTATTAAATTAAGAGCACTGGTTGATAGTACTGGCTAGCAGACTTTCGACACAGGACATACAAAGAGAGTGTGGCAACATCGAAAGTGGTCTTACAATCGCTAGTATAAATTAACATCGTTTGATGTTTTTTTTTTTTTTGTAATAATACGTGTTTTACAGCACTATGTTAAATCCGCTATTTGAGGTCCAATAACTATTTTAGCCTCATTATAACATGTTGCTAAACGATTAGCTGAAATGTGGTTGGAATTAAAGACATTTAAAAATATAATATATCTTGTTCAAGCTTTCTAAATAACATTCAAAAACATCACATTTTATTTTTATTAAAGGTTTATTATAGGGGGCTCTGCTTAGTGGTAGCGACTCACAGTCAATTTCTAAACAGGATGTGCAAAAATAAATCTGGCAACACTAGAAGTAGTCTTACAATTGTTAGCATATATTAGTTTTAATTTTATGAGCCTTATATTTAACATATGTAACGCCTGGATGTATTGAATTGCACACAGAAGATATGTGAAGCTTAAATCAGATGACATAATGACATCTGCAATCTATAATAATCATTTGTAATCTTTAATTTATACGTATAACGCCATAACATTATAAAGTCGACTTTTGATTAATTTAGTGCAATAATTTACAATATGGTGATACATATTTTAGTCAATTTATTTTTCGCATTATTATTATTCGGGTTATTATTATGTCCTATGTTTAATAAACATAGGACATTAAAGATAAATCCGGCAACAATGGAAGTAGTCCTACAGTTACAAATATAGATTAACGTTACTTTATGGTGTTACGAGTATAATGAAATGAAATTCAAAATGAACTTATTTAATTAATTGATTATATTGAAGTTATATTAAGATTAAATTGGATGATATTCTAAGTATGTAATCCAAATTAAATTGAAATGGATAATGCTTTACAATTGTAAGTCGAAAGCCTTCTCGCTAATTTCTTATGTCCAATAGATTGGTGGTCAGTGGTATTGACCAGCGCCAGAGGATCTAGGCGGCAATTTTTGACCCAGAAAACAGCTGACTGTCGCTAGCTGTAGTCCGGCCTGGAGTCGTAGGTAGGACAATAGTCTGCGCAAAAACTTAGCAATTGTATAAATAGGGGAACGTCTTACACCGCATTCGGAATCCCTGTCCATTGTTGGCCTCCCCGTTTTAATGACGGAACTCCTTGCCTGCGAGGCCTCTCTCTTCCTGCTTTGTAAATCGCGATCGTCTGGAGTAAACAAAAGGGAAAAGGACTGCTTGTTTCACATTCGCAGCTGTCTTCGAAGGCACGCGCCCTTTTACCTTCCTTGTGCGCCAAGAAATTCATTGATGTTTCACTTTTTCGACATCTTGCAATCACTCGGGGTGTTACCCCCGGTCGATCGTCTTCCCCCTCACACCGTGGAGGTATCCAGGAGCGCGCGCGGCGCGATTTTCATTCGCAAAGAAATCCAGATAAATTTCACTTCACTTGGCGCCTCAAAACCACTTACTTTTTTCACTAGTTCTATAAACATTCATTATTTTATTAACAATTTGAATTAGAATTCTTTGAAGTTTATTACCTTACTGTTTAAGTGTCTCTTATGAGTTACACTACGTACTTTGGATTATTTGTCTGTATTCCCTAAAATAGATATACATACTGTACATAATACAGAAAATTTTCTTAGAAAAAAATTACGTCAAATTAGGTATACATATAAAATGTAATACCTACCGAAAAATTATTCGTAATTTTAAAAACTTTAGGAAAACGTAATTACTATTCGATTTTATTTTTTTTTTAAATATCGATTATAAAATATCGAAATCTTGCATCTTTCTACACCCTACCGGAATTTTATCCATTAAGGATGCATTTATTGTAAAATGCTCATTACTATTTTATAAAATTTATGTTTGAACTGAAAAACTTCATGCATAAGTGGATATCAGCTAATAAAAGACTATATGTAACGATAGATATGTAACACATACCTAAAGGTGATATAAATATGTAGGTACACATAACATTTCGGTTAACATTAAATATGTCTTTACAGATAAAGTAAATATTATCGCTTTCCAAATAAAATTAAAATTATAGTCCTTGGGATAACCAGATAAAACAATTAGAGAAGCAGATAAGCTTCGCGTTGAAGTGAAGTCGTAATAATAAAAAAAAATTAAGTTAAACAAATGCGACGAGATTTGATAAAGTTTATCATTTCCGGGATATATTACGAACGTAAATCGGTAGAATTTTACTTAGGTACAATGTTCGAAACGAGATTCTTTTTTACTTCGTTCCAATTGGTCGTACCTACATATTTACGAAGATATTTGAATAGGAAATAATTATCACCTAGTTAACTTAGCTAAACCAATAAGCGGTGCCTTGATTTGCAGATTAGCGTACCGTTTTCCTATTAAAACAAATATCAATATTGACTAACATATAAATAATCAGACATCTAAATTAATTTTTATTACACACGTTGGCAACATAAGAAGCCGCTGGCTGCAGAGCCTGTATTGTATAACTAACGAATATTATGTAATTTCATCCCGCGCGAATCAACTCGGCCAATATTGTAGAAGGATTCTTCTCATTGGCGAATTTGAATGGGTAGACAGTAATTTTTTAAACCTGAAATGATGTCATTTTGTTAACCGATGCTGTTGTAATTAATGCAAACTGGTAAGTGTCGAGCATAAATAATTGCTATTATTATAAATTTGGGGAACTAACTTGTATGAAAATACGTTTCTGAGGTTTTCATATCACTTAATAATGATTACTGCTGAAAACCAAAGTCCGAAGAATAAGAACAAGATTTCGCGCAGCATCCTGGACAGTTCGGTTATCCGTTAACGATGGTTTAAAAAATGCAAATCGATAAATCTTGAAGGAGAGTATCACTTAAAGCAGACCCGTGATTAAAACACACAAAAAACACATTTGAATAAGACGTTTTGAGTTGTTTAACGCAAAAAATGGCTTAGCCAACAAGATTATTCTAACCACAAACGGGAAATTTTGTTTGTTTATCTAGCGTATCCATGCCGACTCGATCGGAGCGGTTAATTAACAAAAACAAACGTCTCCGTCGCCATCTTGTAAATAGGGCCTTAAAAATAAAACTTCGACCCCATGCAACGTGCGAGTTACAGCCCGAGACACCAAAATCCACATTCCAAAGTCAGGCAAGGCCTGTCGGAACTTTTCCGGGAAGGTCAACAAATACCCTGGCATGCTCTCAGAGAATAAGGTGGTATTTTTGGAGACTTACATGTGATTCTCGCTGCTGTTTAAGTAGTAGTTGGCCATATCCTCGCAGGAGCCCCGGGGGGCCGCGCCACACACAATTTACACGCCGTGTTTACGAAAAATTGTATTTTTCTCACCTCTCCAACCGCGCTTACGCTTACGGCGAACTGACAACCGCGGCTGCGATTCGGTTACTTCACGGCTGCGAAGGCGCACACTGACAGCTGGCGCAGGCGCTCAACGAGACAGACAGGGGTGGGCCGACAAAAATAAAGGCCGCAGAAGAGGGGCGACAATATGACAGGTCTGTTAATATAGGTCAATTTGACCAAGGATAGGGGCAAAAATAAATACCGAAAGCAATGTTGCCACGTGTATATATAAGTATCTGATTCCAAAAATCTGTCGTTTCTTGATACTGTTGTGTAGTTGGAAGTAGTAATTAAACAAATTTTATAACAGAATTAAATTCGATATCAAGAAAGTTTTGTTAAAAAGAATACTCAATTATAATAGTATATTATATAATAGTATAGTATTATATAATATACTATTATAGTATAGTATAATAGTATATACACCTCTCTTGGATCAAATTATTTAAATATTATAATTATTAGAAAATAATATATTCAAAATAACAATTAGGTGTGTGTTGTTAGAGACTACCAACATAGTTGTTGCGTATAATAGTAACAAAAATATGCTTTTCATGCCGTCTAATTATAAAATATACATTTCGTGTATGATATAATGTAAGATAGGTACTAAAAAACAAGTAATAAATAAATAATAAAGTCATACTCCTATGTAATTGCTGCCAATTACTTCCAGAAAACGTTATTTCGACTATTGTTCCATGTATACTGAAAGACCATGTTAATAATACAAAAAAAAAGTATACATATGTCTTAACCAGTGCCTCATGTTAACAGTTGTTGTTTGAGAAGGTCATATTGATGTCATCTAAAGTTTTCTTAAGCAACGTCAAGTTGACGTCAGATTGACATTATCGAACTATTAAAAATATTTCAAATTAACTAATTTTGTGTCTTAGTTTGATATGACATTATTTACAGGTATATACCGTATTCATCAGGACGTAAAAGAATATTACAAGGTGAAGGAAAATAACAAAAGCTGTTTTATTTATTTATTTTGAGAACGTAATATTTAATTATTATACTTTGTCAAACTTTGAGTTGTTAATATATTCTTCTGTATTGCATATTCAATTCAACAGTTGTGTTCTTTGTAAATTCACAATAAATTAATAAAACAAGTTTTCCTCTGATCTAGTTATCTGTTAACGACAAATCTAATAAATTTGTTGATTCAAATAACACTTAATAAATAAAATAACGAAGGCAACAAATTGTGATATTTTAAACTGAAATATAGTTTATTCATAACTTAACATGACTTCTAATATATATTATGTACGTTTGGGTACCATTGGTGGCAGTGCGTCCCTGTAAAGGGGATGAGCCAGGTGGTTGCGCCATTACGTCAGAAATTAGAAACAACTCATAGGGTGTATTTCGTGGATCTACTGAATAGTTGGCGGGAAATAATAATGTCGGGATCTAAGGTCAAATACGGCTATTGTTCTCTATCTAATAAGATCTATTTTGACCTGAAATAGCTGCTCTAGAATCGTTATCACGTCAAAAACTAAAATTTGCATACTTTTTCTTATCATCGTTAGAATATGTGACGTAAATTTGTAAAGCAAAATATACGCTGTGGACCATACCATACAAATACATATATAGGGTGTTTCAGTTAAAATGACTTTTTTCAATGATTTTCTTATTATAGATGCAATAAGAAAATGCGTCAAATAAAAAGTTACAATGATTCACACGGTTTATATACAAATGTTTTCTTATCGGCATTCGTACACGGTGTTTAATTTCACTTAAATGTTGCATACGTTTATTCTAAATACAACCTGGTAAATGAGTTATTCCTCTTGACGCCTTCTTCATATTTTCAAACAATTTCATGAGTGCATAAAATATGCTTTACTTTTTAGATCCATACTAGAGAAGTCATATTTGAATACCTATATACCTACAAATATATATGCATATTCTATGAAATGTTATTATTTTAATTCTTGTATTAATTCATATCAAATTTATATCGACCAAATGCATAAAAAAAAATTATTTTTTAACTTTGAATACACAGAAATAGACCTCCTTCCCTTAAAGACACAGGAGAACATACACAGGTTCAACAGAAAATCTCGTGCGAAGCAGGAGATTTTATGTTGAACATAGAGACTAGGACAAACACATTCGTTCAGGGAGAGGTGCCAAATTCCCTTATTGGGTATTGAATCCTATAATTAACTCTAGCTTAATATATCATTGACTATAATTCAGGGGAATGTATTGTAAATGTGTCATTGTCATTAGATCCTTTCTCGATGGTACATAGAGTGAATTCTATAAGATCACGAGAATTTTTGACGATTAAGAGATGAGATTTATTATTCCTAATCCTGTCTAAAACTTAAAAAACACATTTTCCTAGTTTTACACTGCAGTGGTACATTTTACCAGGTGTAGTTTGCGGTAAAAAACTTTGATGAGGCATATTGAAAAGGGACGTTATTTAGTTACAAAATATTTCGGGAAGTCTTCATGAAATAACTTTTTTACAATTAGAATTTACACACAACTTTACAATTAGAATTTATTTGATTTAAATTATATATATTATAATTGATCATTAGACCTGTACATTTCGCCGCTTCTACGAGGCGTAGGCAACAACTTTGCACCGGGGTACGGTAGTGTATGGATCGATGATCTATAATCATCGTTATTCTATTTTAATATACAGTGATAGTCGCGTGAAATGTCCATTTTGTAATATAGAGTTAAATGTTTATAACAAAGGTGGGTTCACATGGAAAGTATGTGTCATAAATAAAATTTAAAAAACGGCATACGGTACTAGACGTCTTTAAATGTCCAAATGTCCAAATACTATTGTTGAAAATGCCAACTTCCAGGAACTTCAACTGGGAACAGTATATACATAATTCGCAATTTCCAAGTAGGCAATTGGGCATTAATTTATTTAAGTGAAACATGTTGTTGAAGTACCTTATACAGTGAGATAAGAAAATAATAAATTACGGATATCTACGGACGAAACGACAGATATTAAAAAACAGTATGGGGCATATGATGGTGTGCACTTCAGAACATAATGAATTTTCGTTCAATTTGTTTGTATACAGTAGAAGCTATAATTAAAGTAGTAACTGAGATTTTTGCAGACTTTAGTATACAACAACGTCAACTTGCGATGCTAGTCACTGACAGATCTGTGATCCTACTTAAAGTTCGCGAAATACTCAATACATATTTCTAGATCTCATTCATATAATATATTCATTACACTCAGTTAAATTGGTAGTAGATTAGAAATAAATATTCAGACGTAGAGTAGCTTATAGCCACCACGAAGATGTTTGTCAAATCCCCTAACTAGATTTAAGCATTCCAGACATGTTGTCCAGAACTTCCATGAATCAATTAAATGAAGTTAAGAACTGTTTTCGGATCCTCGAGCTAAAACAAATATAGCAGAGATTTGTAACACGTATTTTCAATATATATTCAACAAATATAAAACAGTGCGTTATTTTTAGCAGAAGCACTTACTATTGTTAATTCCTTATGTTTAAATTTCTGTTTTAATCGTTTTAAAGACACTGTTTCCTAATGTAGAAAATATAATATTTAACAATGTTCAAAAGTATATGCGTAAATAACCTTTTGTTTATACCTCGAAAAAAACAAAAGATAAGAGGCATAACGGCTTATTACGTAAACTTGCAATATTTACTTCTTCAAGCGTTGAAGTGTTACGAACAAACGAAACTTTCAACAAACCCTAATTCCAGAATTAGAGTAATAGTAAGTAGATAATACTACGTCCCATAAAAAACAAACAAACAAACAGTGAAATAGTATTAATTCACAGTATTGTTACCTGTTTTATTTTTTGAATCTTATATTATTCTAATCAAATATGTACAGCGTATATAAGACAATATATATATATATATATATATATATATATATATATATATATATATATATATATATATATATATATATATATATATATATATATATATATATATATATATATATATATATATATATATATATATATATATATATATAACTTGAACAATGAAAATAGAACAAATTTGCCACCTTGTCTGTCTAGAATAAAAATTAGAATAAATTTGTAAAAATTTAGTATTTGTTACGTAAATATAAAAGGGGATGTTTGGTATAAACGAATAAATAACACATTCACTTCATAAAAACAATTTTACTCGCGTCTGTAAACAATGGCAATATTAATACTTATTCCACAAGGAATCGTATGAGAAGTCCCGCTCGCTCGTCTCGTCTTCTCTACCCGTGGACGTGACTCTGTCCCCACCGTCCTCTCCCATTGTAGCCTCTGTGGAAACACCCTGTCAGCAGTTTTGGTCCACAGTGGCGGAGAGGAGTTGCTTACAAATATAAGTCTATTTCAATATAAGTCTATTTAAATATACGAGTATATCTGTTGAAAAATGTATGTGTGTATATATGTATACATACAATCTAAAATTGGTAAAATATATTACGAATGAACCCTATTTAAAACTTCGTTGTCAGCCACCACTGGTTGATCTCGTAACCTGTTCAGTGTTACCACCACGCATGCAGGGGATTTCCCATAACTCACCTTGCAACTTTTATCTTTTTCACTAACACTAAAACAGTTTATCTATTGCTAAGTTCGTTGGTAGGTGTAACTTAAAGTTTAGTTGGTTCTATATTTATTTTACTATTTTTAAAGGCTAGTTAAATAAGGTCACCCATTAATTTCCATAGAAAAAAATGTCCAAAATTAATGATAGGGACAGAGCACCAAATTATCAGACTTATAAATTAGTGATAGTTGGAGGTGGTGGTGTAGGAAAATCTGCTATAACTTTGCAATTTATCCAGGTAATTGTAATATTCCACCCTTAATTAATGTATAATCCCCCTAGTATCCATACTTTTTGTGTAATCGTGTCAGGTGGTTGCCGTGGATGATTTTTCAGGCCGTCTTTATATGGAGTGATGAATTCAGATCATAACCTTGTGCATATCCTACACAGTGAAATTTTTATTATTCTGTCTTTTTTAGAGCTATTTTGTGACCGATTATGATCCTACCATAGAAGATTCATATACTAAACAATGTGTTATAGACGATATACCTGCCAAATTGGACAGTAAGTATACATTTGGTTTGTTTTCTTCAGCATGTGCATGTAAAGTGTTAATTACTATGGCATTGGGATGTAGTATTTCAAAACAGTGATTTACTTAAAAACCCACTTTTGAAATATCCAAAGGAAGTTATTAATACTGTCCTAAATAAGAGGTTCCTTTAGTTTTTTTCTAGTAAATTATGAATGTAGTAAGAATGAGTTAGTGTTCCTTTATCATATCTAATATTTATGATAGGCTTAATATTTATAATAAATACTTTTAGAGGTTACATATCTCATGCTAGGTTTATAAAGTATTTATATGTATTAAATTGGCAGTCTAAAATATTCACACGCGTAATTCTGTAATATAAATATACGGATCTGTCTTAATCAAACAAAGATGGTATATAGCATTATTTTAATAAGTACAGTAAAAGTGAAGTATGTAAAATATGAGATAAAAATATCACAGTATTAGTTTTTTCTTACTATATATTTTTTTATAAACATATAATTTTTCTGCAGGAGTGTGATGTATTGAATAATTATATGGTATATTATTATATTATAATAATAATATACCATATAAGGTATATTATTATTATAATACATAATATATATATACCATATATGGTATTATACTATTATATCAAAATAGTAATTAACATTAACATTATGTGAAACTATAGAAATATATTGACTGGGTTAGGAAATTTATATCTCCCACCTAGTAGCATGTAAGAAAAGACTGACGTATAAATTCAAATTTTCTTTAACAATCAAAGTCTCAAAATGACCAGTGGGTGCCAATTATTAATCTATATAAAATTCTAAATATTTATCCATAATTTTTTTTTTTTTTTTAGTTTTAGACACTGCTGGACAAGAAGAATTCAGCGCCATGAGGGAACAATACATGAGATCGGGTGAAGGATTCTTATTAGTCTTTTCTGTTACGGAGAGATCTAGCTTTGATGAAATATATAAGTTTCATAGACAAATTTTAAGGGTAAAAGATAGAGATGAATTTCCCATGCTTATGGTTGGAAATAAGGTAACATTCCTGAAATATGTATATACAGTCGAATTTCTATAACTCGAACTTCTATAACTTGAAATCTTCTATAACTCGAAAATGTTTTAGTGCATTTGATTGTATTTACATCTAATTTTTTGACCCCTGTAACTCGAATTTTTTCACATTTAAAGGGTTTGAGTTAGAGAAGTTGGACTGTATATTTGTTTGCATTCTTTGAATTGAATTATTACTTATATCATTTATATAACTCCCTAACATGATGTCTTTAAAACTTGCGCCCCTTTTATTATTAATTAAGTAGTACGTAAAAACATTTAACGTGTTATTGTGTCATGGTTTCCCGTCATTACCTATTTTTTAATTTTAAGAAATAGAATTTTTCATAAATAACCTGGTCGCACTTTTGCATTCCTAATTTTATGTAAAGATACATTCGATCATCTATTCTTTTGGGAATGACCACATATTTAATAAATTTGTAGCACAGTAATTTTTAAATTAATACAGGTGGAACACCAGACTTATTTTTAGTTCCCAAATCACTCAGGATACTAAAGTGTTGATTTTATGTATCTACTTGCAGTTCAGACCAATACCATGGCTATGTAGCCTAAATATAAAATTCCAAAGATTAATTGTTTGTTTTGACTTGAGCAAAACATTTATTTAACTAGTCATTTATTTTAGCTCATTAATTACAGTGAAAAATAAAATAAGTTCCGATTTATATAAATATGTATATAGGTCACTACAGGGCCAAATGCTTTAGCTGATATAATACAGTGTAAACAAATATTTAGAAGTCTTATTTATGTATGTCTACAAGTATGTGGAAAATAAAGCAGTTTTAGGGAAAAGGAAATTTATATCCTATACAATAATAATTTTAAGCATAATGTAATGTTCTGTCATGACTTATCTCTATAAATAATTTGTATGAGAGGAATAAAGTTAAACTGTGAAAATAATATAATTTCGTAGATTTGATTATATATATTAACATCTATATCTTCCCAAGTTGATTTATATTATGTTTTTCAAAATAAATTATTTCTTTATTAACAATTTCTAAAGCTTCATTCCTAAAAAATATTTTTCATTTCATTGAGAGAGCAGAGAATGAATAACAACATTCTTGTAAATAGATTTTAGTTATTGGTCAGTTTATTCAGTATCTGATTATTTTAGGAAACTCCTTCATTAAGCTTTATTTATATTATTATAAATCCAGATTAATGTTAAGTTATGGTAAAGAGAATGCTACTGGTTTTTAAGGGCAATCAGGTTGTTGTATACTTAAAAATTTCAAGTTCAACAAGTATTACAAGTTTGTTAATTAATTTAATTAGAATTAATTTCTCCATGCCTGAATTAATCAAGGATGATCTCATTTTTAATAATGAATTAATCACATTTGATATACATTTCTGTGCTATCATAAACATACTCTTTTGGGCGCAGTTTGTTTAATTTTCAAAACTGTTTATGGTTTTATAAAAGTTATTTATTCATTTATGAACATAATTGAATAAATTATAATATGCACAAATATATTAAATTATAATACTATATATAAATCCATAAAATGAAACGATTTTATAGATATTTCTGCTTTGTATACTAGGAAGCAGAAATTGTAAATAATAAGAGTAAGAGCAATTATTGTAAAGATGTAAAATAATAACAATTTTGGGAATAATAAGGGATATGATTCCTGATAAATAAGGCATATAATTAATTCCTGATAAATAAGGCATATAATTAGGGGACTACAAAATGGTCTTTTGATATCCCCTAAAAATAATTTTTAATATTTGAGATTATTTTGAAAAAGGATAACCGTGAAATTACATTTTAGTTTTATTGATGCTGCGAAGAATAGATAAAGACAATGCTTCTTTTTCCCATCGTGACAGTTCTACTCGTTTCTGTTTTGTGCCTAATTTTTGTATCCAAAAATCATAATTTTGTGGGTATTCAATCTTGGGAAGGGCCTGGTACCTTTGACACAGCAACAAAAACGGGAAACCAGTTTTTCACAAACACCTAAAGATTACACGTTTCTCTACACATTTTGCCAACTAAGCTGAAATCATCGAGAGATGATTAAAACTGAGTTTTAATCATGTTAAACATGTAATATTACTTTGTTAATGGAAAACTAGTCTTTTTTTTTTTGTTATTTAATATAGATCCCATTTTTATTCCAAAATTTTTATAAATAAGATTTATTGGATAACATTTTTCTAAAATATTTTTAATCGTTTTTTCGAAATCGTTCTTACAATATCCATTTTTTTATGGACATTACTTGGTTTGTCGAAGTAAACCTTATGGTCCCATAAAGAATAATCTAGTGGGGTCAAATCAGGAGAACAAGTTGGCTATTCAGTTTTACTTCATTTACTGATCCACCTATTAAGAAAAATTGGATTGAGATCTTCTATTGTATATGATGCTCTTATTTTGTATTAGGCTTACTATCATTAGGGAAATGTCTTCTTAACTCTGGAGTGAAAGAAATGTATTAGAAATCCAAGTTATGCTTGTCAGCTACTGTGCCATCTAAAGCTAAAGCAGTATAGGGTTCAACAGCTAAAGAAGTATAGGGTGATAATTTTATTAGTTATAATTCTACACTAAATATTTCCTTTCCCAGAATTTTTAGTGTGAGCCTTTATCACTTGATGTGGATTTTCTCCTCTCCAATTTTGTCTATTGACTGTTCTATTTAAGGCAAATACTACTTCATTGGAAAAAATAATTTTTTTTACAAACAGCATATAATCTTGACATGTATTTACCACGATTTCACAAAATTCCAATCAGGTTTCAAGATCGTCATTGTTACCTTCTTGAACCAAATGGATTTTATAAAAGGTGATATTTTTTTACATAATATGGACATTTTATTAATATGATTGTCAATAGCAAATTGTTTTGTAGGTTTATGTGGATTTTTCCACATAATTTGGAATAATTCTATCCATAATTTAATAATAAGTTTGAATAATATCCAATTTTCTTTTCATCAAAATGGATTTTCTATCAGAAGATGCCTGATATTTCCTAGAAATATCAGGCATTTCATTAGTATAACAAAAACTTTGATTGTAAAGCAATTTGGTTATAGTTTTGATATAACAATGAAAGAAAATAATCTTACAAGGGAAACTCCTAAAATTTATTTAAAACTGGCATAAATCCATGAATAAAATTTTCTAAATGAATGAAATTGAATTTATTCTCAATTCACGCTAAGGATAAGTTGTCTTTTGTGTTTTGTCCATAAAAACTCATTATGAGTATTAAAAGGGTAACTATATTTTTACATGTAGGTCGATCTCGAACACCAAAGAGTAGTGTGGCAAGAAGAGGCCCAGCAGCTCGCTAGGCAGCTAAAGATACCCTATATAGAGTGTAGTGCGAAAATGAGGATGAACGTGGACAACGCCTTCTATGAGTTAGTCAGGGTCGTAAGGAAATTCCAACTCTCAGAAAGACCACCCCTGAAACCTAGTTATATCAAGAGGAACAAGAAAAAGTGCTGCATGCTTTAATCTCAATTACTACTGTAGCTTTTTTTATTATTTCAACTTCACTATTTTACCACATCACCGTTGTGTTTAGCCAATCTGTTAAGTTGAGCTTAATTTTATTTTAAGGTCTTCGTGAAATTCATCAATAATGGGACATATCAGATGTATTTATTTTTGGGGGAGTTATTTTCCGTTTTTTTTTTTATTTTAGATAACAGCGTATTATTTTAATAAGCTCGTTCGTGTGCCATATGTTCCACCACTTGCGTTCTAAGTATCGGCACAAATTCAGTTAGTATTTCCGTTTACGTTTAGAAACTACCAAGAAATGTGATTTTAATGATGTAAGGCAAGAATCTGGCAAAATTTTGCTGCGTATATTTTTAAAATAGTACAAACTCCTCAATTTGTGAAGAACTAAAGAAATTGTATCAGAAGCTTACTGGCTATAACGTAAAAAGTATAAATAGCAGTGGCTATTTTATTTATAAATACATTTCAAAAGTACTAGATTGTAATAAATAACTCATTTTGGCATTGCAGCCAAAGTTTTTTATGTATTTTGTCAAGTGTGAATTTACTTCGACAATGTATCTACAAACTAGGGATGGGACGGATTGAAGAAAAAGGATTAACAATTAAAACTACTTTACATAATCACATATATATATATATATGTGGGGCGTTCCACGCCAAATCGGATGGTTTTAAAATTTTTGATTTCTCTAAATTTTTGATATTGTTTAGTACCCCTCAAAAAAGTCTTTGTGGTAAATTTCGAGATTTTTTTGATTACTTGTTTAAAATATAAAATTTTCAAAAAATCGCACTTTTTGATTTTTTGTTCATAACTTTCTTATTAATGGTCCAAATTAAAGATTTTTTTTTGTTAAATCTTTGTTTTAGATGGCCTTTACAGAAAAAAATACAAAAAAAATTCCAGGTGTTTTTGATTAAGATTTTTGAGTTTGAAATTTTAAATCGTGTTTTTGATAGTGAGTGTATCTCTTTCGATTTTTTTGAAATTTTTTTATTTCAAACTACTATTCTTCTAACAACTTTTAAGACCGGTCCGGTCGTGGGCCCTCCATAATTACTATTTTTTTTTTCGATTTTTGAAAATATTAAAATTTTTCTTTTCTCTGTAAATCACTATAAGTACCGATTTTTTTCACTGTATGCTCTTTTTTTACTTATTTTAAATTAATTTTAATACTTCTTAATTGTTAATAGGTGTTTAAAATCAATAAGTAAACGTTAAGCCTTTTTATAAACAATTATAGCAAACGTTTTTATTTATTTTCGTGTTCTTTTAAAAATTTTATATAAACGATTATTTTGTGAACTAGAATACTCCTTAGCTAATATATTTCCGTTGGTGTTTGGGATGATTGAATGACATTTTTGGGTCCCTGTGATTGACTTGGCTGTATTGTATCGCAAATCTAATTTTTCTTTTGCATCTAAATAGTATTTCTCAGGTGAAAATTTGACAGCAATATTCGGTAGACTAGTCGGTTTCGTTGCCCAGTCATAGCTTAGCCCCAGTTATGATACAAATAAGCAAACTACTGTCTGTTTAAAGAACTTCTAACTGTCGGTATAAAGAAACAGTCAGTAGCGCTACCACGTGAGAAAGTCATTCATTAAGATGTGCGACTCTTTTTAAATTGAATAGAAATTCATAGAAAATACTATTATTTAAATAAAAAAATACTGTGCAACAAAAAATAGCATTGATAATATTATTTTTAAACAATTTTTAAAAGAACACGAAAATAAATAAAAACGTTTGTTATAATTGTTTATAAATATACTTAACGTTTACTTATTGATTTTAAACACCTATTAACAATTAAAAAGTATTAAAATTAATTTAAAATAAGTAAAAGGAGAGTATACAGTAACAAAAATCGGTATTTATAATGATTTATAGAAAAAAAAAAAATTTCAATTTTTAAAAATTGAAAAAAAAAATAGTAATTACGGAGAGCCCACGAGCAGACTGGTATTAAAAGTTTTTAAAGGAATAGTAGTTTGAAATAAAAAAATTAAAAAAAAATCGAAAGATACACTCACTTTCAAAAACACGATTTAAAATCAAAATTTCAAACTCAAAAATCATAATCAAAAACATTTTTAATATTTTTTTTGTATTTTTTTCTGTAAAGGCCATCTAATAACAAAGATTTAACAAAAAGAATCTTAAATTTGGACCATTATTAAGAAAGTTATGAACAAGAAACCAACAAAAGAGCGACTTTTTGAAAATTTTATATCTTTTGAACAGGTAATAAAAAAAATCTCAATATTAACCAGAAAGACTTTTTTGAGGGGCACTAAAAAAATATCAAAAAATTAAGGACATCAAAAATCAAAATTTTTCAAACCATCCGATTTGGCGTGGAACGCCCCATATACATGATGTGTTTTAGAGTTTTCAGAAATGCATTACATCAACTTTTGCATTATAACATGGTTGCATTAAGACAATGATAGGATACAATTTTTTGTTTTTGTTTTGTTCTATTGTCCTTCATTAGAAACATCCATTTAATTTTTGCAAAACTGTTAATTTTTTTATTAAGTCGACTGTAACATGATCCTTATTTTTTTCCAAAATAGAATGCGTGTTAGATTGAAATAAAAAAATGAAATAACATGTTTATAAAATAATATAACAATTAAATTGAATGCGTGTCTCAAGTCGACTAATGTTTTGTACAAATACAAGTTGTCGTAATGCTTTTTATTAAAGTAATCTGTGCTATTCCGTAAAATATGCGCCATTAACTTAGCTGTGCATCTCCTAAGGCCCTTTTAGGATGAAAATTTGTTATAATTAGGAGTAGCAGGATTGTGTATTCCCGCAGAGACTTCCCAGTTCATACTAGAAAAATTATATTATCGATTAGAAATGGAAACATTTTAGTTTCATTCTTATTATTTGCGAAGAATCGCGAATATCACGGTGGCAGTTTATGATTATTGCGTGTTCAGTTTCCAATCTGCTTCTAAGGAATGTTGAAGTCTTTACATTTGAATACTTTTGATGGATTGCTTAATTTTCTACTAGTGGCTTTTAAATACATTCTTGGAAGTAGAGTCATTTTTTGTTAAACTTATTATCACAATAACCCTCATTTTCCATAGTCACTATAAGTTTCTCTCTGTTTGTAGTGACACATAAAAGCGACAATTTGTAGTGTTTTAATTTTATATTGATGTATGAAATTCTGTTTCTCACATTAATATTTACCGCATTAATAAAAACATTAGTCCATATTCAGACGAGATCTCTGCAACTTTGGTCTGCCTCAAGAATACCTGACCCTGCGACTCGTACCTTTTATAAAAAAAAAAAAAAAAAACAGTCGTGACTAGTTCATTATTAATAAGATCCGTCTCATCCCTAGAACATGTACTTGTAAATACTCCCATTTCCCCATATAGGACAGCTTTATCTCAGCTATTTATGTGTATTTTCATGAGAAATATGATATACTACGTTGTTTTTTTTTTTGGATACTGGCTCAATTTTTTCCTAGAGGAAGTTTCATCTAGCGAGTCGGTTGCTTTTTTGTATATAGTTTAAAATGTTCAAAAAGTTAGAGTGAAGAAACACCAATTTTATTTTTATATAAATTATATTTTTCTAGCGTATGAATTTAGCTATTAGTGCTAACGTTATTGATTGCAAGTGCTTTATAGAGAGCACTACGATTTTTTATTCTGATTCATCTCCATGCAATATATTTCAAAACTTATCTTAAACTAATCCAAAAATTTACAGCATTCACAAGATTATTTTTAAATTTGACGTTGCTCTCTATAGAACACTTGCCAGTAATATTATTAATATTGGTCACATTTAAGATCTCTAGTTTCCAAGAGGAACTTATTTTTTGAATTTTTATGGAGGTTAACAACATTGGCATATATTGTTGTATATCTGATCTGTATAAATTAATCTCAAGTCTTAATATGAACATCCAAATTGAATGAGAAACCAAATAAAAAATTACTTTGTGACAAAACATCATGTAGTAGGGAACTCCGCTATTTAACCTATGCGATTTTGTTTGCTATATTTCTTATTAGAATTTATTAAATGTGTTGTCAATTTAGCTACAGCTATCTTCATAAAGTTGGACAACCTGAAATGCAACATTGCAACATTGGTTATGGTCCAGTAGTACTGAAGAAAGGTTATACAACAGTTCATATATTAGCTACTTTTATATTCCCTCTGTCCCAAATTAGTTCTCACTTTTGGTGTCTAAATTTTGTCCCAAATTAGTTGTCACATTTCGAAAAAATTACAAATAAAAAAAAAATTAGGCACACAAAAGCGGGTAAATAAAAACTGGAATATATTTACTAAACGCAAACAACTCAAAACAAAACTAAGATAGATATAATAGATAATTAAATGAACATTCCAACTTTTGATAGACGGCAAAGTACTACTCTATAAAGCCATTATTATTTTTTAACTAATTTCACAAAAATATTGCTCCCAGAACACATCATTATTTTTTCCATGCATGTTTGCAAAGTTAAAAAAATGTTGTCTAATTTCTCTCTCTCCAATTTATCGAAAGCAGTTTCCACAACACCTATTAATTGATCTGATGTTGAAGACAAAAGCGAAGTCTTTCAGGCTTATTTTCAGCAGTTAAGAAAGGTTTTACTGCAGAAGAAACACGTTTAAATGTTTTACCTTCTTTTAACATTTGATGTAATGAAGCTCTTGGTATGACTATTACGCACGATAAACTCCTCAGGGTACTTCTTTTATGCAATGGAACGTTTCTCAATTTTGCTAAATTTTCTGAATAATTTTTCTTTTTTCTTCCACATTTGCCTGGTTTTAAAGAATCGACGTTATAGTATATACTTCCAGAAAGTTTGGAGTTTTTTGCCTGTTTCCATAGCCGCAAAATTGTACATCTATGAAGCATGAATTGCTCTGAAGCAGCAACCATAGCACCATGTTTGAGTTTTTCATTTTCACAACGTTGCAGCAAAAACTGAAGAACTGCATTTCGGGTAATGTTGTCCATTCCCCTTTTTTTAATTAATCTTCTTGACGAATCACTCATTTTTGGTACTTTTCATAACGAATTAAAGTGACAGCGGGCGCACTTTCAAAACTTTCTATTTGCCAATCTGTCACCAGCCTACTTGTAATAACAACCTTCAAACAAATTTTATGAATGATGTACTTTTAAACTTTTCTTTTGAGTATTTAATTTTTTAGTATATTACTTCCTGGATTAAATTATATTTGACAATAATCAGCAGAGAAATGGTCAAATGTGACAACTAATTTGGGACAGAGGGAGTATTACATAAAACTCGGCGTTAGTGTTTTGTTAATTGAAGAACATTATAAGTAGGTAATATTATGCCAATTTTTAGATAAAATAAAAAATAGTTTCAACTTTTCGGTGTGTGAGGGTAATAGTGCAAATGCACTATAACTTCTAGATACTTTCTACATAATCTGTTGATGGTGATCATGCAAGGTCTTGGCTTACTTTCAGTAAGTACTGCATATTAAAAAGGAAACCAAGTGTATTTTCTTATACATCCTATGAAAGGAAATGTACAATAAATTTGGAAATAAGATATTTCACCATGTGATAAATTACGTTTTTTAGCAATTAATCTCAAAATTGATTGATGAAATTTATGAGTGTAACACAGTAATTACAAACAATTTAATTATGTTAAAAATATCATCTACCCAATACTCATTGCAGCGTATATGATAATAATTGAATAATTTTGTTAGCCTCTTTTCTCTATTTTTTTACTCTAGTCAATCCCAGAGCAATCAATAATTAGTCATCCCTTCTTGTGCAGCAATAAATTTGAAAATGCTAGATGAATTATCATAATTTTTCTCCACTAAATACCAGGGCAAAGTATCAACGATTATAGTTATCCCTTCTTTTGCAGCGATTAGTGCTAATAGAATATATCTCATTCTGCTCTACTAAATACTAAAGATATTATATCAATATAATTATATTATATTATAGACAAATATATCAATAATTATGATAGCCATTCTTTGTTGTGGTAATATAATTAGAAGTAATCTAAAAAATATATTTATGTAGTAGTAGAAGTAAAAATAAGGAATGGAAAATTGTTGTTTAACATCTTAAGACTTTGATTTAATTTATACTGGATCAGAAATTACATTATTTTCTTCAAATCCTGTCAGTAAATCAAATTCACTGAATGATATTAGATGCATAGTGAACATCATATTAAATTAATAGTTAGAGGTGCTTCTAATAATTTTTTTGAAAGAAAATGTTTTAAAAATTGAAGTTGTGTAATCCGTCCATGGATTCGCGTGAATTTAATTTGATGGGCTGGCAGCTGGCAGATGGGCAAGATGAGTACTTTTGCCAAAATGTAACATCCAGTTGCATTTTTTACCGTTTTGTGTGTTACGTAACATTTATTTGCACAACAAAATCTTACCGTGTATAATTGTTTTTTACTTACATGAAGAGTGTCAATTAATATCTAATAGGAAAATTTATTGTCTAACGATGTGAATATTAATATATAAATAATCATGTATCGCTTTAAAGTTATACCTAATAATCTATATTATAGGAAATAAGTGGTTTATATCGGCTAGACTGGATACTGACGGAACATGTGTATTTGTACAATTTTACTGTAATGAATTAAGGACAAAAATGTTATATTATCGCTAATAAAATTTATGTTTTACAAATCATACTGCTATGACATATCCACTAATTAGTGTTCTGGATGTTATTTAATCAAAGCATGTGGAATAACTGTTGTGAATAATTTAGATATTTTTAATACAAAATAAAAGAAAATGATTTTCACATATTAAGTAAAATGGATTGAAATGGAATTTGAAGAGTCGAATATGAAATTTAATAATTAAGGCAATACTGTTACGCGATTGCTTTCTGAACATATTGAGAAACATGTTTAAAATTATGAATTATAGATAAAAAATGTTTGGCTATTTCTATTATTTATCACGTGTATTCGTTATTAATATTAAATTTATTGAGTTATGCTTGTTCAATAATGTTTTATGGATTATATATGACATTATGATAATTTCAAATGAAAGTTAAATCAGTTAGAAGTAGCAATATTTGAATATTTTTCCTAGATTGTTATTGTTATTACTGCTCAGTAAATATTATGCACTTTAGGGTGAAAAACTATTGTGCGAGTTGGTTTTGACACGCATATCAAAATCAACCACAAGTATGAACAATTTTTGTGTACAAAGACTTATCTTTGTTTATTGTGAGAACTATATGAGAGTGATATAAAAGAAAACATAATGGACAGTTTGTCAAAAATTATTTTATCAATTTAACTACAGAAAACACATGAGTGCAATAATCAGATTCTGGTGGTGCTATTTTTTTAAATTTAACTATAATTACTGGTATTAAATATTTAACATAAACACTTTTTACTGTGAGAATGTATCTTTAATGCCTATACAAAATGAAAAGGAGATTTACTTCAACAAAATTTTTATTATAAATATTACAACAATAAATTATACTTAATGTATAGCAGGTGTTTTCTTGGAATGAAAAAGTCCCATCAAGGCGTCCTGCAGGGCCCTCTTACATGCTATAGTGCACTTGAACCCTCCGGCCCTTTCCTGATCTGTTTCAGACCGAATATGTTTAATGAAGCCCCTTTCGATGATCTCTGGATCGCTGGGCAGTTGAGGTCCATCGGTAATGAATGTAAGAGGTTTGTAACTGTATGCAGGTCCCTCGTCCATTGGTAAAGGTAAAAATGAAGTTTGGTTTTGCCTTCCAAATTGTATGCCCGTAGAAAATTGGGATGCTTTTGGTGGAGGTTGTTTTGCCTTCTCTTCTTTCGCTTGTTGTACTTGTTGAGCAAATGTATCCACTATATTCTTAGCATCCGCATTAGAAAACATTAGTTCATCGATTAAGGCCTCTTTTTCACGTATTTTTTTCTTTTTAGCTTCTGCTTCTTCCAACCGTATTTCCTTTTTCCTCGCGTCATCCATTTGTTTTTCAATCTCCAATAATTCCTCTAATGCGTACTCATCTTTCCCCAATTTACCTTTGTTTTTTAATATCTGTTCCCTATTATCACGTTTATACTGCTCAATTTTTTTGTTTGTATTAACTACGTCAATATTATTTGTTAGATTGTATATTATGGTCTCCACGTCTTCAAGGTAATCATTATATTGTGCTAGTGAACTAAAGTCTTCTTCCCTTTTGTTAAAATCCCTTAGAACTCTTTTTCGAATGTCCACTTCTTTTTCAACATTAGCATCTTCGAAAAGTTGGACTCGAAAATTGTTCCGTCTAAGTGGTATTTTACATTCAGGGCAAGATCCTGAACCTTTGAGAAATAATAAATCTACACAGCTTTCACATAGACCATGTCCACAAACATTCACCATCATCTTCAGAGATGGATTTTGGAATTTGGATGTCCTGCATCTTGGACATGTAAAATCTTCCATTTTTTGAGGTTAAACTTGTGAGTATTGCATACACGTACTGACAAAGTTCACACTTTCAAATAAATTTAAAGTAATTCTTATTTAGAAATATAAAGCTCTTTTTTTCCTACACAAAATTTATTCGATAACATTTGAATTTTACTCCACTCATTTTTATTTCCTAAATGTCAAACTTAAACGCCATTTTAAAGTAGTTCACAAAACAAAATCTATGGAAGATTAGAGTAGGTTAAATTTGTGGATCTTTAAATTCCAGAAATAGCTTCGTTCCTTTTATTAAAATCAGCATTAAACTATTTACCATCGTTGCTTACTGTATCAGAAACTAAGTAATAAAGGTACTAAACTATTGTATAGGAAGTTTGATATAGGATTTAAGCAAGATCTTCTCAACTCTTCTTGTATGGCAATAAAATACATCCTTTGCTGTTTATAAAGAGATATAAAGACTTCATTCATGGTCCGGCAGCATTCAGGCGCGATATATTATCACCGTGAGATAAACTGTAACTATTATATATGTGAATACTTTTTATAGTGAAATGTACTTTAGCAGTACGTATATAGTTATATAGTGGAACGACCAAGAAGACTAGAGTCACTAGAGGTTCTCTAGTCTTCTTGGGCATGACAATAAGAGAAATCGACTGAGGGGAATACTCATTTCTAATTGGTTCATCTATTAGCCAGTCAGAAAATGAAATCCCTTCACTCAAGGCTTCCTACGTATTTGCCCTTGAAATTAAACTTAGTACTTAGTCCCAGATCGCTGGATGTGTTGGCGCTTAGGTATGGATGAAGCCCAAGGCTTTATTCATAGTTCAGAAAAGCGATACGAGAATGAGAAGAGTAGAATGTATTTCACTCAGTTAAGACGTCTCACTCTTGTGCCTCTATGTATATTCCGCTGAAGCTAAATTTCATTTAAGTACTATCGATCCCAGATCGTCGTGATAGCCGTTTAGGTATGAGCTATCTACCGTTTAGGTATGGTTGTATGAAGCCTAATGCTGCGGCTATCGCGAACGACACTTTTCGACTTTTCCACTCTGGGACTGATTGTAGGTAAAGTCAATTTAACTTCAGCTATACGTACGTAGAAACACAAGTGTGGGAATAATCGACTGAGGAGAATAGAGAATATATATTACATATTGGCTCATTAGTCATACGCAACAGATGGTGCACTATAAACGTTACTTAGTGTGCTCACTACAGTCAACCACACTACAACATGGTTTATGCAAGCAAGAGTTGTTATTAGTTATTATAAAATATTCGATTGACAGTTGTTACCCCGTACTGTTGATATAGTAATTCAATTATATGTACTTTTAACAGCAGCCTTAAGCATTGGGCTTTGTATAGTGCTTATACACAATGAATGTTTCATCAATTTTTATTATGCATTTCTGGGATTGTAACTATTTAATTGCATTATTATTATTATCAATTAAATGTTTATTTGACAGGAGCACAATATAAGAATAATGAATATATTTCACGTCTGCATTAATCGAATGCAACTCCTATGTTGCGTTTGATCTACTGATATATACGAAATTCCGCGAAGCTGTACGAAAACATATGTCAGCGAATTGTCACTGTCATACAGAATTTTTTTTTCATTTCCGAGCTGTTGTTGCGTGGCGTTCGTATTGTTCGTAGCCATTTTATCTGCAGTGAAACCGTTAACTTTTATTAAGTGTATTGTGTATATGTGGTAATATTTTAATCGGCCCCAGATGGGGGATTCTTTAGAAGGGAGTGAGAGTGCTCCCGAATCGCAGAATGTTGCTGTGGTAGATTTTACGGCTTTTACAAATTATATTTTAAAGGCGGCGACCGTTCTTCTGCCGGAGGACGACGGTCAGGCAGAGCCAACGAATTTGGTGGCCGCGTTGGACGATAAAGCCAATCAAGAATGCATTCGAAAATTCATAAGTGACCCCCAAATTGCTACATTGTATATCCAAAGAAATTCTTCCAAAGGTTTGTGACTCATCTCATCCTAATTAGCATGTTCACTGACATGTCAAGTTTGACCTTCCCTTTTATTGATTATCTTTACGTCAAGTCTTGGGATGTTGTCTGAGGTTTATCTTACTTATTGACTTTTTTTATTTAACATAGATGATGACAGTGATCAACCCCCAGAAGGTGAAGAAGAAAAAGAGCCTGTTACTTATTATGTCAGCAATGAAGTCCATTATACAAGCTCGAAAATGTCTAGTTTGGTTTGTATTAAAAGGGGGCCAGTCATCGAGGCTGACAAGAGTATTAGAGCACAGGTTAGGCTGATGAACTTCAGTGAGGGATCTCCTTATGAAATCTTACACGATTATGTTAGCAGAACTGTGGCACCTTTCTTCAAGTCTTATGTTAAGGAATCTGGCAGAGCAGATCGGTAATTAATTTTTTTACATGTTATATCACTATAATTTAGGTTTCAAAAAGAAAATCGACCTTGATTAAATGGTATGTAGTGCCAGAAAATTAAATTGTTTAAATATTTTGTTGCTAAATATGCATATTAATAAATAGAATAAAATAATACTTTTTTTAATCCTATTTTAATAGCATATGTTTTAAGAAGTATATGTTTTTATTCCCCTCTTTAATTCATCATATCAAATTGTGTTTCTTACTCCCTTTTTTACTTGATAATTATAGTGGCTTTACTTTTGCCAGAGAATTGTAAAAACATTAACTTAAGGGTATACAAACTGTTCTGAAATTATGCATTTTTTTAAAGATAAGTTATTTTAAAGATAAATAACACCTATATTATTTATTAATTTCATAAAGAAGTCAAAGTTATTTATGTTAATTGTCATCATTATACACATTTCGGTTTACTAATTTTAATACTACTATTAATCTAATTTAGCTTCTAATCTAGAAATTATATAAAAATAATTTGGTATAGCTATAAATTCCAAAATTATATATAGGTATAGTTTAATATGTTTCAGAAAGGTTTTTTGTCATTTTTTCTCCTTGTTTGAAAATGTTGCACAACTCATAATTTATACAATATTTTTTTTCTCTGATACACACTCTTTTTTTTTATTAAAAGTATATACACTTTTAAATGTGTATGTGTTTTTAGAATTATTACTTTTATTAATATTTATCGTGCATATAAAACAAATATATACAGGGTTTGAGGATAGTTTCTGGCATAACTTTAGCAAGGCAGAGACCCTACTATCAGGGACCTGAAACTTTAATTATAAAGCAATCCAACATAAAATAAAAAATCATATTCCCTATGACAGACTGCCACTGAGTCGGGTCAATAAATTGTTCAGTTCAGGGTAAATGCAGCTAGCGCGGTTGACGTTGATATTCTGCATCCTGTCAACTACCGTTTTACATTAATTTCTCTTGCCAATCACAACAGATCTTTTTCTTGCATGTGGAAAGTTGGATTTTACACTAGTGTCCTATTTTAATAGTACTTGCCCAGTTAGAGCGTCCACATTAGAACAAAGTACAGATTTTATTTATTTTCGCGGTGTTAATTATTTTTTGTAAAATGAAAATACTATTTCCTCTTTTACTTTAAAACACAGGTTTGAAACTGCCGGCTTCGAGTTGCTGGAATGTTTTAACTTGGTTAAGGACTTGTATTTTCGACCTCGCTGAACTGTTTTAATCTCAGATCAAAATAATCGATCTCTGGTACTATTATGACGAGATAAACAAATAACAATCTAAATCATAATTCATTATGAACGTGTAATGACCTACTAAAATGTATGTGATCTTGTGTATGTTACTATGAATGTTACCATTAGTGTAAAGAAGAGGCCGAGGAATGTTAAATACAATTTTTTTATTTTGTGGCGTGTTTTAGTTAATTTTTTTTGCATTGCTTAGTATACCTCCGATACTAAGCAAAGTATCTATAAAGTTATGCCAGAAACTATCCTTAAAAGCTTTATCTTTGCAAGAAATTTTACAACTCCTATCATATTACTATCACAAGTCCTGTATACACAAGACATGTAACAACTTTACCTTTAGGCTTTTACTGTAATTGTGTTTCTTTTTTCCATACATAATTGTGATGTTTTTCCCATAAATGGCTTGACATTGATAGTTTCTATATTTAAAACGCCGAAAAAACTGGTCTAGTGCTGAAAAGTTTATTAGGTGTTACACACAATTTCACGCATTTACACGCAATTTTAATACATTTCAATACACAATTTTTCTAATTATTATTTCTTAATAATTAGAAAATTATTAATTCATTTTATGCTTGTACTTTTGTACAAGTCAAATAACTTTTTATTTACTCTTATGTGTACTAATGGAAAAATGTTCACTGTTAATTGAACTTCAAGCTGTAAGTTGGATATAAATTTTGTATCATTACTAATACCGTTTCTCCTGTCTTACCTGTTATTTAACCTGTTAATTTTAATGTTTTAATTAATATTAAGGTGTTTACCAGTTAATCTTATCTGTTATTTAACAGAGATGGCGATAAAATGGCGCCTGCTGTTGAGAAGACCATAGCCGAATTAGAAATGGGTCTAATGCATTTACAGCAAAATATCGACATTCCCGAAATAACCCTGCAAGTTCACCCTTATGTAGCCAGCCTTATAAAACAGTGCGCCGATGAGGGAAGAAAACCAAAAGTGGCTGATTTCAGCGACAAAGTTGAAGACTCCAATTTCCTTAACCAACTCCAACACGGAGTAAACAGATGGATAAAAGAAATACAAAAGGTTAACGTTAACATAATTTAAGCCAACGTATTTATTTATTATCTGTACAATTTAGGTTACAAAACTAGACAGGGATCCATCGTCTGGTACCGCTTTGCAAGAAATAAGTTTCTGGTTGAACCTTGAAAGAGCCCTACATCGCATTCAAGAGAAACGTGAAAGCATGGAAGTTGCATTAACACTAGATATACTAAAACACGGCAAGCGTTTTCATGCTACCGTATCCTTTGATACAGACACTGGTCTTAAGCAGGCCATCGCCACAGTAAACGATTACAATCCTCTTATGAAGGACTTCCCTATTAACGATCTGTTGTCTGCTACTGAATTAGAGAGAATCAGGGCTGCTGTTCAGCTTATTTTCGCCCACCTTCGCAAAGTTAGATCTACGAAATATCCAATCCAGAGGTGCCTCAGACTAGTGGAGGCCATCTCGAGAGATTTAGGGGCTCAATTACTAAAGGTTCTGGGTACTAGGAGGCTGATGCATATACCTTTTGATGAATTTGAAAAGGTCATGACTCAGTGCTTCGATGTATTCGCTATTTGGGAGGATGAGTACGAGAAACTTCAGGCACTTCTGAGGTAAACTTTAATGCCCAAATGTTTTAAATGTATTCAGTAGTTTCATTTTATTTGAAAAGTTTTACTTTTGATTTTTTTTAGTGAATTTTTAACTTTCAATTTGTTTCAACTTTAGTTTGTACCATCTAGAAACAATGTAATGCGACATTTTTCATACATGTTCTTGAAATATAGGCAATTCTGAACTAATTTTTGAGTTAAACATGCTTTTTGTTAATACAATAGCATCTTGAGGCCAAATTACATCTAAAAATTAATTCAGTGCCTATATTTCACGGGAATATATGGAAAGTGTGTCATTACATTCTTTTTTTATGGTACACGAGATAATTTTAAAATCAAAAATTCTGTAATTTATACTGTATCAAATTTTATTTGGTATAGGGACATAATGAAAAAGAAAAGGGATGAACACATGAAGATGGTTTGGCGTATATCTGCACAACATAAAAAACTGCAAAGCAGAATGGAGCAGATGCGTAAATTCCGTAGACAACATGAACAGCTTCGAACTGTAATTGTTCGCGTCCTGAGACCTACAATCAGGGAAACAGCGACTCCGATTGAAGGGGAGGATCTGGAACCACCAAAACCGACGTTTTCACTTGATGCTGCCGATGCAAACGCCATCGAGGTATGTTTTAAACATATTTTTTGCCCATGGACGATGATTATGTATTTTTGTTTGTAGGAAGTAAATTTGGCTTATGAAAACGTTAAAGAAGTGGATTGCCTTGACATTTCCAAGGAGGGGCAAGATGCCTGGGACGCTGCTGTACAGAGATACGAGGAGCGTATCGATAGAGTAGAAACTAGGATCACGGCACACTTGCGTGACCAGTTGGGAACGGCAAAGAATGCCAATGAAATGTTCAGAATTTTTTCCCGCTTCAATGCCCTCTTTGTAAGACCACACATCAGGGGTGCTATTAGGGAGTATCAGACTCATTTAATTCAGAGGGTAAAGGACGATATTGAAGCGTTACATGAGAAGTTTAAAGTATGTAAAAGAGTGGCAGGAAATGTTGAGAATTTGATGTTTTAAATTATTTTGTGTTGTAGGTTCAATATCCCCAAAGTAATAGTGCCAGAATCAGCAAAGTTCGTGATTTGCCTCCCGTTGCTGGGTCTATAGTTTGGGCAAAACAAATAGATCATCAGCTTACGACGTATTTGAGGCGTGTTGAAGACGTCCTTGGTAAGTTTTTGCATTCCAGGAAATTAAGTTATTTAAAATACACTCATTAAAACTGCTTGTCATTATATCACGAAAGTTTAATGTGAAAAAACAGAACTGCATTAAATTTAGGAAAAACTAAAGGATATTTGTATGCATATAAAAATTTTTGGTAGGCAAGGGATGGGAGAACCACATAGAAGGCCAAAAGCTGAAAGCCGATGGGGACAGTTTCCGTCTCAAGCTGAACACCCAGGAAATATTCGACGATTGGGCTCGCAACGTTCAACAACGTAACCTGGGGGTCTCCGGCAGAATCTTCACCATAGAGGCAGTACGGTCTAGAAGCGGCCGCGGCAACGTCTTGAAGCTAAAAGTTAATTTCTTGCCTGAAATAATAACATTAGCCAAGGAAGTCCGTAACTTGAAGTGTCTCGGATTCCGAGTTCCGCTAGCGATTGTCAACAAAGCCCATCAGGCCAATCAGCTTTATCCGTTTGCTATTTCCCTTATAGAGAGTGTGAGGACGTACGAGATGACTTTGGAAAAGGTGAGTTTTTAGGAATACAAGACTGCTTATATAACTTTCACTATTGTTATTGATGATAGTTTCTTGTTATCACTTAATAAAGCTCGTGTAATAAAAAACTTATTCAAAAAATTTAAGGCAAAGTAAAAAAAAATATATATCAATATAAAAAGAGTGTCTTGTTTGAGTGATAACATGTTAGCTGCAACAGACTAGTAAGAAATTCATTTTTGTACATCCGATACTAGCTAACGAACAGGACTAGTCCAGCGAGTGGGGTTAAGGTAGTTTTTTAGATACTCCCTTGGATAACCCTAGCATGTCCAATGTACTAGTCAGGAGCTGATGCATGGTTGTCGATCCTCTTTGTGTTTAGCATTACCCTTGCATTTCTATATAATTATTTATTCAGCCCTCGAATCTTAGCCTGAAAGTCGATTTTGGTGTATCAAAATTTATTTTTCCTTAAATGCAAATGCTCTTTTTTAATTACTGGTTCAAAAAATAAAGCCCAAAAAGGCATATGTTTCGGTGAAGATTTCAGGACAAGTTTTATGACTTGTACTGTTGACCAGTTATACTCTCTTCATGTCGAAATTATTAAAATTTTTTATTTATGTATGTTTTTAGGTCAATTATGTGTATTTTGGTTTTTCATGTTATATTTGTTAAAAAAATAATTCAAGTGTAATATTTTCATGAAAAACTGGTTTTATATATGTAGTTCTGTTTTTTTTTTTTTTTTTGACTTTACAGGCACAAGCTGTTTATGAATTTGAAGATCTATTTTTAATGTAAGATACACGGTTTCAGGGTAGTTTATGGCATAACTTTAGCAGGATAGTGATTCCACTACCAGAGACACAAAACTTGAAATAGCAAGGCAATTCAGTAAAACATTAGAACCTTATATCCCCTGTAACAGAACGCCACTGGGTCAGGTCAATAAATTGTTAAGTTCAGGGTGAATCCAGCTAGCGCATTTGGCGTTGATATTCCGTGTCCTATCAACAATTGTTTTACACTAATCTATTTTAGTAATCAGGACAGCTTTTTTTTTTGGCACGGAAAATATAATTTTGAGCTAGTATCTTATTTTTATAGTACTAACACCTAGTACTATATAAGTACTACCCAGTTAGAATAGCATAGACACATTAGAACAAAATATACATATCCATAGTTATTTTTGCAGCCTTAATTTTTTTTTTGTGAAAATAAACCATTTCTTCTCACATTTTAACACACAGGTTTGAGGCTGTCTGCTTCAAACTATTGGCATGTTTAGGATTGGTTAAGGCTTGTATTTTTGACCTAGTTGAACTATTTTAATTTGCGATTAATTTAATAAGTATTAAGACTGCTACTATTCTGACTAGATAAATGAATAACAATTCAAACACTGATTACATCAACCTAAGATTAAAACTAGCCTTGGAAATTTTATTACATATTCCTGTTGTGCAGCTACACTATTTTTATTACATAGACTGTAAACTAAGAGCATATCTGCGTGTTTCTGGTGTGTAAAAACTACCACTTTTAATATTGCTAAGTTTAAATCGTTATGATAAGCCCAGCTTTATACGTGTAATTTTCCAGACAAACTAAACTCGGTTTATTTTCCGGAATTAGGGATGGACACAATATTACTCAATCCTACAGAATGTAAACAATGTATGCCTGTTCACCATGCAAACAGGTAGTGAACTAATTTTTCATTATAAATGTGCAGTGATCTACTATGTATGACCTACATATTGTATGTGATATTTAGTATGTACTATGAATATTACAATTGGCATAGAGGAGAGGCAGAAGAATTGATTACAACTTTTATATGTTTGTGGAGCATTTTAGTTATTTTTTTTTTTGTATTGCTTAATATCTGAAGTATGTATATATAAATTTATGCCAGAAAATATCATGAAACCCTGTATATCTTTTTGACTACGGAAAAAAATATTTTTCTCTATGATACACAGTTTGACATTTTATGATAACTATTTGTTTAAGTAAAATTGAATATAATTATTATTACTTTAAGCACTGACTGTATAACTATATCTTCAGATAAGAAAGCAATGGTTCGTTTTGTTATATAATGTATTTATTTTTATTATATTATCCTGTCATAAAATCTCTTATCTAATTTGCCATTTCGAGCTTTTTTTTGCAATCAACTGTACAAATCGATACTTGTCCAAATGCATGACTGCAATTATAAAAAGAATAGCAACCAATGCCAGTCCCTTATTCACAGATCGAAGATAAGGCAAGTATAATTCCTTTGGTCGCTGGCATGCGGAAAGAAGTCCAACAATTGATTGCTGAAGGCATTCAACTCGTCTGGGAAAGTTACAAGTTGGACCCTTATGTCCAGCGCCTCTCTGACACCGTAGTTAGTTTCCAAGAACGCGTAGAAGAACTAGTGATAGTCGGAGAACAATTAGAAGTCGATGTTAGGTCTCTGGAGACTTGTCCCTATTCCGCCAATACTTTCGCTGATATTTTATCGAAAATACAGCACGCCGTCGACGATTTATCGCTAAAACAATACTCCAACCTACATATATGGGTCAGTAGATTAGACGAAGAGGTCGAAAAGAATTTAGCTCGCCGTTTACAAGCAGGCATTGAAGCGTGGACTGATGCTCTCAGTGGCAAAAAGAAGGAAATCGATCATAGCATGGACACCGATGCACCCACTCAACCCACCCATAAACCTGGTGGGGACCCTCAAATACAAATCGTGGTACATGAGGTGCGCATCACCAACCAAACGATGTATTTGTATCCCAGCATAGAGGAGGCACGTTTCCAAATCATGCAGCAACTGTTTGCCTGGCAAGCCATCGTTACCTCACAACAACGATTGCAAAGCAGTAGGTACCAGGTAGGCGTCGATAAGCCCGTCACGGAGACTTATAGGAATATCTTGACGAAGTTGCCTGGAGGTCCACTGCCGTTGAATAATGCTTATAGTGCTATTTCCTCAAAGATTAAGGAGGTTAGTAAGCGTTGATGTGAGTTAGAGTTAGAGTTTTAAATGGTTTTCATTTAGGTACAAAAATACGTGAATGAGTGGTTGACTTATCAGTCCTTATGGGATTTGCAAGCCGATAATCTTTATGGAAAACTGGGAGATGATATCAGTAGATGGATGCAGTGCTTGAATGACATCAAGTAAGTGGTTTTTCTCTCATAAACATTATATAAAAAAATAGCTTATAAGTATGTAAGATACAATTATTGAAAGAACTTAGAAGGTAAAATTAAATAGAGGAAGAAGAAATATTTATATTTTAATTTGTATATTGTTCTTAAAATTCCTCTAAATTTTACCGTGTTTTATTACACTTTTTTCTTTGAATAAGTAAAGCTTTTAGTAAACAACTGAAATGCATTTTGTTCATTTATATATGCATAATTTTATTTGTAAAATACCGGATATAACAGAGAACAAAAGTTGTTTTGAAAAACAAAATAAATTCTTCCATTGCACCAATTTTACTATAAGATAATATTTGCAATAAATATACTCATGTTTCCAACAGTTACAAAGAAGTTATAGAGGCCACTTTTTGTTCAAAGTATACAGTCATAATTTGTAATGAAAAATATATTCTATCAGTTACATGTTTTGCAGAATATTCTCATATGCAGTTTTGAAATTTTTTATATGGTGTCTGTAAAATAATATTCTTTGGCTTAAATATCACTATACAATATTTGAAATGTAATGTAAAAAGGTACTTCAAATTTACACCAAAAAGGATAATATATAGTGTAAAATCGCAAGTGACTACATACTTCACTGTTATGTGTAAACTTAATTTAATTTTACACCTTTTATTTTCCATATTTTTTTAATGTACCATCGAGACAGAATATAATGAGACACCCTTGATACATTCCCTTAAATATAGACGATAATAATTAATTTTTGGAGTTAAATATTCTCTTGGTCTCATAAAGGGCATGCCATGCCCTTTATTGATTATAAACATTATTAACTCAAAAGTTAAGTCATTATTGCTTATATTTTAGGAAAATAAATGTTTCATTACATTATTTCTTGATGGTACATACACTACATTAGCAAAATGTCAGAATATGGTATGTAGTGTTAGAAGTTTAGGAAATATTATACATACATTTATACTGTATTTTGATATTTCTAATTAAATATTATGATTCTATCATGTGAATGTGTCTTGCTGATCCAAAAACTTTTGGATATTTAACTAATAATTCTTCTTATAATGAAAGGGTTTCGTTCTTAGTGAAAATAAAAATTTAAACAGTGTGATGATAACGCTATAGCCACAAACTTAAATATTTAATAATTGGCTATTAATATATTTTATAAATATATTAATAAAATAATAAATTTCATATGGTCTGTAATTGTTGTACTGAATATTTAATTTACAAATTTGCGGGCAACTCTAATGACATATTGTGATATAATTAAATGTCGTATTTCGGTAGTATATATAGACTAAGCATTTCTATATTATATGTTTTTTAAGTCATACTGTACTCACTTTTTCTCAGAAAAACAAGAACCACATTTGATACCTCAGATACGCGTCGCGAATTCGGCCCTATCGTCATCGATTTTGCCAAGGTTCAGAGCAAAGTCTCCCTTAAATATGACTCCTGGCACAAGGAGACCCTAGGCAAATTCGGAGGCTTACTTGCTAGTGAAATGGTCACATTCCATTCTAATGTATCCAAGTCTCGATCGGACCTGGAATTACAAAGCATTGAGGCCGCCAGCACCTCCGATGCCGTAAGCTTCATCACATACGTTCAGCAGCTCAAACGCAGCATGAAAGCCTGGGAGAAACAAGTGGAAATCTACAGGGAGGGGCAGAGGATTCTGGAGAGGCAACGATTCCAATTTCCTGCGTCGTGGTTGCACGTGGAGAACTTGGAAGGAGAATGGGGCGCGTTTAACGAAATAATCAAACGTAAGGATTCCAGCATACAAACTCAGGTCGCCAGCCTTCAGCAGAAGATTGTGTCTGAAGATAAGGCAGTGGAGAGTCGTACGAACGATTTTCTGACCGACTGGGAGAGGAGCAAACCCGTCGAGGGACATTTGAGACCCGACGAGGCTCTCTCGCAACTCCAACTGTTCGAGAGCAAATTCGCCCGCCTCAAAGAGGAGAGAGACAACGTGGCCAAAGCTAAGGAAGCCCTGGAATTACAAGAACCAGGTGGCGTTAGCACCAGCGAGGATCGCATGCAGGTTGTCTATGAGGAATTGCAAGATCTGCGAGGTGTTTGGTCTGAACTGTCTAGGATATGGCAGCAAATCGACGAAACCAGAGAAAAGCCATGGTTGTCGGTGCAGCCTAGAAAGTTGCGGCAGCAACTCGACGCCATGTCCACCCAACTCAAGGAGCTTCCGGCTAGGTTGAGGCAATACGCATCCTACGAATACGTCAAGAAGACTCTTCAGACTTACACTAAAGTCAACATGATGATCGTCGAGCTCAAATCCGATGCACTTAAGGAAAGACACTGGAAACAACTTATGAAGCAACTGAGAGTTAACTGGGTCCTCTCTGATTTGACCCTGGGACAAGTGTGGGACGTTAACCTACAGAAGAACGAGTCGATCGTTAAAGATATTATTCTTATTGCGCAAGGTGAGATGGCTCTAGAAGAGTTCTTGAAACAAGTACGCGAATCCTGGCAAACTTACGAGTTGGACCTCATTAATTACCAGAATAAATGCAAGCTCATCCGTGGATGGGACGATCTGTTCAACAAGGTCAAGGAACACATCAACTCTGTGGCCGCCATGAAACTGTCTCCTTATTACAAGGTATTCGAGGAGGAGGCCTTAACTTGGGAGGAGAAATTGAACCGTATCAACGCCTTATTCGACGTCTGGATTGACGTGCAAAGACGATGGGTATACCTCGAGGGTATATTCTCTGGAAGCGCCGACATTAAAACCCTGCTTCCTGTGGAAACGTCGCGTTTCCAAAGCATCAGCTCCGAGTTTCTGGGGTTAATGAAGAAAGTCAGCAAGAGCCCCATGGTTATGGACGTGCTTAATATTCCTGGCGTGCAGAGGGCGTTGGAGCGCTTGGCCGATTTGCTTGGAAAAATCCAGAAAGCCCTTGGAGAATATCTGGAGAGGGAGCGTACCTCTTTTCCGCGGTTCTACTTTGTTGGTGACGAAGATTTACTGGAAATCATTGGTAACAGCAAGAACATAGCCAGGCTGCAAAAGCACTTTAAGAAAATGTTTGCTGGCGTTGCTTCTATACTGTTAAACGAAGACAATACTGTCATTACTGGTATCGCGTCTAGGGAAGGTGAAGAGGTTGTCTTTGGCAATGCCGTCTCCACCGTGGAGCATCCTAAGATTAACGAGTGGTTAACCTTGGTTGAAAAAGAAATGCGAGTCACATTGGCTTCCAACTTGACACAGGCTGTTCAGGACATCAAACAGTTTAAAGACGGGATTGATTCTCAGCTGTATATGCAGTGGGTAGACAAGTATCAAGCGCAAATTGTCGTGTTGGCAGCTCAGATCTTCTGGAGCGAAGACGTGGAAGCTGCTCTGGTGAAAATGAACAGCGAACCTCAAAAGGAGCCTTTAGAGAAGGTCTTGCAGCAAGTGGAGAATACATTGAACGTTCTAGCGGACTCCGTGCTTCAAGAGCAGCCGCAGCTGCGCAGGAAGAAACTCGAGCACTTGATTAACGAATTTGTGCACAAGAGGACAGTGACCCGTAGGTTGATAGCGAACGGGGTTTGCAGCAATAAATCTTTCGAATGGTTGTGTGAGATGAGGTTCTACTTTGACCCAAGACAGACAGAAGTTCTGAAACAACTTACCATCCATATGGCTAACGCCAGGTTCTACTATGGATTTGAGTATCTGGGAGTGCAAGATAGGCTCGTACAGACGCCACTGACCGATCGTTGCTACTTAACGATGACGCAGGCGTTAGAAGCCAGGCTCGGTGGTTCTCCATTTGGTAACTAAACTCACTTCTGAGGGTTGTTATGGTTCTTATTTATTTGCTTTAAGGTCCTGCTGGTACTGGTAAAACCGAGTCCGTCAAGGCTCTCGGCAATCAGCTGGGTCGTTTTGTGCTGGTGTTCAATTGTGATGAGACGTTTGACTTCCAAGCAATGGGAAGGATCTTTGTTGGTCTCTGCCAAGTGGGCGCTTGGGGTTGTTTCGATGAGTTCAACCGTTTGGAGGAGAGGATGCTCTCTGCTGTTTCGCAACAAGTGCAGACGATACAGGAAGCACTCAAGTCACAGAGAGAGGCTAGCGCTGATGGAACTTCGGTTGGCAGTAAGTAGATATTTTTAATGGTTTTTTTTATCTGCACTTACGAAGATCTTCAGAAAGAAAATTTTCCATTTTCTGGAACTACATATAGATTGGGGATAACAACCTGATTTTATAATTTTCTAATCCAAAATTAATTCAGTACAATTTTCCAGAACATCCAATGCTAAGATTTTTTTGCCTATTTTGTTCAAGATTTTTTTTTATAAATAGTTAAGACAGATTAGTTAAGATAATTTTTTAATCAGAATGGCATATTTCTATATCTACATGTATTATATGACTAGGTACTCATACAAATTTTATTTCCCATCTTTTTGAGAATGGCTTCGTACTTTCCATTTGTATTTTGAGATATTGTTAATAATGTGTCCTATTATCTATATTTTCCATTATGGACTTTCTACAGCTGCAAAATAGAATTCAAACTAAAGTATTAATTTTTTTATAGGTATCAGTGTCGAACTGGTGGGAAAACAAGTTCGCGTATCCCCCGACATGGCTATCTTCATCACGATGAATCCTGGATACGCAGGCAGATCAAACCTACCCGACAATCTGAAGAAGCTCTTCAGGTCCCTGGCCATGACCACTCCCGATAGGCAACTAATTGCCGAAGTTATGTTGTTCTCCCAAGGTTTCCGCCAAGCAGAAAAGTTAGCTAGCAAGATCGTACCATTCTTTAGGTAACAATTACCTCTTTAACACTGATAAAACTATTTTAATTATTTTCTTTACTTTTAGGTTGTGTGATGAACAACTCTCGAACCAGTCGCATTACGACTTTGGATTACGTGCTTTGAAATCCGTGCTGATATCAGCCGGTAACGTCAAGCGAGACAGGATACAGAGGATCAAGGAGGGTATGACGCAACGAGGCGAGACCAACATCGATGAGGCTAGCATCGCAGAGAATCTACCAGAACAGGAGATTCTGATTCAGTCTGTCTGCGAGACGATGGTGCCCAAGCTAGTGGCTGAGGATATTCCTTTGTTGTTCAGTTTGTTGAACGATGTGTTCCCTAACGTCCAGTACACCAGGGCCGAGATGAAAGGTGATATAATCTGCTGTGAGGTGGTGTAAGAATTTTTTAATCTTATTTATGTGTTGTAGGTCTTAAGGATGAAATCAGGAAGGTTTGTGCTGAGGAATACCTGGTGTGTGGTGAAGGCGATGAGCAAGGAGCGGCATGGATGGAAAAGGTAATTTTTAATTCAGTGATTTATATTTCTCTGTGTTCATTTGCGATTTGAAGTGTTTTAATTTTGCACTATATAATTTCATGCTGCACAGAGAGACACTTGGGTAGCGAAGGTACTTGTCAAAACTGTATCTTTTGATTTGATGTAAATCTGTATTGAAATTCAATATTTTTAATTTACCATCTTCTAGGTCCTGCAATTATACCAAATTTCTAACTTGAATCATGGCCTGATGATGGTCGGCCCGAGCGGTTCGGGGAAAAGTACTGCCTGGCGTGTGTTGCTCAAGGCGTTGGAGAGATATGAGGGCGTGGAAGGTGTTGCTCACGTCATCGATCCAAAAGCTATCAGCAAGGAAGCCCTGTATGGTGTGCTCGATCCGAACACTAGGGAATGGACCGATGGTCTTTTTACGCATATTTTGAGGTTAATTGTTTATTAAGTATAAACAAAAATCTTATTTAAATGTTTGCGTTAAATAAGATGAATAATTGACTTCACTCAGTTAATTGTAATATTCGTAATGATATAAAAATGTCAAATAGAAGAAAAATAATGACGATAAAATTGTGGAAGATTATAAAGAATTAAGTTTTAAGAAAAAGTTTCAATTTAAAAATTAGTATAATGGTGTCAATTTAAAGCAAAATGTGAAAAAATTAAATTTATGTAAATCAATGTCTATTAAAAAAAATGAGTCCGAGTTTTCCAAAAAAAATATTTAATAACATTACGAATATTATGTAAAACTTTACAGGTATAATCACGCTGTTAAGGCTCATTTATACATGCTAGTCAACTCGGCCGAGAAAGTTGCGCGCGCATTCACTCGCAAGACATATTGTTTACACGTGCTAGTCCACATGCCTGCTAAGTCGCATGCTAGTTCATCTTGTATTTCATTATTTTACTGCTAGGACCCACGTATTTAATAATAGTTTTAATTGAAATAAACGCGATTTGAGTAACTTTATTTCAATTAAAATTATTATTAAATACGTTGGTCCTAGCACTAAAATAATGAAATACAAAATGAACTCGCATCTTTCTTAGCTAACGAGTGGACTAGCATGTGTAAACACTAATGTCTTCCGAGTGAATGCGCGCGAAATTTTCTCGGCCGAGTTGCCTAGCATGTATAAATGAGCCTATACATGATGTAACCATAATATAGGGCATAGATGTATTTAAGTTTCATAAAACCATATGATGACTATTGAGAGATGACATTAACAGTCTGGGGATATTTCATTGTTGATGCTCAAGGTTGGTATAAGTTTTCAATGGTGTCTCGTCAGAGTGAGCAAGTAGGCTGTCCTGTTCTTGCCTCATCAGCAAGAACACGGGCAGAAAACAGAGTAGGAAATTATTTTTTCTTGATTTTTTGTTGTATATTTACTTGTTTTAATATTGAGTTTTAATTAGTTGTGTCTAAAGTATTTATCATTTACCACATTCTAATTTCCACAATCCTCATCTGACAATCTCGTAATAGTTTATTAATAAAATAGAATTTCTAAGAGAATAATTTTTTCTAATTGCGTTTTTTTAAATAAAAAAGGTTACAATAAATAATGAATTAAATAAAAAACTTCCATTTAATCCTCTTACTATTTGAGTCTTCCTTTCTATACTTGAATCTAATATAAATCTTTTATATTTTGTATGATATTTCATATGGTGATATATTAAAGACATATTTCACTCTCTGTTTTAAGTAAGTTTTTGTTGAACATCATCCCGGAAACAGTGTAAAATTCGCGGCGTCAGTTGATTAATACTTACTTAACATACGAAATGTTTGTGGTTGATGGGGAGTATAGTGCAAAACAATTTCTGTCTTCTGTAGTCTTACTGTCAGATATGAATATATTTTGTCATGTTTCAATTTCTTGTAAATTACATGATTTAAGAAAACTGAACTATGGAAATATTGTAAATTTTATAGATTAAAGTTGTAATAAAATTAGAAACAGCTGTATGTCGTTGGGTTCCAATCCGGGACAGATGTCGAATCCTACCTGTGGTGGGTTTTATTTTTTGAAACCTTATCTGATCGTGCAGAAACACGAGAAAGGGGTCGAAGGTCGTTTTTAGGTATAATTCAATGTCTGGCGGGGCTTTAGCCCGAGGAGTAGTTGTTTCCTAGAGCGATTACGTAATAGCTTTGCTATTCGGGAACTACTTTGATAACCGCTTGGCGGTTTGGTGGTTCCTTTCTCGATTTCCGACTTACATGTTACTAATAAAATTAACAATCAAAATTATTGCATGAAAATTTCGGATTACAAAATACTTTGTTTACTAAATCTTTTTCTTTAAAATGCCTTAGCAAAATTTTTAATGAGCCGTCCCTGGTTGGTGTATTTGTACACCACTTCAGTATCAAGTTAGGAAAATACGTTGTCTAGGATTTAGTCAGAAGTTTTTCAAATCATAAATGTCATCTCTTAATTATCTGATCCTGTGCAATCTACTTTAATAAATCCTTTTGTAGGAAAATTATTGATAACGTGAGAGGCGAAATTAACAAACGCCAATGGATCATCTTTGACGGCGACGTAGATCCTGAATGGGTTGAGAACTTGAACTCAGTACTTGATGATAACAAACTGCTGACCTTGCCTAATGGTGAACGTCTATCCCTTCCGCCAAACGTCAGAGTCATGTTTGAGGTAAAATTATAAACCAATATAATTTTCAACATTCCACATTTACTTATTCATAATTGTAGGTACAAGATTTGAAATACGCAACCTTAGCCACCGTCTCACGTTGTGGCATGGTCTGGTTCTCCGAAGACGTGCTTTCCACAGAAATGATATTCGAAAACTACATCCAACGCCTGAAGAATATACCGCTGGAAGAAGGCGAAGACGACAGCTTCGGTAAGAAATCAGAGAATAAGGAGGACTTACTGTCTCCCACTCTACAAGTTCAGGTAGATGTGGCGAACATATTGCAACCCTACTTGGCACCCGATGGACTCGTAGTCAAATGCTTGGAGTATGCAATGGAGCAGGAGCATATCATGGACTTTACGAGGCTTAGGGCTCTAAGCTCGTTATTTTCCATGCTGAACCAGTGTGTGAGGTATGTTATATTAAAAAGTTATATTTATATTATCCATTTATATATTTATATTATCCATTTATATTTTTAAAAATTTCGCCAAAAATTAGTTTTAATAAACTTGTTTCAGGAATGTTTTGCAATACAATCACTCCCATTCAGATTTTCCCTTGTCGAATGAGTGCCTGGAAAAGTATATACCAAGATGCCTCGTCTACTCTGCTCTGTGGAGTTTTGCTGGCGATGCTAAGCTGAAAGTTAGGTCTGAGCTCGGCGACTTCATTAGATCTGTCACGACTGTCCCATTACCACCGGACAACAGCAATATGCCCATCATCGATTACGAGGTGATCCTCGAAGGCGAGTGGTCGCCATGGTCCAACAAAGTGCCACAGATCGAAGTGGAGACTCATAAAGTTGCTTCTCCTGATATTGTCGTACCTACTTTGGATACCGTTCGACATGAATCGTTGCTATACACTTGGCTAGCGGAGCATAAGCCTCTGGGTAGGATTGTTTTGATAGGATGTGTGTTTTTTAACTTATTATTGTTTCTTTTTCAGTACTTTGTGGCCCACCTGGTTCTGGTAAGACGATGACGTTGTTCTCTGCCTTAAGGGCGTTGCCGGATATGGAAGTGGTTGGATTGAATTTCTCCTCAGCGACGACCCCTGAGTTGCTTCTTAAAACTTTTGATCACTACTGTGAATACAGGAAGACGCCCAATGGGGTTGTTCTGGCTCCCATTCAGGTAAAGTAGTTTGATGATTATTTTTGGAATTAATGGAGAGTTAAGATGATTAGGGCTTTGTTTATCGATGTTTTTTTGGATATTAATATAGCACTAATATAATTAATATTAATATCTTTTTATTTTATAAAAAGATAAAGTACAATTTGAGATAAATTTACGTTATTCAGCCTAATTTTAATTATATTTATTGTTATAAGTAGTTACAAAATCTGAAATGAAAACCAAGATGTTTGAAAAGTATGAAGATACGAGGGTTGTTTCAAAAATAAGGTTCCCACATTTTTTTTTAAATAGACAGCAATGTTTATTATCAAAGTTATTTACATGGTTGGAAAGCTTGAACATTAACCTATTTTTCTACATAATCGCCATTTCTTTTGATGCATTTTTGTAGACGTTCTTCCAACCTTTGTATCCTCGTGTCATAGAACTCCAACGCCAACCCGTTGAGGTAGCGATTAATCTCTTCATTGACTTCATCGTCGGTCTGAAAGCGCAAGCCACCCAAGTGTTCCTTCAATTTTGGGAACAGGTGGTAGTCACTAGGGGCTAGGTCTGGGTTGTAGGGATGGTGGGGAATGACAGTCCAGCCAAACTTGCTCAGGAGATCCTGGGTTTGCCGAGAGACATGGGGACAAGTGTTGTTGTGCAACAGCTTCACACCTTTGATCAGTTTTCCTCTCCGACGGTTCTGGATGGCTCGTCTGAGTTTTTTAGTGTTTCACAATACCTCTCTGAGTTTATTGTTGTCCCAGGAGGCATAAAGTCGATGAGTAATATTCCCTTACGGTCCCAAAACACAGTTGCCATTATTTTCCTCGCAGATTGTGTTTGCTTGAACTTTTTCAGTTAGGCGAACTTGAGTGGTGCCATTCGCGCGTGATTGTTCCTTTTTTTCGGGAGTGAAATGAAACACCAACGTTTCGTCGCCTGTGACGATGGAGTCCAACAATTCCTCCCTATTGTTGCTACATTGTTGAAGAAGTTGGCGAGGACAGTCGACGCGTTGCTGCTTGTGCGCATCTGTAAGCATTCGTGGGACCCACCGCGCGGACACCTTGTGGTACTGCAATTTCTCGGACACAAGTCTTACAATTGACTAAGTGTCTCGGACACTTTGTCAATTGAGCTGGCAGATAGCTCAGGAATGTGATAAGCCAGTTTACAGATGGGGATTCTCCGATCTTCGAGTAGTAGACTCTCGACTTTTGCGACAGTCTCGTCGGAAATCGACGGTCGTCCGCTCCGGTCTTCGTCATGGATATCTGTACGACCGCCAGAGAACTCCCTACACCATTTTCGGACACGTTTAATGGTGATACACTTTTCAAATTAAACTTTACACAACCGACGATGAATGTCTATGGGTGGAACCTTTCTTGCGTTCAAAAATCGGATCACTGCGCGTATTTCGCACCTGGCAGTGACGAAAATCGGGAGGTCCATCGCAGACGGCTGTCAGGCCAACACTGTGCGGCGTAGCTTAACAGCGAAGGTGAGGACCGAGAGAGGGAGAAACGGCGCGCACGACAGTGTCACAGCTTACTCAATACTGAGTATTGAGTAAGTAACTGATACAGTATTGAGTAAGCTGTGACAGTGTTGTCAGATTTCACCTAATATTTCTTCTTGCTATCGCGATGGGAACCTTACTTTTGAAACAAGCCTCGTATTTTATAATTACACACAAAAAATGCCTATTGACAATGCAAACCTCCCATCTGAAGTGGTAGGAGGTTTGGAGGTGATACTCAATACCAACCAGTATATTCCTCCATCCACATAAATGACCTATGTAAAGCTTTTTACATTTTTGACACTGATGTACATCAAATAATTTCAAGGGCGTACGGTAGAATTTTCCTATGGGGTAGCAATATAGAAAATAATATTTTTCAGTCTTTATCTTTATATTTCAGTATTTTATCATAAAAAAAAAAAAACGGGAATCACCCACTCATAAGTTCAATGTGTGAGGTAGTTTGGAAGTATTCTCTTTTTTTTTCCAACTACTTTTCAAAGGCACTGATATTTTTAACGTAGAAGCCATATCAATGGATTTAGTCTGTAGGATATCAAGCAAAATGTTGGTAAAGGGAAAAATTGTAAATTTGTATTAAACAAAACAGAGCTGTATTTAGGCTTAGCCAATAGTTGTTTTAAATTTGTAAATAATTAATGCTCAGTGAGCATCATGAGGACGAATGAGCTCTCGTGGAATGAGGATATTCTCGTGGGAGATAAGAAAAAGAATTTACGCCTAAAAGGTAGAGGTTAAAACTAGAAGTAAATATATTGTGCCTGGAATAATATTAAGAAACGCCATATTAAGAAACAATTATTAATAAAAATTATAATAAAGAAAAAACAGTTGCAATAAATGTAATTTTGAAAATTGACACAAAGAATTTGACAGGCTTGATAGATTTTTAGTTCCTAGTGTCAAAAGTTGGAATAAATTGTCAATGGCGGCTCGTCAGGGTATGCCAATGAATCATTGCCTCATTAAATAAGAACAGGCAAAGTAAGAAATAAATCTAGTGCCAATGGGAAGAAAGAGCCATTGTTAATTCCAATATGGATGAACGAGAGGCAAGCCTTTTTTCATCATGGGATTAAAAATATAGTAACCTAAAATAGTCACTACTACAGTTATAACATATATAACATGAGATTGATTTATATTAAAAAAAGCTCACTAAAAATTATGGATCAAGCGAGGAACTAGCGATGAACTATTTTGCAAGTAACTTAACCCCCCTTTCGACAATGAGATTTGATAGATCTGGTAACATTCAGTCATTTTCAGTTAATATATATGGTATATTAACTCTTAGCTATTTCAAATGTTACACAAATAAGTAGTTGTAAACGCTACCAACAACATACAACATATTTTTGGTAGCAGCTAGTAAATTCTTCATGTATGAATGCAAAGAAGACTACAGTCGGACCGTTATAACTTGGTTTTATTTAAAAAAAAATAAAACCTTGATTTTATTTTTTAAAACCTTACCTGATCCTGCAGAAACACGAGAAAGGGGTCGAGGATCGTTTTTAGGTGTAATTCAATGCCTGGCGGGGCTTTAGCCCGATGAGTAGTTGTTTCCTATAGCGATTATGTAATAGCCTTGTTATTCGGGAACTACTTTGATAACTGCTTGGCGGTTTGGTAGTTCCTTCCTCGATTTCCGACTTATATGTTACTAACAGATCGAATCGATAAAGATGTATACCCCACAACTTTCATTCTGCATTTGTCCTGGATTGGCGTACCATGTACGGCACTGATGAGAACTAATAAGTTCGAAACAGCTGTATGTCGTTCGATTCCGATCCGGGACAAATGTCGAATCCTACCTGTGGCGGGTTTTATTAAAAAAAAAAAAAATTGTTTTAATTGTATAAAGGCGCATTCTGTTGACGTAACTAATAACTTCTGAATTTTATTCCTAACTTGAATGATTTGAGGCGTTTTCATTACCTAACAAACCTTTATCTTGAGATATAAATTAATATTACACTAAAAACATTTGATAAATATCATTTAAATCTATATTCTGTTTCGTTAAAAGAAATTAGGATTTTGTGAATCAGAATTTCATGGAAAATTAATGAATAAAATTATCAGTCATTTTGTAAAGACGGTCAGAACCAAAATCATAAATACACTGGATATTAAGAAGTGAATTTGTATTTTGTAGTGAAAAATTGTTCAAATAACCTCATTAACAAATCCATTAATTCTCAGTTGGGCAAATGGTTGGTACTCTTCTGTGATGAAATAAATCTGCCCGATATGGATAACTACGGCACGCAACGTGTCATCATGTTCCTTCGGCAAATCGTTGAACAAAAAGGCTTCTATCGCGCCTCCGATCAAACCTGGGTGTCCTTGGAGCGCATCCAATTCGTTGGCGCATGTAACCCCCCTACGGATCCCGGCCGAAAGCCACTTTCTCACAGATTCTTAAGACATGTCCCGGTTATCTACGTCGATTACCCGGGCGAGACGTCGTTGAAGCAGATTTACGGAACATTCACGAGAGCCATGCTCAGATTGGCTCCAGGCTTAAAAGGATACGCCGAGCCTCTAACAAATGCGATGGTAGAATTCTATCTGGCATCTCAAGATAGGTTTACACAGGACATGCAACCACACTATGTTTATTCCCCCAGAGAAATGACGAGATGGGTGAGGGGCATCTGCGAAGCCATAAGGCCTTTGGATAACCTAGCTGTTGAAGGGTTGGTCCGGCTTTGGGCTCACGAAGCTCTTCGTCTCTTCCAAGACAGGCTCGTAGAGGATACAGAACGTCGTTGGACCAACGAGAATATAGACGCTGTCGCTTTGAAACACTTCCCGTCCGCCAATTGCGAGAAAGCGTTAGAAAGGCCGATTCTCTACAGCAACTGGCTGTCTAAAGATTATGTACCGGTTGAACGCGAGCAACTTAGAGAGTATGTCAAGGCTAGATTGAAGGTATTTTATGAAGAAGAGCTCGACGTTCCTCTAGTGTTATTTGACGAAGTATTAGACCACGTGCTGAGAATCGATAGGATCTTCAGGCAACCTCAAGGCCATCTCTTGCTCATCGGAGTTTCTGGTGCCGGAAAAACCACCCTGTCCAGATTCGTTGCCTGGATGAATGGCTTGTCCATATTCCAAATTAAGGTTCACAACAAGTACACCGCCGAGGATTTCGATGAGGATTTGCGTTCGGTTTTGCGTAGGAGCGGTTGCAAGGACGAGAAGATTTGTTTCATTTTGGACGAGTCTAATATGTTGGATTCCAGTTTCTTGGAAAGGATGAATACGTTGTTGGCTAACGGCGAGGTCCCTGGACTGTTTGAGGGAGATGAATACACGACGCTCATGACTCAATGCAAGGAGGGAGCTCAACGAGAAGGTGAGTTTCGTTTTTTATTGTGAACTTATAATTAATATTTTAAGTAAGTGGTCTACATTTCTAATATTAATAAATCCTTTGGAGTTTTCGCATTTTTCATAAAAATTGGGTTTTATCGAATACTTATTGATGTTTTGGAATTTCCAATTATTAAAACGCCTCATGACTTTTTATTAAAAAAGGTTATGTTTTTATTGTAAATGATGTAAGGTGTTTCAACATATAAATATCTTCCAATTTTTTTTGTACTTTTCTGAAAAACTTTTGTGGAAAATTCAAACAGCATAATTTTTTTTAATATTGCCTCACTTTTTTTAAGTAAATAAAATGTAATGATTGAAGAGCAGCGGAAGTCAATCCAACTTCCCTTTCAAATTTAGTGCTGGGATGAAAATTTTAATATTCAAGTTAATGTGTACCATTGATAGCCACTGTAATGAGACACGTGATATATTTTCTTGAAATATAAGAAATAATAAATTAATTTTGTAGTTAATAATGCCCTTAGTCTGAATATGGCTGCGTCCTCAATTAATTAAGAGCTTAATTAAGGACAAAATTAATTTATTATTGCCTATATTTCAGTGGAATATATCGAAAGTGTCACATTACATTCTTTGTTAATGGTATACAAATACGAGGAGGTATTGATTTCTAGTTAGTCTTAGATCTTTTTCATAAACAGAAGGGAACACGGTTGCTATGACAATGATTGTTTAACAAATTATTTCTACTATTTTGATGTGTGAAAGTTTGCGCAATCATGAATTTTCTGTGAAGTTGGTTGTGTCTCCAGCCAATTGCGCACGTAGGCCTTAACCTCCTCATCGCTGTTGAATGTTTGCCCTCCCATGGCTTCCTTGAGAAAACCAAAGAGGTGAAAGTCGCAGGGCGATAGGTCGGGGCTATAGGGAGGGTGTTCAGGTGTCTCCCAGCCCAATTCCTCCAATTTTTCTCTGGTCAGGGCTGCTGTATGAGGATGAGCATTGTCATGGAGAAGTTTCACTTCTCTCATCGGTAGGTCACGTCGTTTGCGCCGATATGCAAATCTAACTTCGTTTAAAATGTCGGAGTAGTACGCCGCATTAATGGTCCTGCGATCACGCAAAAAATTGAGGTACAACAAGCCACGCTGGTCAAAAAAAACTGTAGCCAAAACCTTGCCTGCTGACAGCCTTGACTTGGCTTTCACTGGCCCAGCCTCCCCTTGACGACTCCACTTCTTGCTCGCTTGTTTCGACTCTACCGGGGTATAGTGGTGCACCCACGTTTCATCGCGGGTGATAACGTGAGTGAGAAACGAGTCTCATCCCGAAATTTCCCTAGAAGACGCTCACATACCTGAAAACGATGCAATTTCTGCTCAGTTGTCAGAAGGCGAGGGACCCATCTTGCGCACACTTTACGAAACCCCAGCTCCTTTGTGATGATCGAAAAAGTGTTTTTATAACTTATTCCAACCTTAGATGCAATCTTATTGGTGGTCAGACGCCTGTCACCCTTAAGAAGTTGTTGAACGCGGACGATGTTGTCGCTGGTGATAGTTCGGCGGTCATGGCTCTCATTTTCAACTTTCTCACGACCCTCCACAAACTGTTTATGCCATGTAAACACTCTAGCTCGGGACAGTGTCCCTTCCTTGAACTGCGCTGTCAATCTCGTCAGGATTTCACTTGGTTTTACACCTTCCATGACGAGAAACTTGATGACAACACGCTGCACAATTGACGAAGGCGCCTCCTGCTGAGACATCGTCACGACGGGTACTGAAAGCAACGAGTGAGGTCGCCCACCTGCTCTCCCCCCTCCTGACATCCCTACCCAACACCCCACAAAGTGGGAACCCTCACGCGTTACTATTGCATGCCCAGGACCAAAAGTTTCGTTTATATTTGATTCACCCTCGTACAAAGGACTAGGCAAAGAATGACTTTCTGAGGCTCTTGGCCTTAATCTTCATAAAAAGGACTCTTGCAATCTTTGTGATCCAGATTCCTTCATTATGATTCAAAGAAACACACTTCCGCAAAGGAAAAAAAAACGGGAATACTGTGCTTGGCCTTGACTCAACAGAAAAATCCAAAAATCTATAGGAAAAGTTTTTGCACCTGATTTCTGGGGCCAAGAAAGGCATTAAACTATAATAGGAGAGTATTACGCCATACTATTGAGTAAACATTTGAGAAAATTATTAAAACAGGATAGGACTACACTGGCTTATGAGAGCCTGGTGGCCTTGCAAAAAAATTGACCATTCTGGATTTCGATTTCACTAATTCTCCTCAATCACCAAATTTGATCTCTTCAGACATCATCTATTTTTGAAGCTAAAAATAGATTTGAAAGCGGAGATATTTTTATAAAATAGAAATTATAAATGCAGCGCAGGTGTGGTTTGTACCTGAGAAAGATTTTTTTCCAAGCAACGAGGAATTTTCATAAAAACTGAGATTGCTAGAAAGTTTGAGAATTCGTCTAAGAAAAGAAATATCAAAGAATTATGGATCAGTTTTTATGGAATATAAAATACAGTACAATAATATGGCCATAACGACGCACCGTACCTCGCACCGCACTTAGCATTGTACCATAGTATCGCCCCTGCCTCGCACATAGCATAGCAATTAAGAGTCCATATTGACGCACCGCACCTAGTTTCATTTCATTGCAGTTTATTTTCAACTACTGACTAGACAGCATAGCAAACATGAGTTCTTTATTTTCGTCGGATGAAGATGATATCTTGTTTAACTCTAGTATAAGAAAGTGATACTTTATTAAAAATAGAAGAAATAAGACAATACATCCTTTAAATAAAAAGGTCATTTTGGTGAATTCCATCACCTTTTTAATGACCCGAGAAAAGATAATCAGCGTTTTCTTGAGTATATGCGAATGAGCATTGGTACATTCGACTATATTTTAAACAAAATTGGCGATAAAGTAAATATTTATTGGAAGAACTCTGGTAAAGACACTGGTTATTAATTTTTCTTTATCCATCATACATGGGCGAGGGTTCAAAAAATACTAAGCTAGATTTCGCAGTGCGATACTCTGGTACCGGACGTGGTGCGAGGAGAAGGGCAGTGCGCCGTTGTGGCCACGCGCATTTAACTCTATAATAACATTTGCTGTGCACACGGATGCTATGGTACAATGCTAAGTGCGGTGCGAGGTGCGGTGCCTCGTTATGGCCACCTACTAAGGGTACTTTTTTTTATTAAATTGCTTAAAAATCTTTATATTACTTTTCCGCACTCCACTATAAGCGGAAAAGTAATGTAATCCTGTATAGAAAAAGTGAAAAAACAAAATTTTTTTTTGGGTTTATTTTTCGGTTCTCAGCTTAAAAACAAAAAAAAAGGTTTTTAAATTTTTTTTGCTGTGTGTGTGTCGTTGTCGTCAGCATTTCTTGGTAGCACGATAACTCAATTAAATCGTGTCGGATCGATCGGGTTTTGACTGATTCTGATCGGGGACGTCTCCCAGACGACACCTATTGATTTTGAGGTGGATAGGACACACCCCACCCTGTCTATGGGGCATAAGAAAGCACGATGGTGGACTATTTGAGAAATTTGTTTTGTTAATACGATAACTCAACTAAATCGTGTTGGATCGATCAGGTTTTGACTGATTCTGATCGGGAACGTCTCCCAGACGACACCTATTGATTTTGAAGTGGATAGGACACACCCCACCCTGTCCATGGGTCATGAGAAAGCACGACGATGGACTATTTGAGAATTTTTTTTTTTTGTTAACACGATTACTCAACTAAGTCATGTCGGATCGATCGGGTTTTGACTGATTCGGATCGGGGACGTCTCCCAGACGACACCTATTGATTTTGAAATGGATAGAACGTACTCTACCATGTTCATGGGTCATGAGAAAGCACAATGGTGAACTATTTGAAAAAAGTAAAACTGTCGCATAAAACACATATTCTGTATTTATGTGTTGGTTTATTTGTTCTCGGCCACTCAGTTTCGAGATAGAGATGTTCTACGCGCGTAAAAGTCCGTTTTAAGTTTTTAAAACTGTTTATATAGATATATTTTCAAGTCTATACAACATAGGCCAAAATATCGTCGTTATTTAAAACTATTTCATGGTGCTTATAAACAGGGTGTCAGGATGTTCAGACTAATCTAATTTGCAGAATTTGTATTTACAACATGAAATATTGCTTTATTATTTAAACAATTCAGCAAATCTTTCAGTTTTTACTTTTTGTTTGTCCCATGTATTTATTATGCCCATAATTACGTGATTTGCACTTTTTTCTCGTAAATGGTAGAGTTGAGCACCCATGTGTATAACACTTTTTTATTGTTTTTTTTTATGTGTGTAATATCTATACAGTTGCAAATTTCGCTTTGAAATTTTTATTCAATATGCGCAACATGTTATATTCTGGAAGTATATTTAAAAACAATTATGAGAAAGTACCTTTAATGAGTTAAAAATAGAGAAAACATTATTAAAAATAACATTTTATAACATAATTCACGTTCTATTTTGTTTTAATATTTTTTAATATGCTTGTTAACCAATCTATTTCTATGTTTTAATAGAGCATAATTTTTGTTTATTTTAAGAGCACAGCCGGTTATAGTTTCTTTTTTATCTCTAAGGTTTAATGCTGGATTCCAATGACGAATTATACAAATGGTTTACTCAACAAGTAATGCGAAATTTGCATGTCGTTTTCACCATGAACCCATCCACTGACGGTCTAAAAGACAGAGCGGCCACTTCTCCCGCTCTTTTCAATAGGTGTGTGCTCAACTGGTTCGGCGATTGGTCAGATGGCGCCCTATTCCAGGTACAACAAAGATTTAAACTCATTGTTCATCTCTGTTGTTACTATATTCTTACTTCTAGGTTGGAAAAGAGTTCACGAACCGTTTAGATCTCGAAAAACCCGCGTGGAAATGTCCGGACTTCTTCCCGGCGGCGTGCACCCGCATATCGGCTTCTCCTAACCACAGGGAAGCCGTCATTAATGCTTGCGTGTACGTCCATCAGACGTTACACAAAGCCAACGGACGCCTCGCTAAGAGAGGCGGTCGCACTATGGCGATCACTCCACGACACTACCTGGACTTCATCCACCACTTTGTGAAACTGTATAACGAGAAACGTTCCGACTTGGAGGAGCAACAGCTTCACTTGAATGTCGGTTTGAGTAAGATCGCCGAAACCGTCGAGCAGGTGGAGGAGATGCAGAAGAGCTTGGCGGTGAAGTCTCAGGAGTTGCAGGCGAAAAACGAGGCCGCCAACGCCAAGCTTAAGCAGATGGTGAAAGACCAACAGGAGGCGGAGAAGAAGAAGGTGCAGAGTCAGGAGATCCAGCAGCAGTTGGCCGAGCAGACGGTGCACATTGAACAGAAACGTTCGGAGGTTATGGCGGACCTGGAGCAGGTCGAGCCTGCTGTCATCGACGCTCAAACTGGTGAGTGTTTATTATTTTTTAGAGTTGAAATGCCATAAAAGTTGTGTAATTTTTATTGAAAATATTTTTTGAAGAAACATTTTATGAGGCCATCGGGAATTTTAGGAGAATTAAGAACTTTTATTTAGGTTGAAAGTAACTCTAATGAAGGTTTAATTCTGCTACATGTCGTTGGGGTCATCTATTGACAAAAAAATATATACTGAGTGACTTAAAAGTATGAAATATTATAAGTTTTTTATTGTTTTATTTGTTAATAGGTCAATTGAATATAGATCAACTCTAATAATTGCCATTTTTTTTCCATTATTTCTTATTATTTTAACACATTTGATTCCTATGTCGTCTATACAGGCTGTCTTATAAAAAATGCCACAAAAATGAGCCACAAGTTCAATGATTCTGCATATATTACTGGAATCATATTAAGTTTTTTTTTAACATTAATGTCAATTAATGGTAATATTTCTTTTGAAATGGAACATTTGTTGCACATTTATTTTTTAGACTGATAGATATTTTCCCCTGAATTCAGCGGCAAAATTTAATTAACTGAATTGTTAATTAAATTTTGTATTTTTAAGAGTGCTATGGAGAACAATCAAAGTAACTACGAGAGAAATACTTGACATACTTGATGAAAGCTCCAATCAATATCGACAAATATTCAAATGATTTCTTCTAATAAATATGACACACATTGTTAAATTCAGAAATAAATAGACTGCTGGAGGTTTATTAAAAAATATGTGATGTTCCATTTCTAAATTTTTACAAGACGCATTTAGTATATATATTTCTTAACTTCTTACAGTTATACATCCTATTAAAATACATATGAAACATAAAGAATTGTCAGTTATTATTAACGGGATATTTGATTAAGATATGGGTAAATTGAAAACATTTTTGAGATTTTGTATGCTGCAGTAAAAAACATTTTATAATATTCCTCTCATCACCTCTGATTCCATAATTCTCAAATAGTATTTGTGTTGAAAAATGGGTCTTAAATGGTCTGAAGCGCAAACCTCAAATTTTCATTTCTTATTTTGTTGACTGAAACTGAAAACTTGCCATCACTTTGTCATTTATTGTAGTGATATCCTCAAGGTAGTCTTCTGATAAACCTTCTTGAGTGGATTTCTCTTTTTATATTTTATATATCTTTTTCTTTTCAAAGGGCTGTTACAAGACTTACGTTGATAATGGTTTATTTTCCTGTCTAAAGTAAAATTTTTCGATGTAGCTCAAATAAGAGCCTTTAATGTTGTTTTTATTTATTTCTTGAGGGTTCATCATCATGGGGTCATCAGTCTTAAGACTGGTTGGATGCTAACCTCCAGCTTCTCCTATCTTGTGCTAACCTACGCATTTCGCTAATTGTGCTACAACCTACATCCCTTACTATTTGCGAGCAGTAGTCTAATCTAGGCCTACCTCTGTTTTTCTTCACTCCTATTTCTGCCTCCAAAATATCGCGGACTATTCCCCCATGTCTCAGTAAATGGCCTACCATTCTATCTCTTCTCTTCTTTATGTTTTTCCACATACTTCTTTTCTCGCCGACTTTCTCTAATACTTCTTCGTTTCTAACCCTATCAGTCCACGGTATTTTCATCATTCTTCGGTAACACTACATCTCAATAGCTTCTAATTTCTTCCTACTTGCTTCCCCTACCGTCCAGGTTTCGCAACCGTATAGTGCCGTGCTCCATACATACGTTTTCAAAAATCTCTTCCTTGTTTCTAAGTTTATTACCCCCGAGCATAAAAGTGCTTTCTTTTTGTTAAAAGCTATTCGACGCTGCGCTATTCTTTGTTTTATATCTTTATCGCTTCTTCCATCTCAATTTATTTTACTTCCTAAATTAGTGAAGTCTTTAACTTCCTCCAATCTTTCATTATTAATTTGTACTGTCGTCTTTGCTCTGCTCTCGCGCCCTCTGCACACTAACACTTTAGTTTTGTTTTTATTCACCCTCATTTCGTATTTCTTTGTCAACATTGCCTCCGTTTCGTTCAACGCTGATTCTAAATACTGCTATATCATCCGCGAATCTCAATATTTTTAGTTTCTGTCCCTGTACTTTAATCCCGAAATCCACTCTATCTTTTACCACATTAATCGCCTCTTCGATGTACAGATTAAAAATTAGTGGTGACAGCGTACATCCTTGTCTTACTCCTTTCCTAATACCTACTTCCCTTCTTTCCCCTTCTACTTCTATAACAGCAGTTTGCTCTTTGTATAGATTGTGTACTACTCTCCTATCTCTATACTTCATTCCCGCGTTCTTTAGTATCTCGAACATTTTTTCCCATCTTACATTATCAAAAGTTTTTTCTAAATCTACAAATCCTATATAAGCGTTCTTTCCTTTTTCTATTGTTTTCTCTAACATTACTCTTAGCGCCAGAATAGCTTCGCGAGTTCCCCTATTTCGCCTAAACCCGAATTGGTCTTCTCCTAGTATTTCCTCCGCTCTATTTTCCATTCTCTTCTGCACTATTCTGGTTAAAATTTTTGATCCGTGGGAAGTTAGGTTAATCGTTCTAAAGTTCTCGCATTTGTCGGCTCCTCTCTTTTTCGGTATAGTAACGATAATGTTCCTCTTATAATCCTCCGGCATCTCGCCCGTTTCGTATATGTATTTTACCAGTTTAAACATCTTATTTACTACTTTCTGTCCCACACATTTCAAAATTTCCGCCTGTATTTTATCTACACTCGGCGCTTTATTGTTCTTTAGCCCCCTCAGTGCTATTTCAAATTACTCCCTCAATATAGGTTTTTCTACATCTTCCCTATCGATGCTAGATTCTTCCTCTAATATCTCTCCTAATTCCTGACCCTCATATAAATTTCCTAAGTACTGCTTCCATTTATCCGCTTTCTCCTCTCTTGCGATCAGTATGTCCCCCGATTGACTCCTAACGTTTCTACTTATTGTTCCTATATCCCTGAAGTTCCTCTTAATTATTTTGTAAGCCTCATCGGTCTTATTTGTAGCTTATCTTCTACTTCTTTGCATTTATCCTCTATCCATTGTTCTTTCGCTTTTCTACACTTTCTAATGATTTCCCACTTTATTGACTTATAAGTTTTCAGTCCTTCCTCATCTCGTCTGTTTTTTAGCCTCGTCTCTTTTGTATTAAGTTTAAGATTTCGTCCGTTATCCAGGGCTTCCTAGCTTCCCTTCTCTCGTGTCCTAAAACGTCCGTAGCCGCGGAATCTAGACTATTCTTGATACCCTCCCACTCAGTTTCTGCGTTCTTGATTTCGTCATTACTCGCTTTATTTATTAATTGATCTGTTTTCTCCTGGAACTTATCTTTCATATTCTGATCCCTCAATATGTCTACATTTATATGTTTCTTATCCTTCCGGGTTTTCAGATTTTTGAACTTTAATATAGCTTTCATGACTACCAAGTTGTGGTCGCTGTCTATATCTGCTCCTGGATAACTCTTACAGTCTTTTACTTGATTTCTAATCTCTCTTGAGGGTTATATCTCAATAAATATAGTTTCTTGTTTTTTTCTCACTGGAGATAGGTACAGTCAAAACAATCAAGTACTACTCTGTTGATGATTATGAATTATTGAAAATAATTTATTTGCATCAGTATCAGCAGTAAACAAGAGAACAAATTAAATACATTGTCTCAAGACAGAAACAGTAAAGAATTAAGAAAAAATTAAGTTTCTTTTTTGCATAATTATCTTCATACAATACAAAATGACTATTTTCTAAAAAAAATTATCCTTTATTTTGTAATTGAATCGCCACTGCAGTTTCGTAAATAAACCTGTGGGGAATATTTTTTTGAAAAATTAAAAATAACCTTTTGCAAAAAATTGAAACTTCACACATCCTTCAGAAAAACTATGTTATTTTAATGTTTGCCTATTTGCACATTTTTTTTAATGTGTAAAACAATGCTCCTTCTTTGTGACAATTTCAGGTGGTTGTTATGTCTTTATTTTGTACTATATATATATATATATTTTTTTTTTTCAAATTCTGTGTATTCTACAAAATGTCATTTGTTCTGAAGTTTTCTCATGTGTTCTTGTTAGTGTTTTGAAGACCCTATTAAAGTATAAAATGTATTAAATAATCATCATGTTATGAAGTCTTGGCGTCTAATATAAAAAGTTTCAAGTTCATACCCATTGGACCATTACCACAGCTTACTCAATACAGTAAGCTGTGCCATTACTGTCATTACTATTTCATCGACAGATTTTATGGTTTGACAATTGTTCTAAAAATATTTTTCTGAAAATGTAATCATTCAATGTAGATAAGTGCTTTGACTCTTTAGTTTCAAAATTCCCAATTTTACAGAAATAATTATATCGTGATGTTTTTTAAATCATCAGTAACTCATTTGACATTTCCTCCTTTTGTATGTTTGAAATAAAAAATGCCATCACATGGAACATCTAATAAATTTAGAAATTTTCATATTTCATGAAGTGAGGCTTTTTTGAATCTTTTCAATTCTAAAAACCTTTCAATGAAACATCTTGAGTATTTTTCAGTAATAAGTCATTATTGCATTAATAACGTTAACCTTGTGAATTAAACTTTCAGTAGAGTAGAATTTATATTAAAATATCACGAAAAAGCAACTAAAAAACAATCTCGTTTTTAACAATATTTCTGGATTCAAATTAAATTTGAATTGAAAAAAAAGGTAAATAATTGTAGTTACCTGTAATTCATATATTTTTAATTTCATTTATATTTTAATGTATGTATTTAAATGCCTATAAGGAAAACTGTCGTCAATATAACTTTTAAATTTTCTGTATTCTAACATTCTCAATTAGCTGTTAAGTCGATAAAGAAACAGCACCTCGTCGAAGTCCGCTCCATGGCTAATCCCCCGCATAGCGTTAAGATGGCCCTAGAATCCGTATGTCTGCTGCTACACGAGAACGCCAACGAGTGGCGTTCCATTCGCTCGGTTATAATGCGAGAGAACTTCATAGCGACGATAGTCAATTTTAGCAGCGAGAATCTGACGTAAGGCTGTACATGGCCTCGTTGTTTATACGGTTCAGTGTTTATTTTCCTTGGCTGCCAACAGATGGAGCATGTTTTTACTTTCTGCTTATATGTATCTCCCCTTAAGCAGCATTATCATTGATACCATTAATGGACACTATCGAATGGATAGAACTATCGACTGATTTTTAAATGAATAATTATGTATAATTTCATACACAAAATAATAATTTTGTATGGAATTAATTTGAATAGATTTGTTGTGTGTAAATGGAAAATTTCTATTTATGCACTGGAAATGTCATAATTATCTTCACTCTGAAGCGCCATCTATTCAATATTCAGGAGAAGGAAGCCAGTATAATATACTCATAGTCTTTCTATAATCTATAAATAATTAACTGGTTGTGTGGGCAAGATGATATACTTTGTACTTGAAGCTAAAATAACCTTATTTTCATTACTTACCTTATTTTGATAAAACGCGTTTGTCAGTGGGAAAAGTTCACGCGACGGTTTTCTGGGATTCAAAAGGCGGTTTTCTTGCTGAATTTCTTTCATAACCAGAGAAAACTTAATTCTGCTTATTACTGCACTCTCTTGGACCAAGTGAAAACCGCTTATTGGAGCAAAAGACGACGATAACTCGTTGGGGACGTCATTTTGCTTTACGACAATACTAGGTCCCATATGACAAACCAAACACATCGGAAATTGAGGAAATCTTCTGCGAGATCCTTGAACACCCGGCATACAGTCCAGATTTATTGCCGTGTGATTTTCATCTGTTTCAACTGTTAAAAGAGGCTTCAGGAGGGCAGCGTTTCAACGATGATGTCGGGGTGGTGGTATTCATGTGCAGTTGACTCCAAGACTCGCCCTCTGTTTTTTTACAGTGATGGAATAAAAAAAAAGCTCCCATTTTGATGGGGAATATGTGTAAACAAAAGGGGAGATTATGTAGGAAAAAAAAGTAATTTTGGTTAATTTTTTTGGTCCTCATCTTAAAAAAATTATTCTTATTTATATTAGAATTCCTCTCGTAATAGTTACCCAGAATAAAATGTTTAGTACACAGTACTCAGTATAGTACTAGTGTTTAATTTTTCTACTGTAAAGTCTTCTCTTGTGGTAGCAGTTAACTACATTTATCTTCGTTCCTTTGACAAACCAATTGAATGTAATTTGTTATTCTGTTTTTTGTTCTTATTGGCGCGGTAGCGCCTCGCCTGTCTACTTTGACGAGTGATCACTGCATACACCTTATACCAACTTGGGCCATTAACAACAAAAACTCACCAGGCTATCATATCGTCGCTTAAGATGCCACATGTGCTAACTCACTTTTGGTAACTTTACAGGAGAATCAAAAAACGTATTTCGCTCGCCTAAAATTGACTTTCTCGCAATTTGTTTTTATTAATTATGTATTGAGGTCATTTCATTACATAATTAATAAAAACAAATTGCGAGAAAGTCAATTTTAGGCGAGCGAAATACGTTTTTTGATTCTCCTGTAAAGTTGCCAAAAGTGAGTTAACACATGTGGCATCTTAAGCGACGATATTCTTTTTGTGTTATCTTTCAGTAGTTGTCTGAGATCATGAAATGTAGTATACTACGATTTGTAATGGCATAAAATTATGACATTTCTTATTTTCAGTAAATACTAAGAAATTAGGATTCTGGCGATTCATATTACTAGTATTTTGTTGTAAATCTATATAAAGTCAACCCTTTATACAATTCTCTTTCAAAATTGTAGTGTTGGCATTATAATAAATTAGACTATTCTTCCTTCAGGGTCACTGAACACTCAAAACATACACACCATCAATTGTTTATATTTATGTAACTTGAGGGGTCATATAATGTAATTAAATGGCAATAATTCTTTTCGTTACCCCTTCACGTGGTGTCACCTGAAAATCTACCTTAGATGAAGTAATCTGTGTTAGAAATGAGAAGTAGCATAACTTCCTGTAGGTGCCATTTCGTGTGGCAGGCAGATGGCGTTTGCCAAATTTCTACATGGATTGGTACAAGACTCGTCTAACGTTCTCAGAGCGCCAGGCATAGCCCGGTATACTTGCACTGATTATTCTTAATAAATATGAAATTCTGATATGTAGTTCCAGGACAGCTTGGTGTAATAGAATAATTAGATGACAATAATTTATGAAACTTGTTTGTCAATTGAAAAACAAAATGTTGGAATACTTAGCAACTATTAAATTATTTGCTAGTTCTTATTAGATATTGTCCGTTACACTATTCAGTATAACCAAATTGTATCAAAAATCAAAAGTTTACAAAAATCTATTGTAAATTTATTTCATTATGTAATTACCGAATGTATTACAAATTTTTAACAATTAAGGCATTTATTGTTGATAAATGATACGTTGATAGAGTTAGCCACCATAACTCCTTTTAAGATAATGCTGTAATTTGTATAAAGAACTCCATCTATCCTCTCTGTAGTATTTTAAAATGTGTATCCGCTCTGCTCTCTTGAATTTCGTTTAAACCTGCATTATTTTTTTTTTAACTACACAGCCGTAAAATCTATCAAAAAACAACAGTTGGTTGAAATCCGTACCATGGCGAACCCCCCTGCCATTGTCAAATTGGCCCTAGAGTCCATTTGCTTGTTGCTTGGTGAAAACGCAAGCGATTGGAAGTCGATTCGTACCGTCATCATGCGTGATAATTTCATCAACACTGTCGTCAACAATTTCAATACAGAAGATATTAGGTATGCATGTGCTTGTAATACATTATAATAGTGTACACGTACCGCATGATTGTTTTCATAAAGCTTGTAATGGCGGTAAAGGTAATTTTTTTTTGCTTGTATTTGATGATTACAAAGATGCAAAGGTATAACTTGCTATTTTCTGCACAGTAAAATGATTAGAGTGGGGTTTTGTCAGGAATAAATTTAATATGCTGCTTCACTTGTACCATCGAGAAGGAATATAATACGACTTTCGATTCTCTGCTTTGAAATATATGCGATAGTGAATTATTTTTAGAGTTAATTCTCAAAGGCGTCGTCAAGTGTTCCTTTTATACTGCCCTGTATTGACCAACAGCATAATTAACTCTTAATTTAATTCATTGCGTATATTTCAGGTATCGAAATTGTCTCATTACTTTCTTTTTTGATGGTACATTGGCAAGTGAAATTATTTTTGGACTAGTCATTTTGAGGACTGAAAAGTAAACAAAAGAGCGACATTTGCTGGTAGACATAGACTAAGATTATTGGTTATTTCATTTTTGTTGTAATTTTTTGCGAGTTCCATTCGAATATTTGTACTGCTTGTCAAGAATAAGAAAAAGTGTAAGATTCTCTAGGTACGCATAGAAGAAAGAGTGAGGCAGCATTCGGAGGGAAAAGAATGCACTTTACGCGCGGCCAGATCGAACTCTGTGTTAGGTGCAAAATTGAGTCAATAAAAGATAACTTCGATTTTTTCCATGTTAAGTAAATGTTGCATTGTTAATAAAAAACCTAATATTGGTGGAAACTACATTTATTGATGCTTCAACAAATAAATACGGTCTGGGCTAAAAACCTATTTCCATACAAAATAACATTTATAACAACTGGTTCCGTTTTGCACCACTTTGTCGAGTGTATTAAACATGAACCTTAAGATTTAGTCCAAAGTCCTTTTGCCTTCTTAACAAAAATCAATCGTCTCATACTTTTGACAATCTTTTCACAATAGTCCTGTGGACTATTCTTCCATTGTTTCTGCAAACGTTCCCATAAAGCATGACGATTTGGAGGGGGCGAATTATAGCTAGTCAAAAGTTTATTTTTAAGATAAGACTATAAATTTTCAATAGGTTTGAGATCGAGGATTTGGGCTGGTTACTCTAATACTTGAAAATTTTGAAGACTCCTTTGTTTGCCAATCTTTTACTAATTTAGGTGTATGTTTTGGTTCGTTCTTATGTAGGAAAGATATTTCATTATCTGGGTATGGCATATTTTCGACAGTTTCAATCAAATGCTCATTCAAAATGTCCGGTACATTTCTTTGTTCATATTACCTTCAATTTTGTGTACGGGTTCAACTCCATAAGCTGTTAAGCAGCCCCACACATTGAGGTTACCCCCACCCTGTTTTACAGTTTTATCTTTTATTTGCTGTGATTCTCCCTGTCTTTTCCAGGTCCAATGGCGACCATCTGTAGTGTAACGATTAATTTTCGTCTCATCTGACTAGATCACCTTCATTCAATCATCATTGATTTAGTTTTTATATCATTTTACAAAGGACAGCTCGAAATTAATGTCCGACGTTCTGTCTACTTACTCATTGTCTTATCAGTTCTTGTTTTAAAAATCCTGTGGCCTCAGAAGCTGAAGAGACCCTACCAGAAGCTAAATACAGAGCTGCTTTTCTGATATCACGCGCAGCTAATTTCTTTAGTCGACCTCCAACATTGTTTGTTATGGGAGAACTGCATTTATTTCTAAAGGTAGACTTTCAAGCAACGCGGCAGGCAGCAGCAGACGGCAACGGTACTTGCCGCTGAACGGCATGTCTCTTCAGTCTACATTCCGAAGTCAGCTGCAGTTGCAGCCCAGAAAGTGTCGTTGTAGTATCGGTCTGTGTCATTTTATGTTTTAGTAAATCTATATACTGCTGTAGTAATGAATAATATAATTCAGCAAGTTTTATTAGAAAAAGAGGAAGATGACGACATGCTTCTTTGTCACCTCCATGTAGCTCTGTAGCTATTTCTCGCCAAATATTTTCCTTTAATTGTTGATCTTTATAACCTGAATGCTTACAGTCAAATAAGGCAGGTCGTTGAGATACCAGACTAATTAATTTTTCGCACTCCTCGTCTCTCAACACATCCATAATGCTTGACGGCACGCGACAATACTGTGCACGTAGAGTATTGCCGTCTGCCGCTTAGCGACACAATGAGTCACGACATGTGAGGCAGTTGCTGCCCGTTTTTGAAAATGGTCCCATATAAAGTAATAGTGCGAAGTACTACGGTCTGCCGTTGCGACAAGTGCCGTTGACGTCTGCCGCGTCCCTCGAAAGTCTACCTTAATCCTTTGCATCGTTGATCGACTAATACAGATTTTCTGAGCAATTTCTCGCAACGACCTTCCTTCCTCGAGTAAATTTTTTGCAGTCTTCACAAAAGCCTTTGATATTGGTCACCTCCTCCAAATCTTCATGTTCTATGGGAGCGTTTGCTGGAACAATGGGAGAAAATTGCACCCGACTATTGTGAAAAGCTTCTCAAAAGTATGAGACAACGATTGATTGCCATTAAAAAAACAAAAATACTTTAATATTAAAGTTCACATTAATACATTCGACAAAGTGGTGCAAAAGTGAACCAGTTGTTATGAATGTTATTTTGTATGAAAATAGATTTTCAGCCCATACTGTATTTATTTGTTGAAGCATCAATAAATGTAGTTTCCACCAATGTTAGATTTTTTTATTAACATTTATTTAAAAACACGGAGAAAATCGAAGTCACCTTTTATTGACTCAATTTTGCACCTAAGTGTATATTCATCTATATTCACCTTGCAAAGGTCTCAATGCGACTGGGTAATTTACTGCGCACCTCGTGGGCGGTCCGATATCGCAGTTTTGAGGCTTGTTCCTATTCTTGACGAGCTGTATATGGACTATTTATAAAAAGTGGTTATCAAAAAGGAATTAACGGTGAAATAAGTAATTTTATACAAATTGATTATTCCATTGGAAAATTTTTATAAGGACTTTTTATAGAAAGTGACTATTAACAGATAATTAATAGTAAAATAAATTGTTTTATACGAATTGACCATTTCACAAATTTCTACTGAAACACAGGGAAAGCTCAAATTTTAGCCTTGTATAATTACAATAAATCTCTTTTTTTAATAGCAAGTTATACAACGCGTCCCATAAAACTTCGAAAACTAACAATCCTCTTTCAGCGACGACGTACGAGAAAAAATGAAGAGCCGCTACTTGAGCAACCCAGATTATAACTTCGAAAAAGTCAACCATGCTAGTAACGCTTGTGGACCTTTAGTAAAATGGGCCATGGCGCAAATCCAATACGCCGACATGTTGAAGAAAGTAGAGCCTCTGCGAGAGGAGCTCAACTCTCTAGAAAAGCAAGCGGAAACTAATAAGAAACGCGGCGAGGAAGTGAAGAATCTGATCAGCCAGTTAGAGCAGAGCATAGCCTCTTATAAAGAGGAATACGCCCAACTGATCGCTCAGGCACAAGCCATTAAGACCGACCTCGAAAACGTTCAAGCCAAAGTGGACAGATCGATCGCCCTATTAAAATCCCTCGTGATAGAGAGGGAGAGATGGGAGGCGACAAGCGAAACGTTCAGATCTCAAATGTCTACCATCATAGGAGACGTACTGTTGTCAGCTGCCTTTATCGCATACGGCGGTTACTTCGATCAGCACTACAGGCAGAGTTTATTCACCACGTGGTGCCAGCACTTGACGCAAGCAACTATACAGTATCGTGCCGATATAGCTAGGACGGAGTACCTTTCCAATCCTGACGAGAGGCTTAGGTGGCAGGCTAATGCGCTACCATCAGACGACTTATGCACGGAGAATGCTATTATGTTGAAACGTTTCAACCGTTATCCTCTCATTATTGACCCGTCAGGCCAAGCCACTGAGTTTATAATGAACGAATTCAAGGATAAGAAGATCACTAAGACTAGTTTCCTTGACGATTCCTTCCGTAAGAACCTGGAAAGCGCGTTGCGATTCGGTAATCCCCTTCTGGTACAGGACGTGGAAAACTACGATGCTATTCTTAATCCTGTTTTAAACAGGGAACTAAGGAGGACCGGCGGGCGTGTCTTAATCACGCTAGGGGACCAGGACATCGATTTATCGCCTTCATTCGTTATTTTCCTGTCGACGCGCGATCCTACTGTCGAGTTTCCTCCCGATATTTGCTCGCGTGTCACGTTTGTCAACTTCACCGTCACGAGAAGCTCCCTGCAGAGCCAGTGCTTGAACCAGGTGCTGAAGGCCGAGAGGCCGGACATCGACGCTAAACGGTCAGACTTGTTGAAGCTTCAAGGCGAGTTCCACTTGAGGTTGAGGCAGCTGGAGAAGTCTCTTCTGCAAGCCTTGAACGACGCGAAAGGCAAGATATTAGACGACGACAGCGTCATCACCACGTTGGAGACTCTCAAAAAGGAAGCGGCCGAGATCGGGCAAAAGGTCGAGGAGACCGATAAGGTTATTTCGGAGATCGAGGCTGTGTCCCAGCAATATTTACCGTTGTCACAGGCGTGTAGTAATACTTACTTCACCATGGATAGTCTCAATCAAGTGCATTTCTTGTATCAGTATTCGCTTAAGATGTTCTTGGATATGTTCAGCAGCGTTTTGCATAATCCACAACTTGAGGGCGTTTCCGATTATCAGGCCAGATTGAATGTTATAACTTCAGATTTATTTTCGGTAAGTGACATGATAAATATAAATATCTATTTGGAAAAATTGTTTGCTTTCTCTTAAAAAAAAAAAAAACTAATATGACTCAGGGATCTACATAACTTATATATACAAAAATAAAATGGGTAGACTTGTTAAAATGGGTGTGACAAAATGTAACATTTGAATTTGAATAATATTTGAATCGATATCTGTTATTTGTTAATTTTGAAAAATTAAATAACATAACTATAAATTATCAAGTAAATTTGTCAGAAAATTAAAATTTTGGAGTTTAAAATAAACAGTAATAGTTTAAATAAGTATCAAATAGTAGTTAAAAAAAGTTAGGAAACAGATGGTTAAAATATTGATTAAAACATTTTAAAGTGTGCTTTATAAGTCTTTTTTTTTAATAGTCTTTATAATATTAAAATGATTCAATATTGTGTTTTCTTGATTTCTTGTAACTGACAAACTAGTTTGGATACTACTTGAAAAATATATTATTTTTATTTAGTTTAGCCATTTTGGAATTCCGACTGTTCAATTAAAATTTATAAATATATTTTTATTGATTTTTAGTTTTTTAAATTAATAGACTGATTTTCAAATATAAAAATTGTTATCTTTCGAATTTGTTACCCAGGCGGTTCCCTAAAAAATTCCAGAAGCCGCTCTGGTAACTGGTATTTCTTGTCTAAATTTAAAAAACAAAAATTCAACAATCATCATTCAAATACAACACTGGCAGTCACATTGATAAAAATTCTGTGTCAAGGAATAGTGAACTTTTCTTTTTAATGAGAATGCTAGAGATAGCATTTTTTTAAATTAAAAATTTTACAAAACATGTTTTTGGGCACAATGTATTCAGCTAAATCTCGATGTTAATTTGGGTTTATACCAGAGTGATCAAGAGTGCCATGATCAACAAAATGGCAAATATTTATTTTACTTCTCCCTTTAAATTTTGTGTGCTGTGGTAAACAATCAAGATAACAAAGCGAAAAATGTCACTTTCTGTGACTATTCTATTGGGATGCAAATTGTAACGCAAATAAACATGTATAGTTCCTCTTTTATTGCACCAAAAATATAATTAAGTTTGTCAGTTCAATGTCTATTTTTTTGTTATAAAACTAATTTTAATACAAAGATAAGCTAATAATGTGCATTGCCAATATCACTCAACTTAAAGACATTTCTCGTTTTGTCGATTTGATTGTTTTTCAAAGCACACTAAAAATACAGAATGTATTTTTAGTGTGACAACAGAGAAGCTTATTTGCAGCTTATTTATTTCTTAATGGCACACTTGATAACTTTGATATAAACTCAAATATTATGCTCATTTTTCCTAATAAATATTGCATAAAAATCACATTATATCCTTCAATACAAAGAAATATCAGACTAATAAGAAAATGTATAAAAAAAATAATTGTCTAAAGTTCAGGTTGTAATATTTGCAGAATAATTGTTGTGACATTCTGTATGTAAAAATATATATAGAGTGTGAGTATAGTACATAGTAGGACACTCTCGCAAAGGTTTCGAATGTCGTCATACGTGCTTTGCAGTTCTATAACTACAAAGAGTTGGCCCTAAAAGTAGTACTTAAATGTGTGTAAATATTTCAGTTCTAAAAAAATTTAGCAAGTTTTATAAGTTTTGACAACATGATTCATTTTTATCTACAACAAGTAAAATCCCACTTTTGTTGACACTCTACATAGAAAAATATTACGAAAATGTCCACTTTCATTATTTTCCACCTTTGTTCCAAATGGTGGAGGATATTTAATGAAATAATATTGTGTAATTAATTCTTTCTTCATGCTGGCTTATTTTTTAAAACTTGTTGCCAAAAATGAAATACAAGTTATGCAGACATGAGGTTCAAAAACTTACTTAAAATAAAATAAATTAGAAATATGACAAAATATCCTATACCTTTGGCAGATATGTTATGGTCATTGAATGCATACATTTTCTTAAGGTCGTCTACGAAAGAGTGGCTAGGGGAATGCTCCACAACGACCGACTAACATTCGCTATACTCCTCTGCCGAATCCACTTGAAGGGGGTGCCCTCAGAACCCAACCTAGACCAAGAATTCAACTTCTTCCTCCGAGGCAGGGAAGGCGTATTCTCCAACACGGCGGGACCCATCGTTGACGGTTTAACCAGCGAACAACAAGAAGCCATCACCAGACTCGTGTTGCGCATACCAGCCTTCAGAAAACTCCCCGAGAAAATCAAGGAAATGCCGGAGTTTGGGGCTTGGCTGCAGCAGGGTACGCCCGAACAGGCGGTACCCCAACTTTGGATAGAAGAGAAACAGCTTAGCCCTATCGGAAGTGCGATGTATCAATTACTTGTTATACAGGTGTTCAGGCCTGACAGGGTTATCGCCGCTGCGCAGAATTTCGTGTCAGCTGTTCTGGGAGCGGAATTTATGTACCAGGCAGAGAAGGAACTGGACTTGTCGACGTGTGTCGAGAAGCAGATCAGGTCGAATGTGCCCGCGCTTCTTTGTTCAGTGCCTGGATTTGATGCCTCTAGTCGTGTCGATGATTTGGCCACCGAGCTTAACAAGCAGATATCTAGTATCGCCATTGGTTCAGCTGAAGGGTTCAATCAAGCCGATAGGGCCATCAATATGGCGTGCAAGACTGGCAGGTATGTGTTCTGTTCTATTTTTCTATTCAATTTATTTCGATTTAGTTTTTTTAATTGTGATCATTAGATTTAAAAAAAGACAGTTGCTGTAATTATTTACAAAATATTTATGATCTAGAGTCTAGTGAAATATTTCTTGCCTTAAATGTTTTTGATTAAAATTAAAATCTAGGTTTTACCCCAGAAAAGAGATAATATAATAGCTTTCTAATTATTTAAAGTCTGTAGAATGTTATTTACTACATTACTGCCATGTAATTACTGTGAATAATTTGTAACTCTTTAGCTCTTTAACGTGAAGAGTCTTGAAATTCTATGGTACATTCTTGACCTATTCATTATTTTACTTTTCAATACATAAAGTTCTTTCAAATGGCACTAAAAAATGGTGCTTCCCATTAGCAAAAACTATTGGCGTCATAACTTTTATAAATATGGCTTAGAAAGAAATTAAAAGGTAGCTTTGAAACTCGTATTTCAAATGCATCTTTGGACATGTCCAAGTGACTGTCAAAAAATAGCACCCATTTTTTTTTATTTATACATTATTTTTCGGACTCTATATATTTGATTAGTTTGTGCCCCGTGTAATTTACCGTGTCCAATTTTTAGGTGGGTTATGCTTAAAAATGTCCACTTGGCGCCTCAGTGGTTGGTACAGCTAGAAAAGAAACTGCATTCCCTTCAACCACACGCCAACTTCAGGCTTTTCCTCACCATGGAAATAAATCCCAAGCTCCCGGTTAACCTTCTGAGGGCCGGAAGGATATTTGTGTTTGAACCGCCGCCAGGCATTAGAGCCAACTTGCTTAGAACCTTCAGCACGGTAAGTCAAAAGATAAATATAGTATCCTGATCAAACTGACTGTTTGTAATTCAGGTGCCAGCGAGCAGGATGATGAAAGCTCCAAGCGAAAGGGCAAGATTGTACTTCCTCCTTGCCTGGTTCCACGCAATCGTGCAGGAAAGGTTGCGATACTGTCCGTTGGGATGGGCGAAACATTATGAGTTTAGCGAATCGGACCTCAGGGTCGCGTGCGATACTTTAGATACTTGGATCGACGCCACTGCTATGGTAAGTTTAAGTTGATATAAAGCTTACATTGCATTTATTGAAAGCCATTAGGAAATTAAATTCTTGTAATGTGTCCTTTTTCCAGTTAAAATGTTAATTAATTTTAGGGGAGAACCAATCTGCCACCAGAAAAAGTCCCATGGGACGCCCTCGTTACTCTCCTGTCCCAATCCATCTATGGCGGTAAAATCGACAATGACTTTGATCAAAGGCTCCTTCATTCTTTCCTGAACAAACTCTTCACACCTAGGAGTTTCGAGGGTGACTTTGCCCTTGTTGCAAATATCGATAACGGTCCTGGGGGAACTCGTCACATCACGATGCCGGATGGTACGAGAAGAGATCACTTCTTGAAATGGATCGAAAGCCTGGCAGACCGTCAAACTCCAGCATGGTTGGGTAAGTTCATTTAACAGTATTTACGGAATTGTTTGTTTTTGTGGTTCAATCATGAAATAAATCCTAAAATATGGGGGGAAATAAAAATGTTGTATTCAAATTAAAAGGTAATTAATTCAAAACATTTTCAGTAAATTTAAGATTTTATTGTTAACTCTTTTAATTGTCTAAAATTTCACAAAACCTACATTTTCTTCGTAGATTATTATCAGTTTTATGCAGTACATAAAATTATAGTGTCTCAAAAATTAAGAATTAAATAAATTTTTCTGTGTATGTTTTCTTTTTAAAGAAACACAAAACTACATCAATAGATATTTTTAATTCGTTTAATTCGTTAATTTTATTAGTTCACGACAAAGGAACAGGTTTTATATAATTTAGTAACTGGATTTGATAAGAAACACTTGAACATCTTGATATGTAATTTTGAAATGACAGACGTTTTCAGTAAACCCCCTATAATATTAAATAGCTGTCAGAAATTGTCTATGAGATAACTTCTGTTTCATGTGTTGCTTGTTTATTTTAATGTATTTTTGTAAGTCGAATGATTGTTAATAACACTTAGAGCATCCATAAGAGGAAAATTTAAAGGGTTAGATCAGGTAGCTGAGGCGGTCCATCAGTAGACCTCTACTTCTTGTCTATCTATTGGAGAATGTTACATCTAGAAATTGATGAACATCGATTTTATAACAAAAACATCAATGGCTTTATTCTAAACATCTTGTTACTGTTTATTCAAATATGTACAAAAATGCATTTAAAATAAATTTCGTAACATTTCTCGAAAAATCGGAAGTGAAATGAACTTGTTATATGATTTAAAATGTCTGAGTGTGTTAAAATTACATAGAATTAGTCCCTTTTATTGTGAACTCACTGTGTGCTCTACTTATTCTTTACTTTTGGGTCATACTGTATACAATAGTGCTGTTCCCAAAACTAATTTCACTCTTCAGGTCTGCCAAATAATGCCGAAAAGGTCCTATTGACGAACCGTGGTACCAATCTGATTGGCAAGTTGTTGAAGATGCAACAGCTCGAGGACGACGACGAGTTAGCTTACTCCGTCGACGACAGTTCTCCAACGGATCCAGCCCAAGTGGATGGCAGGCCATCTTGGATGAAAACGTTGCACAATAGCGCCGCCACTTGGGTGAAACTGTTGCCCACTTCGTTGCCAACACTAAGAAGGACCGTTGAGAATATTAAAGATCCCCTGTATAGGTACTTTGAGAGAGAGGTCAATTCTGGGGCTAGGCTACTGTCGGACGTTTTGCACGATCTCAATGATGTTTTACTGATTTGCCAGGTGAGATATCGGTTGGGGCTCTTTAAGACGGGACATAATTTTTTTTTTGTCTTAGGGTGAGAAGAAGCAGACAAATTATCACCGCACAATGCTGGGAGAACTGGTCCGCGGTATTATACCTATAAACTGGCGAAACCGGTATACGGTACCCAAAGGTTGTACCGTCATTCAATGGATTACCGATTTTAGTCAACGAGTTAAGCAACTTCAACAGGTGTCCCAATTAGTGTCTACGGCTGGCGCAAAGGAGTTACAGGTGAGATTTATTTTATTTTTGGATTCATTTGTCTTATATTTTTTAGATCGACCCGTTTTAATTGTCAAATTAGACTAGAAGAGGAAAATTGTGAAAACTTTTCTAGTAATTATTTCTTTTTTAGAGTTTCCCTGTATGGTTAGGAGGTCTGCTCAACCCTGAGGCCTATATAACTGCGACAAGACAATGCGTTGCTCAGGCCAATAGTTGGCCCCTTGAAGAACTACATTTGGATGTTACTATCACGGATTCCAATGATATAGCTTCTATTCCTAGTGATTGCTTTGCAGTTGTTGGTAAGTAATCACTTTGCTTTCTGATAACATTTTTATGTATGTCACGGTGTACTTATTCAATTATTTATGATTTTTTTTATATGCAACGTAATTGAGATTTTTTTAATTTAAGAATTTAAGCATTTCTTAATTCTAAAATAAGTCAAAAATGAGGAAAAAACAAAATATAAAATAATCCTATTCAGATAAATATCGATCAAACATTGAATAAACTTTTTTCTTTGTGTGTGGTATAAAATCGATAGGGCAAGGCGATTTTGTCGAAAATACGAAAGTATCAAAATCGACGCAAATTGCATCGAATACGATGTAAATGGATCTCCTGAACACGATAGCAACCTGCGTTCTAACGTGAAACTGTCGGTTTTCTCGTAACATCCAAAATGTTTTTTCGAACTTCAGGTTCAAAGCTACAACTTCGAAATTCACACTTATCTCGAAATCCTTTGGATTTAAAGAAAATCCGAAGGCACCACTTAATTAGTCTATCTTTCTTACGTGTGTACGAATTTTTTGATATTATTTCCGAAGAAAATGTTTTTTTGCCGAAAAAAATCGATAGGCTATATCAAGGCAATTTTGTCGAAAATACTAAAGTATCAAAATCGACGCAAATTGCATCGAATGCGATGTAAATGGATCTCCTGAACACGATAGCAACCTGCGTTCTAACGTGAAACTGTCGGTTTTCTCGTAACATCCAAAATGTTTTTTCAAACTTCAGGTTCAAAACTACAACTTCGAAATTCATACTTATCTCGAAATCCTTTGGATTTAAAGAAAATCCGAAGGCACCACTGAATTTGTCTATCTTTCTTACGTGTGTATGAGTGTTTTGATATTATTTTCGAAGAAAATGTTTTTTTTGCCGAAAAAAATCGATAGGCTATAGCAAGGCAATTTTGTCGAAAATACTGAAGTATCAAAATCGACGCAAATTGCATCGAATACGATGTAAGTGGATCTCCTGAACAAGATAGCAACCTGCGTTCTAATGTGAAACTGTCGGTTTTCTCGTAACATCCAAAATGTTTTTTCGAACTTCAGGTTCAAAGCTACAACTTCGAAATTCACACTTATCTCGAAATCCTTTGGATTTAAATAAAATCCGAAGGCACCACTGAATTTGTCTATCTTTCTTACGTGTGTATGAGTGTTTTGATATTATTTTCGAAGAAAATGTTTTTTTGCCGAAAAAAATCGATAGGCTATAGCAAGGCAATTTTGTCGAAAATACTAAAGTATCAAAATCGACGCAAATTGCATCGAATACGATGTAAATGGATCTCCTGAACACGATAGCAACCTGCGTTCTAACGTGAAACTGTCGGTTTTCTCGTAACATCCAAAATGTTTTTTCGAACTTCAGGTTCAAAGCTACAACTTCGAAATTCACACTTATCTCGAAATCCTTTGGATTTAAAGAAAATCCGAAGGCACCACTGAATTTGTCTATCTTTCTTACGTGTGTATGAGTGTTTTGATATTATTTTCGAAGAAAATGTTTTTTTTTGCCGAAAAAAATCGATAGGCTATAGCAAGGCAATTTTGTCGAAAATACTAAAGTATCAAAATCGACGCAAATTGCATCGAATACGATGTAAATGGATCTCCTGAACACGATAGCAACCTGCGTTCTAACGTGAAACTGTCGGTTTTCTCGTAACATCCAAAATGTTTTTTCGAACTTCAGGTTCAAAGCTACAACTTCGAAATTCACACTTATCTCGAAATCCTTTGGATTTAAAGAAAATCCGAAGGCACCACTTAATTAGTCTATCTTTCTTACGTGTGTACGAATTTTTTGATATTATTTCCGAAGAAAATGTTTTTTTGCCGAAAAAAATCGATAGGCTATATCAAGGCAATTTTGTCGAAAATACTAAAGTATCAAAATCGACGCAAATTGCATCGAATGCGATGTAAATGGATCTCCTGAACACGATAGCAACCTGCGTTCTAACGTGAAACTGTCGGTTTTCTCGTAACATCCAAAATGTTTTTTCAAACTTCAGGTTCAAAACTACAACTTCGAAATTCATACTTATCTCGAAATCCTTTGGATTTAAAGAAAATCCGAAGGCACCACTGAATTTGTCTATCTTTCTTACGTGTGTATGAGTGTTTTGATATTATTTTCGAAGAAAATGTTTTTTTTGCCGAAAAAAATCGATAGGCTATAGCAAGGCAATTTTGTCGAAAATACTGAAGTATCAAAATCGACGCAAATTGCATCGAATACGATGTAAGTGGATCTCCTGAACAAGATAGCAACCTGCGTTCTAATGTGAAACTGTCGGTTTTCTCGTAACATCCAAAATGTTTTTTCGAACTTCAGGTTCAAAGCTACAACTTCGAAATTCACACTTATCTCGAAATCCTTTGGATTTAAATAAAATCCGAAGGCACCACTGAATTTGTCTATCTTTCTTACGTGTGTATGAGTGTTTTGATATTATTTTCGAAGAAAATGTTTTTTTGCCGAAAAAAATCGATAGGCTATAGCAAGGCAATTTTGTCGAAAATACTAAAGTATCAAAATCGACGCAAATTGCATCGAATACGATGTAAATGGATCTCCTGAACACGATAGCAACCTGCGTTCTAACGTGAAACTGTCGGTTTTCTCGTAACATCCAAAATGTTTTTTCGAACTTCAGGTTCAAAGCTACAACTTCGAAATTCACACTTATCTCGAAATCCTTTGGATTTAAAGAAAATCCGAAGGCACCACTGAATTTGTCTATCTTTCTTACGTGTGTATGAGTGTTTTGATATTATTTTCGAAGAAAATGTTTTTTTTTGCCGAAAAAAATCGATAGGCTATAGCAAGGCAATTTTGTCGAAAATACTAAAGTATCAAAATCGACGCAAATTGCATCGAATACGATGTAAATGGATCTCCTGAACACGATAGCAACCTGCGTTCTAACGTGAAACTGTCGGTTTTCTCGTAACATCCAAAAAGTTTTTTCGAACTTCAGGTTCAAAGCTACAACTTCGAAATTCACACTTATCTCGAAATCCTCTGGATTTAAAGAAAATCCGAAGGCACCACTGAATTTGTCTATCTTTCTTACGTGTGTATGAGTGTTTTGATATTATTTTCGAAGAAAATGTTTTTTTTGCCGAAAAAAATCGATAGGCTATAGCAAGGCAATTTTGTCGAAAATACTGAAGTATCAAAATCGACGCAAATTGCATCGAATACGATGTAAGTGGATCTCCTGAACAAGATAGCAACCTGCGTTCTAATGTGAAACTGTCGGTTTTCTCGTAACATCCAAAATGTTTTTTCGAACTTCAGGTTCAAAGCTACAACTTCGAAATTCACACTTATCTCGAAATCCTTTGGATTTAAATAAAATCCGAAGGCACCACTGAATTTGTCTATCTTTCTTACGTGTGTATGAGTGTTTTGATATTATTTTCCAAGAAAATGTTTTTTTGCCGAAAAAAATCGATAGGCTATAGCAAGGCAATTTTGTCGAAAATACTAAAGTATCAAAATCGACGCAAATTGCATCGAATACGATGTAAATGGATCTCCTGAACACGATAGCAACCTGCGTTCTAACGTGAAACTGTCGGTTTTCTCGTAACATCCAAAATGTTTTTTCGAACTTCAGGTTCAAAGCTACAACTTCGAAATTCACACTTATCTCGAAATCCTTTGGATTTAAAGAAAATCCGAAGGCACCACTGAATTTGTCTATCTTTCTTACGTGTGTATGAGTGTTTTGATATTATTTTCGAAGAAAATGTTTTTTTTTGCCGAAAAAAATCGATAGGCTATAGCAAGGCAATTTTGTCGAAAATACTAAAGTATCAAAATCGACGCAAATTGCATCGAATACGATGTAAATGGATCTCCTGAACACGATAGCAACCTGCGTTCTAACGTGAAACTGTCGGTTTTCTCGTAACATCCAAAAAGTTTTTTCGAACTTCAGGTTCAAAGCTACAACTTCGAAATTCACACTTATCTCGAAATCCTCTGGATTTAAAGAAAATCCGAAGGCACCACTGAATTTGTCTATCTTTCTTACGTGTGTATGAGTGTTTTGATATTATTTTCGAAGAAAATGTTTTTTTTGCCGAAAAAAATCGATAGGCTATAGCAAGGCAATTTTGTCGAAAATACTACAGTATCAAAATCGACGCAAATTGCATCGAATACGATGTAAATGGATCTCCTGAACACGATAGCAACCTGCGTTCTAATGTGAAACTGTCGGTTTTCTCGTAACATCCAAAATGTTTTTTCGAACTTCAGGTTCAAAGCTACAACTTCGAAATTCACACTTATCTCGAAATCCTTTGGATTTAAAGAAAATCCGAAGGCACCACTGAATTTGTCTATCTTTCTTACGTGTGTATGAGTGTTTTGATATTATTTCCGAAGAAAATGTTTTTTTGCCGAAAAAAATCGATAGGCTATAGCAAGGCAATTTTGTCGAAAATACTAAAGTATCAAAATCGACGCAAATTGCATCGAATACGATGTAAGTGGATCTCCTGAACAAGATAGCAACCTGCGTTCTAATGTGAAACTGTCGGTTTTCTCGTAACATCCAAAATGTTTTTTCGAACTTCAGGTTCAAAGCTACAACTTCGAATTTCACACTTATCTCGAAATCCTTTGGATTTAAAGAAAATCCGAAGGCACCACTGAATTTGTCTATCTTTCTTACGTGTGTATGAGTGTTTTGATATGATTTTCGAAGAAAATGTTTTTTTTGCCGAAAAAAATCGATAGGCTATAGCAAGGCAATTTTGTCGAAAATACTAAAGTATCAAAATCGACGCAAATTGCATCGAATACGATGTAAGTGGATCTCCTGAACAAGATAGCAACCTGCGTTCTAATGTGAAACTGTCGGTTTTCTCGTAACATCCAAAATGTTTTTTCGAACTTCAGGTTCAAAGCTACAACTTCGAAATTCACACTTATCTCGAAATCCTTTGGATTTAAAGAAAATCCGAAGGCACCACTGAATTTGTCTATCTTTCTTACGTGTGTATGAGTGTTTTGATATGATTTTCGAAGAAAATGTTTTTTTTGCCGAAAAAAATCGATAGGCTATAGCAAGGCAATTTTGTCGAAAATACTAAAGTATCAAAATCGACGCAAATTGCATCGAATACGATGTAAGTGGATCTCCTGAACAAGATAGCAACCTGCGTTCTAATGTGAAACTGTCGGTTTTCTCGTAACATCCAAAATGTTTTTTCGAACTTCAGGTTCAAAGCTACAACTTCGAAATTCACACTTATCTCGAAATCCTTTGGATTTAAAGAAAATCCGAAGGCACCACTGAATTTGTCTATCTTTCTTACGTGTGTATGAGTGTTTTGATATGATTTTCGAAGAAAATGTTTTTTTTGCCGAAAAAAATCGATAGGCTATAGCAAGGCAATTTTGTCGAAAATACTAAAGTATCAAAATCGACGCAAATTGCATCGAATACGATGTAAGTGGATCTCCTGAACAAGATAGCAACCTGCGTTCTAATGTGAAACTGTCGGTTTTCTCGTAACATCCAAAATGTTTTTTCGAACTTCAGGTTCAAAGCTACAACTTCGAAATTCACACTTATCTCGAAATCCTTTGGATTTAAAGAAAATCCGAAGGCACCACTGAATTTGTCTATCTTTCTTACGTGTGTATGAGTGTTTTGATATTATTTTCGAAGAAAATGTTTTTTTTGCCGAAAAAAATCGATAGGCTATAGCAAGGCAATTTTGTCGAAAATACTAAAGTATCAAAATCGACGCAAATTGCATCGAATACGATGTAAGTGGATCTCCTGAACACGATAGCAACCTGCGTCTTAATGTGAAACTATCGGTTTTCTCGTAACATCCAAAATGTTTTTTCGAACTTCAGGTTCAAAGCTACAACTTCGAAATTCACACTTATCTCGAAATCCTTTGGATTTAAAGAAAATCCGAAGGCACCACTGAATTTGTCTATCTTTCTTACGTGTGTATGAGTGTTTTGATATTATTTTCGAAGAAAATGTTTTTTTTGCCGAAAAAAATCGATAGGCTATAGCAAGGCAATTTTGTCGAAAATACTAAAGTATCAAAATCGACGCAAATTGCATCGAATACGATGTAAATGGATCTCCTGAACACGATAGCAACCTGCGTTCTAATGTGAAACTGTCGGTTTTCTCGTAACATCCAAAATGTTTTTTCGAACTTCAGGTTCAAAGCTACAACTTCGAAATTCACACTTATCTCGAAATCCTTTGGATTTAAAGAAAATCCGAAGGCACCACTGAATTTGTCTATCTTTCTTACGTGTGTATGAGTGTTTTGATATTATTTTCGAAGAAAATGTTTTTTTTGCCGAAAAAAATCGATAGGCTATAGCAAGGCAATTTTGTCGAAAATACTAAAATATCAAAATCGACGCAAATTGCATCGAATACGATGTAAATGGATCTCCTGAACACGATGGCAACCAGCGTTTTAATGTGAAACTGTCGTATTTTCGTAACACCAAAAATGTTTTTTCGAACTTCAGGTTCAAAGCTACAACTTCGAAATTCATACTTATCTCGAAATCCTTTGGATTTAAAGAAAATCCGAAGGCACCACTGAATTTGTCTATCTTTCTTACGTGTGTATGAGTGTTTTGATATTATTTTCGAAGAAAATGTTGTTTTTGCCGAAAAAAATCGATAGGCTATAGCAAGGCAATTTTGTCGAAAATACTAAAGTATCAAAATCGACGCAAATTGCATCGAATACGATGTAAATGGATCTCCTGAACACGATGGCAACCAGCGTTTTAATGTGAAACTGTCGTATTTTCGTAACACCAAAAATGTTTTTTCGAACTTCAGGTTTAAAGCTACAACTTCGAAATTCACACTTATCTCGAAATCCTTTGGATTTAAAGAAAATCCGAAGGCACCATTGAATTTATCTATCTTTCTTATGTGTGTACGAATTTTTTGATATTATTTCCGAAGAAAATGTTTTTTTGCCGAAAAAAATCGATAGGCTATAGCAAGGCAATTTTGTCGAAAATACGAAAGTATCAAAATCGACGCAAATTGCATAGAATACGATGTAAATGGACCTCCTGAACACTATTGCATCCAGCGTTTTAATGTGAAACTGTCGGTTTTCTCGTAATACCGAAAATGTTTTTTCAAACTTCAGGTTCAAAACTACAACTTCGAAATTCATACTTATCTCGAAATTCTTTGGATTTAAAGAAAATCCGAAGGCACCACTTAATTTGTGTATCTTCCTTACGTGGGTAAGGCTTTTTTGATAATTTTCCTGAAGAAAATGTTCTTTTGTCGAAAGAAATCGATAGGCTATATATAGGCAATTTTGTCGTAAATACTAAAGTATCAAAATCGACGCAAATTGCATCGAATACGATGTAAGTGGATCTCCTGAACAAGATAGCAACCTGCGTTCTAATGTGAAACTGTCGGTTTTCTCGTAACATCCAAAATGTTTTTTCGAACTTCAGGTTCAAAGCTACAACTTCGAAATTCACACTTATCTCGAAATCCTTTGGATTTAAAGAAAATCCGAAGGCACCACTGAATTTGTCTATCTTTCTTACGTGTGTATGAGTGTTTTGATATTATTTCCGAAGAAAATGTTTTTTTGCCGAAAAAAATCGATAGGCTATAGCAAGGCAATTTTGTCGAAAATACTAAAGTATCAAAATCGACGCAAATTGCATCGAATACGATGTAAGTGGATCTCCTGAACAAGATAGCAACCTGCGTTCTAATGTGAAACTGTCGGTTTTCTCGTAACATCCAAAATGTTTTTTCGAACTTCAGGTTCAAAGCTACAACTTCGAAATTCACACTTATCTCGAAATCCTTTGGATTTAAAGAAAATCCGAAGGCACCACTGAATTTGTCTATCTTTCTTACGTGTGTATGAGTGTTTTGATATGATTTTCGAAGAAAATGTTTTTTTTGCCGAAAAAAATCGATAGGCTATAGCAAGGCAATTTTGTCGAAAATACTAAAGTATCAAAATCGACGCAAATTGCATCGAATACGATGTAAGTGGATCTCCTGAACAAGATAGCAACCTGCGTTCTAATGTGAAACTGTCGGTTTTCTCGTAACATCCAAAATGTTTTTTCGAACTTCAGGTTCAAAGCTACAACTTCGAAATTCACACTTATCTCGAAATCCTTTGGATTTAAAGAAAATCCGAAGGCACCACTGAATTTGTCTATCTTTCTTACGTGTGTATGAGTGTTTTGATATGATTTTCGAAGAAAATGTTTTTTTTGCCGAAAAAAATCGATAGGCTATAGCAAGGCAATTTTGTCGAAAATACTAAAGTATCAAAATCGACGCAAATTGCATCGAATACGATGTAAGTGGATCTCCTGAACAAGATAGCAACCTGCGTTCTAATGTGAAACTGTCGGTTTTCTCGTAACATCCAAAATGTTTTTTCGAACTTCAGGTTCAAAGCTACAACTTCGAAATTCACACTTATCTCGAAATCCTTTGGATTTAAAGAAAATCCGAAGGCACCACTGAATTTGTCTATCTTTCTTACGTGTGTATGAGTGTTTTGATATTATTTTCGAAGAAAATGTTTTTTTTGCCGAAAAAAATCGATAGGCTATAGCAAGGCAATTTTGTCGAAAATACTAAAGTATCAAAATCGACGAAAATTGCATCGAATACGATGTAAGTGGATCTCCTGAACACGATAGCAACCTGCGTCTTAATGTGAAACTATCGGTTTTCTCGTAACATCCAAAATGTTTTTTCGAACTTCAGGTTCAAAGCTACAACTTCGAAATTCACACTTATCTCGAAATCCTTTGGATTTAAAGAAAATCCGAAGGCACCACTGAATTTGTCTATCTTTCTTACGTGTGTATGAGTGTTTTGATATTATTTTCGAAGAAAATGTTTTTTTTGCCGAAAAAAATCGATAGGCTATAGCAAGGCAATTTTGTCGAAAATACTAAAGTATCAAAATCGACGCAAATTGCATCGAATACGATGTAAATGGATCTCCTGAACACGATGGCAACCAGCGTTTTAATGTGAAACTGTCGTATTTTCGTAACACCAAAAATGTTTTTTCGAACTTCAGGTTTAAAGCTACAACTTCGAAATTCACACTTATCTCGAAATCCTTTGGATTTAAAGAAAATCCGAAGGCACCATTGAATTTATCTATCTTTCTTATGTGTGTACGAATTTTTTGATATTATTTCCGAAGAAAATGTTTTTTTGCCGAAAAAAATCGATAGGCTATAGCAAGGCAATTTTGTCGAAAATACTAAAGTATCAAAATCGACGCAAATTGCATCGAATACGATGTAAATGGATCTCCTGAACACGATAGCAACCTGCGTTCTAATGTGAAACTGTCGGTTTTCTCGTAACATCCAAAATGTTTTTTCGAACTTCAGGTTCAAAGCTACAACTTCGAAATTCACACTTATCTCGAAATCCTTTGGATTTAAAGAAAATCCGAAGGCACCACTGAATTTGTCTATCTTTCTTATGTGTGTACGAATTTTTTGATATTATTTCCGAAGAAAATGTTTTTTTGCCGAAAAAAATCGATAGGCTATAGCAAGGCAATTTTGTCGAAAATACGAAAGTATCAAAATCAACGCAAATTGCATAGAATACGATGTAAATGGACCTCCTGAACACTATTGCATCCAGCGTTTTAATGTGAAACTGTCGGTTTTCTCGTAATACCGAAAATGTTTTTTCAAACTTCAGGTTCAAAACTACAACTTCGAAATTCATACTTATCTCGAAATTCTTTGGATTTAAAGAAAATCCGAAGGCACCACTTAATTTGTGTATCTTCCTTACGTGGGTAAGGCTTTTTTGATAATTTTCCTGAAGAAAATGTTCTTTTGTCGAAAGAAATCGATAGGCTATATATAGGCAATTTTGTCGTAAATACTAAAGTATCAAAATCGACGCAAATTGCATCGAATACGATGTAAATGGACCTCCTGAACACGATGGCAACCAGCGTTTTAATGTGAAACTGTCGTATTTTCGTAACACCAAAAATGTTTTTTTGAACTTCAGGTTCAAAGCTACAACTTCGAAATTCATACTTATCTCGAAATCCTTTGGATTTAAAGAAAATCTGAAGGCACCACTGGGCTTTGTCAATCTTTCTTATGTGTGTACGAATTTTTTTATATTATTTCTGAAGAAAATGTTTTCTTGTCGAAAAAAATCGATGGGCGATGATAGCAAGGCAATTTTGTCGAAAATACGAAAGTATCAATATCGACGCAAATTCCATCGACTATGATGTAAATAGACCTGCGTTTAAATGGGAAACTGTCTGTTTTCACATAACGCAGAAAATGCTTTTTCGAACTTCAGGTAACATCTGTATTCTAACGCCTTTAATACTTGTGAAAATTGAATTACTTATACATTTATCTTGATATTGCCCCTATGATGCTGAATTTAACGCGGACCTCTGTTACTCAATAAAATTACTTAACAGTTATTTCTATCCTTTTTCAGGCATTAAGTTGCAAGGCGCCCAGTGCCGGAACAATCAGCTCCTATTAACCTCGAGTATTATGCTGGAATTGCCCATCACCCTCTTCCGATGGGTCCGAGTTACAGGCGAGGAGAAGCTGAAGGAAGGCAAACTCAGCTTGCCTTTATACCTAAACTCGACGCGGACGGAGCTGCTTTACACTATAGAACTAAATATCGCTCCAGGCCAGGATCCGCACAGCTTTTATGAAAGGGGCGTAGCCCTACTTACTTCCACAGCACTTAATTAAGTTCTAATTGTTGTTGCTTGTCTCTTAAATAATACTATTTTTTCTTTGTTAACCACATGTTGTAATGCTTTAAAAATAGTAAATAAAAATGGGCTGTATCTTATTCATCCTTTAATGTAACTCTTAATAAATAAAATACACGTTTATGCAATAATTTAAACCTAACGAAATTAAAGTTACACAAAAATATATCTCCCTAAACGTAAAAAGAGTAATCACCAAAATTATCACATTCTAAACAATTCCAACAGCATGTACAAAAGGTATTTAGAAATTAGACGTCTTAAATCATAAATCACACAGGGATCGTGGTACAATGTAAGGAATATAACCCGCCGCCGGTGGATTAGTTATCACGTTACCGACGGACTAGCGCGGCATGTAAAAGCTAAGATAATGCCAACGAATTGTAACAGGGATCGAGTGCTGGTAGCAGTCGCGAAATTACACATATAACGTGCATATGCAAAAAAAAAAAAAAAATGGGAAGAAAATATGACGCCTTTGAACGATAAGAAATCGGTGGAAGAGAAAAATATCGATAAGAAACGCGGAGAAAAGGGATAGTCAATAATGAAGATAAGGTTAGTATACGAGGTAAGTCGTTTTGTAAACGTCGTATTGTCTACACAATTATTACAAAATATACGTTTGCTTGATTTGAATATTTAGTAGATTCTTATTACCATTACTCCATTACTATTACCGTGTTCCTTTCATGTATTCCTCGAATTTTATACTGGTGATAATAAAAATAAACAAGCTGGACAATTATTTTGTATATAAGCCCATTTATTTCCGACTGCACAGAAGAGCAATGGAAGGCCGTAAAATTAAGCTGCTGGTATTTCAAAAGAAAACTCGCGTGAAGCAATACGCTGCAAACAGTGACGTACGAGGTATGGCTAGAAAAAAAACCGGACTGATTATTTTGTCTCTAAATGGCAACAGGGTCACGCTTCACCGATGCACGGCAATGTGGCGTGATATTTCCCCCATCCACCACTAAAATTTCAAGGTCGTAGGTCGTCTTGTTTGTCCGCAACATAAAACTGTACCACAGCTTACTCAATACTGTGACTGTACTACAGTGTGCATTCGCGCTTCGTCGGAAAAAATGCCGAGTGTAAAAGTTGAGCGGCGTGTCAACGCGAAATTCCTGGTGAAACTTGGAAAATCGGCCACGGGAGTTTATTCACTTTTAAGGGAAGTCTGTGGCGATCAAAGTTGATCACGTACACGAGTGTTTGAGCGGGTAAAAAGATTTAAAGAAGGTAGGGAAACGGTTCATGACGATTTCCGTTCCGGCAGACCTTCCACATCAAAAACGGACATCAACGTTGAAAAAGTCGGTCAAATCATTCGAGAAAACCGTTGTTTGAGCATTCGAGCAGTGGCTGAGCTTGCGGGAATCGACAAAGCGCGAGACAAATTTTGCACGAAAGTTTCAACATGAGAAAGGTTTGTGCGAAGATGGTGCCAAAGATGCTCACGCAGGAACAGAAAGAAGCCCGTTTGCGATGACGATGACGATCCAGAAACAAAGCGGCAGTCGATGCATTGGAAAAGTCCCAGTTCACGACAAAAAAACGCACGCATGAGCAAGTCTAAGTTCAAAGCGATGATGATTGTTTTTTTCGACGTCAAAGGGATTGTGCATGTTGAATGGGTACCCGAAGGTCAAACTGTCAACCAAGAGTACTACAAAGAGGTGTTGAACACGCTTCGTGAACGGGTAAGAAGAAAACGGTCCGAATTGTGGAAAGATCGGTCCTGGGTTCTTCACCAAGACAACGCCCCTGCTCACAATGCGCTCTCCGTCAAGACGTTTTTGGCCAACCATGAGATCCCCGTGTTAGAACATCCGCCCTACTCACCTGACTTGGTCTCGTGCGATTTTTTTTATTCCCAAAAGTCAAATCTGTTTTAAAGGGAACGAGGTTTGTTACAGTAGAGGAGGTAAAAAAGAAAGCGACGGGACGTCATCAAGCAGCTTTCAGAAAATGATTTTCAACGCTGCTTTGAGCAGTGGAAAAGTCGCATGGAGCAGTGTAGGGATCGAGGAGGGGAGTATATAGAGGGAGACAAAATTGTTGTGGAAAAAAATAATTCATAAAATGTCTCACAGCACCAGTCCGGTCTTTTTCTAGCCATACCTCGTATTTTACATGGAAGGAACACAAGCGTTGATGGTTTCAATGTAACTCTTAAAAATGTTCAAGTTAGTATAAACGTTGATACATTTTGAATTGCATGAAATAATACAAAACGAAACTAACCAAAAATTAAAATCAACAGGAAGAGTTTTAAAGTAGAGGACATTTTCTAAGACTCTAATTAGACCAATAGAACAATGTAATATAGGCGTATTATTAGAATATCTTTTGCAATTATAAAAATTTCTAACATAACCCAATTACAAAAAGACTAGCAGCTTCAATTTGAATATCAATTTAAAAACGTACTTTCTCTTTTTAAATTGCATACAAATTGACCACATAAATGATTTATATGTACTAATAAACTGAAAAACCACCAAGTCATATCTTTAAAATATTTCACACGTTACCGCGAACACCATTTAAGTTAATACTCAAAACAACTCCCAAAAACCGTCAAATTTGTTCCCATTCTAAGTACTTCTTCACCTTTACTTACTTTTTTTTTTTATTTTTATGGCATATGCGCGAGAAAACAGTCTCTCCGCCGTTGATACGACAAAAACGATCATGCAAATTACACAAATCTTTGCCACGACGGCACAAATGATGCATACATCCAAAGCCGCGTAGCCGAGCCTAGCATCTCGTAAATCTAAATACTGAGTTCATTTGCGGTACCCCAATACCGTATGTCGAATCCTTGATATATTATCTAGTATAACATATGAATGGATAATTATCAGACCTCCAAATGAAGATTTCTGTTTAAACGGTTATTTTGTAGGTATTATCAGAGATTCCGCAACAAATGAAGAACAAGTAGCTGCATTGTTATCTATCCCAGTCACCATGTGTAGTAGATATTCTTATCATAATATTAAGCTCTTTTATAATAATCTAATACGAGAATTAGACCTTTACCTTCACCATACGACTTATGGTATTGATCTAAGTCAATATACATTTTCACATCTAAGGGAATTTAGAAACAAACTGGGGAGTTACGGGAGAGCTTCATACGGTCGCATATTCCAACAAAATATTAACTGGGAAAGACTTATCGATGACATCCAAGCAATTTCCACTAGAGCAAGTCATCCAGGAGAGAAAAAATATAACATGAGTTTGACCAACAAAGTAGAACAAATATGCCTCCTTCTCGAAAATCCGGATAAGAGAATCGACAGGCAACAATCGTATAATCTTAACAACAGAAGTAGTCATATTGTATTTTTACAGTTATTGATGTCATGTTATGGATTCGAGTTTGGACTATCGACATATAACAGTTTAAGTAGTCCGTCTATTATCTCACTGAAGCGAATTAAAGACCATTTTCAAGCGATCAGACGAAGTTTAGATCGACGATACTTAATAAATCAGCTCGATGATGATCTACTACTACTTAGCTCTGATCCTCATGAATCTGATAGATACCTATGGGGTTTTTATTTACAGGGACTGAGGATATGGATGTCTATATATGCATTCCTACAACTATGCAGCACAGAACGAGATAGAGTAGCATACGGTGCTGATCTCCCTCCAGACGATGATGAGATATAAGTCTAGTATGAACATATAGACAAACACAATAGGCATAAAAGAAACAATAGTAAAGGGATAAATGCAAAAGACTAAATACTAGTTTGTTCTAACGTTAAGCTAATTCTGGTAACTCTTCAATGGAGCGTATGGGGTCCCGCCAGTAGACGTTCTGCGAGTAGTCGTTGGCTGCTTCTAGACGTGAGGGGTACAACTGGTCTACTATGATGCTCATGTTGGTGTAACTGCAAAGAAGAATGCGTTATTAACGCTTTAGATGTAAACTAAATCATGAAGTCTGGAAGGGTATAAAGCGGGAAAGAAGAATAACTTCAAAGAAAAGATAGTAATCCAATCGTAGATAATTCATCCGAAAGTTTAAAATCATGCATTTGGATGATTGTGTTAATAATGAAGCTGATTATTGCCAAGTTGAAGAAAAATAAAATACATTATATTGCATTTTTTAGAAATATTATTCAACAGCACCTTATTACAATTGTATGCCTAAAAGATAGCATCTTAACTCATTATTAATGTAGTAACTTAGTAACTGATACCCAATAAAATTAATTGTTTTTAACTTAACAGTTTGGGAATTTTAGCTTTTGATCAGTTTTGTGGTAGCGTACACTGACGGTATTCGTTTACCAAGCGTACTATTCTGTAATTGCCAGCAAAGAACAGGAAAATTTATAATAACAGATATACTGAACATTTCTTAACTATTTCAAATGACCAAATAGCTTGGGTGGTAGTTGGACATTCTCAACTTGTAAGGTGACGAGTCCATTCCATGTACCTTTTTGGTTTGTTTTGTTTTGTTTTTTCTTATTTAATTTTGATTATTCGTATTAAAGCTTTTTCTCCTCCCCTTCAAAAGTGTTCGAGAAAAAACTGTCAATATGGTGATAAATAAAAAAATCTTGGAGATATATATACTTTCTTAATTAGAAAAAAATATTTGGAATGCAGATCGGATCCAAACCTACCGGCCTGCAAGTTAGAAATGCTACCATCTACCATCTGCTACATGGTCAAATACTAAGAACTCTGTGTGATGTTTTTTCTCAGGAATGACTGGGTAGTGCATTCTATAGTTTCGGTAAATGAATACCTTAAATATGCATTACTACTACACAAAAGTTAAATTGAACCTAAAATTCATAAACAGTCCTTGTTAGTGACTTATTGTACCCCTATTGTATCTTATCATATCAAAATTATTTAAACTACTTTATACCCATAACATAATATTAGAAAATGTTAATGATGACTTCTCAAAATTAGATTTTAAAAGCCATCAAGCTGACAGAAGCTCTAGCATTCTTCAAAGTATAATTAAAAAAAAAAAAAAAAAAAAACAAACAAATTCAGTGCCGAGCTTAATATTGATGTCAGTCTCTACACTTTGCTATAAATGATATTATAAAATACAGGAAATTGTATATCACTATGCAGAAACACAGTAAAAAAAGTTAAAAAAACACAAAAATTGCTTCATTTAACAGCTGTCTAAGCTGATACTGAGCTTTCAGATCATTCACAACCCCTTCTGATATCAGATGAACAATTTTGAGAATGTAAACAAACTGTTAAAATGTTAAAATAATAAAGCTGATAAATATAAGACTTGGGAATTAAATTATAAAATTCTATAATCACATAATAATAGCGTAACCATTACATAAATATAAACCTTTTGATTTGGATTATGCTGAGTGCTATGCAAATATTTTCAAAACCGAAAGTGATTAGAAGATAATAAAAAAAAAAAACGTTTTACTGAAATTTACTGTTTTTTTTTCTACATTAAGAACTGGCAAAAGTATTAATTGTTTTATATTATTTATGTTCATGAAAAATACACAAACATACACTAGGTAAGAAATAAAACTATGATCAGTGGCGAAACGTCCATTAAGGCTGTAAGGCGCAGCCTACCATATATATTTTAGATGGTAGATCACTTTTTTATATTGCCACTTGCCTTTGCCAGAATGATAAACATTTTCTATATTTCCATTTAAACTGAAGCGCCGGCAACCGGCAGGCCGCAAGTCTTGGCCGGCCGCTGTCTGGGCTGTCGACAGCCAGCCCAGACAGCGGCTTGGTTTTAACGGACTTGTAGAGATCCGCGGTGCAGGGGAGGAGGTGGAGTACGCGAAAAATGACATGCAATTTAGCTAGCCTGATCGATCAGTTTGCGTAATACTGTGGCTATAATATTGATTTGTTGTTACTCGTAGTGATTAGTGTTATTTTTAAGGATAATGGCGTTATGTTAAGGCGCTAATGTTATTTTTAGGGATAAGGATAAGGATTTAGTAGACTTTCGAATTAATAAGAGTGGTTATTTTAATAATTAATCTTTAAAAGAAACAGAAAACTAAAGATGCATATTTAATTATAAACTGAAATTGAAAGCGGCAAAACCTATCAATTTATTTCAAGAACTATAGATGTTCTTGCAGAAAAGAAAACGCGGCGAGTGGAATTGATATACAAAAAAAATATAGGTAAGTTGTTTTGCGACTGAACTATTCAATATATTGTTAATATATTGCATTAAAATGTATTGCCTAATATATTGCATTAAGAATGAGCAGGCCCCCTCCCTCGCCTAATTCAGGACAACCTATCTTCAGCTTGAATCGACGCTTCGCTACTGGCTATGATTGATAGACAAAATTATCCAGATTAGAATATGAATTACCAGTAAAGTGCAATAATTCTCCAAAGCAATATTTATTGCTTAACTTTCGTTACTGTAGTACTGTATTATACAGTACCTCCATTAATGTTCACAAGCCACATGACGTCCTGATCTGTTTTTGACAGTTTGTTGTTTCTAGATTGGTTGCCCTTTGTCTAGTAATTTTTTGAATCTAAGGTAACATTTTCGCAAAATCCTAACCTTACACTAGTCTGGATGACTACTGTGCTTTGATTGGCTATAAAAATTGTGACAACTGTAATTAGATGTTACGTTGACAAATGCAGAAACAATATTGATGTCATAACATGACTTATTTGAAATTGTTGTCATTGTTCGTTGACGTCTTTCGCATCGCGATTTTGTAGACTATTTCCTGTTGGTTATTTACTGATTATTCAATAAATATGTTAGATCCTTAGAGAGCTAAATAATTTACGTTACTCTTCATCAGTTGCCACATTTCGATCAGTTGGCTTACTTTCATTTAAAGTATTTTTTTTTTAGTTATAAGTTCACTGCATACTCATACCAGTGGCGGCTCGTGGTAATTTGTCATGGGTGGGCAATAACTAACTATTAGTAGGTTATTTACTGCAAAATAATGAAGTAAAATATAGTAAAAAAAAACTTTCACTCATCACTTTATGGTAGTCACTGTACAAGTATGTTAAGATTTAAAATTCTTTCAGCTCTCAAGTTGAAAATGCATAGCACTGAAATTGGATAAAACTAGTACAAACTCTTATGAATGCTACACAATTTTTATATTTACACATTTTCTAATACATTAATAACCAAAATAATTTCACTTAATAATATAACAAATACAGTGTCTACAGAGTATAGACCTCGTCAAAATAAACAACGTTCTACAACGTCTCTGAATACTGAACTCGGAAATACGGAGATCGGATTGATAGGAGATTCTCGATTCCTTCCCCGCTTTGCCTAAGGCTTCTTCAGCAGGGTGGTCTAGCTAGCCCACCCGTGTCACAGCTTACTCGAGACTCGAGTAAGCTGTGCCCGTGTTTCAAATTGTTTCATGTAGTTTACACGTGTATAATTTTGTTCTTATGTCTTCAAATCATTCGTAATTCTATTATTTAATTAATTCTATTCATGTGTTTACTATTTATTTAATTTTATATTCCAGATTCCCATGTTTCTATATTATTGTGAAATAATTTAACCTTTCAAGGGATGTTGAAAGTATACCTATGTCAATAATATCAATATTAATTTTAAAACTAATCTTGGTAGAGACTTATTTACTTGTATTTATTTATTAAAGCAATAAATATAATTTTTTATTTGTGCGACACGTTTGCGCTGTCTCCTATGTACAATGCCAGAAAGACAAAAGGCGTGGCTGGCCACCCGGCCAGCACCCACCCACCACACTAGGCATAATCACGATAACTATTAGTCCTACGGTTAGAAGAGTGAATTGCTGCATTTACTTGCACTGCAATTTTCTACCGCGGCTGCGCTGTTAGTATTAATATATATAATCAGAACTTTTCATTGTATTATTGTTGTTATGTAATATATAATGTATTTAATTAATTACATATTACATAATTATATCTTCACTAATTTCTATAAATGATAAATAACGAACTTGGAACTGTGTGTTCCTCTTCTTCTAGGAAACAGCTGGGTGGGCACTGCCCACCCTGCCACCCCTGACTAATACACTTAATGCGAGTAGTGTATATTGACTGCCTGTAATTTAATGTCAAATAGTTTGTAAGCATTAATGAAGGTACTGTATCTGTATAACCAAAGAGATAATTGATGTTTAAAAATTGCAAGATTGACCCACACAGATAATAGCAGGTGGCAATCGATATATACAAATAGAGGATAGGTTGACTACCATGACTTGGATGAATATCAAAGCGTCTTGGTTTTATTTATAATAAAGTTACGTTAAGAGAAAAAGTGAATACTTACAAAATAAATTAGAAACATTTCAAAATATATAGATTATAATACGAGGAAAAAAAAGTCGTTTTGTCAAGTTTTGGAACTACTTGACGGACTTAATTTTTTTTTTCTTTAATGGAATTGATAAATATAACAGCCTCAGTCAAGATTTATAAGGTGTGCATAGCAGTGGCGGCTCGTGAGGTTTTTTTAGGGGAGGCAGAATATGTATATATATATATATATATATATATATATATATATATATATATATATATATATATATATATATATATATATATATATATATATATATATATATATATATATATATATATATATATATATATCCGATCCGATAGGACTTGAACCTTGACGAAGTTCTAGTGCAAACTGGAACGGGTGGGTCGGCTTGCGCGTTTTAATGATTTAAGGAGCCGTACCATAGGTTTAACCATAGTGGGGGGGGGGTCCTTATTGAAAAACCAGACTAAGACAAGTCCCTGAAGGAGGGCAGCAGCTCTTTCAGTAGTCATAGTGGCAGAAACCGTGGGGGTTGGTATGGTGCTATGACACACACGACTGCGATGTGGAAGGCAAGAGGAAACCACCACATTATAATCCTCAGAACAGCTAGCAGAAAGCTTATCCTAAATTAATGATGGCGTCTCCTGGGACAAAAAAACTCCGGAGGTAAAATAGTCCTCCGTTCGGATCTCCGGGTGAGGACTGTTCCGGGAGACGTGATCGAGTGCAATAATAATAAGAAGTGTAGCATTTCACGAGTCGGAGCGTGGAATGTCAGAAGTATGAGACAGACAGGGAAGCTAGAAAATCTGAAGATAGAAATGGATAGGTTAGGATTAGATATAGTAGGTATAAGTGAGATGCGCTGGCCGGAAGTAGGAGATTTTTGGAGCGGTGACTATAGGGTAATACACACAGGATCGGTAAATGGAAACGCGGGAGTAGGGATCGTTATGCGGAAGAACGCAGGACAGTGTGTAGATAGCTACCTACAATACAGCGAGAGAGTAATGATGGTTAGGTTAGATTCGAAGCCAGTGGAAACAGTAGTAGTGCAAGTATACATGCCTACTTCTAACCACAGCGAGGAAGAGTTAGAAGCCGTTTATTCGGACATAGAGCAGGTAATAGGATTTGTGAAGGGTCATGAAAATTTAATAATAGTAGGAGATTTTAACGCAGTCGTAGGTGAGGGGAAAGAAGGAGAATTTGTAGGGCCTTATGGATTAGGAAACAGAAACGAGAGAGGTAGCAGACCGATAGAATTCTGTGAGAAGCACAAGATGGTAGTCGCGAACACATTGTTCAAGAATCACGTTAGGAGGCGGTATACATGGAAAATGCCAGGAGGGATAGACAGGTATCAGATAGACTACATTCTGGTTAGGAAGAGATTTAGAAATCAAGTAAAAAACTGTAAGAGTTATCCAGGAGCAGATGTAGACAGCGATCACAACTTGGTAGTCATGAAAGCTAGATTAAAGTTCAAAAATCTGAAAACCCGGAAGGATAAGAAACGTATAAATGTAGACATATTGAGGGATCAGAATATGAAAGATAAGTTCCAGGAGAAAACAGATCAATTAATAAATAAAACGAGTAAGGACGAAATCAAGAACGCAGAAACTGAGTGGGAGGGTATCAAGAATAGTCTAGCTTCCGCGGCTACGGACGTTTTAGGACACGATAAAAGGGAAGCTAGGAAGCCCTGGATAACGGACGAAATCTTAAACTTAATGCAAAAGAGACGAGACTACAAAAACAGACGAGACGAAGAAGGACTGAAAACGTATAAGGCTATAAAGTGGGAAATCATTAGAAAATGTAGAAAACCGAAAGAACAATGGATAGAGGAGAAATGCAAAGAAGTAGAAGATAAGTTGCAAGTAGGTAAGACCGATGAGGCTTACAAAATAATTAAGAGGAACTTCAGGGATATAGGAACAATAAGTAGAAATGTTAGGAGTCAATCGGGGGACATACTGATAGGAAGAGAGGAAAAAGCGGATAGATGGAAACAGTACTTAGGAAATTTATACGAGGGTCAGGAATTAGGAGAGATATTAGAGGAAGAATCTAGCATCGATAGGGAAGATGTAGGAAAACCTATATTGAGAGAGGAATTTGAAATAGCACTAAGGGGGCTAAAGAATAATAGAGCGCCGGGTGTAGATAAAATACAGGCGGAAATTTTGAAATGTGCGGGACAGAAAGTAGTAAATAGGATGTTTGAACTGGTAAAATACATATACGAAACGGGCGTGATGCCGGAGGATTATAAGAGGAACATTATCGTTACTATACCGAAAAAGAGAGGAGCCGACAAATGCGAGAACTTTAGAACGATTAGCCTAACTTCCCATGCGTCAAAAATCCTAACTAGAATAGTACAGAAGAGGATGGAAAATAGAGCGGAGGAAATACTAAGAGAAGACCAATTCGGGTTTAGGCGAAATAGGGGAACTCGCGAAGCTATTCTGGCGCTAAGAGTAATGTTAGAGAAAACAATAGAAAAAGGAAAGAACGCTTATATAGGATTTGTAGATTTAGAAAAAGCGTTTGATAACGTAAGATGGGAAAAAATATTCGAGATACTAAAGAGCGCGGGAATGAAGTATAGAGATAGGAGAGTAGTACACAATCTATACATAGAGCAAACTGCTGTTATAGAAGTAGAAGGGGAGGAAAGGGAAGTAGGTATTAGGAAAGGAGTAAGACAAGGATGTACGCTATCACCACTAATTTTTAATCTGTACATCGAAGAGGCGATTAATGTGGTAAAAGATAGAGTGGATTTCGGGATTAAAGTACAGGGACAGAAACTAAAAATGCTGAGATTCGCGGATGATATAGCAGTATTAGCATCTAGTAAGGAGGAACTAGAATCAGCATTGAACGAAATGGAGGCAGTGTTGACAGAGGAATACGGAATGAGGGTGAATAAAAACAAAACTAAAGTGTTAGTGTGCAGAGGGCGCGAGAGCAGAGCAAAAACGAAAGTACAAATTAACAATGAAAGATTGGAGGAAGTTAAAGACTTCACTTATTTAGGAAGTAAAATAAATTGGGATGGAAGAAGCGATAAAGACATAAAACAAAGAATAGCGCAGGGTCGAGTAGCTTTTAACAAAAAGAAAGCACTTTTATGCTCGGGGGTAATAAACTTAGAAACAAGGAAGAGATTTTTGAAAACATATGTATGGAGCACGGCACTTTACGGCTGCGAAACCTGGACGGTAGGGGAAGCAAGTAGGAAGAAATTAGAAGCTTTTGAGATGTGGTGTTACCGAAGAATGATGAAAATACCATGGACTGATAGGGTTAGAAACGAAGAAGTATTGGAGAAAGTCGGCGAGAAAAGGAGTATGTGGAAAAACTTAAAGAAGAGAAGAGATAGAATGGTAGGCCACTTGCTGAGACATGGAGGAATAGTCCGCGATATTTTGGAGGCAGAAATAGGAGTGAAGAAAGGCAGAGGTAGGCCTAGATTAGACTATTGTTCGCAAATAGTAAGGGATGTAGGTTGTAGCACAATTAGCGAAATGCGTAGGTTAGCACAAGATAGGAGAAGCTGGAGGGTAGCGTCCAACCAGTCTTCGGACTGATGACCTAATGATGATGATATATATATATATATATATATATATATATATATATATATATATATATATATATATATATATATATATATATATATATATATATATATATATATATATATATATATATATATATATATATATATATATATATATATATATATATATATATATATATATATATATATATATATGTATCTACCAGTGGCACTTCTTAATGACGCCGCCGCAGGCGAACATTTTTAGAATTTTCAGTCATGCGTTTTCCTGAACCTTTAGAATTCTAATAAAAAATCCATTTATACAAAAATATAGACTTTCGCGAGAATAATTTTTGGCATTTGCTACCTTTTCGAAATAATTATAATTTTATTTCTTTACATATTTACTTACAAATTACAGATACTAACGGAATAAACAAAATATGTTTTGTTGAAGTTAAATATTGTTGCTGAGGCTGACTGATAGCCCGGCCTGCAGATACTGTAAAGAAGACGAGGAAACCTCGATTCATCTTCTTTACACCTGCCCCGCACTGGAGGAGAAGAGGTATCTTATATTAGGGACCCCTGTTATCCTAGAGGAGGCGAGGCTTAAGGCGGGAGACGTGCCTAAATTGCTCCTTTTGTGGGATAGCATTTTTGGATAATGACCCGGATAAGAGGGGATCGCCAAGGGATTACCCATGCGATCAGTGGCTGATGAGGCCCAAACCTATATAATATAATAATAATAAAATAAATATTGTTTTTAAACCAAAAATTAGTTTGTGAAATTTACGATCAATACCTAAAATTTAAAACAAACCTCGAAATTGTCACTTTCAGCACAATTAGCACATTTCCCCACCACCCTTGAGGTAGTGCTACAGAGCGTTACTTTTTTTTGTTGTGGGTTGTTCGCCGGTAGCCATATTGTCCCACTTAAAATAAATAACACTTCTGCAAAATAAATTAAAAGAGTACGAGGAAAACGCAGAGAAAAATAATAAATAAAGGAAAATAAAATACGTATTCTTTGTAGGTAGACAGGTGTCCCCCACCGCGTCCAACTGAGATAGGTGCAAGGGAGAAACTTATTTTGTAGCAAGCATTCCAGATAGAAGTGGGAGTGCTGGCAGCTAGCTGCCAGTGAATTAGTGGCGATTTAGGAATAAAAACTACTCGGTATTAGCTTAAGGTCATTCGTCACGTATGGAAATATATTTAACTGGAGGCTTGCAGCGGTTTAGCTTCCTGTCGATGAGCGATTGGTAAAATACGTAACATGAGACGTAGAAATACATAACTTGGCAAACTAAGCGCATATTTAAATTAATCAAATATGAAATAAACAGTTATTAAATTATTATCATAATAATTATTAATTAAAATATACAAAAAAGTTAATTATATTAAAAAAATAACGCTAATTAACACTCCTTAAAATATTTATTTATTTTTTAAAATAACCTGAAAATAATTTTAAAATGGAATAAAAATATTTTGACCTATCTTATATAGGTAAGTATTTTTTCTCTAAAATTGCAGAGGAGGCTTAGCCTCCTCTGCCTCCCTTGACCAGCCGCCACTGGTGCATAGCATAATTTACTTTAAGACTGTTATAAAAAAGGTATGATTCTCTCTTGTGTGAACATATGTATTTTTCTTCTTCTTCAGATTTAGTTAACGTATTATTTACTGTATGCCATGAATAGCAAAAATTGATTATTATTATAAATAACTAGCAAATAAAAGTCCAAACAGCCGTTACCAGGTTAATTGTAAAAATTAAAGCAGCATTATTAAACTAAACACATCAGCTTGCTTACCATTTAATGTCATGGTGGACGTGACAGGCAATATAGTCGGTCTAAATTGGTGCGGTGACAAGGACCAAAGGAAAGTATTTGTTTGTTTGCTCGTAAAAATACTACCAATACCCCGGATATCGTCTACATATGTATTTTATCTATAGGAATCAATGATGGAAATATGATGGATAAATATAATGATGGATTACTCCTATACCATCAAATGACCCATCACTAATGATCAGAGCCTGATTAAATGGGACGGGTTATGAGTAAAATGGCACAAGACAATGCGGTTGCCTAGACATGCAAACAATCAGCAGCCATTTATGACAAAACACATATGTTTCCTAAAAAAATATACGTAACTATATACGTACTACGGAGACTGTACTGTTTTAAACTTTAAATATACCACAGAAAATCACAGCTCGTCTCGTTTATGAATATAATATATATGGCGCGCGTGGATCATACGATGTACGACGATTCCGAATCTGAATCGTCGTCGTAATCGACGTTCAGGTAGCTCTTTTTAATTTTGTCTAAAAGGGGAGGGAACAAGTCATTGACCACCACGGATTGGCCGGTGTAACTGTAAAAATCAAACGGTACATTTCAGTAAAGTTAAAAATTGCATGCACCCAGACATATCCAAATAAACGTACGAAAACGCCTTTAGGATTCAAGAAAAGCACTTACCTCGACTGGAAGGTTTGCGTGAGTTCGTGTTTCAACTCCCCTTTAGGGTTTATGGTAAATATTCTGACTATAGGGATGCCCACCGCCCTGTACGCCCAGACATCCTACAAAATAAAAAAAAATCGATCAAAACTACGACAATTGGGTTACCGACTTCGCTTACGTTAATTCTGTTTCCGTATCCGGCATAAAACGGGTTAGAATCCAGAGGGAAGAGAGCTTTAATGTCAGACATGCAAGATATCTTGAATTGTTCAGGCTTCTTTTCTATTACCTCTCTATAAAAAAAAGACTTCCTGATTTTCTTTCTTCGTTTCCCTTATCTTAATTTCTCTTATATTATTCAAATAAAATGTTCCAAAGCATTATAATGTTTTAAAAAATGACAAAACAACGTTGGCTTCATCACAGAGTAATTAAAACTGTTTTAGTTAACTCCTGACAATGCCAACTTGGATAGCAAAAGCTATGTCAAGTATAAGTGTTCTAATGTTTTTTTTTTTTTTTTTTGGAAAATTGATGGCTTCTAGGCAGTATTTTTTAGAATCAAAGTCATACCTGTGAAAGGCGGTGATCAAAGACGTGGGATTGAGCAGAATAGGCCCATCGGGCATGCTGAGGTCGCCCTGCTTGATGGATCGCAAATATTCGCGCGTTATGCGGGCCTGTCCGATTGCCCTCGCGCTCAGATATAACAGTTTGTAGCCATTATCGGCGATCTTATTGAACAGTTGAGCCACTCCCGATTGGGCCCAGTCTTTGCCGACGATCGGCAGAATATGGCCCAATACGTCAGACCTAGAATAAAATGCTCTATAGTATATCTGTAATTAAAATACTCTCTCATTGTAAGTATTTATAATTTACGTTATTAAAAAATTTACTACATACTTTGTGATGGTGCCGTCGATATCCGAAATGACTATCTTGTCATCCCATTTCCACTTATAGAGATGGCACTGACACCTTGTCGTACCTTGATAAGCAGTTGTTACACTAAATTCCACCTCATTCATACCATCCCTCAAGTTCAAAGATGACTAGAAACAGAAAGCAATAGTACTCAATTTAAAGTTTGACAACAAATGTAGGAACTTAGGGAATAAAAGGGCAAAGATAAGGTCTCCTAGCAAATAAGATTATATTAAGAGGTAGAAATTATAGACATTGTCTTAAAAGAAAATTGTAGGACTTCTAGATAGACTTAAAGAAAAAAAAAATTAAACTGAATATGTCATAAAGTAGCAGACGTTTATTCTTGGGAATTATATAGGGTGCTTGTAAAGTTGGAGTTTTAATTTTGAGAGATTTTACTGTACTACAAAATACTGATACTGTAATACAAGGCAAATAAAAAATATTTACCATGGAAAAAGTTGTTTAAAAGTAGTATAAAAATATATTCTTAATCATATTGTCACCTGATAACTGCAAATTTAATTTATAAATAAATTAATTATAACCAACTGCACTGTAATAAAAAAATTGTTATAGTTTTTGAAAATAAAAAAAATGTATTGCTGATACAAAAAAGTCTTAGTTTTTAGTTTTAATTCAAAACTAAAAACGCATAGTATATTTAAAAACGTTTATATTGTTTTCAGACACTTTTTTCACAAATATTGATGCAACAAATCAATTAGAAAAATTCCAATTTTTTTTTTAAATTGGTGTAATTATTTTGGTGGATGTTGTAAATGTTCCTTAATTTCTCCTCAGATCGTAGTTGTTTTAAATTACTATATATTACTATATAATCTATACATTTATTTATTAATTATTATTTAATGTCCTTAATTATATATTAAATTCAATTAATATTTAGACTTAATTTTTGTTAAACTATACTTTTCTGATCGTTTCTTAACATATGTTAAGGATGTAATAAATTAATTGAAGCTAGATTTCACTGTCATTTTATGAGATCTTAACGAAATATTTCATTAGTTAAAAGTTTACCAGCAGTCCAAAAGTTACTATTTCATGAGTGTGCCATATTGCCACTTCTATATATGACATTATATTAAATAAATCTTCAACATATTTCTCAATTTTTGTTTCAATTAATGTACCATCAAGAAATCATGTAATGAAACATTTTTAATACGCTCCTATCCTGAAATACAGGCAATAATCAAATAATTTATGAGATTAATTACATATTGGTGTCAAAAAGGTATGCCCTCTATTAACTAAAAGCATAACTAACTCAAAAATGCTTATATTTCAAGGAAATGTGTTGAAAGTATCTCATTACATTTTTTCTTGATAGTACATGATAATTTTGTTATGTTTTTAAATCAAGAAGGGATTTATTAAAGATAAACTATCCAATGAATATTAAACCAATTTCAAATGCATTCCAAACTACTTTTATTCTATACCTAGATTGAAAAAGCTGTATTTATTAATAATTAATATTTTTAAACTTATATCGAATTTAATTAATATTTAAACTTAATGTATGAATTTTTTTGTAAAACTATATTTTTGTTTCTAATTGTTTAATTGAAAACAAATTAATTACGGTAAGTTAATTGTTTCTTAACATCTGTTAAGGATGTGATAAACAGTGAAGCTTAGATTTTACTAGCATTTTCCAAGATCTAAATGAAATATTTTGTTAATTAAAAGTTTCCAAGCATTCGAAAAGGAACTTTGCCATGAGTATGCCATGTTGCCACTTCTATATGCGATGTATTAAATAAATCTCTTACATGTTTCTCAATTTCTGCCTCAATTATCCATGTACCAATAATATCATGTACCATCAAGAAATAATGTAATGAGACACTTTTAATATACTCCCCTGAAATATAGGCAATAATCAAATAATTTATGAGGTTAATTACATATTGGTGTCAAAAAGGTATGCCCTCTATTAACTAAAAGCATAACTAACTCAAAAATGCTTATATTTCAAGGAAATGCGTTGAAAGTATCTCATTACATTTTTTCTTGATAGTACATGATAATTTTGTTATGTTTTTAAATCAAGAAGGGATTTATTAAAGATAAACTATCCAATGAATATTAAACCAATTTCAAATGCATTCCAAACTACTTTTATTCTATACCTAGATTGAAAAAGCTGTATTTATTAATAATTAATATTTTTAAACTTATATCGAATTTAATTAATATTTAAACTTAATGTATGAATTTTTTTGTAAAACTATATTTTTGTTTCTAATTGTTTAATTGAAAACAAATTAATTACGGTAAGTTAATTGTTTCTTAACATCTGTTAAGGATGTGATAAACAGTGAAGCTTAGATTTTACTAGCATTTTCCAAGATCTAAATGAAATATTTTGTTAATTAAAAGTTTCCAAGCATTCGAAAAGGAACTTTGCCATGAGTATGCCATGTTGCCACTTCTATATGCGATGTATTAAATAAATCTCTTACATGTTTCTCAATTTCTGCCTCAATTATCCATGTACCAATAATATCATGTACCATCAAGAAATAATGTAATGAGACACTTTTAATATACTCCCCTGAAATATAGGCAATAATCAAATAATTTATGAGGTTAATTACATATTGGTGTCAAAAAGGTATGCCCTCTATTAACTAAAAGCATAACTAACTCAAAAATGCTTATATTTCAAGGAAATGCGTTGAAAGTATCTCATTACATTTTTTCTTGATAGTACATGATAATTTTGTTATGTTTTTAAATCAAGAAGGGATTTATTAAAGATAAACTATCCAATGAATATTAAACCAATTTCAAATGCATTCCAAACTACTTTTATTCTATACCTAGATTGAAAAAGCTGTATTTATTAATAATTAATATTTTTAAACTTATATCGAATTTAATTAATATTTAAACTTAATGTATGAATTTTTTTGTAAAACTATATTTTTGTTTCTAATTGTTTAATTGAAAACAAATTAATTACGGTAAGTTAATTGTTTCTTAACATCTGTTAAGGATGTGATAAACAGTGAAGCTTAGATTTTACTAGCATTTTCCAAGATCTAAATGAAATATTTTGTTAATTAAAAGTTTCCAAGCATTCGAAAAGGAACTTTGCCATGAGTATGCCATGTTGCCACTTCTATATGCGATGTATTAAATAAATCTCTTACATGTTTCTCAATTTCTGCCTCAATTATCCATGTACCAATAATATCATGTACCATCAAGAAATAATGTAATGAGACACTTTTAATATACTCCCCTGAAATATAGGCAATAATCAAATAATTTATGAGGTTAATTACATATTGGTGTCAAAAAGGTATGCCCTCTATTAACTAAAAGCATAACTAACTCAAAAATGCTTATATTTCAAGGAAATGTGTTGAAAGTATCTCATTACATTTTTTCTTGATAGTACATGATAATTTTGTTATGTTTTTAAATCAAGAAGGGATTTATTAAAGATAAACTATCCAATGAATATTAAACCAATTTCAAATGCATTCCAAACTACTTTTATTCTATACCTAGATTGAAAAAGCTGTATTTATTAATAATTAATATTTTTAAACTTATATCGAATTTAATTAATATTTAAACTTAATGTATGAATTTTTTTGTAAAACTATATTTTTGTTTCTAATTGTTTAATTGAAAACAAATTAATTAAGGTAAGTTAATTGTTTCTTAACATCTGTTAAGGATGTGATAAACAGTGAAGCTTAGATTTTACTAGCATTTTCCAAGATCTAAATGAAATATTTTGTTAATTAAAAGTTTCCAAGCATTCGAAAAGGAACTTTGCCATGAGTATGCCATGTTGCCACTTCTATATGCGATGTATTAAATAAATCTCTTACATGTTTCTCAATTTCTGCCTCAATTATCCATGTACCAATAATATCATGTACCATCAAGAAATAATGTAATGAGACACTTTTAATATACTCCCCTGAAATATAGGCAATAATCAAATAATTTATGAGGTTAATTACATATTGGTGTCAAAAAGGTATGCCCTCTATTAACTAAAAGCATAACTAACTCAAAAATGCTTATACCTCAACAATTGAAATGTGTTGAAAGTATCTCATTACACCTTCTCTTGATGGTACACGAGAATGTTTTTACGTTTTTAAATCAAGAAGGGATTTATGAAAGACAAAGTAACAAATGAATATTAAACCAATTTGAAAATGCATTCCAAATCCCATTTAATTGTTACGTTACTGGTGTAATCTCAATCGATGTTAATTTCTGAAATGACAAAAGTTGATAACAAAATACTCACTATTTGCTTAGAGCTTAATCTTAAAGTCTTCCTACACTTATCAGAATTCACACCCAATGGCGAAAGGGAAGCGTTCGATTCGTCCTTAACATTAGACTGAATAGATATCCCTTCAAGAGCTACAAAAAAAAAAAATTAACAAAATTCTCCAGTCGAAAAAAATCTGGCAACTAACCAGGTACATTTTCTTTGATCTCCACCTCTTCCACAACTTCTTGAACAATAACGTCTTTGGTGTCGGCAGTCTTATTCATTTCGGCGGCAATATCGGGGGCGGGCGTGGTCTCCCTCGACACCTTGCCCCTTCTCCAGCTCCACCAAGAATACCTCGCTTCCTGAGGCTCCTTCGATCCTTCGCTGTTAGCACCACTTGCTTGCGTCGCTGGCATGTGCATGTTACACAGTTGCTCCACGGACGACTGAAAAGTTATACCCTTTTTAAATTCCTTCCGTAAATAAAATTAAACGATTGTAAAGCAAAGTTAACAAATTCAATAACTTACTTGTACTAGCGGCCTCCCATAGACCATTATACTGGTTATTATGGGTGCCGCGACCTTCCACGTGTAATATTTATCCTTTATTTGCACCACAAGGTTTGGATTCTCGAACAAGATGGGGTTGTTACAGAGATCGCTAAATTTAACTAGGTGTTCCAGGAATTTCTCGCACGTTGGTTCGGGATCCCAGCCACAGAGGGAGAGGGAAATGTCTTGAGCGTAGGATTGAGCCCTAAAAAATTTGTTTTAATGTATTCCTTGTATTACTATTATTCTGAAGTATGCAAAAAAACAAACATTTTTACTCACAGCTTTGTCTGTTCCTCGAAGTCAGAATCGATACTTTTGCAACATTCTCCACTGTTGGGGCTCTGTGTCAATGACGGTCCATTTCCTGATTCACAATCCATGTCGACGTCTAAATTTTACATTATATAACACTTATTACATTACAAGGTATGCATCAGGCACTAAGCTACCTCACTACTAAGCAAATTTAAAAATAAAGTGCATGTTAGAAGGGGTGGGTAAGAAAAAATGCCAAAAAATAAGCTGAAATGTTGCAAAATTTGTTGGAATAGAATTCCGTTGTTAATGGGCTAAATTTAATCATGGTAACACAGAAAAATTTTAATTGCAAGAACGAGTCACTGTATTTATATTTTACTTACTATGTAGACAAACTGATATGCAGATTCGTCAGTCACTAACATTAAAAAAATTCTTTGTGACACATTTATTCTATAATTCATTACAATTTCAGTTCAATTATTACTGAACATGACTGATAGTCATGTTGTCATTAGTCAACAGTTAATTAGAAGTATTACCAAATTATTACTAAAAACCTGGGATTTTAGAATTACAAATCTATTTAATAGAAGATAAATATTCACAAAATCATTAAAAAATATTCTATGGCAATCTGTAATGATGTTTATAACAAGTTTGTGTTATACATCCTGTTCCACAGGAAAAATCTTTTAGTTTGTGTTGTTTCTTAAAAATTCCTGACTATATAAAAAGTACGTTTTAAGTACCACGAGGAACGAGATTTATTTCAGTGTTCCATAAGCTATAACACTGTAACCATATTGCATAAAATGAGTGCCATCTACATTAAAAGGTATGAAGCGGTGTTCTTAATGAGTCACCTACTTTTATTATTAATTATGGCTGCCGAGAGAGAGAGGCGAGTAGAAATGAGAAAGGGGAGAAAATATATAAGAGAGATAATAGAGAGGAGAAATGACAGATGGAGATAATAGGGAGAGAGAAGAGAGAGGATAAAGAGAGAGAAGACCGAGAGATTCTCCAGCTCTTCCAATTAGATCTGACACTATCTCTGCACGATACAGTGGCTACGAGTTTCAACAAGTTTACTATGAAGTAAACTTGTTGAAAATATTGCACAGTGGTAGACCACATTATAATCAACATGACCAATAAATGGTATGGGCAGAAGGAAATTAACGCTGACTGGTTGAATGTCGCATTCGGCGATGGAGCTGTTTGGAGCACTTCAGAAAATTGAATAATACTGAAAATGGTAGGAATATGCCAGAACGTTCTTAAAGTTTACAAACAAATGGTTTAGTGAGGGAAACCGTGATTGGATACCTCTAGAAGACAACAAGACAATCTAAATATCGAACTTGCCTGTCTAGCAGAATGAAAAATGAAGAATGAAGTCAACATTTGATTGGCTCTCAAATTCTTCCGATATGAATTTCATAGAAAACACAAGGAAGTTTACAAAGACTACGGTTTGATGCAAATAAGGTATCTGCGTTGAAGATACAAGGTACCCATAAACTAACAGAATATCTGCGTATCCCCGGTAAAGCCTGCCATTTTTAATATTGCTAAATTTTAATCGTTATGATGCGTGCGACCATATGGATATATTCTGTTAGACAAACTAAATTCGGTCTACTTTCAGGAATTCGGGATGGATACGATAATACACAACCTCATACGATTTAAGCCATATATACCTGTTCACTACGTGAACTAAATTTTCCATTATGAACATTGTAATGACCTACCATGACCTACTCACTGTATGTGACGTTGAATATGCTAAGCATGTTACTATGAACATTCCCATTACCATCGAGAGGCAGAAGAATGTTAATTTCAATTACAACTTTTCATGCTTCATGGGACGTTTTATATATTTTTTTCCTATTGCTTAGTATATGAGGGATGTATATATAAAGTTATGCCAGAAACTATTCTGAAGCCCTGTATATTTAAAAAAATATGTCTCTCTTATTTTGGTCTAAATTAAATTTAACCCACATCCACTGCCTTAATAGTAACACTGTACGTATATTTATACACTAACCTTTCTTTTCTTTGGTCTTGTTGAAGTATATCTCTGCCACGTCTTGATCGATACGGCCAGAAGTGATTTCAGAGAGATACATCCCTCCTTCAAGGTGATTTTGGACGCTATGCTTCTGCTTCATAAAGGAAAACATGCCGCTCAACATCGACTTGTGCTCCTCCTGTTGGGGATTCTCGCAAGCAGGTGAATTCGCTTGCGATACGCTAGGGAAGCCGCCCCATTCCCAGCTCTTCTCCCCCTCCGTTTGTTCTTCTAAAAAATGAAGTGAATATCCGATTTAAATAAAGACATCTCTTTTGTATTGCACCGACGCGAAAAAAAAAAAAGGTGTACATTTAGATTAAAAATTGGCCTGCCTAATAAAGGGTCTTTCAATAAGGACACTCGATTTTTAAATGTAAATTTATATTTTATAGCATTAAGTATGGAATATAACGTCGATCAAATGTTCACCGCGGCTTTGCTTGGTGGCATAAATCTGGTCGAATTTACTGGACGGCGTTCGTTATGTTGATTTTGAGGGCATCAATTGTTTGCGGTTTATTCGCATAGACCTGCGATTTAAGATAGCCCCAAGGGAAGAAGTCTAAAGGCGTTAAATCGTGCTATCTCGGTGGCCAGTTCATGTCGCCGCTGCGCGAGAGAACCATGCCCTAAATCGCTCGTGCAGAATGTCCATCATGGCGTGCGCTGTATTGCACGTAGCGCCATCGTGTTGGGACCACATGTCATTGGTATCCATATAATTCAGTTTAGGCTACAAGAAGCTGTTTATCATCGATCTGTAGCGTACGGACCGATGAATTCGCCAGACCAAAATCCGCACCAAACAGTGACTTTCTTGGGATGTATTTGGTGTTGGTGTATCTCGTGTGGACTGGTATCGTCCCAAATCGGACAATTTTGCTTGTTCGCATATCCATTCATCCAAAAATGGGCCTCGTCGCTAAAGATGATTTTTTTGACGAAACTTGGGTCAACTTCCAACTGCTCCAGAGTCCAATCAGCGAACACACGGCGTTGTCTTTGGTCGTTTATCTTAAGTTCTTGGGTCAGTTGGATTTTATACGAGTGCAGATCCAAGTCCCGACGCAAAACTCGCAAAGTTGAAGTTGCAGAAAGGTCAAGTTCTTGTGAATGACGAGAAATTGACTGCCTCAGGTTCTTCCGTACACTCTCACGCACCGCAGTTATGTTTTCAGCAGACCTTGCAGTTCGGTGATGTACAGGTGTTGGCTGATTATTTATCAAACCAGTCGACTCGAATTTGGCCACCAAACGTCGAATAGTCGACTCGGCGCGGCGGGACGATTGTGGCGACGATAAAAATCACGTAATGGGCGGAACGTTTCTCGAACGGAGCACTGATTTTGAAAATAAAATTTGATTATTTGCACACGTTGAACGCTATAACCTTCCATGGTGATTTGCCATACACAACTGAACAATCCATAACAAATTTAGCAGATGTTGCTTTAACAATATGGCCGCTATAACCTAACAAACTTCGAGCGTCCCTATTGAAAGACCCTGTAGAAAGTAATTTAAGAAAAATCCTACCTTTGCGGCATTTCACCTCAAATTCGGAATCGGACTGGACCACCTCAACGTTGACAGGGGAGCCAGCCCTAGAGTCGACGTTGCCGTTGGCAGTCAGTTCGGTGTCGCTGAAGAAGTGAAAATCCGCATCTATCTTTTTGATATTGGACGAATTCTTAGCACCATCCTTTTCATCCTTACTGATAGCTCTGAAACGAACCATCATTAAAAAGATATGACACCATTTCGCGTTTTTTTTTTCTTACTGCTGTATTTCTTTTAATTCTGGTTCCGAAGAGTTGCTGTCCAGAGAACTACGATCAGTGATGGTGTCGTTATTTTCTAAATTATCGGAATTCTGACTAGTAGTGAGCTGGTTAATACTGTTGGATTTTCGAGGGGCGTTTTTCCGCCTCACCCTTTTCCGTCTCTTCTTGCTGCTCTTCGTCTCGCTTGGTTGATCTTCCACTGTCTTTTGTACTGGGGTTGGCGTACTTACCGCCTCTTCATGTTTTGGTTCGTCGGCCTGGAGCATATATTTTTTTGTTTTAATTTGTTAATATTTATAATGATACATAATTATTATATAGAGTGCGATTTCATTGTGGAATATTGACCCGATTTCCTACAATACAGTGTGACCCACATAATATGGAAGCATCCCTGTAAAACCAATATTTTACAAACTATTGAAATCCATTTTTTTAGGACCTACCTTATCTACCTTAATCTACTGCTCCACAAAATTTTAGAGTTTAATAAAAATTTGCAAGGTACTTTCTGATTATTTTTCATTGTTGAAAACCGCAAAAGTGTGGCACTGGATTCGGAAGGCCTTAAAATGGTTTTAATCAAAATTTCATGCAAGTATATGAACTGATGCCACAATGGCATATTTGATGATTATATTACTTTATTAACCAAAACTTTACTTTTACACTTTAATGTACAGTAGTGGACAAAAGCAACTATCATATTATATTTCATATTTTAACGAAACATAATATTCAGACAGAAATTATCCTAATTTAATAACCATCAATTCATACCCTTTTAACAGATAAAGCTTGGTATAAGAAAGACCTAGCAGAATTAAATGCTATAGTTCAGTGTTTTTCAACCTGTGGGTAGCGACCCCCTGGGGGGTCGCGAGAAGTCGAGAGAACTAGGTACTTCAGTAAAAAAATCAATAAATTTTAAAAAGATAGGTATATTAAGAAATAGTTAACAAAAGGATACTCGTAAAGTTATTCATACAAACAAATTAACAAAAAATAAAATCTTCGACTACTCGTTAATTTTAATGTGAAGGTTGCGCTTGTTTTTCTTCAATCAATTTCTCCCATCGTGGATCCGTTTTTGCAACATTAAGTATTAAATCGTTTTCCAAATTTAAGCGATTTCTTTGTTTACTTTTTATTTGAGCCATTGATGATAATGTCAACTCGCACAAGTACGAGGTAGCAAATGGAATCAAACACGTCAAAGCCTCAGTTGTTAATGTCGGGTATTGTGTTTTTCTTTTTAACCAAAAGGTATCCAAATTTTCAGACTTGAATTCCAAGTGCAACATCCCATCGGCAGATAATTCCAGCAGATTCTCTTTGAGCTTAGTTGCTAAATTTGCCTCATTTATAGCTGCATTTAAAAACGGATTTAAGATCCATCTTTACCCAGTGTTATCCGACGATATCTCTTGCACTGAGAAGTAATGACACAATTCTTTCTTCAAATTATCTAACACCATTTTCATACCAGATATATATGAATTGATGTTTATCTTACTTCCGACTTCTTCAATGAAAGACTGTGTCGACGAAAATGAATCAAAGTTGTTTTGATTTATAGACGATGACCACAATTAAATTTTTTTTGTAAAGCCATGGAGTTTGTCTTTTGCTGTGATGACTTTTTCATCCCGCCCTTGAAGACTTTTATTGAAGTTATTTAAATGCTCAAATAAGCTAATTTCAAAAGGAATTCCGGGTCAGAAATGAATTCCGAATAATCTGACTTGGCTTGCTGTAAATATACTAAAAGTTCAGCGCCAAGTTCCATAACTCTTGTCAGTACTTTGCCTTTTGATAACCACCTTACCTCTGTATGGTAAAGCAAATTTCGATGGAGTGCCCCCATATCTTCACAAATGATTCGAAACAATCGAGTCTGCAACGCTTTTCCTTTAATCGAATTTACAATTTTAATAATAATATTTAGAACTTGACTGTATTCTTGTGGCGAGGTTTTGGCTGCAAGAGCTTGGCGATGGAGAAAGCAATGCATCCAACAAGCGTTTGGCGTCTGTTCTTTCAGTCTACCAATAAATCCACTCTTCGCACCAGTCATGGCTTTTGCTCCGTCACTACAAATAACAATGAATTTTTGTGCCCAATCGATATTCATATCTTGCGTAGCTTCAAGGAACATGTCATGCAAGCACTGACCTGTAGTATTTGTGGGAAGTGCCTTGCAAAATAGTATTTCTTCCATTAATTTTTCATCGGATTCAAAACGCACAAAAGCTACAAACTGCGCACAGTCCGCAATATCCGTTGATTCATCCAATTGCAAGGACACAAAATAACTTTTCTTTATTTTTTCTATGACTTAATCACAAACGTCAGTCGCCATATCGTTTATCCTGCGTTGAATGGTATTGTCACAGAGAGGTATACTTTTGAGCTTTTCGACTTCTTGTTTGCCAAACATAATCTCTGCTATATCTAAAGTTGCTGGTAAAATAAAATTTTCGGCAATAGTGTGAGGTTTTCCTGCTTTAGCCACACGAAAAGCTACTCGATAACTAGCGAGCAACGCTTTCTCATTTAGGTTGCACATTTGTATACTATAGCACATTTTTGATGTTCAAGAGCTCTTAATTTTCGCTCAAAAAATTCCACGGGTTTATTTTTTTCATTAGGATGTTTTGTGTTTAGGTGGCGTACCAACTTCGATAGCTTCATGCTTTCTCTTGACACAGTTTCAAAGCAAATTACGCACTGCGGTTTATTCTCAATCACAGTAAACCCAAATTTCAAATAATTGTTGTCATAAAGACGTTTTTTCTTTATTCCACTACTCCCGCTAGAAGTTGATGGTTCTGATGATCTTTTCAGGAACTTATCCATTTTTAATTATAACAAACAACTCAAATAAATACGTAAAACAAGTGACTCGCGCTCTTCAAACAACTTTACTAAACAGCAGACGACACGACCGCGCGCGTCTCACGTTCACAAATAACTCTACAATTACTCCAAGCTCCAAGGCACCTTAAACACAAAGTCAAACTACAATTACACTAAGGCACTGGACTTAATTACACTGGACTACTGTAAAATGGAAAACTGTCTTGTTCAGCAATGTAGCGAAATTTAATCTTATAGGAAGTGATGGTATCTGTTATGTAAGACGTCCTCCTGACCAGAGATTTAATCCACAATATTGTATTAAAACGGCGAAACATGGACGTCATGTATTAGTGTGGGGCTGATTCTCAGGCTTTGGGGTAGGACCATTATTTAAAATAGAGGATATAATGGATCAGTTTAAGTATAGAAATATATTGCAGAATGTTATGTTACCTCATGTCGAATGGGAAATGCTATTATCTTGGATCTATCAGCATGACAATGATCCAAAACATACAGCAAAGCTCATAAAAATTTGGTTTAAGGATAATAACGTACAAATCTTCCATGGCCGGTTTAGTCCCCGGACTTAAATCCAGTGGAAAATTTGTGGGCTATTGTAGACAGATAAGTTTGACAAAGAAACGTCTTTTCAAATAGCGAAGAATTCTTCGTAGCTCCTTCTAATGCATGGTAACAGATCTCTCCCAAAATAATAGACAATTTGATATCATCTATGCCTCACATATGTGCTGCTGTAATACATAATAATGGACATGCTATGGACCACATTAATTCACAGTTGTAATTTATCATTTTTTAATAACTTTCTTAAGTTGCTTAACTTATGTCACTATCATAATAAGCGTTTAGTTTTAGTATTAACTTATACGTATTTGTTTTTCATTACTGTGTTACACCCACAATTGATCAGTTGATTACATACAATGTAAAGATAATTTATCTGTAAGAAGATTAATAAAATATGTTTTCTATTTTTATTGTTTATGGAATAAACATTTATTTACACTGTTGCTTAACTTTTGTCGACCACTGTATGTATGTATGTATGCGAATTTTTATTTTCTTATTTTCTCAGTTCCAAAGTTAAAAGCGGTGAAGGGACTTTAGAAGATGATGTCTTTCATTATTCTAGGGAATATTAAAATAACTTGCATCTTGTTAACTATGGAAAACAATTGACACCATACCATACAACATTTGTTATAAAGGGTGGTCCAACCATAATGCGCGATGTTAATTGTGAGTCACACCTTAACGTCAAGTTTTTTGCCCAACTTAATTTGACATTTCTTTGTTTCAATGTTTGACAAATTCAACCATGGAGAGGTACACAATTCAGCAGCGCGTTAAGATTGTTGAAGCCTTTTACGAAAATGGGCGTTCAAATCAAAATGCATTTCGTGCACTTCGTGACTTTTTTGGTCAGCATAATCGACCAAATGTGTATGTGTCCACAATTGGGAGAATTGTGCGCAAATTTCAGCAAACCGGATCTGTAGGAAATGTGAAACACTTGTGCATGCTCGCCCAGTTCGTTCTGCGGAAAACATTGCTGTTGTTCGCGATAGTGTAGCAGAAGAGCCGTCAACCTCGACTCGTCGTCGTGCCCAACAATTGAACATCTCACGAACATCACTGATGCGAATTTTGAATAAAGATTTGAATTTACACGCTTACAAGGTTCAATTGACTCAAGAGCTGAAGCCTACTGACCATTTCAAGCGTCGTCAATACGCCGAATGGTTGGTTGAACAGACAGAAGTGAATGGTGACTTTACAAAGAAAATCATCTTCAGCGACGAGGCACACTTTCACCTCAGTGGATTCGTTAACAAGCAGAATTGCCGCATTTGGGCAAATGAGAATCCACGAGTGATTGTTGAAAAGCCGATGCATCCACAAAGAGTGACTGTTTGGTGCGGTTTATGGGCTGCCGGCGTCATCGGGCCGTACTTCTTCGAAAATGAGGTCGGCCAAGCAGTTACCGTGAATGGTGTTCGCTATCGCGAGATGATAACGGACTTCTTGTGGCCAGAAATTGAGGATATGGACTTGGACGATATGTGGTTCCAACAGGATGGTGCCACTTGCCACACAGCCAACGAAACAATGGCACTTTTGCGCGAGAAATTCAATGGCCGTGTTATCTCACGTCGTGACGATGTTAATTGGCCTCCACGATCACGTGATTTGACACCGTTGGACTTTTTCTTTGGGGATATTTAAAAGAAAAAGTGTACGTCAATAAGCCTAGAACAATTCAAGAGCTAAAGGATGAGATAATTCGGCACATTAACGACATTGAACCTCAATTATGTCTCAGTCATTGAAAATATGGACCATCGGATAGAGGTATGCCACCGAAGCCGTGGCGAGCATTTGGCCGATATTTTGTTTCACATATAATTGTCATAGATCCTTCTATCATAATAAAAAATATGAAGATAATTCTCTGAAAACGTTTTGTTTTATTTACAATTAACATCGTGCGTTCTGGTTGGACCACCTATTATATGGCCATGTAAATATAGCAAATATCAAATTGGAAGATTAAATATGGCGGTGTGGGGCAAGTAGCGCGCCCATCGAAGTGGGCAGCTCTTAAGCATATTTATATGACCTAATCTGGAATATTTACGAAATATCTAATATTTAACTTACCTTACTGCTTTCCATATCCAAGCTGTCCATTTTAAAGATTGTCTCGGAAATGTCGTTATTGCTCTTGCTTAAATCCTCGCTGCTATGTTTGTTCGATGCTATAGAGAGCGTCATATCGTCAACGGAATTTTCGCCGATGTCCAGGTGGCCCAAGACGATCTGTCTCTGGATGAAGTTACGTTCCCTGGCTTTGTTGCTCTCGTTATCGTCCGTGTACCTACGCTTAGTGTAGTCGTTTTCCTGGTTCTCCAATTTGGAGATCTTCTCCAGCTGGAAGCTGCGTCTCCGTCCCTAACAGAAAACAACGCTACATCACGAAAATGTTTACATCGTGTTATAAAGTTTGATTTTTGAAGTCATTCATTAAAAGATATAAATTTTCGCTATTGCCTACCTGATTCTTAAAAATATTTTCGAATTCTGAAACAGGTATGGGGGAGGTGGCAAGATGTTCAGGTATCTCATTTTCATCGTCTTCTAATTCTTCCACGAAGAATGCTTCGCCGCTTTCTCCAAGCTTCATATGTATTTCTTGTGGTTCGCCATTTATTTCTATATCAACCTTAGAACAAAAAGACATTATACAGAATGTTTCATAATATGTATGACAAACTTCAGGAGGTGATTATGACTTCAACAAAATATCTTATAAACATATGTCCAAAATTCTTTTGTTTGCGAGGTATTGGGTATATACACTAGGCACAAAAATTAAGGGATTTAAAAAAATCCTAAATGTTAGGCGATTTTCAAGGGGCTGCAATTTGGAGAAAAATAGTCGCAGAGCAATTTTAAAAACAGCAAATTGAAGCTCCGAGTTTCTAGTGTTCAGATCTTGCTCAATTTTTTTTATCATCAGCAGTTTTTGAGTAATCATAAGAAAACCATAAGAAAAAAAATTTCGAAATCGAATTGAAATTTTTGCTTGCCTTTCAAAAGGTCCACGGACTTCAATAACTTTTTCTCAATGATCTTATAAAACATTTTTATATGGTTTTATTCTCTTTAATTTTAGCGTTTGTTACGATAATCAACACTTTTTGATAAAAAATATGGATAATTGCTAAAAAAACACTTTCAACCTCAAAAAATAAATGGAAAATGAAAAATTCATCTTTAAATTGATTTTTAGCAAAAACAATGGACAAAAATGGCAGCGCTTTGAAATTTTCAGGATATCTTTGGGATACTTTGGCGTTGAAAAAAACATCCAATATTTGCAAGTTATGTCAAGTTAAGCGAATATCCCTAAATACGCAATGTTTTACCTCCTTTTCGATCAACATTCTCACACCGATTTTTTTTTATGAAAAACCAATAACTACAACTTGTAAAGAATACTTTGCAGTTTCTAAACCCTACTTGAATTTTCTGTACGATGATTATTTCCTGAGTAATTAATTATCAAAATTGACTTTTTTGCTTTGACAGACGAATTTAGCGAAAAATTATCGTACAAGGCTTTTAGACAGCTCAAATTAAAGAGAATAACACACGACCAAAATACGCTGTAAGAGGAAGCACAAGTGATATATGTATGTAGGTAAATGAGATACAATCGACCTCATTTTATGTCTGCAATATGTAATATCATAATTCCCATTTTCTTTGTTACACGTTGTATAACTTTAAAAAGAATGAAAAAACTCAAAACACGATAGGGAATTGAAAAACGGTACTGCGAAGCCCATTGGTGTGCGTTTACTAAATATGTGTGTCTAACATTTCAAAGAAAATAATCAAAAAATAGTAAAGATATTTGATATGTGAAAAAAAACCTTAATAGCGTATTATCAAAAAGGAAGCACAATTGGATATTTTTTTTTTTTTAAATAAAACCCGCCACAGGTAGGATTCGACATTTGTCCCGGATCGGAACCGAACGACATACAGCTGTTTCGAACTTGTTAGTTCTCATCAGTGTCGCATACGGTACGCCGATTCAGGACAAATGCCGAATGAACTTTATGGCCTATACATCTTTATCGATACGATCTCTGTCAGTAACTTATAAGTCGGAAATCGAGAAAGGAACCACCAAGCCGCCAAGCGGCTATCAAAGTAGTTCCCGAATAGCAAAGCTATTACATAATCGCTCTAGGAAACAACTACTCCTCGGGCTAAAGCCCCGCCAGGCATTGAATTATACCCAGAAGCGATCCTCGACCCCTTTTTCGTGTTTCTGCACGATCAGATAAGGTTTCAAAAAATAAAACCCGCCACAGGTAGGATTCGACATTTGTCCCGGATCGGAACCGAACGACATATAGCTGTTTCGAACTTGTTAGTTCTCATCAGTGCCGCATACGGTACGCCGATTCAGGACAAATGCCGAATGAACTTTATGGCCTATACATCTTTATCGATGTATTATATTATGGCCGAGGAGTAGTTGTTTCCTAGAGCGATTATGTAATAGCTTTGCTATTCGGGAACTACTTTGATAGCCGCTTGGCGGCTTGGTGGTTCCTTTCTCGATTTCCGACTTATAAGTTACTGACAGAGATCGTATCGAGTTCGGTTCCGATCCGGGACAAATGTCGAATCCTACCTGTAGCGGTTTTATTTTTTGAAACCTTATCTGATCGTGCAGAAACACGAGAAAGGGGTCGAGGATCGCTTCTGGGTATAATTCAATGCCTGGCGGGGCTTTAGCCCGAGGAGTAGTTGTTTCCTAGAGCGATTATGTAATAGCTTTGCTATTCGGGAACTACTTTGATAGCCGCTTGGCGGCTTGGTGGTTTTTTTCTCGATTTCCGACTTATAAGTTACCGAATTGGATATTTGTAGGTACTATTCATTTCATCGCCATTTGCCAAATAAAAACCTCTCTTATCTTACCGATAAACGGAAGTCTACCTGAGCCTAGCCAGAAAACAAGCCACGGTATGTTTTGAGATTTTTTATTTGGCAAATAGCGATGAAATAAACTATAAATGAGTTTCACTCGACCTCATTTTACGTCTACAATATGTAGTGTCATAATAATGTTCTCATTTTTTTTGTTACACATTGTATAACTTCAAATCTACGGAAATCTTGTAGTACTCACTCGCCAAGTATATTCCTTAAACTAATTCTATTTATTGTACTGTACAGCACAATAATTGGCTTACGAATACAAATGACCTAAAACCCGAGCCGATTATGAACGGCAGTGGGTGGCGAATGCTAATAAAAATAAAATCGTTTAAAATAAACCATAAAAGCTGATAGCTTTCGTAATAGCCCCATTATAAAATCATTATTAAAAACGAAAACCGACCATTTAAATTCACTAAAGCGTAAGGTAAGTCCATTGTTTTTCTTTCAGAAAAAGTAGACTAGTTGAAGTTAGACAAGCGTGACTCTGCTCCATAATTTTTCTCAGAAAAATATGTCACGCATAGTAATTACGCCCATATGTTCTGGAGTCTATTCTTTGTTAAGTACAATTAATTTAATTTGCACAACGAACAACTATTAATTAGTTTAATTATACATATATAGACGGACTTCGAGAATAAGGTATTGCGAAATTGGTACGAATTAGTTTTCTGTTAAGTATGAAAACATGTTTACACGAGAAACAATGTTTATTTCTAAATATAACGAAAAATTGTTTATGTAAATTAACCAATATCATACATACCAACTCTGGACATAAACAGCTCAGATAGGTAAATATAATTACTAATAATTACTGATATTAGATGTTTATAACAACATCGACTATGTTGGAGTAATTAATTTGAGAATTATAAAAGCGATTTGGCCGTGAAAAGTTCGTCGTATGCTCCGACTGTGGCACAATCAGGTTTTAAATACACAGGGCGTTTACGAACTTACCAATTTACAGACCGTTGAAAATCGCCTAGAAATTTAGGATTTTTTTACATCCCTTAATTTTTGTACCTAGTGTATTTACGGTGTAAAAATATTAACACTGGAAAAAGCAGAACCGATTGCTGAAAAGTGAAAATGAAAAGTTAATTGTTTCAAAAAATGTATTTAATATTTTGACGAGACTTTGTTTAAACTGCCAGTGTTTTATTTTCTTTTAAAGGGTAGAGTTTATTGCATCGTATGATTGATATCATCCAAAATGTACCTTCAACTGAAAATAGAACTTCAATACAAACGTTATACTGTGTAATTCTGAGATAGGAGAAAAATATTTTCGAATTTTCTTAATGTCTTGATAATTCATATTGAAAGAAATTGGAAAATTCTACATATCATTAAGTTGCTGACAAAATTTTGTAGAGCTGACAAAAAGTTGTAGATGGAAACCATTTTGAAATTTCTGCGTATCTGTATATTAATGGCATGAACCCAAATTTTCATGATGCTATAGAATCTTTAGTCACTGGAATTACTTGCGGGAATTTTACAATTATTCTGCGAATTTGAATACATTCGATGTCCTAATATATCTGTTTTATTTATCAACCCCATAATGAGTTGAGATAATCTCTAGAAAAATGGATTTCATAACGGACAATCAACTACACAGGGTGATTTTAAACTAACTAAGTACTACTTTTTATGTAGACGATACCAATTAAACTGTGTATTTAATTTAATTAACTGACTACATTTTAGAAATGTAGACTACTCTGAAATATGTACTAGAAATGCACTACTAAAGGGTGGTCCAACCATAATGCACGATGTTAATTGTGAGTCGCACCTTAACGTCAAGTTTTATGCCCAACTTAATATGACATTTCTTTGTTTCAGTGTTTGACAAATTCAACCATGGAGAGGCACACAATTGAGCAGCGCGTTAAGATTGCTGAAGCCTTTTACGAAAATGGGCGTTCAAATCAAAATGTATTTCGTGCACTTCGTGACTTTTTTGGTCAGCATAATCGACCAAATGTGTCCACAATCGGGAGAATTGTGCGCAAATTTCAGCAAACCGGGTCTGTAGGAAATGTGAAAACACCTGTGCATGCTCGCCCAGTTCGTTCTGCGGAAAACATTGCTGTTGTTCGCACTGCTTCGAAGATGAGGTCGGCCAAGCAGTTACCGTGAATGGTGTTCGCTAACGCGAGATGATAACGGACTTCTTGTGGCCAGAAATTGAGGATATGGACCTGGACGATATGTGGTTCCAACAGGATGGTGCCACTTGCCACACAGCCAACGAAACAATGGCACTTTTGCGCGAGAAATTCAATGGCCGTGTTATCTCACGTCGTGGCGATGTTAATTGGCCGCCACGATCATGTGATTTGACACCGTTGGACTTCTTTCCTTGGAGATATTTAAAAGAAAAAGTGTACGTCAATAAGCCAAGACCAATTCAAGAGCTAAAGGATGAGATAATTCGGCACATTAACGACATTGAACCTCAATTATGTCTCAGAGTCATTGAAAATATGGACCATCGGATAGAGGTATGCCACCGAAGCCGTGGCGAGCATTTGGCCGATATTTTGTTTCACACATAATTGCCATAGATCCTTCTATCATAATAAAAAATATTAAGATAATTCTCTGAAAACTTTTTGTTTTATTTACAATTAACATTGTGCGTTTTGGTTGGACCACCCTTACTAATGTTATACGCTGTACAATTAGTGTACAATAATCATTTATCATACTTTTTCGGCATACTTTGAACTACATTTTAGGTAACAGACCGTTAATTCCTACAAACCCTTTTTATCTCGCTTTTTTCAGCATAAAAAGTCAACCGAGATTTAAACGTTTCTCAAAATTTTCCAATGGAAAAACTAATAATAACTTTGTTCGAAATAATTGACTCCAAATGTATACCTACATTATGTACTAGAAGTGCACTACTACCAATATTGTACTCTGTATAATTAGTGTACAACTTTCATACTTTCGGCATACCCTGAATAAAATTTAAGGTAATAGGCCGTTATTATTACATACCATTTTTATCTGGCTTTCTTTGAGAATAAAAAGTCAACAGAGATTTGAAAGCGTCTCAAAATTTCCGAATGAAAAAACTAATAATAATTTTGTTCGAAATAATTGACTCTAAATATATACTTGCATTTACTCAGAAATAAAGATTTTTATTATTATTATAGTGGTTTTATACAGTAATGAATTCGTTAAAAATTTCAGGAAATAACTTTTGGGAAATACTTTCTAACCGAAACCGTCAATTCTATTTTCAGTTGTGCATTTTTTTAAATATAATTAATACATACAGGGTGATTCGTGTAAGAGGTATGATGTCACCGATATTTTTTTTAATGGCAACCCCCTTTTTTCTTACCGAATGTGAACGAGTACATTTTTTACATACACTATGGTAATGATTACATTACCGTGAGAATTTAAAAATCAACTAAAATAAAGGCTGTGACTAGAGTCCCGCCTCGGGACCCAGGTCACCAAATAACGCCATAGGTAGCATTTCGGGACTGATATTCCACCCCGACGCGGGACCCTCATCCGGTCCTGAATTTATAAGGAGAACTGCACGTTCGTTAGTTACAAACATTATTTACATACATGGTGCCCGAGTTTTAAACATTCAAACTACACAGACATGTAGACAATCTCACTCTGAGTAAAAAAGTTCCTATGAACATACCTATTACCTGGCTTCCTAAGGGAGATACATGATGTTGAAATTCAACAATTTTTTTTTCATTTTCATTAATATTATCCGAATAAATGAAAATGCAGTTTTAAAATGTTGTACACTTGTTTACGGAAGCAAGACTAATATTTCCTATTGTTTTCCTGGTAAGTGATATTCTGGACGTTCATTTTCTGAGGTCCGGGCAAGATTTCAAACACTAGAACTTTTTTGACGTACGCCACTGACGTGTGTCTATGTACCACTTTCAAGCATGATATATTCGCAATATTTTTGCTCTCTTGTAGGTTTGTGATATCTAGAACGGTTTTCGAGATATTCTAATTTCTTTGCGAATGCTGCAAAATTTTTGCACATAACCGAACAAAAACGTGAGCAAAATGTATTTAAAACATTTTAGATACACTTAAAGTCAAAAATTGACGCAAAATGTGAGCTTACAATGCGTAATTGTAAAAAAAATAAGTTAACTTTCTAGTTTCCCTTAGGAATCTAAATAGGTTTTTTAAGGACACAATTTTTGAGGAAATAACAGTTTGAGTAACCGAGTATACTCTAAGTGCATCTAGTACATCTAGGCAAAGATTTACAAACATATTTTATTATGTTCTTCGTTCATGAAGAGGTTTTAAAGAGATACGTTATAGCGCAAAAATCTTGTAGTATGCGCAAGAAATAAGAATATCTTGAGAACTGTTCGATAAATTACAAACTTACAAGAGAGCAAAAATGTTGCGAATATATCCATACTTTAAAAGTAGTGTATAGATACACGTCAGTGGCGTACGATAAAATAGTTCTAGTGTTTGAAATATTGCCCGGACCTCAGAAAATGAACATCCAGAATATCACTCACCAACCAACATCAGAATATCATCCAGAAGACCACGAAAACAACAGAATATATTAGTCTTACTTCCGTAAACAAGTGTACAAAATTTGAAAACTGCATCTGCATCTTTTCGGAAACTTAATGAAAATAATAAAAAATCGTAGAATTTCAAAACCTTATATCTCCCTTAGGAAGCCAGGTAATAGGTATGTTTATCGGAACTTTTTTGCTCAGAATGAGATTGTCTACATGTCCGTGAAGTTTGGATGTTTAAAACTCGGACACCATGTATACCATGTATGTAAATGTTTGTAACTAACGAAGGTGTGGTTCTCCTTGTAAATTCGGGACCGGATGTTGGTCCCGAGTCGGTAAAGAATATCAGTATCGAAACACTACCTATGACGTCATTTGATGACGTTATTCGGGACTTGACCTGGGTCCCGAGGCGGGACTCTAGTCACAGCCTAAAATAAATGTTCAAATTGTGCACCGTTGGCTGCCTGATAGTTGCCTTAGCGACCGATGTTTTTTTATTGTTGTCAGATAAAAACTTGAAATGGTACCGGGAATTCCCGATGGATGATGGAGTATCACACTCAGAATCCCCAGAAAGTGAATGTGTCCTTATTTGAGACGTGAACCTAACTCGTGCAAGATATTTAGATTTTCTTCCAGACGATCTTATTCCTGTATTAACAACATTATATCCCGATGTAGAAGAATCTGATCTTCCGAGAACTGACTTTTTCTTTCAACAAGTTGGCCCTCCCCATTATGCAGTACTTGTCCGCGCTTATTTGGATGAGATGTTCTCGAATCGTTGGATAGGCAGAAGGGGGTCGATTGAGTGGCCAGCCATATGGTCAGATTTGACACCTCTAGATTACTTTTTAATACGTAAAAACACAAGTATACGTTACTAGGCCGGAGAATTTATTAAATTTAAAAGCAATGTATACCTCCTGAAGTGAAAATAATGTATTAATTGTTTCAACGGTGCACAAATTGAGCATTTAGTTTGATTGATTTTTTTAAATAACCATTGCCATTAAATTTAATATTTTGAAACTGCACAATCGTTTTTTTCTTGTTTTTTTTTTATCTAACCTATACACACGCTAATGTATGTAAACAATTCATATTCCGTAATAAAAAAGGGGGTTGTCATTAAAGAAAATAAATAAATGTCGATAAAGCGATAGCTCACACGCGAATCACCCTGTATGTAGTAATTATATTTTAAAAAATGCACAACTAAAATCTGGCGGGTCCGACAATTTTTCACAAAAATTCTTCTTTGAATTGTTAACGAATTTATTCATTACTTTACGAAAACAATCTATTACACTAGACGTGTAATACATTGTAGAGATGTAAAAAAATTTAAAATTTGAGGTGATTTTCGAAGAGCTGTAACTGGAGAAAAATCAGCAATTTTTGAGTAATTATAAGAAAATCATTGTTTTCAAGAAAATCAAGAAGGTTTTGCTTGCCTTTCAAAAAAGTCCACGGACTTAAGCCATGTACGATCATTTTTCGCAAGTTATCGTTGTTTAAAGCAAAAAAAAATCAGTTTTGACCTTTTTCTTTTGGGTAAAATTTTTTTTCATTTTTTTTTCTTACAATAATTAACATTTTTTATTAATTATTTATTGTTAAAAAACATTTTCAACCTCAAAAAATTAATAAAAAATAAAAAATTCACCCTTAAATTGATTTTTAGCAAAATGACAAATTCAATAATTCCGGAACGGAATGAAAAAAAAATCGCAGCAGGTTGAAAAGATACAGTCAACATCCTTAGTCTATCCATTATTTGCAAAGTTATGCTAAGTTAAACGAATATCCCTAAATACGAAATTCTTTACCTCTTTTTCAATCAACATTCTAGCACCGAATTTTTTTTTTCGATTGAATTATTACGACTTGTAAACAATACTTTGCAGCTTTTAAAACTATATTTTCAATTTTCTGTACGATCATTAGTTCCCGAGTAATTAATTACCAAAGTCGAAACTGTCTTCTTCGTTTTGAACGACGATAAGTCAGCGAAAAATCATCGTACAAGACAAGGCTTTTATACCACTCAAATTAAAGAGGATAAAATTATCTAAAAAAGTTTTATGAAGAAATCACTGAAAAAAAAATATTAAAGTCCGTGGACCTGTTGAAAGGCAGGCAAAAATTTGGAAAAAAAGTTTCCGATGGTTTTCATATGATTACTGAAAAACTGGTAATGGTAAAAAATTTTGAACTCAAGAATTGAAAACTGGAAACTTGAAGCTTCAATTTGCTTCTTTCAAAATTGCTCTGCGACTATTTTTCTCCATGTTACAGCCCTTTGAAAATCACCTAAAAATTTAGGATTTTTTACATCCCTTAATTTTTGCGCTTAGTATATTATTATGTATATGTGTACATATGTGGACTTACCACTTTTTCCCTACTCCTCAATACGCCCAATTTTCCGAACCTAACATGGAAAGGGGAGCAGTTATACGTCCCATCGGGCTGCTCCACGACGATAACGTCAATGGCTCCGGTGAGGGTCGCCCCGTTTATGTCATTATAGAACTCCTTGAAGTTGGAGAAGAACTTCTTCATCCCCTGCATATCGCCTCGTTCGCGACCGACCGGATTCACGGAGGAAATTCAAAGTTTGTACACTGCACCGTATGTTTACACCTGGCAATAAACAACCGAGCTCGTTATCGGTCAAAACAACACTGTCATTGTTATCTACAATACACGGTAGTTTATTAGAACCCAAGGTTCCGCGCGCAGTTCAAGTTTATATCACAGTAGGTTCAATTCTCCGCTACGCGACTTGCACTTCGGAGGTTTCGATGACGAGTGCCGATCGGGAAAATCGAAGCTACTATTTTTATACGTGCAGCTTTTCGTTGACACGCGCATGCAGGACGTAGACGCATAAATCTGAAACAAAAAAAAAGAATGTTGTTATTGTTGATAATATCTAAACGCGCGTAAATGTATTGCAGATGTTTTCGGTTTATAAGGATACAATGTTGAGATAATAGATACAATGTTGAGATTTCATAACGGACAATCAACTGCACAGGGTGTATTTAATCTAACTAAGTACTACTTTGTATGTAGACGGTACCTACCAGTTAAATGAAACTGTGCATTTAATTTAATTAAGTACTATTTGTTATGTAGACGACATATATAGGGTCTTTCAATAGGGACGCTCGAAATTTGTTAGGTTATAACGGCCATGTTGTTAAAGCAACATCTGTCAAATTTATTGTGAATTGTTCAGTAGTGTATGGCAAATCACCACTGAATTATAGCGTTCAACATGTGAAAATCATAAAATTTTATTTTCAAAATTAGATGGTCCGTTCGAGAACAGTTCCGCGCATTACGTGATTTTTATCCTCGCCACAACCGTCCCGCCGAGTCGACTATTCGACGTTTGGTGGCCAAATTCGAGTCAACCGATTTGATAAATAATCAGCCAACACCTGTACATCGTCGAAACGCAAGGTATGCTGAAAACATCGCTGCTGTGCGTGAGAGTATACGGGAAAACCTGAGGCAGTCAATTTCTCGTCGTTCACAAGAACTTCGCCTTTCTGCGACTTCAACTTGGCGAATTTTGCGTCGGGACTTGGGTCTACACCCGTATAAAATCCAACAGACCCAGGAACTTAAGGTAAACGACCATAGACAACGCCGTGTGTTTGCTGATTAGGCTCTAGACCAGTTGGAAGTTGACCTAAATTTCGTCAAAAAAATCATCTTTAGCGACGAGACCATTTATCCATTCATCCATGAATGAATGGATATGTGAACAAGCAAAATTGTAGGATATGGGACGATATCAATCCACACGAGATACACCAGCACCAAATGCATCCCCAGAAAGTCACTGTTTGGTGCGGATTTTGGTCTGGCGGAATCATCGATTCGTACTTCTTCCACAACGAAACTGGCAGTGCCATAACCGTTAACGGCGAGCGCTACAGATCGATGATAAGCAACTTCTTGTGGCTCAAACTGGATGATATGGATACCGACTACATGTGGTTCTAAAAGGTCGACGCTACATGCCACATGGAGCATACCACGATGGACATTCTGCACGAGCCATTTGAGGGCCACCGAGATCGTGCGACTTGACGCCTTTAGACTTCTTCCATTGGGGCTATCTTAAACCGCAGGTCAATGCGAATAAACCGCAAACAATTGATGCCATCAAAGGCAACATGACGAACGCCATCCAGCAAATTCAGCCAGATTTATGCGACAAAGTCATCGAAAATTGAACTTCTCGAATAAATGTCACCAAGCAAAGCCGCGGCGGGCATTTGAACGATGTTGTATTCCATACTTCTTCCTCTTCTTCTTTTAGCTCATAACCCTTGGTGGGTTTTGGCTTGCTCTACCATGTTCCTCCATCTGGTTCTATCTACCGCTATTCTCCTCCAGTTTCCTAATCTTAGAGTTTTTAGGTCTTCCTCCACATCGTCTATCCACTTTTTCTTGGGTCGCCCTTTTGGTCTTGTGTTTTGAGGTTTCCATTCAAGGATTCTCTTCACAATTCTCTCGCCCTTCATCCTGTATACATGTCCTAACCACCTTATCCTTTGACTTTTTATGCATCTTACTATATCCTCTCCTTTTATAAGTGCATCAATTTCGTGATTCATTCTTATTCTCCACATACCGTTTTCTTGCACTGGGCCGTATATTCTTCTGATGATCTTTCTCTCAAATATTCTTAATTGATTTTCATCATTGTTTGTTAGTGTCCATGTTTCACATCCATAGGTTACTACGGGTCTTATAAGTGTCTTATAGATTGAGATCTTAGATCTTCTATTTAGTATGCTGCTCCTCTTATTAATTTTAAATAAGCATAGTAGCATTTATTTCTTTTTAGGATTCTTGCGCTTATTTCACCTTGGATGTTACTATTATTGGCAATTTTGGTGCCAAGGAAATTGAACGTCTTGACGCTTTTAATCTGACCGCCTTTTATATTAATATTTAGTAGCTGTATTGGGGGATTCCTGCAGCAATACATATATTTCGTTTTGTCTTTGTTCACTTGTAGGCCGCCTTTATTTACCTGTGGCTCAAGATCTATGACAGTTTGAATCAGGGAGGCAAGGTCACGTGCAATTATCGTAATATCGTCCGCATACCCAAGTATTCGTGTGGATTTATTTATGATGCATCCAGCTCTATTTTATGGCATTAAGTATTCCACTTAATGTCATAAAATATTCTTTTAAATAAAAAAAAATTAGTGGATATCTCACACACAACTTGCTTTATTCACGCTTAAAAATTGAGCGTCCTTATTGGAAGACCCTTTACAAGTAAATGAAACTCTGTGTAATATATGTAAGTGTATTGTACATCCATATTATGAATTGTTGCTTAGAAAAAATTAATTGTTTTCAGAGCAGCGGAAGATGCCTATATTACCTACATATATATTAGATGTCTATTACAAAGTACATGTTCAAATTACTGAATATTTTTCAGTGAATAAATTATAACAGAGGGTTTAGAATGGGGTACAGCACAACTACAGTACTTCTGGGTATATATGATGCAATAGTTAAGCCTCGAGGAGAAGCTACAAGCGTATTAATCCTGTCAGATTTCTCTAAAGTTTTTGAGTCAGTAGTCACTATTCTTTACTAATTGAAAAATTACATTACGGTTTCGCTAACATATCTCTTGTTTTCAATCCTATCCTGCAAATTTTTTGTTGTCTACATTCTATAGACAACAAAAAATTTGCACAAAGTTGGGTGCTTCATATTCAGGATTAGTGCCCTCAGGGACGCCACAGGGTTCCATGCTACGCCCATTTCTCTTTCTTGTATATTGTTCGTATATAATGTTGAATTTTCAAAAGCTTATAGGTATGCAGGCGATAGTCAGTTGATTTCTACTAACTTTAATAGTAACAGTCATTTCCTCTCCAATGATTATTTGTCAAGTACCGATAAATTACCACTTCAGTCAAAAAAAAGTCAAAACTGACTTTTTTGCTTTTAACGACGATATCTCAGCGAAAAATCATCGTGCAATATTTCGACTATATTTCTCCAAGTTACAACTTAACTACAAAATTTAGGATTTTTTTACATCCCTTAATTCTGGAGTAGTCCTCATATATATGATATATCATATATATGATTCCTCAGACTGTCCGATGATATGGTTTCTCCGGCGTGGGTTCAATTCCCACATCAGTCGTCTGGATATGTATGTGTGTGTCCGTGTGTTAGGTGAAAGAGTAACTGTGAGTTAAACCTCGCCCTCGTATAAATAAAGGCAAAAAAATGCCTTTCAGTCAGACTTAAATCAGTGTTACTTTTTGTAACGTATCTAACGATCTGTGAATAACGGGAAGAAGCCCAAGGAGGAAATAAAATTAACAAAACCGCTTTGCAGATAATTAATAGTTCTCTAAAAAATATACGATAAGAAAAGGATCGATAAAACGCGATTAATTTTATTACCATGTAATAAAACAACAGTATTATCATTTAATGATGGATATATAATAATGTTAATAAGTTATTTCATATTTAACTAATTGGAAATGCGTAAGGAATGACGAGGGAATAATTACTTTAAGATAAAAACGATCTATTTAAAAATGTAACTAATTTAGTAATTTATTGAAAAATATTTTGTATTTATTAGGTTTAACAAAAAAATGCTAGGTATACATTTTTATAATTTGGGTAGTCGAATAAAGGAAATTAGCTGTATTAGTATGTCACAATACTTTACACTAATCAAATCATTTAATATGCAAATGCTTAGAATGTATTATTTGTACAAAGGTTAGCAAAAACTTATTCGTGTAATTTATTCCGAAACACGTATCAGGAGACTTTTAACTCGTATGATAATCATACGATAAATGGGGGACATTGGAAACCGGTGAGGTGATTGCTTTCACGCTCGATTGCATGAAAACTATGATTTCATTCTTACTGTGTCGTGGTTCCCCACAATTAAATAACATTACGAAACATTATATTTTATATAGCCCTTTTTATCAATCTTTATCAACTACTTTAAGTTTTTTTTTATATTTATAAACTTCTGTCTTTTTTCCGATATACAGAATATATTTAGATATCGTGAACACTAGATGAAATATTCATACTTTGTTAGATTTTACTTTTCAATTAAATTATAGTGTGTTATTATTACCTACGTTTGTAAAAGTCAATGAAACATTTACCCAAACTAAATAAACACCTATTACACTGGGCAACAAAAAAAATGTTGCCACAAATTTAAGATCGGGTCAGCAAATAATATTAATGATTTTGTTATTAAATTATTTTTGCAAAACTAACCCATCAATCTCATTTTCTAAATCACACCCTCATATTTTTCAACAAAAATTATTCTCTAAAAGTTTACCGAATACAACAGCACCCTATAGTAGGGGTTTCCTGTTTACCGTTTATACGATAGACGATGATTCTTATTTTTAAAGACTTTACTTTTGGCAGCAATTTTAAAATTATTTAAAATGTCCTCCATTAACAATTTTACCAAAGGGGTTAAATCAGGTGAACGTGGTGGCCATTCAATAGGCAATTTGCATGAAACTTCTATACGCCTGAAAATATATTTTCTTCTGCCATATAATAAGTACTTAGGAAGAATATTATAGTCATTTTTTATGAAAATCTGTAGTTGTTGCATAATTAATAAAATTAATTCACTCATTTATGTAAACAAAGTCACGTGTTCGAAAACGCTAGTCTGATTGGTCCACGTCACTGTATGGGGAAGTATCCCAATTGTCACTGTTTTGATTTGGTTTAGTGCTAACAGTTTGTAAAATCTGTAACAAGTGCGTTTTATAAAGTGCCTAACGGTATGTTGCCGATAAAACACAAATTTTATAAGTATTTCATCGTGCCAATGTGTACAAATACTACGGTATCAACGCCTGAAAAATTGTTCTTCTCGGTTCCCAAAGAGGAAAGAATGCGGAAGAAATGGTGCGTAGCAATGAAAAGGGACGAAAAGAAAAATATACAGCAATCAAGTTCGACGCCGCTATATTGTTGCGAAGATCATTTTATTGTGAGTACCTAATAACATTTATTTGTTTTGGATGAATTTGTACATAACCCCACTTTCAACCCCAGGTCATTAGATATAGATACTTAAATAAGATTTACATTTGAATCTTTTTTACAGTTGGAGGAAGTTTTAATTCCTCTAATTTCAATACCCATAAATTGTGAATTTTCCTCTAGAAAGGAAAACATGGTCAAGGAATCAATCTTTGGCAAGTTATCAGATTGTCCTTGCACAAATTCACTGTCTGTTGCCATAGTCTACACACAATTGTTCAATATTAATAATAATAAATAGATTCGCACACCGAAAAAAGAATATTTAACGAAATTACACTAAACGCCCATCTATCTCTCAATAAAATAATATACAGTGACGTCACGCAACAGCCATTTGCATTTCTTGTGTTTACGCGCGCTGATAATAATTTCAAATTTCATTTATTTATTTTGTGTCTATTATTGCACAAAAAGTGGTAAATTTAACGCTGTATGGATTTAATGACCTATAGAATGTTTTGACAACATAATTAAAATCATGCAAATTGCCTATTAGTTCTCGTCGCCTTATCCATTTGATAGGCAAAGTATCGTCAAGTAATGAGTGTATATCAAGGCCAATATGAGAAGTTCTGTCTTATTGGAAATTAATTATTTCTGTATTTATGATGCTTGAATATAAAAATGAGGTATTATATCACTGGTAATGTAACGTGCTCTATTAACCCACTAGTAGTGTATTGTGCGATTATTACTGGATGTCAATTGTATAATAGTCAAATCTGAACTTTTAGAAATGTTCTTAGACTTTTTCTAGTTGTCTTTTATCCAAGCGATCGAAGATAACTGTATAATATGCGAGGTGTGTTCAAAAAATAACGGAAATTTTCGCTTTTTGGAAAGAATTTTATATCTACCGTGTCTTCCAACCGGATGCTATATCAATGTTATTTCCTTCAAAATAGTCCCCATTAGATATTATACATTTATGCCAGCGCTTCTTTCAATCCCCGAAACACTTCTGGAACTCGATCTTTGGGATAGCGGCTTTGGGATCAGACATGTTTACCAACACAACAACGAAAAAATCGCGCGAATCGGGCTAATACAACTCGCGAAATTACAAAATTCCTGTTACTTTTTGAACAGACCTCGTATACATATAAGGACGATGCTTTAGCTCATAAGCTTCGATTGTGAGTGACCCTCCTATAACTCGGATGGCATATCTGCATGCATCTCGATACTTTGTAGTTTTATTTACAAAAAGTTCGATACATAATACAACCCGCGAAATTACAAAATTCCCGTTACTTTTTGAACACACCTCGCATATGTAGGTTAGATCATTTACAGCACTTGCGTGGTTATCGCAACTCCGTTCGGTAGAGTGCAGTTGCAATGGTCAATGCTTAAATTTCATAAATGATGTAAATCATTATTATACCATTGTAACCTGTCCTAGGAAGTAGAACTGTTAAATTATTTTTTAATACCAGGAAGATATTAACGAACGGTTTACTGTTTCTTCGATAACATCGTATTTCTCAAAACAATTTCATGGAATTATTCAATGCATTTAAGGAAATAACTACTTTGTATTAATTACAATCTGAATTTTGAGGAAATCAAATTTTACGAATTCGCGAACTGTATAACATTTTATAGTTATTGTTAACAATATAGGACTATAACGATTATCCCTACGTATGCTGTAGGCGTATTTTACTTTCGTTTCCACCATGTATTTATTGTATGTATGAAATTTATGCTTTCAAAATTATAGTTTAATCGATCTATTTTGTTTAAAGGGGTCTACACACCTTCCGTTTATCTGCGCAGTTTAGACCGGTATTTACGCACATGAAAAATCTATGCATTTAGACCCTCTGTTGCAACGATCATCTCCGCAGTTCTGTATCATACAGTTTGTTCAGTTGACGTCCTGTTTATGTACATGATGACCACAGCCTCAATAAAGATGCGCTTTTGGCCATTATACCAATCTTTGCAACACGCCGTTCGCGGCGTTTTTCCGTCTTCTTCTAGCAATATAGCTGCCATTATACAACAAACTGCAGCTCTTCTTTTTCTGTCACTCATCGAACTTTTTTCTTTTTAACGTTTTTTGAACCAAACCTGTCGAAAGCGAGGCAAGAACTGAACAAAAATCGGACGAAACTGAGTCGAAAACTGAACGTAGCCTACACACCCTTAGTTCAGATAAATGTACAGGATATTCACACAGCTATTTACAGCAGATAACTCCACAGATAAACGGAAGGTCTGTGGCCCCCTTTAAAATTTGCTCAGACATTATTTCACACCTTTGTAGGTCTACTACAACAATAACTTTCTATTATTATTCATGTACGATGTCTAAAATTACATTACGTACCGTGTTGAGTCGCCAAATTATAATGATAATAGCTTTAGATGGGGGCGTCTCAATGGACTTTGGATAAACGATATAAAAAACTTGGATCGTGAATCGTGACATTTTGAATTCCACAGTAATGTAAAGCCATGCGACGCTATCTTACGCGTTTGAATCGAAATTGCGCCAGCAGATATTTCAATTATTCAGATAGTAAAAGACATTTTGGTCTACCAACCTTATCTATGGGCGGTATGATACGTACAGTGGTTCACAATCAAAACGATGCAAGCGGTCTTTAATTTATACGATAGCGATTTTGAATAATAACCTGCAATAAATTTCCAATGAAACTTTTATACCAATTAGACTAAACATTAAATTAATCAAATATTCGAATAGAAATAATTACCATTTTGTTAAAACATAAATCTGAGTCTTGGAACAAACTGTAAATCTCCTCATAGTGAAAATGATGCAATTTTTTTTGTCTTTGTTGTTTCTACATAATTCCATTTATTGAAATGCAAATAATAAGAGTTCTCATCTTCGAACAGTTCTGCGAAACAATTCGCGAAAAAGAAATCGTTAGAGCAACTTTTAAAAAAGGGAAGACACAGAGAAATTGCCTCTTTCATTAACAGGAGCTATTCAAGAGTCCAGCACATTATTGAACTTTACAGAAACGAACATCGACTTGTCAATAAACCCACGGAAAGCAAAAAAAAATTTACTGGTGCCGATTAGAATGGATTTTACGCCAAATTAAAAAAAAAATCCTAATCTGACTTCTCCAAAGTTGGCAATATTGATTGAAAAACATTTAAATAAAAAGGCATGCGCTAAAACCATTCGTAGGGTACTTAGAAAGAACGAATTTCATGGAAGAGTTGCAAGAAAAAACCCATACGAGGTCCGATAAAAAAAATATGGTGAATAATTTTATTTGAACAAAATAATAAGCTTACTTCAAATTTGAACTAATCTCATTCAAAGTACTGTCCTTGGCTAGCGATACAATTATCCCAACGTCATTTCCATGATTGGAAGCATTTCTGGAAGGCTTCTTTCGGAAGGGCCTGCAGCTGCTTCGTAGTGGCCCTTTCAATATCTGGAATGGTGTCAAAACATTTTCATTTTAGCACGACTTTGATTTGAAGAGCCAGAAGTCGCATGGTGCTAAATCCGGAGAGTAAGGCGGATGTGGACAGACAGGAATCCCTTTTTCAGCCAAGAATTAGCGGATCAGAAGCGAGGTGTGGCACAGCACGTTGCCGTGATGAAGGAAGTAGCCATTGGCCCATGTTTCTGGTCTCTTTCTCCGCACATCGTTAGAAAAATGTTGCAGTACCCCCTTGTAATATTCGGAGTTTACACTTTTTCAATGTTTTCGTCTGTTTTCGAGGCCAAATAACGTCCCGACCGTTGCTTGTCTTCAATCGATTCATTTTCGCTTTTAAATCGCTCACACCACTTATTATCACCATACATTTGTTTTAACATTTCATGAGATTCTTTGGCACTTTTTTGCAACTTAAAACAAAACCTAATGTTAACGCGTTGTTCAAAATCCACGACGCGCGACAGACACGGTAAACACGTCCTGACTATTCCGGCTCTGGAAGACAATTGACAAGTCACAACTTATTCAAACTTGACACTGGCTATCTCAAAGAAAGGCTATCGGACGCATTATTTCATACAGATGTCAGCAATTTCCGCTATAAAAATTCGTTCACCGTATTTTTTTATCACACCTCGTACATAAACAAAAATAATACAAAAATTAGGCTTGATTTGCCAAAGAGTATATTTCCAAATTAATCGAAATTCAACTTATTTGAATCTAATGGAAGATGTTCTGTATGGAGACGGGCCAACGAAGAGTTCAGAGAGAAAAAATCTTCGCTCGACAGTCAAACATCGAGGTGGCCATGTCATGGTTTGGGGATGTATGGAGTAGGAAATCTCCATTTTATTGAGGGGACAATGGACAAACATGTTTATTGTGATATTCTTAAAAAGAATCTGATAGCAAGTGCAATCAAACTTGGAATTAGCAATCATTTTGCATTTTATCAAGATAATGATCCCAAACATTCTTCATATTTGGCCAAAGACTAAACTGTAAAAATACCGAAAAAAGACAGAGAGAAAACATGAAACTACAGACAAAGAAGGATTGAAAAGGGCACTTAAGGAAGAATGGGACAAGATTCAGCCAAGATTCACTCAAAAACTAGTGGCGTCTATACCAGACCGTTTGAAATATGTAGATATTAAAGAACCAAGGACTTCCAACCAAATATTAATTTTATTTAAAGACAGATTTCTTATTTTTCCTTTGCATCATTTTCACTGTGAATCCATTGTTCTGAATTTTTTCCATGATTCAGGTTAACGCATTAATAAAACGGAAATTTTTTAATAAGTTCAATGTTTAAGTTCAGTGTTATATAACATTAATTATAAATGTATTAAAGTTGATTATTCGAAACATGTGTTTTTAATTAAAAATCCCTTGCATAATTTTGACTGTGAGCCAATGTATTTCTATCGTCGTGTGCCATTTTCGTAATTATTTAACCACAAACCGCAAAGATTATAGAATACGAATACCCAAAAGAAGGTCCCGCGTCAAGCTGTTCCTGTTTGGGTAGTTCATTAAATTCTAGCTGGGGAAAATTATCAGGTATTAGTAGTCAAGTATTTGCTTACAATTAGACAATACAAAGGCCAAAGTCAGTACCTTTTAAAGTATAAGTGATGTGATGACATTCCTATTATTCAATTTTTACTCATCGATAATACATATGTAGTGATGTAACTTAATATCCGACCATTTTTCAAGAACCGAACTAAGTAGTTGTATTAGAAGATAAAATAACTAACACAGTATCGACTCGACTGCAATCCGATTCAAAATGTTCGCAAATAGAATTGCAGTGAAAGTCTACCTAAATTACATAATTATTGTTATTATGTGAAGTAACTTTATACACTTAGGTATTGTGAACGTTTTTATACGTATTTTCTTAACTATCGCAGTTTATTTTGTGCTGTTCCACGATTTCAGGCCAAAACAACACTTGAAAAGAAATATTTATGTTCCGATTCCAGTGGCGTGCAATCATATTTTATATTACGTGAGATGTTGAAATATATGTAAACTGGGCTATTGGGATTTTGATGAATTTGGGCAACGCAGAGGTTGCGAAGTGAATAAAACACTTTTTTTTTCTTATAATAACAAATGAGTTTTGGTATATCTGCGTGATTATGGAAAAACAAAAATTGTTTGCAGCAAATTGTACGCAGTAAAAATTCTATTGAATTATATGGTATTAGAAAGATATATAGGGTGTCCCGGAATTATGCATCCGAAGGAAAATACGTTTGATATTTCTGATTGAGTAGAAAATCAACAAAATAAGTATAGAGTGTATACTAGAAAAATTCAACAAAAGATAAGGGTGCTGCTGTTACAAAAAACGATGTCGTCACATTCACTTCAAAACTGTCGATAACTACAAGAAAAAGCGTATTTGAATAATAAAATCAACCTGTCTGAGCATTTTTTACTACTTGCCCGATAAAATTGTATCTAATTAGTTCTAATATTTGTATTCACTGTACAATAAATATATTACCACAGAAAAATTATTTCCTAAACACTGTAAATAACATGTACCTAGGGTATATCATGACGATACTCGCCATTGAAACACAAGTCAAGTACACCCTGTATACTGTAAGCCATTTTTGATGTCTCACGTTATTTATATGACAAAGTAGAAGCAATTTAATATTTTTAATCACGAATACAATAGGTTTCCTCTGGAAGCATAATCCTGAGAAGCTGCGTATATTTTTGTTGTAACTTCACATATAATTTAACAAAGCCCTTTAATAAACATATAATTTAACAAACGCATAATTTGTTAAATATTTATTTATTTGTTAAATATCTCATATATGTACGTAATATTAACAAAAAAAAAAAAAAAACACTTGGACGAAATACCAACCCTGAAAATGTTCATTCTGGGCTTGCTTCAAACCCCTCTATGTATTAGCTAAGAAATTTATTAAAAACTGAAATCGGCATTTCCTTGAGAAGATTTTTTAGGTCATTACCTAACATCGGACTCGAAATTCGACTTGAAAGATGAAATATAGAATTTTAAGAGGGATCACGGATAATTAATTCAAAATCGTTTTACACGCCAAATAAACTCTGTGGTACGCCTCTGGCATATGTCCGATTATTAAAACACAGTTTATTTGTTTGTGATGTAGATTCGAGGCCAACTCGAGAATTTTTAGATTTCATCGCAAAGCTAAGTAGATTTTACAGATTTTTGTCACTAACGACACGAGGCGATTCTCAATTGTTTTGGTTAATTTTGACAATAAGCCAATTTACACAATGAAGAGGCACTATCTAGATAAGTACTCTCCGAAATATGTGTTTTAAATAGTAAATAAGTATATTTTTGTATAAAAGTAAACCGTTATCTCCCGCGATGTTGATAATAACAAAATGTTTACTCGCGTCCACGTGTGGGTTTTGTTTTATTGTGATATGAAAACTAGAAAATTAGAATAGCCAGATGGCTATGATAATTGCAACGCATTGCCAATTGTTATGGGTAAAGAGAGTTCTACTTCTTACAATGCGAATAAAAACACAAAGAAAAACGCCTCTTGTAAGATTAAAAGTGTCCTAAAATGATCCACCGAATGGAACTTGTAAACAAGCTGGCATAGATATTATTTGAGATATACCGGGTGGTCCAAGTTCGATAAGATTTGGGGTTTTCTAGAAAACTATGAGGGATACAAGGAAACTCGATGAACAGTTTCTAGGGCCGATTTTTGAGAAAAAAGCAATGAAAGAAACCGCAGTTCATAGCTCTTTTTATTTGAGAGATACAGTGCGCGTGAAATAATTATAGTGCTGAAAATGGTCCAATAATTGCCAAGGTCGATTTGGATTTAGTGTCCGACGTGGTCCCATAGAAATACCCAAATATTAGGGCCACACTTTTACAACGAAACTTTATATGGCTACCTAGGTTTCCAGGCATAACTCCTACAAATTTTTTGCTTTGGGGATATTTAAAAAACGTAATTTTCAGAGAACGTGTAAATGAAATGCAGGACATGCTGTACTTCATCCGTTATGGTGAAAAATGCTATAAATGATTTAAAAATGTATCAAAAACATACGCTTTGAAGATTTAGACTGATGTCTTGCTATTATTTTTATTATTTTGTTTATTAAGTTATCCTTTGTTCTTCTTATTATAATAATATTTTAAGATACGCCATTTTTTCTGCATAACTGAGCAATTTCCATGGCCTCTACAATATACTATTTGTAATATTCGTAATCTTTAGTCTATTCTTGAAAAAATATGTAATATTTTATCGTATAGCATATTTGAATTCCAATCAAATGGTGTAATAAATACAGTGTTTACTTATACTTATACATGTGTCAATTTATTTTTAACACTATGGAATTCTACTTTAAAAACTATTTAACAGTGTTTCTGTCCTTTTTTGACATTTTTTCGGAAAACGTCCTATATCTCTGAAATAAAAACAGAAGGCTGCGGCTTGCGTCATCGCCTTATCAAAATAAACAGTTTTAAAACCTTAAAACGGACTTTTCCGCGCCTAGAACATCTCTATCGCGAAATTGAGTGGCCGAGAAAAAATAAACCAACACATAAATGCAGAATATGTATTTTATGCGACAGTTTTACTTTTATAGTCCACCATCGTGCTTTCTCATGACGCATGGACAGGGTGGGGTGTATCCTATCCACATCAAAATCAATAGATGTCGTCTGGTAGACGTCCCTAATCATAATAAGTTGAAACCCGATCGATCCGACACAATTTAGTTGAGTGATCGTGATAATAAAAAAAATTCTCAAATAGTCCACCATTGTACTTTCTCATGACCCATGTACATGGTAAAGTGTTCTATCCACCTCAAAATCAATAGGTGTCATCTGGGAAACGTCCCCAAGCAGAATCAGTCAAAACCCGATCGAGCCAACACGGTTTAGTTGAGTTATCGTGCTAACAAGAATAAATGCCGACGACAACGCCAACGACACACACAGCAAAAATCTTTTAAAAACCATTTTTTTTTTGTTTTTATACCGAAAAACGAAAAATAAACTCAAAAAAAATTGTTATTTCAATTTTTCTTTACACGATTACATCATTTTTCCACGTATAGTGGAGTGCGGAAAAGTAAAAATCGGCCCAGAAACCGTATATAGGTTTTTCTGTATCCTTGACGGTTTTCGAGAAAACCCGAAATCATATTTGGACAACCCTGTATATATTTTCGAGATGTATGGCAATTGAGACTGGCTCTACACGCATAAAAATATACGACAACATCGAGTCGATGTCAACCCAACTATAAGACTGCGCATTGTTGTAAATGACAGAGTTTTTAGATCAATTAGAATCGATGCGTGGCCTCGTGTCAGACCGGTAGAAAAACGCGTTTTCTATACACTAAGACGTATGAGTTAACACAAACTTTTAATTAATATGAGTATTTGGCACGTTATCTATCTCCTTTTTTTAACAACTAGAACTGAAATAACGACATAATTTCCTGTTATGACACCTTAGAAAGACCTATTTGAAGTGGATTTAAATTAATGGAACGTGATATGCTGTTTATTATGATTGTTATCTGTTTCGTATGGGCAATAATAAACGTCTAAGTGAACTTGCCCTTTTAAGAAACGCAGAGGTTTTAATATACATAAAGCAGCCTTGAATAAATCAATAATAAACTGTTCTATCCATATATGTATGTTTGTATATGAAATAAATTAGTGTATACTATAGTTCGTAGAATTACGGTTGTATATAATTGCTACATAAATAAATCAGACGTATACAAAGTGTATTAAAAAGGTATAGTTATAGACATAAGATGTATATAGACGACCAAATTGTTTCAATTGACGTAATGATAATAATGTATACGAGTAAGCAAATCGCAATAATATTGCGCCGCTCCCTCGCTCATATCGAAAGCACCTCCGGAGCATGCTTCTAGAGGCTTCGGATCAAAAAACAAAAGTTACCACGTTGTTCGCAAGGGTCGATTTACTATATTGATTTTGTCAAAATACCGAAATTCGAACGAAAAGCGTTTCGTACATCGACCTAAAAATTTCGTGACACACGAAAACAGCCGTTTAGTAAGTAGAGATATTCGGTGAATTCATCGTAGTACCCCATGAAAGCGTTCTTATGTTTCATATCTTTCTCTTTCTTGTATTACCTCTCTTCAATATATACACACCTGACAATTAGAAATCTTGAATGAACTACTTACATATGTGCGGTAGAAAAGAAGAGACATGGCAAACCTCCTGATCTAGAAAGAAACAGCTTTCATTTACGTTATTGCCACCAACGGCTTTTGCTTAGATGCTACAGGGGAGTTAATTTTTAAACAATAGAGGCGTGGGGATAGTAATATTAGTAGTGGGGATAGTATTTTAAACAATAGTAATCGTGGGTGTGGCTTAATTTATGGGAGTGGCGGTAATTTAAGATGCGTAGTTTAGTATTTTTATGACACTAATAGATTTCCATTATTATTTGCGCCTTTTTATTGAGAAGGTCACCTAGTGATCACTTCCGTCCACAATTTTTTTATGGTAGTTTATATAACCAAGGAAAGAGTGCAGATTTTTATGTAAAATCTTTCAATTTGTTATAAAACACGTATTTCTGGCTGTTCGAACTTTAGCCATTGATTTCGGTGAGATTTTGCCCCTGCAAGATGTCGTCCTGTATACAATGTGAGAGGAGTCCAAGCGTTTTTAGAGAACGTATTTCCCGATCGCATTATAAGTGAAAGGGGTATATTTAAATGGCCTTCAAGATCTCCCGACTTGCTCCAAATGATTTATTTTTATAGGGATATACGAAAATGAAAATTTATGGGCACGAACATCAAACAGCTCGTAATATTGATAAATTATGTGCTAAAGTTGTAGCTTCCCTAGAAAGTGTGACGCCAGAGATGCTCGCAAATTAGAAAATAATTCGTTGATAAATAAATAAATATTGTATAAAAAAATTCTAATTTCTTAAGTGATTTTCAAAGGGTTGTAACTTGGAGAAAAATAGCAGCAGAGCAATTTAAAAAAAACAAACTTGAAGCTTCAAGTTTCTAGTTTTCAGATCTTGACTTCAAAAATTTTTTACCGTCAGCAGTTTTTGAATAATCATAAGAAAACCATCGGATTTTTTTTTTCCAAATTTTTGCTCGCCTTTCACAAGAACCACGGACATCAATAACATTTTTTCAGTATTTAATCATAATTGTTTTTTAGATGTTTTGTGCTCTTTAATTTGAGCGGTCTAAAAGCCTTGTACGATGATTTTTTCGCCGAGTTATCGTCGTTCAAAGCAAAAGTCTGTTTTGACTTTTTTATTTTTTTTTTCAGTTGTTTTCTTACAATAATTCACATATCTTTGGCGTTAGCACGGATAAAAGTGCATTTTGCCTCGACCGGGAATCGAACCCTGCTCTCCCAATTTCCGGTTAGTTGCTCTGATCGCTGAGCTATCGAGGCACACTCATTATCCCTGCTAATGCGCCAGTTTAATGCGTCACTACAGTACTTTGGCGATAGCAAGGATAAAGGTGCATCATGCCTTGACCGGGAATCGAACCCGGGTCTCCCAATTTCCGGTTGGTTGCTCTGACCGCTGAGCTATCGAGGCACACTATTTATCCTTGCTAATGTACCAATTTTAACGCGTCGCTACAGTACTCTCTCCCTAGAGACATGGTTTGTCTCGATACAATTTAACGGAATGTGATCGCGTTCGCCATTCTTACGACCCGTTGTTCGGTAACCCCCGGGACTATAGGGCGATGGATAGGACAGGAATCGAATCCGCGAATTTGAGATGTAAGGGAGGTTGCATATACTGGAATGATTCACATCACGTCGGGGTCACCACTTTGGCGATAGCAAGGATAAAGGTGCATCATGCCTTGACCGGGAATCGAACCCGGGTCTCCCAATTTCCGGTTGGTTGCTCTGACCGCTGAGGTATCGAGGCACACTCATTATCCTTGCTAATGTACCAATTTTAACGCGTCGCTACATATTTATTAAAAAAATATGGATTATTGCTAAAAGAAGCATTTTCAACCTCAAAAAATGAATAACAAGTGAAAAATTCATCCTTAAATTTATTTTTCAAAAACCAATAACTGCGACTTGTAAAGAGTACTTTGCAGTTTTTAAAACCCTACTTGAATATTCTGTACGATCATTATTTCCCGAGTAATTATTTACCAAAGTAAAAACTTACATTTTTGCTTTGAACGACGATAACTCAGCCAAAAATCATCGTACAATTTTGAAACTAGATCTGAAAACTAGAAACTTGGAGATTAAATTTGCTTTTTTTAAAATGGCTCTGCGACTATTTTCCTCCAAGTTACAGCCCTTTCAAAATCACCTAAAAATTTAGGATTTCTCTGCATCCCTTAATTATTGTGCCTAGTGTATTTTAATATATTGAAGCTGTATGAATATTTTTGCTAGCCATTATATGTACGTCAAGTTATAGTTATTTTGAATTTACATCGACATTGTGTCTATGGAATAAAATATGACATAATTATTACAACAAACAATAAAATATAAATATTGCCTTTTAACACATACATACGTCACATGCAATATATTATTTAAATTAGGAAATCGCGATAATTTCGAACGTCTATTATGTAAGTAATAAAACGCGTGAATGTCATGGAAAGGACAGAATTTTGTTGAGTAATGTAAAATGTATATAAAAACATCCACTTGATAATGTAATAATAGCGCTAATAATACTAAACGATAAATGGATAATTAAATGCATTAACAAGTAAAATCGTGGTAAATCACTTGCAACCAATTAGTCTACTTTCGAAGTGCTTTAAGGAGTCGTTATCGCCTACTTGATTATTTAAGTTATTTTTCTATAATCTAAATTAAAATAATAAGTCATACAAATGAGCATGATTTATAACATTTAAAATAATCACAAGATATTTATTTATTTTCCATTTTTTTAATTCACAATAATTTACATTTCAACCCATCCAAGGCATCGAAAGAAAAACCAAGACTAAAAATTGTATTCAAGACATCGTTTTCAACTTGATTATGTTTTAAAATTGAAATGAAACTGCGTCATATTTTCATATAATTGTATTTAGTACAATTTCCATAAAATATTAAATTTTTAGTCGACTGTAAAAATTGTTTACAGTCGAGGCTGTAAAAATTGTTTATAGTCGACTATCAAGATTTTAAGTTTATCTTTTTAATTTGAATCCCATGAATGTATCTAAGTGTGTCATTATGTCATTATCTTTATTATTTATCTATTCGTGACTTACACCTAAGGATTAACCGAATGTAATCTTTTTATTGGTTAAATATGAAACTATATTGTTATATTTTGCCTTTTGAATAAAGGCGTGCAATACCATCTTTGAACATGTTTTAAGCCCTTCTTCAGTAGTATTAGATGTTTTGTGTTTTATATATTCTTTATCAAGAAAATTAAATTTGAACATTTTTAAATATATTTACATAGGGCATTTCTAAAGTTTATTACTAACTAAAATATTATTTTTACACTTTAATTTATGTATGCCAAGTTTCGTTCTTTTAGGTCTTCAAAATTAAAAGAGCCCTTCCCCTCCCTTTAACTTTGTAGACCTAAAAGAACGAAACTTGGCATACATAAATTAAAGCGTAAAAATAATATTTGTTAACAATAGTGATATATGATATAATCAAAGATGGCGCTGATGAGCCATTTTGAAAATTCGAGAATAATACTTCATTTGGAAGCTATTTCAAACATCTATTCAAACATTGTTTTTATTTTAACATCTCTCTTTTGACTTTTTAAATATTTATGAAAATTAACAATGGCATTTGTAGATGGCAAACTTTTTGATTGATCTCAGAATAAACAGTTTTAAAATCTTAAAACGGACTTTTCCGCACGTAGAACATTTCTATCTCGAAATTGAGTGACCGAGAAAAAATAAACCAACACATAAATGCAGAATATCTGTTTTATGCGACAGTTTTACTTTTTTCAAATAGTCTACCCTCGTGCTTTCTCATGACCACTGAACAGGGTGGGGTGTGTCCTATCCACCTCAAAATCAATATATGTCGTCTGGCAGACGTCCCTAATCAGAATCAGTTGAAACCCGATCGATCCGACACGATTTAATTGAGTGATCGTGCTAACAAAAAAAATTCCAAAATAGTCCACCATTGTGCTTTTACATGACCCATGCACACGGTAGAGTGTGTTCTATCCACCTCAAAATCAATAGGTGTCTTCTGGGAGACGTCCCCGATCAAAATCAGTCAAAACTCGATCGAGCCGACATGATTTAGTTGAGTTATCGTGTTAACAAAAACAATTTCTCAAATAGTCCATCGTCGTGCTTTCTCATGACCTATGGACAGGGTGGAGTGTGTCTTATCCACCTCAAAATCAATAGGTGTCGTCTGGGAGACGTTCCCGATCAGAATCAGTCAAAACCCGATCGATCCGACACGATTTAGTTGAGTTACCGTGCTAACAAGAAATTTTAATGCCGACGACAACGGCGACACACACACACACAGCAAAATATTTTTAAAACCCATTTTTTTTTTGGTTTTTAGGCCGAAAAACGAAAAATAAACCCAAAAAATTAGTTTTTTCACTTTCTCTTTACACGATTACATTACTTTTTCGCTAGTATAGTGGCGTGCGGAAAAGTAAAAATAGTCCGCGAACTTGCAATATCAAAAACAATTTGTTTTACCGATAAATTAACGTTTTTCAACGGCAATACGAATATTCTGAATATAAGGTACTGAGTGATACGAATCCACATATCTTTCGTAACAGCCATACACAATTTCCAGAAAAACGCAACGGGTGGGCAGGAATTGTGAGTTATCTCATAGTTGGGCTTGTTTTTAAATCTAAATCAAAATAGAAGGCAAGGCATTTGATCTTTATTTTATGCACACCGTGTATATATGAATTGACTGAAGTATTGTAAAAAATATACGCAGGACTTTTCTACCCCACGAATTATTTAACCATTGCAACAAGTCTTCATTTTAATATATTCGTGGACAATATTGAGGCATCAGCAAAACTTTTCTTCATTTCTTATGTTTTTTTAAAGTTTTAAATCCTTCCTACATTTTATGCAGGTGGCCTAGGATATCCTCCGTTACTACTGATAAACAATTGCAATTATTTGACAGATATAAAGTAGCACCTAATTTGTAATTGTTTGTTAACAATACATTTAACGCTGTTTAAAGTGATTTGTAAAAGCACAACAAATTCAGTTACGCTAGTGATTTTTTTTAAAGCTTAATGTCATCAAGTCGATGAAACATTTTGTCCAGTACACTTAGAGTAGAAGAAATGAATCGTCCAAGTAACTTAAAAGAAGATGAAACAATGAAAGCTATAACTCTGGTTGACCATGTAGCCAGAGATATGTGGCTAATTTGTTAGGAATTAGACAATCAACAATTAGCCGAATAGCTAAACGTTTCAATGAACCTGGAAGTTACTGTAGAACCCCAGGAAAATATCGTAAATAGTCCACAAGAGATGAGCGATATCTTATGCAAGTCACCTTAAGAAACAGGCATTCAACTAGTTTCGAGCTAAGCAGAGCCCTAGCAGCAGTTCAAAAAGAGGATTGGAGAGTAGAAGGTCAGCTGTTGCACCATTGCAATAACCCCCCTATTTTTTTTTTTTCACAAAAATGAATTCGAATTCGAACACGTAGCTTCAGATCCTATAAATTATTTCCTCCATTAAAGTAGGCCTGCGATTTTAAGTAACCCCATTAGAAGAAAGCCAATGGGATCAATTAAGGTGAACGTGGTGACCATTCAATTAGTGTTCGTCGCCCTATCCATTTATGGGGGAAAGGATCATCAACAAATGACGATACATTGCTAAAATAGAGAATTGCTAAAGTTGGAACTAACTTGAAACGTGGAAATTGTAAAGCAAAGCCAGTAGTTCAATTTTTATCAAAGAAGTGAGACCCTAAAATATTAACTTCCTAGTATTCCCGCCTATGCATCTATTTTACCTTGACACTGGCTATGAGAGTACCTTCACCGAGAGAGAATTCAAGGACCCTCTAGAGACCAACATCTGTAGTTACAATGATATACTGTTCCATTGGCTTTGTCAGAAAAAACACATTGTTAATGTTTTTTTTATCATGGTGTAACATGATATTTTCGTAAAATGGTATGCGACTATTTGGATCAGCCTATATCAACTCAGGATATACTTATTCATATTAAACAATTTTGTAAAATAATGAATAAATTCGTTAAAAATTCAAGGAATAACTTTTCGGAAAAAATGGAGAAAATCTCTCGGACTAGTCAAATTTTATTTTTAGTTGGACATTTTTTAAAATACAATTAATTTCTACAGGATTCGTGTATGTCATCATCGTTTCAACAAAATGGTGCACGTGCTAAGCAGAGCCCTAGCAGCAGCTCAAAAAGAGGATTGGAGAGTAGAAGATCAGCTGTTGCACCATTGGTCATCAGAAAACGTAGAGTTACTACATTGTTTTTGCAAGATGACATGTAAATTGGATTATTGACGACTGGAAGCGAGTTTTCTTTTCAGACGAAAGGTTTGCTGCTTGCAATATCCCTCCGAGGATTCCATTCTTTGGTGGATCAATAATGTTCTGGGGAGGAATTTGTTTCGATGATTGCAAGAATTTGGTTCATATATGGGAGAGATCCATGAATGCACATTTCTACGTAGAAAACTTCGTAGAACATGTCATGCCATTTGTCCCGTTTGTCGGGGATAATTTCATATTTATGCAGGATAATGCTAGGCCTCACGTTGTGAATATTCCAACTATGAACTGGCCACCAAGGCCTGATATGAACCCCATCGAGCATCTATATGATGCACTAAAACGATCAGATATGCGCGACATACCTGCCCCTATGACTCTTAGGAACCTCGACCGAGTTGTTCTTGTCGAATGGGAGAATATCCTTCAGGAAACCATTCACCACTTGACTAACAGCATACCCACACGAATGGAAGCAGTAATAAGAGCTAGAGGAAGATCTACACGCTACTGAAATTAAATTCTTATGATTTAATTTTACTTCCAATTTGTTTCCAAGTTTTTCATTAACATCGATTTCATTGCATTTGACATTACTGTTGTTTTCTGTTATTTATTCATGTTTTTTTTCTTCAATAATACTATTCTAAATTGTTAAACATTAGTTGAAATCATTTAATTATAATATCACGTAGGTATTATGATTTAAATCTTCGAAAAAATTAAAGTATTAATGTGAAGTTTCTCACTGATGCATTAATTTTGTCCAGCTTATTACGAATACAATGTAGTAAATTCATTAATGAAATAAATATTTAATGGAGTGTACACTACATACATTATTACAACCTGAAAGTATGTGTTTTATTTATGAAACAGACCTAACTTATTACTTGATACTAAATTTTTTAGCAAGATGACTCACGGTGTACGTGGTTAAGGTTAATTTGTCTTTAATAGGTGACGTGATTAGGCGAAAATGTTTTTCCCGCATTATTTCACAAAATCTGTCAATTCCTTGCATAATATTATAAATATTTCGTCCAATTAAATAAATAAAACGCCTTTGCACGCACAAATGTGGCAGCTAAGATTCCAACAGGATTTTCATGTTTTCGTGTTTACCCTTCCATTTCGCTATGTTCGTACAGATAAACATTACAAAACCATAATTTCTGGCACCGCTACCAGAGTTGGCCAAACCCAGCCAATTTTTTGCGGTCCAAAATAGACGAATTCAGTTTTGAGCTATTTTCGACGACATATCGAGAAAGCTAGTGGATTTTTTTACTGACAGTTTTGACAAAACTACTCAACTGTACAGCTGCGGACTCATTATGTGCTTCTATTTCTAGCCACGTCCACAATCCTAACCGTAGATACAGCACGATAATAAAGTTTCCCCAGATATTCAAAATTTAGTTTTAAATGATTTTCGGAAACTCCAAACAGTTATTATTATTATTATTTCCTAAAAACTCCATGAGTGATGTACAAATTTCAATTATTTCAGATGTTGTGTTTCAGTTCTAATGTCATAATTGTCTATTATAAATTGTAATTGTTGACTAACCTCTGTATACTGACGTTATAAAAATAAGTAAATTTAGAAAATTAAATACTCTGTTTTGTTAATTATAGAATTAGGTAAGATTTGTATTTTACATTTATGAATTCGATGCCCCGATGGACATTCTGCACGAGCGATTTGAGGGCATGGTTATCTCGCGCAGCGGTGACGTGACTGGCCACCGAGATCGTGCGATTTAACGCCTTTAGACTTCTTCCTTTGGGGCTATCTTAAATTGCAGGTCTATGCGAATAAACCGCAAACAATTGATGTCCTCAAAGTCAACATAACGAACGCCATCCAGGAAATTCAGCCAGATTTATGCGATAAAGTAATCGAAAATTGTACCCCCCAAACACGTGCCACCAAGCAATATCGCGGCGGACGTTTGAACGATGTTCTTTCAAATAAAAAAAAATTGAGTGGATATCTCACATACACAACTTGTTCTATTTACGAGCGTCCTTATTGAAATACCCTATACATACACACAAAGATTAATCTATAATAGTGTAGTAGGCATTTTTAAATTGAATAAACAGAGACTTCGAATAGTATATTAAATATAATAAAGTGGAAATTAATAAGTAGTGAATCTAGACTATTATATTTATCCACACCTCCTATTTTTCTAATAAAATTTCCCCTATTTTTTTTTACAAAAATGAATTTGAATTCGAACACGTAGCTTCAGATCCCCTCAATTATTTCCTTCATTAAAGTAGGCCTACATTTTAAGTAACTCCGCTAGAAGAAAGCCAAGGGGATCAATTAAGGTGAACGCGGTGACCATTCAATTAGTGTTCGTCGCCCTATCCATTTTTCGGGGAAAGGATCATCAACAAATGACGATACATTGCTAAAATAAAGAACTGCTAAAATTGGAACTAACTTAAAACGTGGAAATTGTAAATCAAAGTCAGTAGTTCAATATTCTTCAAAGAAGTGAGGCCCTAAAGGACAACTTCCTAGTATTCCCGCCTATGCATCTATTTTACCTTGACACTGGCTATGAGAGTACCTTCACCGAGAGAGAATTCAAGGACTTTCTAGAGACTAACATCTGTAGTTACAATGATATACTGTTCCATTCGCTTTGTCAGAAAAAACAAATTCTTAATGTTTTTTTTTTATCATGGTGTAACATGATATTTTCGTAAAATGGTATGCAACTATTTGGATCAGCCTGTATCAATTCAGGATATACTTATCCATATTAAACAATTTTGTAAAATAATGAATAAATTCGTTAAAAGTTCGAGGAATAACTTTTTGGAAAAAAAAAGGAGAAAAGCTCTCGGACTAGTAAAATTTTATTTTTAGTTGGACATTTTTTAAAATACAATTAATTCCTACAGGATGATTCGTGTATGTCGTCATCGTTTCAACAAAATGGTGCACATTCCCATTATGCAGCACCTGTCCGCGCTTATTTAGAAGATACGTTCCCGAATCGTTGAATAGGGAGAAGGGGGACAATTGAGTGGCCAGCCAGATCGCTAGATTTGACACTCCTAGATTGCTTTTTGTGGGAATAATTAGAAAGCAAAGTATACGTTACTAGGTCGGAGAATTTAGGAAATTTGAAAGCAAGAATTCGTCACCAAACACAACGTATACCTCCTGAAGTTACTGACAATGTTCAGAAAGAATTTATTAGTCATTTTGGCTACTCAGGCAGCCAACGGTGTACAATTTGAATATTTAATTTTTTTATTGATTTTTAAAATTGTAAAATCGTTTGTTCCCATTAAAAAAAATTATCAATTAGCATACTTCAATATAGGCATAATATATCGTCTACGGCAAAATGCAAAGTTGTGCAAAGGTATTTTATCACACTATACATATGCCGATACGGCAATACTAACAATTCGTTTGTCCGCAGCTGTAACACCGCGACAGATGACAGCTCGTTTCCTTTTGACTCACCGAGAAACACCTGGGTTTTAAACGGAAAAAAGTTTCCACTTGGCTAGGGAGGCCACAAAAGACAACCGGTGACGTACCATTCTGACTTGTCTTATTTGTTCATTTTATAACACACATATTTGTCGCGTCGCCAAATTCTCCTGAATCCCTAAAGCAGCGTGCCACGCCAAGGATTCCTTTACATCAGTAATAACGCCTTTAGCTGAATCAGAGCCAAAAAAAAAAAAGTTATCGTCATGTAAACATCTCCACATATGGGGTTAAAACCGATCCCATTTTACCAGTGATGTGTGCAAATTTGTATAAAATTTTGAGCAAAATTTATTATCATATTATAAAGAACATAACGTTTGAACATATACAGGGTGGAAACTTTAACCAGAACAAATTACGTAACTAGAATATGGATGATTTACATAGAATATAGATAAAAATCTCGAAACAGGTCGATTTTTGGTTTTGGTTGCCCACACTTACGGGGTAAAATACCCTTTAGTTATTTTCACCCTGGGGGATATAATAGTCAAGTAAACTGATGGACAAAATTAAAAATTAACGAATCAGTGACACTTCTCAATACTTTTATTTCTTTTTTGTAGATTTAAATCATAGTACTATGATTTAAATAGAGTACAACCTCTTTAATCCGGACACCTCCTTCTCAGACCTTATTCGGATTATCGAATCATTCGGATTAATGAATGTATTATAATAAAAATATATTTTTTTGTTCTAGATATTGTGTATTAAATATTTCTATGTATTATAACAAGATATAGATATATGTATACTATAAGAAACAAAACTTATTGTATGAACAGGAAATGTAATATACATATATGTATGTACATGTATGTATGTACATATACAGTGCTATTCAAAAGTCCCCTCCCCCCCTCTTATCTTTGGAACGATTATACATAAACTAGTGAAATTTGGTAACTGAATATTAAGGGTTGTAAACTTCCCTGCTAGTGATGATAGATGACGTATGCGTCAAAGATGACGTCACAAGGTCATTGTGACCAATAATTTTAAATGTAACCCTATAGCAAGCGATACTTCTTTTAAAAGGTATCGAAAAAACCTATTCAATGATACTAATATTGTGTCTGTTTACGGCATTTTTGACAGCTGGCTTTCAAAAACCGCAAAGCTGTGATGAATTAAATCAGTTCATAATAAAATTTAAAATTCAAGCTCCGCCACTGGATAGTTGGATAGTAAATAATCTGACGTTTTTGCAAGTCTCCCCAATTTGATGTTTTTTTTGCTGTCAAAGTTTTTACACATTTAATAATTTGTGTATTGTTGATCGAACGTTTAACTGTTTTAGTACCTTGTGGTAATTTTAAAATATTTGTACATTCAATAATTTGTTAAACTGTTGTGAGCTGAACGTGTTGTGTGATGAAGAATATCCTGGTAGATGGATTGGACGACGAGGTTCAATGGAATGGCCGCCTCGATTACCGGACCTCACACATTTAGATTTTTTTCTGTGGGGGTATCTTAAATCAAAGGTTTACGCCACTCAGCCTGACAATATTGATGTTTTAAAACAACGTATTGTTACAGAATGTAGGGCTATTTCCGCAGACACATTTCAAAAAGTACGAGAAGAGTTTCGCAATAGGATGTTTTACTGTCAGGAAGTAGATGGAGCTCACTTCGAACAATTACTATAAGTAGGTACTGATTCTTGAATCTGTAATTAAAATTATTATCCAAGTTTACTGCTTACTGATTTAATCCATCAAAACTACCATAAATACAAACAATATTAGTATCATTGAATACGTTTTGTCGATACCTTTTAAAAGAGGTGTCGCTTGCCATAGGGTTCCATTTAAAATTATTGGTCACAATGACCTTGTGACGTCATCTTTGACGCATACGTCATCTATCATCACTAGTAGGGAAGTTTACAACCCTTAATATTCAGTTACCAAATTTCACTAGTTTATGTATAATCGTTAACAAGATAAGAGGGGGGGAGGGGACTTTTGAATAGCACTGTATATACGTATTTTTACATTACAACTAAAAACTGTAGATTGCTTTAACAATTTAAGTAACCTAAAATAAAAGAATGTCTACATAATGAGGCGTTAATTTTTGTCTGCAGTGGTGAAAAAATGTGCAATTTTCGTCTGTTTCTTATTTTTTATTGCTGCATCTTGGGCTTGGACTCGCATTTTCTGCAGAAAGACGATTCGATGTTCAGGAATATTATTTTGGGTTGCTCAAGCAATACAGGTGTTGAAAGCTGAGACGGCATCGCCATCCTTAACTAAATATGGAATTACGGAAATATCGTCGTGAGAATTACTGTCAGAATCAGAATCTCCATCAATTTCTTGAATGATATCAGCTTCTATTAGTTCATCGCTGACTTCTTTGTCATGTACTACCCACTCTTCAATATCTGCTCTCGTTAAACTCTGGTTAATCTTCTTACCCAAGTATGTACGTAATTTCTTCCAGTTCAGTTTTGATCTCTGTAGGTTTTGGCTCAGTGATTTGTCTGGCTAATCTAGCTAATGGAATTTCGTCTTCTTCACCACTATCACAAAAATGTTCTTCAGGTATTTCAGGCGGTAATATTTTACTCCAGGATTTCTTAATTAAGTTAGTACATACATGCTGCCAAGCTTCGTCTAAATAAAATACAACGTCCTTTAGATTCACATTCTTCAGTGACTGTGAAACACCACAAGCAGAAGCAATAATTTTTTTTGAGCAATTTTTTGCGGTAGAAAAATGTTATAGCCTGTATAACATGCTGCTTAGTATCATTGCTGGACAATTGAGTGGGGTGTCCAGGTGCATTGTCCAAGATTAAAATTGCCTCTGGACTAAAGTTGCGCTCCTTCATTTTGCACCTTACTGATGGAACAAACTCATTGTGTAACCGGTCGGTAACAATATCTCTGGTTACCCAAGCTCTTCGTTGACCTTTGTATGAAACAGGAATTTGAACGTTTCTAAAAGCATGGGCTTTCATACTTTTACTGAGGACCAACACTTTTAGCTTATGAGACCCAGATGCATTGGAACAAGGCATAAAGGTGATTCGTTCTTTGCTTACTTTTCGTCCTGGGGCATATTTTTCCCCTGAATACACTAAGGTTTTAGCTGGTAAAATTCTCCAGAAAAGCCCACTTTCATCGGCATTGTAAATCTGATGAAAAGTGATATTTTTTCTTTTATTAATGTTGCAAGCTTTTCCACAAATGGCAATACCGCATCATAATCGCTAGATAATGATTCTCCGTAAACTGTTAACGGCATGCGGCAGTGATATCCGAGAGCGGCGTTTCGTTCGGATTATCGAGGCAACGTTCGGACTATCATTTCATGATTTAGCCGTTCGGACTAGCGTGTGTTCGGATTAACGAGGTTGTACTGTATTACAATTAAATGATTTTAACTAATGTTTAACAAATTACAATGGTACAATGGTATGGAAAAAATAACATGAATAGATAACAGAAAGGAAAAATAATGTCAAATGTAAAGAAAACGGTGTTAAAAAAAATTGGAGGTGACATTAAATCGTAAGAAATTGAATTCGGTAGCGTGCAGATCCTCCTTTAGCTCTTATCACTGCTTCCATTCGTCTGGGCATGCTATTTATTGATCAAGTGAATGGTTTCCTGAGGAATATTCTCCCATTCGACAAGAACGATTTGTTCGAGTTCTTTAAGAGTCATAGGGGCAGGTATGTGGCGCCTAAATGATCGTTTTAGTGCATTCTATAGATGCTCTATGGGGTTCATATCTAGGCTTCTTGGTGGCCAGAAATAGAAATGTGCATTCATGAATCTACCCCCTATAGGAGCCAAATCCGTGCGATCATCCAAACAAATTGCTCTCCACATTATTGATCCACCAAAAAAAAAAAAAGGATCCTCGGGAGATATATTTCTGGCAGAAAACCTCTCTCCTGGTCTTTGCCAGACTCGACGTACATCCGGTGAACTAAGACTCTTATTTCATCTGAAAACAAAACTCGCTTCCAGTCGTTAATGGTCCAATTTATGTATTCTATTATCTGTTGCAAAACGCAGTCTATAAAGATAAGAACTATGTAATAGGTGTTTATAAAAACTAGGACGTTTACGTTATTATTTTTTGTTGAAATTCAAGATGTACACATGCTTCAGAGCAAAATTAACCTCGGCGTATTTCATTTGACACCGTCTATTCATATTTTCCGTTTTATTTTTCTGTTTTCTCATAATGAGGTCTTGGCGTAAAGTTTGTCACACCCGATACATTGCAAACCCTTGAAAATGTTTCAGTAACCAGTTAATTTATACACCCACAATGAATTATGTATTTATGGATATCATTACAGCATTGCCCAATATCGCGTAACTCAATGTCAAGCTCCTCTCCACATTATCTGCACATTTGAATAATCACTTGCAAACTTGAAAAAAAAACATAAACAAACAATATTTAGGTACTCACTTACGTAGGAATTAGTTGATATACCGACACGTGGTAACACTTTCTCTAGCCGGTGTTTTATTTTGTTTTTTGTCCTTGGACATTATTATCAATTAAGTAAGTAGAATGTATTATTTGCATCGAACAATGAACGCACGCGCTTGATTCTACCCAATAATGTTTTTGTTTACATCCTGCTGGTAAAATATATACGCAATAGGCTGCTGAAAATAAAAAAAAAATATTTACTTTTGTAACACGTGGATTCAAATGACACGTGCCTAATATTGGAGATGTGATACTACATGACGTTTTTTCAATGGACTTGAATTATGAAGTATTATCCAAATTTTGGCAAATATTCGACAAATTTACGGTCTATCAAACAAGACCAATATAATTTCGAAATTCTATACTATTCAAAAATGATAAAGCATGTATAGAGTGGTGATAAGGTTTCGCACAAAATTATGTTCTTGCTATTAAATAATTTCTTTAAAAATTTAAACATAAATTGTTTTAAAATAAGCTTGATCAAATGGGAATAGTAACAATGGTGGGATATGGTGATAGATTAAGATATCAGGAGGAGTCTTGTCAGTTGTCAATAACATACCTGATATACCACCGATTTCAACATCACCAGTAAGTAAGTAGTTTAAAAAATCTTGGAAAGTGGTAGTTTTCTGGAGGGAACTGGTTTTCGCCAGAGAAAATACGAAATTAAATGTATTATTGTACATGGAGTTCAAAATATCCTCACACTTCTACCAGGCAACTGGGTAGAACCAAACATGTCGCCCATTCCACAGTTGGAAGATTGTAACGAAAAAAAAAAATGAAATGTTTCACGTCAGTGGCGGCCGGTGTAATTTTTGTCTGGGGGTGCAATCGATAAAATAATAACAGACAAAAAATTTAAATAAACTTACCCATGTCCAAGCCTGAGGTTATTTATATAGAAAATCTATTCGTCTGTTCTTGGAATTCGCAAAAACGTCAATTACAAGATCATTCAAATCCAGATTTTAATAATCTGGAATCACTGCAATTAGCACTTTCTCCATATTTATCATGCAAAGTGAATTTTCGTCTATCTTGCGCCATTGTATTTCTCAAAAAGTTTTTAATTCTCTTATGCGTCGAGAAACAGCGTTCACTCTCAACACTTGTCATGGGTATGATACAAATTCATTTTAATAATAAAACAGTATCACTAAAACAGTCCGTCAGGTTTCGATTTATAAATAATTGCAAAACTGCTAAGCAACTTGCTGCTTCACGAAAATCTTCCCTGCTGTATATAACCGTTAATTCACTTTTCAATTTAACTTTGTCCAAAAATCCATAAGTTTTCGTTACACTATCAAAATCTTGAATGGGGAATTGTTTCTCATAGTCACTAAATTTACTGGGGCAAAATAGTTTCGACGCTAACAGGTGTTTTCTAAACTCAAATCTGTTTTTAACTTGGGTAATTAATATATCACACACTTCCTTAGTTTGTGCAGAAAATGATGTCATTATGGGATCGTATTGTTTTTTTTTCAGGCGAATTTGAGGAATCAGTTGTCAGGATTTTTATAATTGCGTCTTCAAAATTATTCAAATGACTGCTCATCTTGACAGCATCCAATGGTCGAGATTGAAACTCTTTAAAAAGAATTTCACAATGAGGCATGACCTTGGCGAAAAACGCGAGCCAGTATATAAAGTTATCGTTATTTAAATAACCCAATAACATTTGAGCCTGATTTTTTGTATTGTAATCATTTCCCGCAGTATCAAAAATACACTCTAAGCATTCTTTTAAAAGTTCAACATTTTCAGAAACGGTTCCTACAGTTCGCGTATTAAAATTCCGTTATATGTTCCACCGAATATATGTATAACGTGCAATGCACGCAAATCTCATATACACGCGTATAGAAATCTCCTGTTTCACGCTCCCGAGTCCTCTCTTTCTAACACATGGTTAAACGGTCCTCTGATGTGTGCTAGATAAAAACTGAACGCGCTACGTATTTAGAGTTAGAGCATATTTAATATCCCGTAGATAAGTCTGACGAGACTTTTATATATCGGAACATTCTATGTATAATGATAATGTAATGTATAATAAACAGCTAATAGGTATCTTTAGGAATGTTTAAAGGAGCTCACTGCACAAATGCACCTACAATAAAGCCGCCACTGTTCCACGTTAATAAAGTACATTCGGTACACGAGTTGAATGACGATCCTGGTAGTCGCATTAGACGCGTCCAATTTTTTAGAGTTTGTTCTTTTTTACTGCAGAAGCGACTTTATCCTCGAATGAAACTTTGGATTCAAGAATTGCGTAGCCAGTCGTTAAGGTATGGGTTGATGTGGTAGGAAATCATCATTTCGGGTCCTGCTTCTTTAAAGGGAATTTGACTCCTGCGCCTACTAAATATTTAGAATCTCCACGTTTCGACTTCGTGTTCCAGCTTTAGCAGCTCTTTATTCAAACACTGAGGATAATATGTCCTCACCAAAGAATATGGTTTCAAAAAGACGGAGGTGTTCTTCATTTTGGTGCCGATGGCCTGTAATTTCAAGACGATACTTCCGTTGATAGATGGATGTGGCGACGAAGACTAAATGACTACCATGTTCACCTGATTTGAGGACTATTTTTTTGTGGGGTTACATAAATCGCGGGTCTATTTTACTAGGCCCGCGATCACTCAAATCATTTAGAGGATATGAAGCAACGAATTCGATTTGAAATTAAAAACATCAACTTCAATACAAGGTGTTTATGTTCACGCGGGCTAATGTCAGGTTGTCAGTGGACGACACTGCACAAAGTTCTGTCAAAAATAAAATGCTAATTTTGTATTTTCGTCGCTTTATTTGTATTTTCCTCAAAAAAAAAACACTCGTAAACGATAAATACACGGAAATTCCATTGTACATGAAAATTTTTCATATTTTTTTTTTTTGAAAAAAGGAAGTTGCAATAAGAAAACACTATGATGATGTTATTGGTAAAACGTGGAATCGGGGGAAAATTCGCTAGTCAAAATAATTTAAAAATGTGGATGTGCTTCAGTTTTTCAAAAAAATTATGAATTTTGTGCAAAATTTCACCATCACACTGTATATCGAGCTGCTAATATTGCTGATAATTGGTCTTAAAAGGGCGCTTTGTGTTTGTGAAGTTTAAGTAGGTTGTAAATGGGGGTGAAGGAGGTGACCGTTATGGCATGAGTTTATTTTTTGTGGTTCTATGGTTTTAGGAGACATACTTTAACAAATAAAAGCAACTACTAAGTAAGTATACGAGTAGTAGTCGAGCAAGTTTAACCAAGCTGTCTCTTCGTCAAAATGTCTACGATCTAAACGACAGGAACTAAAGGGTCTTTCAATAAGGACGCTCGTTCTTTAAACGTAAATAAAGTAGTGTGTGAGATATCCACTATCTTTTTTTATTTGAAAGAATATTTTATGGCATTAAGTATGGAATATAACGTCGTTCAAATGTTCGCTGCGGCTTTACTTGGTGGCACATATTCGGGACGTCCAACTTTCGATGACTTTGTCGTATAAATCTGGCTAAATTTGCTGGATGGCGTTCGTTATGTTGACTTTGAGGGCATCAATTGTTTGCGGCTTACTCGCATAGACCTGCGATTTAAGATAGCACCAAAGGAAGAAGATAGAAAGGCGTTAAATCGCACGATCTCGGTGACCAGTTCACGTCGCCGCTGTGCGAAAGAACCATGTCCTCAAATCGCTCGTGCAGAATGTCCATCGTGGCACGTAGAGCCGTCCTGTTGGAAATAATGTCCTCAGTATCTATATCATCCAGTTTAGGCCACAAGAAGTTGCTTATCATCGATCTGTAGAGCTCGCCGTTGACGGTTATGGCAATGCCTATTTCGTTTTGGAAGAAGTGCGTACCGATGATTCCGCCAGATCAAAATCTGCACCAAACAGTGACTTTCTCGGGATGAATTTGGTGCTGGTGTATCTCGTGTGGATTGGTATCGTCTCAAATCCGACAATTTTGCTTATGCACATATCCATTCATCCAAAAATGGGCCTCGTCGCTAAAGATGATTTCTTGGGTGCAGACCCAAGTCCCGACGCAAAATTCGGCAAGTTGAAGTCACAGAAAGTTCTTGTGAACGACGAGAAATTGGTTGCCTCGGGTTTTCCCGTATACTCTCACGCACAGCAGCGATGTTTTCAGCAGACCTTGCGTCTCGATAACATACGGGTGTTGGCTGATTATCTATCAAACCGGTGAACTCGAATTTGACCACCAAACGTCGAATAGTCGACTCGGCGGAACTGTTGTGGCGAGGATAAAAATCACGTAATACGCGAAACATTTCTCGAATCACGGAGCACTAATTTTGAAAATAAAATTTTATGATTTGCACACGTTGTTGAACGCTATAACCTTCCATGGTGATTTGCCATACAATACTGAATAATTTACAATAAATTTGACAAATGTTGCTTTAACAACATGGCCGTTATAACCTAACAAATTTCGAGCGTCCCTATTGAAAGACCCTGTACGTTTACTCGAGCAATAACTCTTTACGCCAATACGCTAAGAAAATCAATAAACCAATCAGAATTCTGACGATATAAAATGCCCTGCACATTTTAACGATAGTGTACAGTTTATATCGCAGTCTATTCATTCATTATTCATAAACCGTTTCAAGGAAGACCATCGGGTTTTTATTGGATTCCTTGATATCTTCCGCTCGATAATCTCCATTTAAAACGGTCGTGGTACTCTTACAAAAAAATTTATCGAACAGTCAAGGGGACGTTACCCTTGAACATTAACTTGAAACTTGCATACAGAGTGATTATTAAAACGTTTATCCGTGAAATTCGTACAATGCAACGGAATAATGTAGTTTTTTCAATGAAATTGGACAGGGTCCAACATTTTCAGTAGTGTAATATTTTTACGAATTTAAAAATAAAGTAATATTGTATAAATTGTCTAAATAAGAGGTATTTAGAAAATGTTCATGTAGTAAATATATATATATATATATATATATATATATATATATATATATATATATATATATATATATATATATATATATATATATATATATATATATATATATATATAGTGTGCTAGATTTAAGGTGCACGGCACAAGCATATATATAGTGTGTCCCAGAATTTACTTCAATAATTGTAATAATAATAATATACAGCGTGTCCCAGAATTTGCTTTAATAATAGTAATAGTAATAATAAACAGTTTCATTCGCACATCGATGTAAAATGACGATAGAAGAGGAGATAAAAAAGTAGTGCAGATTACGTGAAAGTTCTATTACCTATATTCTATATAGTTATGTAGATACAATTTGTATAATGGATCTTTGCGCGTGTATCAATTTAGTGACGACGCACTGATCGCATGCTACACCACTCGCAATTGTTACTAATATGCCACAATTTACCAGCACGTATGTCTAGCGACATGTGTTTCAATCAACTACGTACGGCACAGATAGTTAATAATTTGCCGAACAAAATGCAATTATGAAGTCACGTCTTAGTTTTATTGTAGGTATAATTTGATTCACTGGCGTCTCAATATTTCTGTAAAACTTATTTCATTTTTGTTTCATGTATCTTGATTTTTGTTGAATTTATTTCATTACATATTTTGATGGAAATATCATTTCCATTGAATGTTCTTGTGGAGAACCTTTTTATTACTTTGTCATAGGTTGACGGGATTGTATTGTACTAACTGTTATCCTAAAATGTGTTTTCGGCACGGCACTGTTCAAAAATGTCAGTTGATTGATTCATACGATTGTTACCTGTGACGCACACGCAAATAATCATTATACAAACCATATTAAATATATGTACGTTGTATTTCGTGACGAATTATTGCTTTTAATATTCTAAATTCTTCGGGCTGGTAACGTATATTGCTCATCAAGAATAGGAACAAGTGTCTATCGGACTCCCTCACGAGATGCGCAGTAAATAGTCGAATGCTGCCCTCACTCTTCCTTCTACGCATATATACAGAAATCACACACTTTTTCCTATTATTGATGGGCAGTACTTCGCTTTTTAAGTATCCCCACAAAAACTCTCTATCTAGAGGCGTTACATCTTAATGACAGAGTTACCACTCAAAATAAACACTCCAAACGCACTGCTTTTGGCAAGCAACGGATAAAAAATGTATTCTTTAAAGAAATAACTCCAAAACCAAAAAAAAGTACGTAAAAGAGGTACGATTTCATATTTTTGTCTGACAGCAATAAAAAAAAACATCGGTGGCTCAGGCTAGTGTCAGACAGCCAACGGTGCACAATTTGTTGATTAACATTTATTTTAGTCGATTTTTTGCCAACGGCCACTAAAAATAAATGCGTGAGCTAGAATAATAGGTAACAGAATTCTTGGGCAGTATTTTTTTTTAATAATAACATTGATGGTCCGATATATCTAAATTTCAATGAATTAGATCCAGATCTACCTAACGTCAGAATATGGTTTCGATAATCGCTCGTCAATACTTGGACGGGATGTTTCCAAATAGATGGATTGGATGGCGAGGCTCAATTGAGGCCTCCTAGATCTCCACACCTCATCCCACTTTATTTATTCTTGTGGGGGTATTCGAAAAACAAGGTTTTTGAAACAAAACCTGACATCATTGAGGTATGGCAGTAATGCATATGAGATGGAATCAGATAGATCACTTGGAGATGCTACATAATGTAAGATATGGGTTTTCAACATATTTTAATGAAATGATCATTAATAGAAAAAGTAGATTTTAATTATTTCTTTAATAATCATTTGTAACATTTAAGAAACGGAGTGTATTGTATTCTTCTCGATGGCATCTTTCGAATTAGTGCCAGTCGACATACATTTGGAAAACAAAACTTGAGGGCTGTTATCTCACCCAGGGTGAAGATAACTAAACGTTATTGCCGTTTGAAATTCCGCCGTTTCTGGATTTTTTTAATTCTCAATATTGGAGTTTATTCCAGTTAAGATTTACACTCTGTATTACATTGGAATATCGTTGGACATTAAGACTTATAAACTCATGATACACATATACCTGTGATTGATAATAAGTTAATGGTGTATAATTTCTCTACGTAATATATTTCTTTACATGGAATTATTTATAAAGAAACTTATACATATATACCTAGCAACAATGCAGTATTTTTTATTATTTTGCTGCATGAAATTGAAAGTACATTTTTGGTTAAAAACAGTTTCGCGAAATTACGTTTCTGATTCAACTATCAAATTTGAAAACATTGTGTTATCTATATACATATCCATGTTTCGGTAAATACTGTAGGCTCATAACCTTTGTTATTGCTTTATTATCACGCGATATAACAACATTTAAGAAAGAAAACATCGAGTCTAAAGCTAAAACTATATTAATGCCATAATGGTAGTAACTGTATAGTTTACTTCATCTCTATTTGCCAAATAAAAAATCCCAAACGGCTCTTATCTTATACCGTGGCATACTTCTATCGCTAGGCTCAGGTGGACTGTTCCGTTTATCGGCAAGATAAGAGAGTTTCTTATTTGGCAAATAGCGATGAAATGAATAGTACTTATTTTGGTATTTAATATTTCAATTAAAATGTGGTAAAAATCGATAACCCAAATATAAATTATTAAATTTTTAACATCAAGTACATTTATGTAGGCTGCCTGGCCACTATTTTAAACTTTAATCCCTACATTTATTTTATATCCAATAAAGCGTATGGCGTGTTATATGGCATGACATATACATATGTATGCTGTATCCAATCGCGACCTAATATCAAAATCATGTTATTTAACTTGTCAATGCCGTGCTTTATCATATCACCCCATGTGGAGTATCATATTTGTTTTGATCTTATATGAGAAGCGAAAACATTTTTTTACAGCGTTTCTTTAAGCGATATAAATACAAAACATGCACAAAAATTATGAAAAACGAGTTGAGGGTTTGACAATTTATACATATCTACTACTAATATCTATCCTGATAATATTTTGGTAAGAAGTAAGATTTTAACGATGTAAATGGACCAATGACCAATCTTGATATTAATACATATGGCTTTAAGGTTCTCGGATATAGTACTTAATTTAAATAATTTTCAATATAATCATATTAAGAAAATATGTAATGGGATTCGTTGTAAATATTTTTTTCTTGTCGGCGAAAAACAGTCGTAACAAAAAAGGACAATTGTTTACTTCGAGAACTGATATAAAAGAATTTATTTACTCTTAAGGCATATGTACATCATAATTATAACATTATTTACGTACGTCATGGGTACATGCGGGGCAAAAATATAAATCTATTTGTGGTTCTTGTAATACCTACTACTTCTGTTATTGATATAATAGCCTATTTACAAGAAATAAAATACTGTAATCTTGCCCTCGAGTACAATCGCGAATCGATATACAAAAGTATTAAAAAAATTATATCGTATATGTAAGTAGTGAAGAAAAAATACGGTGTCTTAATGTACTCAAATTGTGATTGACAAGCAGTCGGCTGCAGCTTTCCATTTCTTTTGGCCTAATCACAAGTCCATGTAATTTGCTAACAGTTAAATTTAAAAAAATCGACTCTTAAAAACGCCTGACTCATATATCATACTATACTATTACATTATCTTTGATCTCCTTTGTGCTTTGTTTTTTCGGATATTTATTTTTTATAGATATGCATAGAGTAACAAGGTACAATGATAAAATACAAAGGTTAAAAGTTAAATTAAAAGCAAAGTGCGTTAAACAATAATAATGCTGCTGATAATACACTGATATCACCTGCGTTTCATAAGAACTTGCCGAACAGAACAAAGAACTCACAAAAAACTACTGCACCGGTTTTCGCTACCAATTGGACTGTACAATATTGATTAATTAAATGTCGCGGTTTGTTATTGATCTAAGATTTTTAGATAGAGATTAAACTTACCTGCGTTTCCTTGAGTCTTTGTTAGATGATCTTCCGTCGATATGTTTATAGATAAACACACCTACCTCACCGACACAATACACAACACAGACACAGACCAACACGGTCTATATTCACTCTCCAGACGCGACTGAACTGAAAAATGAAATACGGTTAGATTACAACTGACAGATGGACAGCTGAGAACTCAGTCAAGTAGTTCAAATGTCTCGAGCGTGCAGTGTTGCCAGACGACTTGACTTGGCTGAACTTGAAATAATCCGCTCATAATATAGACGCTTTGGTTAAATTTCGTTTTAACCTAACTTTATATTTATGATATGAAAATATATTCCTCAAGATGTCTCAAACTTCGAAGGACCCTCTGCATTCGAAAGTAACCACATCTTTCAGGAACGTAAGTAAATATAATTAATTTAATCAGATCAAATATCGATTATTCTAGGATATCATAAAGGAAGTTTTGAAGTCGAAATTTCAAAACACAAAAAATAAGATAACGGATGATGCTGTTCAACTGGTATCAGAACTTGCCAAAGTTATGGTGATAGAAGCAGCTGCCAGAGCTGCACAACAAGCAGTTTTGGAGAATAAAAAGAGTGTTACTCTAGAAAATGTAGAAACGATTCTACCGCAAATGGTACAGTCCCATGTAGAACATCCTATCCATTGAATTTTCGGCTAATAATACTCCTTTTTTTTTTAGATGCTGGACTTTCCATGAAGAGAAACCAGAACAACTAAATAACAAATTATATTTAAATACCATACATAAACGTTACACTGTACTCTTACTGTTAAGTTATATAAAATTAATATTTAAAATAAATCCATGTCATTACAGCAATTAATGTCTAGAAAATCTTCGTCATATGTAGGTTTTGCTCGTGTGGTGTCAAGCGAGTCATTACCATTAACTACAGGTAATGGTATACTATCCATGCCATCCCCACTGTTTTCATGAACGTCTGTTTCAGGGGTGGGTGGTGGGTTGATAACGTCCGTCTCTTCAGTCTCATCTTTAACTTTTCTTTTCGGGTTCTGACATGCCAGCAGTTCAGCTCTTTTTAAAAGAGGTAGTAACTTGGTCTTAGATGCTCCTGAAAAAAATGATATAGACGTATATAAAATGGATAAGGTTTATTTACATTTATAACTATTTACCAATTTGACACTTTAATTCCATATTCTTCCTCTTTTGCTTAGCTTTAGCATTTAGTTTACTTCTTTGCTTTTCGTCCCCAAATATTTTCTCTTTCTGTTCCTGTGTGATGTGATAATCCTGCCTAACCAGAAATAAGAATACCCCACCTGGAGTCCTTCTCCTTGTTTGATTCTATAACAAAAACATTCTAATATTCATCTTTGACATGAAATTTATAGGTATATGCAGAATATATATAAAAAAATTTAATGTTCTTGAGAATTTACCAATACGAGCATTCCTCCCTCTTCTTCTATCCTTTTTGTTTCCTTAAATATTTCTATAGCTTTTTGTTTTCCCATTGCATTTATTACTTTTACTAAAATAAATAGTAAATATATACAGTAACTAAGTACATTAAATATAAATTATAATAATCTACTACATAGAAATGTATTTCCTAGCCTAATATTTTTTTATCTATTTATAAGAGAATAAAAAAAATTTCCTCTATAATTTTCAATTTGATTAATGCTTGCTTTAGGAGACTTGATACTGATTAATACCAAAATTATTAATGGAATAAAAAGGATAAATAAATATATTGTAATAGATATTATATTACATTCTAATAATACAATACAGTTCTTTAATCTGCATTAATTATGCAAATTAACAAACGTTAAAAGTTATTTACTTACAAATTAAGTCTTCCTTCTCTTCACACAATTTGTTTGCCATATCTTTGGCCATGTCTTCAGAACTGCTGTTTAAATCAACCGTCAAATCTAAAATATTCCTTACTTTTCCCTTTTTTGACTTATCTGAGCTGTTTGACCGTCTCTTCTGCCTAAAACTAAAGTTTACATTCTTTCGATCTTCCCTAGTCCTCTTATTATTTCGTTTTTGCTCAAGTTCTTCATAATATTTACTCCCCAATGTATAATCATAAGATTCTACATCACGAGATCTATCCCTTGTTGTTACATCACAGCTATTTAGAGTCTCCGATAAAACATCTTCTTGTACTCTTGTACTCCAGATGTCGTATTTCTTACGCTTTGGCTGTTCTGGTTTTGGTTTTAATTTAATTTTGGGTTTTTTCGTTTGTCGACTATTCGGATCTGAATCGCTGTCACTATCACTAGACTGTATCTCTTCTTCACTTTCTGACAATTGATTTGTTTGAAACCTGGCGTGGGGTTGTGCTGCAGAATAATTAGCAGGTCGTTCTAAAGGTGTGTAAGCAGTGGAATCATTAGAGATCTAAAATTTGATAAAATGGAAGGTTAATTCATTTTCAGATACAAATGACGTATTTGTTTCGTTTACCTCGCCATCCTCTATTTCGATATTATCGTCTTCCATTATATTTGAGAATGTTTTAACAATGCTTTAAGCTACTCTTATTTCGCAATTTTTTTTTAATTTATCCTTCTGTCATTTCCATATGAGTATAAAGTAGGGATTTTTAGGATAATTTCACAGAGAATGTAAGGGAAGAAATTCCTAACGTTTTCCTACAATATTGTAATTTAATAACCTATGGTTGGAGATACTGATTCATTTAAGCGCTTTCTAACGTAATGGGGCAACTGAACTGAATTCTCTGCCCGGCTCTAACATATATATATATATATATATATATATATATATATATATATATATATATATATATATATATATATATATATATATATATATATATATATATATATATATTTAGATTAAACGGTATATCAATAGATATATGGACTAAAATAATGGTGACGCAAATCTACATTTTATACAATTCATATTTTTATTAGATCAATTTCATATTATTGTTTTGAGAATCTATAAATGTTGAAGATGTGGAGTGGGATAAATATAAATTCAAGGCTCTTTGAGTATTTGTTCTTTCTATTAGATAGTATTACATATTCAAATGTTTTTATCGAATACAATATAGTGCATAGTCATTCAATCGATAAAATCTGTACGTTTTGTGGTCAAAATCGTCATTTTTACCATAATAGGGTCATAACATATCTTCTGGTGTTGACTAGTATCTTTCCACTTCAAGCTCATATTATAGATTAAATGAAACCATGTAATTCCAAAACATGTAAAAGCATAAATACTATATAGACATATTCTTATCTGTTAAGGGTATATACTAAAAACTATTTAAACTTTTAGAGAACAGATAAAGGGATTAACAAAAGTTTTCATGACAATATATTTTCTATTTGGTGTTCTGCCTGATTTGGTGTTGTGTAGAAAACATATCAAAACTCTGATATGTTTTCGATTTGTATATGTTCTGTGAATCATATCAAGATATGTGATACGTTTTGTGAAGATGAAACAAGTAACCGCTTATAATCTTAACCTTAAATGCACGATATTCTTTAAATGTGAATGTTGCTTAATACTTAATACCTTTCTTATCAATAATCAAATTTTATGCTGCGTCACGTAAGAACAAACAAATATATTCAAAAATGTCGACAACGAAAATCGAATTTGCTGTGCAAATGACGTGCGAATCCTGTGTAGAGGCAGTAAAAAGAAGTTTAGAAAACGTAAACGGAGTTAAAACTGTGGAGGTAAATTTAGAAAAAGGAAGCGTAGTAGTCGATAGCAATCTATCCACTCTAGATTTGCAGAAGAGGTTAGAGTCTACTGGAAGGAAAGTTGCCGTTAAAGGCTATGCTGGTAGCATAGCAGCAGTTTCAATATTAGAAGTTGGCGATAGAAATGTACAGGGAGTTGTAAGGTTTGTCCAAGCCACTCCCAATATATGCATTATTGACGGTACTGTCGACAGGTTAAAACCAGGACCACATAAAATTTCTGTACATGAATCTGGCGATCTTTCTAAAGGTAATATTTTCGATGATCCCATGGAATAAGTACCTCACTTTGATAAATTAATTTATTAATAACAATTGTGTGTACGTACCGTTTTTACAATTTTCATTGTTTTCTTTAGGTTGTGATAGTGTTGGAGATATATATAATAAAGAAAACGAAAGCAGACGGATCTATGGTGACTTAGGGGTGGTAAATGCTGACGAGAATGGACGAGCTGCCTTTCGTTTAGAAGACAAGACATTAAAATTATCCGACATAATCGGGAGGTCGTTTGTTATATCAAACGCCGATGGAGAACAGAAAAAATTGGGTTGCGGTATTGTAGCAAGATCTGCTGGTCTCTTCCAAAATCCAAAAACTATTTGTGCTTGTGATGGAGTCACCCTTTGGGATGAAGTATCTAAGCCTAAGTCTGCGTTGTGATATTTTTGTTTCATTTTTGGATAATAGCATTTATGATGTACTGTACACAGATATAAATTTTTGTTTGATAAATGTGCATGCATTTAAAAATCAATAATTTTTTTATTATTAGTCTATCTGAAAATGAAAAAGTCATTTAAAGGTATGATTTTATAAAACGTTAATAAACAACCCTGTTACACTGGTCAGAATCTAGTTAATAATCAATTTTATACTTATCTATTGAGAAACATTTTATAAATTACAAAATATGTTTCAAAGTAAATATATTGGACTATACACCATACACTTGATATTTTATGTAATACTCAAATATTTTTGATCAAGCTGTAAAACATTTTATCCAGTCATATCGTAACTTTATAGAATACACAAAAAAATCCTTATTATATTCCGTTTGCAGGTCATATTACTTATCTGGTTATCAATACTTTGTAAGCTGTTACAATAAACATTTACTTAATAATACGATCTTCTTTTCCTTGTTTCTGAAATAAAAATTCATGTTTTCGATATCCGTTTAATAGGAAATCTTGACAATAAATTGTTTTTAATAACCAGTTGTGCTGGGAAAGACACCAAAAGTTCATAGATTGATTAGAAATCACCAAACATATCGCCTTTTAATAAAAATTTAGGGAAACATGGACAAATCTGTCATATAAAGATTGTACATACAGGGCCTAATATATTAGGAAGAAACGGGACGCATCAAACACAATTCATTTAAATATTTTAGTATAATATTTTTAAGTAACAAAATATTTCAATGGGATTTATTTTATCACCCAGTACAAATCACATAAATTGGAATAGTCCTTGGCAAGTGGAATGTACTAATTTAAAAGGATATTAAATGATTATGTTTATTAATATGAAATAGCCTACTAAACAGAACCTTGCAGGCACATCTAATGGGTAAACGAACAACAGACTGTTCTTGGTAACATAACTGTAATTCATTTTAGGACAAAAATATTTTGCTGTGCCAATTACTATATTTGCTGTATATATATATATGCGAAATATGCTAATGGCCATTCAATTCTATGTGATAAATTGATGAAATACAATACGGTTCATGCCACTTGATGTATTGATCGGTGGGTTTTAGGTAATTAGCGCTCATTGAATATTGATGATTTATACAAATAGTGCAACAAAATTTGAGTGAGTCATTTGGAGAAAAGTGTTATTTGCAACAGAAAGTGTGTCTAAAATAGCAGGTCAGTTAATATTCGCCTTACCCCATTTAGAATAAACCTCGACTAACTTGTGTTTGTATTTAACGTTACATACTTACCATAAAAGCATTAGTTTACACAAATCGCATTTGCACCTGCTTTCTATGGGGTCGTCACACTTAGTACGAATACAATCATATATCAACTAAAATTATTCAAAATTTTGTATTAAGTCTTGGATGCCTACCAGCATAACACATCAGTATCTGTACCTTTGGTTATATAAGAAGTAAATGTTATCAAATATTGCTCATTTTTGACTTTAATACTTACGTAATAAATATGCGGCTGTTTTTTTACCTTCTAATTTTGAAAAATATATTTTTTGTGAAATGTTTCGTAATGGAGGCTCTACACGATTTCATGACGCAGCCTGAGCTGGCCTATTATTTTCAAACCGCTGACAAATCTTCAATTCCTGATTACGAAGTGGTCTACCTACCTGTAATAGTGCCTGTGAGAGAAGCTCTCGGTTTATTCGGGGACGAGTTAGAAGAAATAGAGTATAGTTTTTCAGCTTTTCAGAGGTAAGGAATATTATGTTTTTAAGATAAATATATTGTTTGTTTCTGGTTGATTTATAATACAAATAATTATTAAAATATTTTACTGATTGTATAACTCATTTATCTTGATACACAATGAAATAAAAATTAATATACATATCCATGATATATTCAAAATTAAGGAGTAACTTATTTTTTAAGAAATACAGATGATGGAAAATGAAAATCAAGTTTTTTCTTTCTGAATGTCTATTTAGATATATTTAACACAATTCGTGTGACATATTAGTGTGAAAAGATATTTTGTCATTAATTCATTCTTGGGAATATTGGTGCTATTAAATAAAAAAATATATTGATTAATTCCTTACTTTAGAATTATGTCCCAAAATTCATTAAATTGAATGTATTTTTATATCTTTGACGTTTTGTATGTTATTTGCTGCTTTACAAAAAAAAGTGGAAAATAGTGAAAAAAACAGGGATACTATCATCCATTTTTGTTTTAGAAAAGCCTTAAATGATAGGCAAAAGACATAAGTAATAAAAAATACAAACTGTATATGTAATTAAAATATATTTAGTTAAAAAGTAACCGGACCAATAAATAGTAAGTGGTAAGAAAATAACTCATGGTTCAAGAAAATAAGTCAAATAATATGTTTTGGCTTGTTTATGCTAGCCCTTTATGTTTGATATTGTCAAGGAATATGTAATAAACATCTTGAATATTTTATTTAAATAACGAGAAAAGTCTTAATATAAAAATAAAAAAGTATATTTAATATTTATATAAACACCGAGTTACATACTTAGATAAATTTGATAAAATTGTTCCACTTAAAAAAAAAACAACAAAATCAAATAAAAAACACTAGAACTTATCGGTATCTAATGTTTAATTGGATTTTTTTAATTTAATCTACTACAAATACCATCTGTACATATTATTATGAATAATTTATGATAAACAAGTGCATACCAACAAAATATTATTTTACATAAAAAGTTATTGCATATTAATTTTAATGAAATTTTTCACAGCAGATGATTTCAAAATTGCCAAGATGAAATAATTGTTTGTCTACATAAATGTCATGCCAATAAATGGGACCAATTTTAAGATTTATTTTAAAAAATAATATGAATAAACGTACTTAAAATTGATCATGATCAGTGATCACCTTAGGTATTAGATAAGATATTATCTCATCTTCTTTGTAAATATTCTAGGACTCAAGGTTGTATTTAGTTTATTACAGATTTATTAGAAACCATTTTACAGTATATCTGGGCATCATCAAAAACCTGTTCAATCTCATTTTATTTATACGAGAAGTTTCATAGCATGTTTAATCTGCTTATTTTTTTAAAGCATAACTTACTTTGCTACAACCCTATCATCAATCCATTGAAAGTATTGTTGTTTATTATTTTCAGTCCGATTGATTTAAAATTAAGAAGAAACCAAGACATTACATCTCCGAACTTCAAAACATACGTTCACGATAGAAATGGAGTCAAAGTTTTACCACATTCCCCACAAGACTGCCACTATTTACATAAAGATAAAAACTCTGTGGCATCCATTAGCATTTGTTCACCAAAATCTGTGGTAAACATGTTGTAATGATAAACGAAAATTCAGAAATAATGATTGCTCTTTTTCTTTGCTAGCAAGGTTTAATATTTCTTGAAAATGGAACCCTCGAAGTTCACCCATTAACTGAGAGACTCCAGACATTGGTACGGCTCCAAGACCCATTCATGGAAGATTTGTTAGCCGAGGAAGACTTGAAAATACCCCATATAGTGAAACGAGCCAATTTTATGGGCGATTTCGTCCATAACGATATGTTTCCTGTTGCTGGAAATTTATGGCCACAGAACGACGAGATTAGCCCAAACGTTTACGATCAGTTCGAGAGCGATATTAATAATAGGGGTTACAATCTGGGTTATCCCGAGGCTGCAAGTACTAGGCCGGCAGGAAAGATGACCTTGGAATTGGCTTTGTTTTTCGACGAAGCTGCTTACAAAATTTTTGCTCCACATTTGGGAAACGATGACAAGAAGTTGCAAGATATGTTGTTAGCTTACATGAATGGGGTAAAGTTTTTCCTTTAATGAAACCAACATAAAAATTAGAAATTTTTAGGTACAGGCTTTGTATCATCATCCCAGCTTGGGTGCAACACTAGAGCTGGTGCTGGTGAGATTGGATATAATGAAGCAACAACCTTCTGCCATGCCACATTACAAGGGAGAACGCGGAAAGTTGCTGGATAGTTTTTGTGAATATCAAAAGAAGATAAACCCGGAGGGTGATAATAATCCCGAGCACTGGGATATGGGGTTGTATGTTTCTGGGTAAGTTTTGGCGGTCGAACATATCTTATTGATTTGGCGAAAGGTTTTTTCAATGGCAGTATAAAACGGTAATTTACACATTGCCGACGTTTTGGGGATGATGTCATGTTGAGAATCAATCTGGTGTTCGTGGAAAACTGGTCTCCTGTTTTTGTTTTTTTTACTTTAATATGTTTGTTTATTCTGGTAACTACGAACACTTAGAACAGTTACAATCACCTCTACTACTCAAAATGATATAAAATAAGTATGTGACTGTGTTGGTGATCAAGTGGGATCCTTGAAGGTTTTAAAAATTTGTGGTTTGTCCCCTTAAGTGTTAGTGCAGTTTTTTCTAATTTACTTTCTTCACAAAAATCTGCAATTATGCCAAAAACCAGCACTTTATTGTATTATAAATAACTATTTTAATCATATTTATTTCATAGATTGGACTTTTTTGCGTATGAAAAGGGTCGAAATAGTTACGTGACAATGGGGCTGGCCACGGTAGGGGGAGTATGTCTGGATAAATATGCCTGTGTGATTGCCGAATTCGGAACAACAAATATTTTTGGAAAACCCTATCCCAGTGCGGGGTTTACTAGTGTTTACATTTTAGCACATGAGATTGGGCATAAGTGAGTATACTGCTTAGACAGTCTTATTTACATTTATATATTCTTTGACTATGGATTTAAAATTTGAGAATATAAAATTTGTTTTAAGCACAGTCCTATATAGTTACTCAAACAATATACGTTTCAATGAATCAGTTAAACTGGAGTACAAACATCTAAGGTTTACAAAAAAAAAAAAAAAAAAACATGCTTTTTTAGTTTGGGAATGCACCATGACAATAGTGGTAATAATTGTCCGAAGGATGGCTATATTATGTCCCCGTCTAGAGGAACGAATGGAGAAACACAATGGTCCACTTGTAGCGCAGATGTAATGGCAAAATTAGGGTAAATATATGAGGAGTAATAGTGATTATTATCTGAATGTAACTGGTTTGGTTATTTTTGATATTTTATTATACTTGTGAGTAACATCTTCTTTCTCAATTCTTTTGTAGTTTTGGCATTTCTTACAAAATAATATATTATAAAAAATAAAAAACTTTCTGAATGATGGCTTGTACAGTAAACTATTTAATGGATGTACCATCTAGAAAAGGAAGTAATGAGACACTTTTAATATGCTTCCCTGGATATAGGCGATAATGAATACATCTTTGGAGTTTATTATACTGTTGGTCTCGAAATTCACACGCCCTCTATTGACCACAAGCATAATTAATTCAAAAATGTATTCAGTATTACATAAGCAATGACATACAAGTTATAATAATTTATATATGTAATACCCAGCTTGTGTATGGCTTTAAGTTGTTTCCATGAGAGATTTTTTTTACCACTTCCAGGCGTGGTGAAATCAGGATTCTCTCTTATTACAGTCACATTGTTCTTTAATACGAATATTTTTCTCCTCATTTAAAGCCTGTAGCACTTCCTAAACGTCATCTACTGTTTGCGATGTTTCACCTAAGGATAATTAAGTGTTTTGTAATTTATTGATGCCATCTGCTAGTTCTGCATAATTACTATGGTTAATTTTTAAATCTGTTACGACTTCAGAATCTTCAAATTTTATCTAACTTTCTCCTACTAGCTGTTAATTCATTAGCGTTAAACCACAAAACTAAGAATTTTACGTAATGTGTATTAAATTAGAACTCACATGTTTGAGGGACCGGCTAGCAGAAATACCAATTGTAACACCATCACTAAAAAACAATAACACTTGACATGTTGAATGTTGCAATTTCACAGATACCGAATTGCTTTGCTAGTACATCTCTCCAATATTTTCCTGGCTAGTAAATACAGAGATATCTTTGCGACATATTTCAGCTGGCCAATTGTCATTTAAGAACTTCTTCCAAAATGGTTCCCAAAATGGTCCTAATGAAATGGTTCCTTATTCATATATAACCCGTGGCATGTTACACCGATACAGCACAAAAATTAAATTGAAGATACATTCGGTATAACGTCTCTGGTTACTTTGTTCTTAATTTGTTGCATGTTTTGCGGGTGCAGGGGTGTATCGATGACGCAATGGGATAGGTAAAACCTTCCCCCTGGGCAAATACACTACCGCACTCCAGGCCGAGTTAATTGTAATTACATACGGTGTTCTGGGGGCCGACCAAAATCGAACCAGGAGAAGGTATGTATCTGCTCGGATAGCAGGGCGGCGTTGGCAGCCCTGAATTCAGCAACGACAGTGTCGAAGCTGGTCTATAATTGCTATGAAGCATTGACCACTTGGCAGGGAAGGGACCGGTGGAACTCTTATGGATACCTGGGCATAATGGCATTAAGGGAAATCTAATTGCAGATGACCTTGCCAGACTGGGAACCAGGGAAAACCTCTGTGGACCAGAACCTGCAGTGAGAATAAGTCGGAATCTGATCAGACCGCATTAATCGCTGAGCACAATAAAAGATGGAGAGGAATAACGGGTTGTCGAATAATCAAACTCTTCATCGAATACTCAGAGATTGGGAAATGGGCCCAAGAATTCATTAAATTGAACAGGCACAAAGCCAGAACCCTGATGGGAATCATAACGGGCCACCATAGTAGGCTGAATGCATATAAGCGCAAGCTGAGGCTGACTGACAGCCTGGCCTGCAGGTACTGTAAAGAAGACGAGGAAACCTCGATTCATCTTCTTTACACCTACCCCGCACTGGAGGAGAAGATATACCTTATATTAGTGACCCCTGTTATCGTAGAGGAGGCGAGGCTTAAGACGGGGGACGTGTCTAAATTGCTCCTTTTATGGGATAGAATTTTTAGGTAATAACCCGGATAAGAGGGGATTGCCAAGGGACTACCCATGTGGTCAGTGACTGATGAGGCCCAAACCCATATAACATAATAATATGTTGTAATTGTATTGCTTACATGCTTTATATATAAATATTTCAGAAGACCAACAAACTTTGACTGCAAACCAAAAATTGTATTTGAAGCTTGTAATATTTTCAATCAGGTGCACACAGTTGCCTGTTATTGCAAACCTTCGGCATATTTACGCTATGCGAGAATTATAGAGATGGAAATAAAAATATTTACACTGTCAACAACGAACAGAATAACAACAATATGGCAAAGCTAAATTGAACTGTACCAACATTGATTCAAATATCTGAAGTCTACGAGACGGCACCTCGACTGCCGCGATGTTACCTTAGTCTCACTCGGTAATACACATAAGTACATAATGCACTTGGTAGAGCTTGTTATGCAGCACCCGTGGCGGGCAGCTCTACTCATTACATTATTTCGTGATGGTACAACGAAATAGTATCTCATGCATGAAATATGATATAGTACCTCACATACAAATATATATAAACATTAATCCTATATTTCGTAGCTGGGCTAAATGCCTTCAAGACGCTGGAAAATCTTCGAAGACCATGGACCACACTCGATTTCTTGACAGCCCTGGTCAAGTTTATACTGCCAAGAAGCAATGCGAGATATTACTAAGAGATAAAGATGCAATGGTCCTCTCTAGCCAAGAACTATCAACAATCTGTTATAACTTACAATGTAACACTCCCCACAGGACTGGATATTACTTCGCAGGCCCTGCTTTAGAGGGTACCCAGTGTGGGAATAAGAAGGTATGTTTTTTTTAAGAAACAATAATTTGTATACTTTAGAATTGTCGATAAATGAAATCCCTTTAGAATAATAAAAAAGTTCTAAATATTCTATTCTGCTCAGTTGTTTATGGTGATTGCTAGTTATTTTTGTATTCTAGTATTGTTATGGGGGTAGTTGTATCGAGAAAGAACCCGCAAGGCCGATGAAAGTAGTGCGCGGTGGATGGGGACCATGGAAAGAAGGCACTTGTAATTCTGGTTGTCTCGAAAAATCAATGGGGCACGTCATGAAACGCAGATTTTGTAACAATCCTACACCTGTAAACACCGATCAAGGATGCGAAGGCCCCAGTGTAGAATTTGGTTTATGTGAGGACAATAAAGTCAGTTATCATGGATCTAATTCTTTCTTTCCATTATGCCTGTATATTTTTTCCAGATATGCAAACGTAAGAAGGAAACTGCCGTGGATTATGCGTCAGACAGATGTCGAGAATTTTCAAAGCTTCTGCCCGAACTGGATCCAAAGGGGTCAGGATTGCAGGCACCACATGAAGACGGTATATTTAACTTAACATTATTAATGTTACACTTGAAGGCAATACAAATATAAATATTTCAGGAAGGGTCTGGATGGGATGTGCTATTTTCTGCAGAAGAGCAGATTCCGGAACTTTCTATACTCCCAGGATAGAACTGAACGACCTAGGAGTCACCCCATACTTTCCAGATGGTACATGGTGTCACCGAGAAAGGAATCTTAACTATTACTGTATACAGCACCATTGCTTACCAGAGGTAAATATTTCTTTCAACATTAAAATACAACTAAAGCAAATACCACTGAGAAAGAAAGCGAGGAGACACTTTCAGTACATTTTCTTGAAATGTAGGAATTAAATTAATTGTAACCTTGATCAATAGAGGGCTCGACCATATTCAAATTAAGAGCATAATTCACTCTAAAATTAATTCATTATTGCCTTCATTGCAGGGGTACATATCGAAGGCGTCTCAATACTTTTTCTCTTAATAGTACATTGGAGTTTATTTTAGATGATTTCTCTTACATATGTATAAAAATAAATATATCGTTTTATAATTTCAGAACTTCAAATTTACTAAATCCGAAATAATAGACGATGATTTACCATTCTCACAAAACGCATATCCCCTTAACGAGATACCGCAAGAAATAAAAGACTATTTATCTCTGGGGCCAAACGGCAAACCTATCAAGACAACCTTGAGCTCTGGAAGTGCAAAGCCTCCCAAAGAGGATATATGGGAAACCCAGGATTATATAGAAATTCCCGGATTGAAAGACAGATCCAAGATGACGTTCAATGACGAAAATGAGAATTTTAACTTTATTTGAGAAAACAGATTTGTGATTTACCTGTAGGTTTAAGTAGCTTTAGGATAGTTTATGTAATAAAAGAGCATAGTATAAAATGTGTACTAATTATTGTTCCCAAATCCAAATTTATAATTAGTTGACAGACTATAATGTCTACTAATTCAATAAACAGTTTTAAAACCTTAAACGGACTTTTCCGCACGTAGAACATCTCTATCTCGAAATTGAGTGGCCGAAAAAAATAAACCAACACATAAATGCAGAATATGTGTTTTATGCGACAATTTTACTTTTTTCAAATAGTCCAGTGTTTTCTCATCACCCATGGACAGGGTGGGGTGTGTCCTATCCACCTCAAAATCAATAGACGTCGTCTGGTAGACGTCCCTGATCAGAATCAATCAAAACCCGATCGATCCGACACGATTTAATTGAGTGATCGTGCTAACAAAAAAAAATCTCAAGTAGTCCACCATTGTACTTTCTCATGACCCATGTACATGGCAGAGTCTGTTCTATCCACCTCAAAATCAATAGGTGTCGTCTGGGACACGTCCCTAGTCAGTCAAAACCCGATCGATCCGATATGATTTAGTTGAATTATCGTGCTAACAAGAATAAATGCCAACGACGACACACACAGCAATGATTTTTTAAAAACCTTTTTTTTTTGTTTTTAGGCCGAAAAACGAAAAATAAACCCAAACAAATTGTTTTTTCGCTTTATCTTTACATGATTACATTATTTTTCCGCGTATAGTGGAGTGCGGAAAAGTAAAATTAGGAGGGGTTTCTCATTAACATAATAAACAATCATTTCTTTACATTAAACAGAACAACAACAAATAAGTATTAAATTGTTGTATAAAACATTTGTTTCTTGCTATTTAGTTGTTACTTTTTCAAGTCTTTTTTTTAACTTATTATTTTACAATTTTAAGTGATGGGTAGACTACTAAGGATGCTTTGTGAACGACGGTTACTTGAATAAAGAGTTCCGTTGTGTATCTTCGAAGTCCAATACCAATGAAATTAAGATGGGACCACCTTGGAGCTATACCGAATTCAACATAAAAAGAACAATTAAAATCGGTTGCAATTATGTAACGGTTCTGTAAACATTTACAGAGAAAGAGAAATCCTACATTTATTTTACTTTAGCAAAATCTTAATCTTTTTCCAAACTATTAACACTAATTACTAGTAGTGACTCCACTGACGGCAAGGAAGGATTTTGTAATTTTTCTATTGTCTTCACTAGTCTGTTGTAATGGTTATGAATAGTTTGTAAGTCTACTTCAATTTGAGGATCTTGAAATATCGTTTAACTTTCCTTGATAGAAGTTACCTCTTTAAGATCAAATTGTAATATTACAGGCTATATTTTGTGAAAATGCTTGAATAAAATGCTCTGTAACCATGTTCCCCAGCGAGTAGGTGGTTCAGGAATGCTGGACAACTGTCCGTGAAATTCTCGAATGCATTTAGGCTATTTGAGAGACACCGCTTTCACAGATATTATAAATCCATTTATGCTTGGATATCTTCTAATTTCTTCATCTTTGTCCAAAAGATGTAATGCATGAAATTTACACGTAATTTTAGGTTTACACAAGCTACCACACATTTGTTTAAATTAACGGCTTATAGACACATAGTTGTCGCATAATCGACCACAAATGTCAACACTTGATTTCTTGAACGTTGATATTTTAGCACCACCCTCGTAATAGCTTCTCTAGTACATGTTTTTAATGGTCTACTAGACAACAAGAATCAACCTCTTAATGGTTTAAAAGGTTACTATGATATTAATAACAGTTTTTTTATATGCTGTTGTATTATCCTCACATACCATACTTTTTTATTGTTTAATTCAGATTTTGTATCGTTTTTAATTTGAGATTTTATTACACTACTATATTTATTACTCATTAATATTACAGAGATACTTTAATCGAAAGGGTTTTAATACTCTATTCGGCAACATGAGGATTATTAAATACTGATTAAGAAATTTAAATTTGAAAACATTGAAGTGTATTTCACTCTAAACTGTTTTCTTTTTTTTTATTGAAAATATTTGTTCTAAGAGAACTTTAAGAACCATTCTTAATATCGTAATAACCCTTGGACCCTGTTTTGTAATTATATTTTTCCATAATTATATCTCACAATTTAATATTCTTTCAGAATACTTCTAATAATTAATCTTGTTTTATTTTATAAAGTGATTTTTATGTATCCAAAATCTTAGAGTAGTTTTGTAGATGTGCCCCAATATTTGGTGGTCCTAACTTTTACGAAAAAAAACATGTCAATAGCCAATAGCCTTAGAAATTACATTAAGCCACTTAAAATATCAACCCAACAATTTAAAACAAAACAAAAGATCAAAGATGTTCTACACAAAATTCATATCAACGACAGTTCTATAATAATTATTATTATTATGTTTTGTGGGTTTGGGCCTCATCATCCACTGATCGCATGGGTAGTCCCTTGGCGAACCCATCTTATCCGGGTCATTATCCAAAGATGCTATCCCATAAAAGGAGCAATTTGGGCACGTCTCCCGCCTTAAGCCTCGCATCCTCTAGGATAACAGGGGTCCCTAATATAAGGCATCTCCTCTCCTCCAGTGCGGGGTAGGTGTAAAGAAGATGAATCGAGGTTTCCTCGTCTTCTCTACAGTTTCTGCATGCCGGGCTGTCAGTCAGCCTTAGCTTATGCTTGTAAGCATTCAGGCTACTATGGTGACCCGTTATGATTCCCACCAGGGTTCGGGCTTTGTGCCTGTTCAATTTAATGAATTCTTGGGCCCATGTCTCAATCTCTGAGTATTCGATGAAGAGTGGTTATTCAACAACCCATTACTCCTCTCCATCCTTCTCTGTGCTGGTCTCTTGCCCAGTCATTGATGTGGTCTCTGATCAGATTCCGACTTATTCCCACTGCAGGTTCTGGTCCATAGAGGTTTTCCCTGGTCCCTAGTCTGGCAAGGTCATCTGCAACTAGATTTCCTTTAATGCCATTATGCCTAGGTATCCATAAGAGTTCTACCGGTCCCTTCCCTGCCAAGTGGTTCAATGCTTCATAGCAATTATAGATCAGCTTCGACTTTGTCATTGCTGAATTCAGGGCTGTCAACGCCGCCCTGCTGTCTGAGCAGATACCTACCCTCTCCTGGGTCCGATTTTGGTTGGCCCTCAGAACACCGTATGTAATCGCAACTAGTTCGGCCTGGAGTGCGGTAGTGTATTTACCCAGGGGGGAAGATTTTACCTATCCACAGTTCTATAAACTATTAAATAAAAAATATATAAACTTTAAAATAGAACTGAAAAACACATCAATGTTAAACCACTGTTCAAAAAAAAAAAAACACAATGTAACAATGATTTACAGACTACATAAGTTTTAAATCAACCATTATTATAAGAAATGAGAAAGAAACAGTGTATATGAAATGGAATGTGATGCATATGATTGAGTATATGTAGGACAATTGGACCAGTATATGTAAAACACTGCAATAAATCCAAAAAAATTAACTTCAACGCAATAGCATTATTAAAATATGCAATATAACAAAATAGAAAATTTTATTTTGACAACATTTAAGTTTTCAAACAGAAAACGGTGATCAAAAACATACAATGTACGAAGTACATACATATGATGCGGTTAATTATTTAAAATAAAGAGATTAAAATAATTCTTACTTATTATTAATTACAAAATATAGTTGGAAAATATGTCCTGAAACTACATAAAAAAATGTTTCACAAATATGTGCCCATTACAATAATCAGTTTGTTGGTTACAGGGATCGTTAAACAAACTCAAATTAAAATGTAACTAGTATTAGTAATGATAACGTTATCAATTATTGATTTATTCGCAATAAGAGAAATAATATAAATTATTATGTTATGTTCGTTTTGTTTCATCTAGCAATGAATGATAATATGTAATAAAAATGAGAAAAACAAATATTAGGTTCACCTGCTTTTACCTTTATTTAACTTGAATGCCATCTAGGTATAAGTAGCTTAAGTTCAACAGCCTTTTTAGGAGATTTATGGTGGAATATTTCACTTGAACTGGGCACTGTTCAATATACGTTTTACTTATAGGCTAAGGAGAACCTCATTGTATTTAAACAAGACGATTTTACCATATATCTTGGGAAAAAAACAACATACCCAAAAAGCAGGTATTAAAAGAGATAATTTTATGATACTGTTAATTAAAAATAACTTTACTTACCTCAATAAGGTTCCTCAAATTAGATTAGGCAACACTAACAGTATATGAAGGCAACTTATGATAGTTATAAAAGGCTGATATTTTCGTGAATAGTTGTGAATTTGAATATGCAGTTTCATATTTTATTATGAATTAATGCTCTGTACTTTAGCAAAAGACTTCAGTGTACTTTGTAAAGTTGTTATCTTCAATCGAGATTTCCTGTGATATTGTAAATGAAAATAACTGCGAACTATGGGAATCGATATGTTGTATATCATTTTAATAAAAGGAATCAACCAACCTTGAAAGTAAGTCACATTACAAATTACTGATTGTACTACCAGATATCGTCAGGCAAGTCACATACACAGTATAAAAATACAGCTATAGAACTAATCTCTATACAAAACTCACGAGGATAATCCAAAGTAATACAACTTATAAGATACATGTTAACATGAAAAATAAATGCCGTCCCGCAGCTTTAATACCAAAATTATTTACATTTATTGGGAGCTTGGGAAATACAATTTTTTCAATGGTAGAGGTTCACCCCAATAAAAAAAAAGTATACAACATCGGACGACTGAAAAACAAACTTGAAACGTCAACCAAGAGTAGTAATAATAATATATTAATAAATTAGTTGTACCACCCTAATATAAACAGCTTTTAATAATACTGTACTGCAAACATTTTATAGAAATGGCATTCCCCTAATTAAAAGAATTAATCTTAGCATAATATATACCATAAATCCTATGGCAGAACAAAAACTAAAAAGTACAGGTAAGTAGTTTTGAATATGCAGCATTTCTTGACTTTTACCAAGCATTATTTTGTTTTAGACTTATTATTTATGATTTTATTTTAGCCAATATTAACTTTACATAATTACATCTAACTAAAATATATTTTTAAATTCCTCCTCTCAATTTTTCTCTTCATCCGATAGAGCTAACATGACAGCTATGAGCCGTATGAAACTATATGTTGGGACAAGCTGTTATTTTTTAAATAACAATTGAAATAATCGCTTATCACAACGATTGAAATATTTCATTTAATCTTTTAAGGACAAACTTAATATATTCTACATCATTTTAAAACATTTACAATTCAATTTTGCTGATTTGGAACAAATACAAATATATATCGCAAATAAGAAATGAGTTTAACAAATTTTTCAGAAGAGAAATTATTTCATAATTATTTAATTTGGCAAATTTTGGTTATAAATAATACAGATAAAATATTTTTGAAAGCCATAATAACTCAGAACATAAAAGTTTATGATTCAGCACCCTCGAAAACAGATGGGGTGCCAAATTTTGGAGAGGATTTAAGGAGTTTTATGTTAAAGGAAATAATCACTCTATTTAAACTAATACTTATTAGGTATCTAGGTAATGTGAAGTGAAAGCTATTTGATAAGCAAAAGTGGTGTCATACGCGGAAAAGTCGAAAATCCATTTTCTCAAAAACTGTGTCTGACTGCCAAAAACTGAAGTCACGTTCTTGGTCAGCACCCTCGAAAATAGGGGTGGTAGACAAATTTTGGTGAGGATTTGAGTTTTACGCTAAAGTAAATAATTAAGATTGCCAAAATTTTTTGAAAAATGGTGTACGAACTATAGTAGTACTACTGGGACATCTCTCTTTCCTACTATGTGCAGGACATCATATCTTAAATCAAGAATTCCTATAAAAACGTTTTTATGTGCAAGAAGTTGCTGGTTGTACATTTATGTAAAGAAGGTTGGCTATGCAAGGAATAAAACGGGACACTACAAGCGCCTCGTGTCGATTAGAATCGGTCGGGCTCGCGGGACATCGGTATCTGTATATGTAGTACGGCTTTAATTATCACTAGCATCTAGAGATGGACTACGATATTTACAGAGTATCACCGAATTGAATGCGGGACTTATGAACTATGAAATTTTAATATACACTTGAGAGTAAAACAATCGACTCAGCAACATGCTCCAACTTTGAGAGAATATGTACCCTCTCCAGTACCATTTGAAGTAAAGTTCAATGAACTGTTTGAAAGTTTAAAAACAGTTGTTTCAAATGATACCACCACTTCGATTGGAATCGGACCTGTTCTGACAAAGTCATGAGCCGAACAACATGTGTAACACAAAACCTTGTTAATTGGAATGCGCATGTGCGACGATTATGACAGACATAGAGGGCGCTTGCAACCTGGTATTCGTCTCCATTCGCTAATTTGAAGTTAACGTATGCATATGTGCTCGAAGGATTTACAAGAAAATGGATGCCACAGCTGCCGAAGCAGCCCAGGTAATTGCATTGTTGAGAGAGGGTCTCAGTCAGAGAGCCGTGGCAAATCGACTGAATTCGAGTCAATCAGCTGTGTCAAGAGTGTATCGTCGGTACTGAGAAACCGGTAGCTACGTCCGCCGGCCAGAAGGCGGTCGTAAACGCGTGACAACGAAGGGGGGCGTTTGATTTATTGTGTTAAGATCTCTCATAAATCGACATTTGACTGGTGTTGACCTCACACAAGAGCTGAGGGAGGTCAGAGGTGTGGTCGCTAGCGCTTGGACAGTGAGACGAAGATCGAAGGCAGCCAAGTTGACCCCAAAAAAGGCAGCTACAGGTCCCAAACTGACTGCAGTCCAAAAGCAAAGATGACTGGAATTTGCTCGTGAACATCTCTTTTGGGACCACGGTCAATGGAGTCAGATATTATTTACAGACGAGTCCAGGATGTGCCTGCACGGTAACGATAACAGACGTCGGGTCTATAGAAGACCAGGAGAGCGATTTGCTCAATGCTGTATTCAAGAAACTGTCGCATATGGAGGTGGCTCTTGTATGTTCTGGGCGGGCATTTCCATGCACGGAAAAACTGAATTGGTTTTCGTGCCCGGTGGAGGATGTGAAGGAGGACCGCTAACAGCGGACCGCTATATCAGGGATATTCTGGAGGAACATGTTGTTCCGTATGCGGGATTTGTTAGTGAGGATTCGCTGCCACACCGCGCGAGTGACCACTACCTACCTGGCTGACATCGGTATACGGAAAATGGACTGGTCTCCGATGAGCCCGGACTTGAATCCAATTGAACACGTTTGGGACGAACTTAAGCGAAGAGTTAGGGCAAGAAATCCTGCACCAGGGAGCGTAGCGGAACTGAGAACTGCGTTTGTTGAAGAGTGGGAAGCAATCCCTCAAGACAGCGTAAGAAAAGTTATCCGATCTATGCGTAATCGTTTAGAAAATGTTATTAGAAGGGGTGGCAACACCAAGTATTGAAAAAAAAAATTAAATGCATTTCAACTGAGGATTATTTTCTTTTTCGTTTCTTATTCACCCTTTCCGTTTCAACTCTTTTGTGATACACATGTTGTTCGGCTCATAACTTTGTCAGAACAGGTCCGATTCCAATCGAAGTAATATCATTTGAAACAACTGTTTTTAAACTTTCAAACAGTTCATTGAACTTTACTTCAAATGGTACTGGAGAGGGTACATATTCTCTCAAAGTTGGAGCATGTTGCTGAGTCGATTGTTTTGCTCTCAAGTGTAGTACCATATACCATTGTAACTGTAGTTATAATACCATCAGGTCACAGAAAAAGCTAAATACATTCATACATTATATAACATATAGTTTTGACAAATGGTAAATGTATAGTGAAGGGGATAGTATACATATATTATCATCGTGAGAGTATGTATTTGTAAAGGACAAAATGTAATATATTATGTCGGTTAAACTTATCAGGCCTTATATTTATATCATCTGTCTTACAAACCCACAGTACAAATGTGCATAGGTTCTACACACTTAATATTAAAATAAAATTCAATACATACATTTTGTACTTAATGTAATAAAATTATAGTCTTTGATAAGATCCTGGAAGTACACATTTTTTTTTTTTAGGAGAGTATTACTTTATGAAAGACTATTACATAATGTATATTATAGGAGATTACAGACAATAAAATAGGCTAATTTAACTTTCTAGAAAGCGAGACTTTGGTTATACTAGATGAAAATCGTTGGGTTATTGAAAAGGTCTCTAGATGCTAGTTTAATAACGTCTGATAAGAAGATGAATGCAGATAACTCTATTTTCCATTTCTAAGTCGAATAACAATATTTTTTTATTGTTCTTGTACGATAAATTACTAAATACAATTCTACTGAGCTGGATCATTGCATTTGTTTTTTATAAATGGTTTTAAACACCTATATATGTATATTAAAAAATGTTTACCTTTTATCTGTAACACTAATATTGTTAATGATTTTTCACACCAGACAATAAGAAATTGGTATAACTGCTTATTAAAAACACTAGTATTTCAATGACAATCATATGAATATGTAATCAGATCTAAGTAAAGAACTTCTCTTCTATATGGAGTTTTCTTCTAATCGGTAAAAGTCAAGAAACGCATTCAAAGAGGGTTTCTAAAGAACGGCATGCAAAGCTACATTATATTAAAAGTAACCACCTTTTATTAATAGCACTAATATTACTTTTAAACGTTTATGAGGCGAATGTGATATATTTGTCCTTGGGTCATTATTTGCTTTATACAATTACGTGGATACAAGAACTGTAAAATTTGTACACACCGTCTCGTTTACGATAACAATTAATGTCGGGAATCTCAGAATCGATAGCACATGAAAAGCTGAAAGTTGCGAGTACATATCTATTAGATTTTCAGTTAAAAATCTCTTGAAAATCTGAAGTAGAGAATGTGCAACTTTTAGCTTTCTAGCTGATAAAGATTCGAGATACTCGAATATGAATTTACCTCGACATATGGCAACCTGTAATGTGCAAAAATGCATATTTAGCTTGTACATTCATTTATTATACCCATTACTGAAAAATATATCCACACATATTTTTGAAATAGTCATTTGGAAACAGACGTTTGAAATGGTCAGTTGGCGACAACATTTACAACTTCTTGTAATGGTAATAGATTATAAAAATGGTAAAAGAAATTGATACTCTTGCATAGTTTTCGAGATAATTATTCGGTTACAAAATTCCTTCATCAAACAGACCATTTTCTGTATTAATAATATAAAGTACAGTGTCATTCTACATTATTAATAATATGCTAATATACATTATTATTTCAAGAAAAACACCTAAATTATTAGCAATTTCAAAACTATAATTTTAAAATCTTCAAGTAATTTAATATACCTATAATACCACTTAAAAAGAATATACGTTTCCTTGTAATACACGTATAAGTTGTAATAAATAGATTTTGGGGTTAATTATGCTCTGGGTCTTAAAAAACCATGCCCTCTAGTAACCAGGAATATAGTTAACTCTAAAAATAATTTATTATTGCCCATATTTCAGGGGAATGTATCAACGGTATCGCATTCTTAGTGGTATTTTAAATAATTGTTATGGTGTGTTGAATTGTTTGCTATAATGCATGATATATTATGAATATTGAGAATATTTATTTTCTTTTTATATTAATAACAATAATATACTTAAAAGAATATATACTCACTGCATATGACTTGGTGTGTGTAAACTAAGGGCAGATTTATGCACTCAACATTTTAACTTTCATTGTTCACATGCCCATATGTACGGATACATGGGAAATAACATAAATCATTCATGATTCATTCTCCATTTAAAATTTTAACAAAAGCTAAGAATTGCATAAATACGGTCACACTTTAAAATACAAATAAAAATTAGGGTTAGAAATTAGTTCGGAAAGATTCGCGCATGCGCAAAATCATTCGCCAGTTTCATTTATATTAAACTTGACTATTGCTTAATAAAACTGTAAAATTAATTTAAATTGCATAAGGGGCTTTGATATTCCAAGTTTATTTTCTTTAATGAAAATGTGTTATGAATAAATCCACCCTCATAGGTGGATTATGGCAAGGTAGGTTTCTTAAATATGACAAGTGAACTCAAAGGAGCATAATAAGCAGTACCAACTTACAAATGCCAAAATGTTAATCTTTGTTTGAACATTGTGGGGGAAAACCCGAGAAATATTCTGTCGTGCATTTTTCAACAAAATAATCTCATATAAAGTGAATATATTCAAAATAGTTTAAGCCTCTTAAGCGATTTCTTCACAATATGCATATCAAAAAGTTCTTGAAAAACGGCCATTTTCCGTATGAAGCAAATATTGGCAAGAAACGACCATTTTATTTTTAATGCTTTTATTCTGTGGTATTAAAAGTGAATCCAGGCGAGGCACCTTTTATATGTAATATTTTTTTAATTCTAATCAAGAAGCGTTATTTCGTTGATAAATAAACGAAACAGTTTCTACGTTTTCATAAATATGATGACATTGTTTAGGGCAATACGTTTTGCGTATGTTGTAAATGCACAAAATGTGCATGGAAATAAGTTGTTCCAAAGGTAAAATCTATGAAAAGATTCTAGGTAGAACCACTACAACTTTAAAGTTTTTAAATATGTAGAAATGTCTTGGAAATGCTAAAAATATTTTTTTTAGAACCGTTGGCAATAAAAAATGTTTCTCATATGCCGAAATATTTTATGAGATTGTAATTGTCATCAAAATTCTTATTTAGAGATAACAGATACTTGATATAAATCTTAATGTAATTAAGGAATAACTTAACATCTAGTCTTCAACAAAAAAAAAACTGTACCTTTATTATATAAAATAGTCAAATTTATTTTAAAACATGTCATCACTGTTTTATAAATTCACTGGGATTAAAAACAGAAGTAATAAATGCCTTTTGATGTAATATTCCCAGGAAAACTTTACTATTTTGTTGCACAAGCGTTAACACAATATAAATAAAAATTATAGAGATATAAAGAAAATGTTTCGGAATTTCAATAACTTACAAAAAAAATTGCCTATATACAAAATATAAGTCATACCACCAACTTCTTTGTCTTTTTAGACCTTCAGGACAAATATTCATTGAGATTATGACCCTTTAACTATCTAGTTCAGGATTTATGGTTTTAAAAACAATTCTTACATGATCGTTATTCTAACTAAATTCACACTTTACAAATTGAAATCATCTGAAATTCAACTTCTGTATTTTTTCCATTTCGCTTGGCTTGCCTTTTTGCACGTTTCATGAACTGAATAAAGCCTCTAATCAAAAGGAACAAATACAAAAAGTTGAAATCAAATGAATGACATATCAACAAATGAAAATTTTAAAAACAAACTTTATTATGTGGGTTATGATTTTTTAATAAAATATAAGCAAACGTATATTATTTTAATAAAAAAATACTGGAAACTTAAGATATCACAACAGTCTAGGAAAATTATACAATTCACTTTATGTTATACTATTTTCTTAAGACCTAGAACTAGACCATCACGCCTAAGTTCACAATTATAGGCTAAAGTTGGTTCTACTCAAATCAGGTTAGTGTAAAATTACCATAAGATAATTGTTATTGTTCTTTCCACTGCTAACTTTGTTATAAGAGCTGTATTAAATGATAAAATCTACATAGTATCTCAGGATTGACTACATTACAAGTATTGGATATTTTCCATACATGAGTGCGTTGATCCAAAAATACGTAAGATTAAGAAAAATACAGGGCGATTAAGAAAAGTGTCAAGAAATTATTTAATGAATACCAACAGAAAATTATTATTTTATTATTATAAGTATACAGAAAATAATATAAAATATATAGGGCGACCCAAAAAATATGATCAAGTGACACTCATCTCCACTATCACTCAAGTGACATAAGGGAACATTTTATGATGCTTATTGCATACTAGTAATATATTACAAAAAAATTTTAAATTTTGCTCTATAGGTTTTCTTGGGATATCTTATAGAAAACACCCTGTATAACGTATAATAAATTCCAGGTGAAATTCAATTTCATGGAAAGTTCAGAGGTATTTAGATATTTGGAAAAGGAATGAATTTAAGAAACCCAATGAGATTTTCCAACAAATTTTAGTTTAACATGGGATTTTACATATTGTATAATATACAGGGTGTTTTAAAAAGAGATTAAAAATTAATGCAATTATCGAGAATTTTTACAGAACATCAATATTGAAAATTATGCATATTATCAGAGAGCATAAGAGAGGGAGGGTAATCAAAACTGATTGCGAAGTCAATGAAAAGGTTTGTTACCAATATACTCCTTTCCACATCATGCTTTTTGTCCCATGAATTATATTAGATAAAACAAGGAATGTCGATACTTAACTGCATTATTCACTTGATTTGGCACACAATGATTTTTACCTGTTTCCAAAAATAAGTGATCATGGAGGGAAAATGGATTAATTCTATAGAAGAGACCGTAGAAATAGAGAAGGGATCACTATAAAACGATTAAACACCATTGGAAAAAATATGGAAAGTCTATTTAATTGATGGATTTAAAAGTCAAGAAACAGTTTATAATTTTAATATCTACTATGCAATGTTTAATTGAAAGCGATCATTATAATGCAAACTAGAACTTATTGAAAAAGTTTTGGCATTCATTCCAAGAGGCTTTATACATTAAAGATATTATATATTCATGTATGTAAACATATAGGGTGACCCTAAAAAATATGTGACAGTCACCTCTACCAGAAGCCAATATTGGATGTAATACAAAAAACATTTATGGTACTGCCAATATGGTCTGTAGTGATAGCTCACAATAAGTTTTTCTCAGACAGTATTTCTGAGATATCCATAATCGTTTTGGAAATTTTTAACTATTTTTTTTTTGTTAAAAAAACCTGCTGAAATATAAGCGTGACATTACATTCAAGCATTTATACAATTAAAATGATCTGAAAGGTGATGTCAATTAAAACCAATTTTTAACATTGAATTTGCTTCAACATCCACTGCAGGTGATCTCTTCAGAGAGACCAATCTTAACCCAATCTTAATCCACATCTGAAGTAGGATGATGAAACGTTAGCAACAAGTTCTGGTTCGATGCTGGACTCGTCTTGAAACCAAGAATGTACCAAATAAGGTTTATGGTGAAAGACAATTTTAACGTAATAAAAATGTAGACATTGTTAACTATGATAAATAAAATAAAATATTGTTGGCCTTGATTTTGTTTTAGTGTCTTCAATCACAATTTGTTTCTATCTATGCGAAGCTCTTGACAAATGAGTTCTATTTATTGCTGAATTAAAAAAAAAAATGTTTGTACGAGAAATAGAATATCCAATTCACATCCATTGGATAACATGGCATAAATTGGAAAAAAAAATGAAAACCACTTATGATATTGAGTCAATCCTGAGATAACTGTGTATGTACGTAGAGACGTTATTAATAACATTGCCATTTCATTCCCATCAACCACTTAAAGTCTATTTCACATGCAATTTTTGGATCTTTTTTTTTAACAGCCAATTAAGTGTTATTTTAACAGGAATGTAATATTTGGAGCACATTTTTTTTATATCACATTAGAAGCTCATATGGCATAATAAATAAGACCTATATGGCAACATACTTAAAATATCGGTTGTCACACATGAAATGTCTGATATTTTATATGATAATCTTTAGAGAGGATTAAAGAGTTAGCTGCTGATTATCAGCAAAATATTTACAATCTGTAACAAACACTTGCTCTATTCACTAATGGTGTTCCAAGTAGACATTCAGATTTAAATTTCGTTTTAAATGGAAATACAGGATTTCGGAGTAATTTTTATTTTTTAGAGTTTAAATTTGGTAATTCCGCTGCCCAGGCTGCGAGGACTATCAATTAGTTTTTGGCAAAGGGAGTTGTAATGAAAGAACGATCTGTCACTGGTTTACAAAATTTTCTTCAGGAGATATGATCTTTGAAAATCAACCCCGTGGATGACCTTCAACATCAAGCGATGATGAACTCTTCTTAAGCAAGTTGTAGAAGAAAATCTTCATCAAACAGTTAGAGAACTTGCGGTACATCTCGACACAAGTAGAACGACTGCTTTCAGACAAGAAGAAAGGTCTCATTCTGGTGTGGACCAGAAATAAGTTAAAGGAGTATGGCTATAAAATCCTACCACATACATTCTCCTGATCTGTTCCCTACAGACTACCACTTTTTTTGGAGCTTGGACAATTTTATGCAAAGAAAAATGTTTGCAAATGAATCGGACGTTAAAAAAGGATTTAAAATTTGTTTCATCTCATTGCCCAAACTTTTTCAAATCTGGTATAGAAAACTTGGTTAGTTGATGGCAAAAGTACCGTCGAAAAAGATGCTAAATATTTTGAATAAAATGTATTTGATTCATTCATTTACATTCCAATATTTTCATTCGTTTAAATTTTTTCATTTACGTCTTTAAAGAAACGGATATTTCATGTGTGACAACATTATACAAGATAATTTTTACATACATTTCCCGTTCACCACCCATTAGTAACGTTCACTCCTCATAATAAAACAAATCATAGAACGTAATTAATTTTCATATATTACAAAAATATCTTTCCTCTTCCAGTTAATCCTTAGATATACTAAAATACCTACAAAGCTAAAAATAAATCCGACGCATAAAATAATATTCCTAGACCGTTATTACTCTTTGAAAATTTGAATTAGACTCACCGGCAGATGAGTTGTGTTCTTTTATCCCATATAAAAACACTACAACCAAGTACATTTTTTTTCTCCAAGTTTTCTCCGAGTATTTTTCAGTAGCCCGACTAGCATAAAATCTAGAATACACTTTTCATGATAATATATCACAGTTCACTAATAACTCTGAAAAAAATTGTTCAGGCAAATAGGTTTCAGGAAAAGTTTAGAAAAGCACAATATTATTCGTAACAACTGAGGAAGTTCCTCTTCAAGTTTTCGATGTTTGCGAGGATATCCTCAGGCGCAGGGGCCTCACGTATATATACGAGTCCTCGCCCGTCTTTTGGAATAACTGAAACATTTTTGTTATGTCAAACCAACCGTTAGTCCGGTAAAAGTTTATTAATACTACAGAGTGAGCCAAAGGACTATATAAAATTAATGTTATGCCTCTTTTTGTTTATGAGCCTATCAAACAGAGGAAAAGCAACAAATACAGGGTCGTTCATATAACTGGTTCGGTAAAAATTGACTATGTCGTGTGTATACAGATCGCTTCAGTGAAGGGAGACCATAGAGGTTCGTATAATGAATTTGCTACTGAATGTATGCGGCCTTCCGCATTGCGCGGTCGGATCTAAAGACTGTAAAGGGGCTCTTACATAATCAACAAGATTGTCAATATTCTCGTCAAAAACATCGACAGAGGCTGATTGATCTATTAGGAAATTGACGCATTGAAATAATTATGAATCACAGCTTCTTTAGCTCAGTTCCCAGCTACCATATAGACTGAATACAATAAAATTATTTTCAGCAGCCATTTTAAAAATAGATGGATATATATATATATATATATATATATATATATATATATATATATATACATATATATACATATATATACATATATATACATATATATATATATATATATATATATATATATATATATATATATATATATATACATATATATATATATATATACATATATATATATATATATATATATATATATATATATATATATATATATATATATATATATATATATATATGTATAGCCGAAAAGACAAATTTAAGGGGAATCAGCTGAAATAAGAAAATACAGGGTGCTCTTTAAAACAACGTATAGGTAACTTCCAGTGAAACCAGAAGTGGAAAAAAACATTCGTTTGGATTAGAAAAAGGACAATTACGCTTTATTCAAGTCTACTAACTTTCAAAATGCCTTGTTAACTAACCATGCTACGGGGTGTTACATATCCCCTGTGCCACCTGATAAACGTAATTAATGATAAAAACCTTCTGTATTTGGGTTAATCGACTATTAACAATTTCTTATGTCCTCTTTTGTTATTAAGAATTATTAGATTTATAGGAAATAAATTTAAATTATTTGAGGTTAGATATTAAATTAACAGAGAAATTAAAAAAAATAATATACAAGGTTTTCTATTTAATTGCAATGATCTTGTAAATAAAATTATATAAACAAGATTTAATGAATATTAGCAACCCCAGAGTTTCCAGACACTATGATAATTCATATGCACTACAACTTAGAAAACTTTTAAATGAATCAGTTGTCTGAATGATCCCGTATGGTTTGATAGGGCAGAATTAGAGCGGTTATTTCTGTAAATATGACGAAAATGAGACGTTTTCATATTTCTAATTGCAATAGCCAACTAAATGGCCAACCATCAACACGCCTTCTTCAAATGCAAGACCACTTGTGGTGCAAACATGCATGGAAACCACAAAAGATCACTTTGAGCACTATGTTTATCAAAACATTATGCAAAGGGTTTCATTCAAAATTTTGGATTTTAAACAATTTGATAAACAATAAACAACTTGAACAATAAAAAAACTAAAATACTACCGAAGGAAAAGAAATGTAAATTAATTTTTATTTTTATATTAATTTAACTCGATCAGCATTCAAGTATCCTGTCTTATACAAAATAAATAGTTGACAAGATCATATGCCCCCTCACATTTATTGACAAGGTTTGGAAATATTCACGTACATTCGAGGTAATCATTCACAAAAGTTGTACCGTGCACTACTGAGTTGTTCCCGAGAAAAAATAACATTACAGCAAAGTTATAACGATTTGTTAATAGTTAATATCAGGTTGTCCAAAAAGCTGTTTTGATTTTCTGAGTTAACAACTTACGTTCCGGCCTATGATGTCATGCGCACAGCTGAAGCTTTGCAGCTTTCCTCCCTATTTAACCATGATATTTAACAGTTGATTACAGCCGTTATACTCGTGAACTTGTTTTATTATCGTTGTGTGTGAGCTTGAAAATGAGTGAAACCAAGAATTTTAGGCCTGTGCTTTTCTATTTTAAAAAAGGCAAATGAGCCGCTGAAACTTGCCCCAAATTGTGTTCTGTGTACGGCAAAAATGTTATTCCAGATCGAACGTGTCAAAAGCGATTCAAGAGATTTCGATCTGGCGATTTTTGCCTCACGGACAAGGTCAGGCCGACCTAAAAAGACGTCGTTCCCGAGTATTTATGAATCTTAGTTGAGGCAAATCCTCGCCACACTATACGTAAGCTTGATTGTCTTCCATCACGACAATGTTCAACATCACACTTCTCTGCAGACCCGGAGGAAACTATTAGAGTTAGAGTGAGATGTTTTACTCCATCCACTGTATTCTCCAGACCTCGTGTCATCGGATTTTCACCTATTCCGCTCCATGGATAACAGTTTACAAAAATTTAACATTTGCCAATGACAAGGAAGTCAGAAATCATTTAAATACGTTTTTTTGCCAGAAACCGCAAAGTTTTTATGAAAACGGTATTATGAAGCTTATTGAGAGATGGGAGAAAGTTATTGAAAATGGAGGAGCGTACATTACTGATTAAAATAATTTGTAATAACTATAATGTTAATAACAAATACTTATGAAAAAATGAAAAAACCGAACAAACTTTTTAGACAACCCGATAAAAAATATATACTATTCTGAATAGCTGTATGGCTCAGGCTGTAACGTTCATTATTTGCAAGCTGGTTTGTTGGTGTTGTATTTGCACATAATTTTTTATTTTATATTTGTTTAAATTTAAATTAAAAATGTTCTTATTTTATGTAAAGATCTTTCTTCAAGCATTACATACGAATGATCAACATCATATCACATAAAAAGCGATTTGAAACTAACATTCCCAAACCGTGCTAACTCTTTGTGGGTTGCTATTAGTATTATGCTATTATATGGATCTGGATATATATATATATTTTTGAATAGAAATATTACTGTCATGAGATATCAATAAATGAAGATGAAATTAAAAACTATCAATACTATAATTTACCGCTTTGGCTAAAATTTGATGTGCTTAAAAGATTCGGTATAAAAAAAAATGGTATAGTGAATTTCATGACATAATAGATGACAATTGAAAAACGTGACTTTTGACAATCGAGTGATTTTAAATCGGTATTGGCCAATATCAACAAAGGATTGAGTACGTGCCACTAGCGTAGACTGGTGACCCGCATGTTGAGACGCAGTTTCGATGTTGACTCGCGTACCGCACGCATCCAAATAACTTGTGTGGCGCGTGAAACTGTGTCTCGACTACAGCGCTGCGCGAGCGAGAGCAGACGCGAACTGCGCCACCTCGCGTCATGCCCCCAATTTGCGCTGTTTCATTGAATCCTGTAGGTTACAAAAACACGCGCTGTGCTGTGTCGCGTCACACGTGCTATACGCGTCTCAATTTGCGCCTAGCCTCAGGTTTTCCTCTAGACAAAAATCACGCAAAACGACACGTCACCTTTTGATTGTCATCTGATATCATGGAATCCAGTTTCTAATCTTTATATTATCAATACTTTGAAGATTGAACATTTACTTTAATATTGTTAAAATAATCAAAAAACAAGATAAGACTGTCACTCTCTACTGTTAAAAACAAATAATTTGAAAAACTTACCCTTGTGTGCCACTCCTGCCCCCTCTCCTTCCTGTCCTTGGCCTCGTCGCGCTGTTTCTGTTCCAGCGCCTGTTTGGCGTTCGTCGCCCTGTCAATTTCATTGAATTTCAAGCCGGCCGTCACCTCCTTCCACAACTTACGAGACTCGTTATCTTCCTGTTCACTGATTGGCTTCACCTGTTTCTTAATTATATTTAACGTATTAACGTCCACGTGCTCTTCAGTCTCCTACAACAAAAAACACAATGCAACTCGCGCAAACACCCACATATCAGCGAAATACCCTCTCAGTCCATTTGTACTCCATCACGCCGTTCCACTCTCCCGTGATGGTGAGGAAGCTCTTCTTCTCGTCGGGCGCAAACACTTCCGCGCTTATCTTGTTCTTCTTGTTGCCGTAGAAGGGCTTCGTCATGAACTCTATCGTGCAACTGTAGCCCGTCTTCGGGCAAGCTATGTTCACAGTACCGCCCAGCTCTATCCAGGGGACCGTCAGTATGGATCGTCCATAACCGTTGGGGAATGTGAGGAAGTATTCTTCATCGTAGTCTAAGACGGACACTATGCCCTGCCCGATGTTGTACACGCAGACCGATAGGCCGAGGAATTTGGACTTGGTGTAGACGTGAGCGTTGAAGCTGATTCGCTTGTTATAGTGTTCTGCGTAGAAAGCTGATACTGAAAAAGAACGGATGTACTGTAGCGTGCCATTTGGCGTGAAATGGGTTATGGTTAAAGCTGTGTGGCAGCCGAGATTCTTTCGCGTAGACTTGAGATATTAAATTCGATGAAGGTACAGCAATTCAGTTTTAGCTTTACAGTCGTGTTTATCCCCCTGATGTCCTATTTGTTGTGATACAGTAAATATTTAATTTCTATCTCGCGCTTATGACTTTCGTATAGCGTAGATATGTCGAAAGTTTGCAGTAATACGCAATTGTTTGCGCACAATGTGAGAAAGTTTATATAGGAGATTATTGATTTAGAATATTACGAAACTTAAATAAAATGTCTGGCATGTAATTGAAGCTTGTTGGTCATTAAGAAGTCTATGTATAAAGTACAACACTGACTTAGTTTTCCACAAAACACCAAAACACTATACACCACACTCGACGCGCGTTTCGCTAACAAAGTTGGCATATCTGGAGATGATTAAAACTGTTTAAAAGACTGCGCTAAAGAGTTTTAATCAACACCAGATGATGCCAACTTTATTGGCGAAACGCGCGTCGAGTGTAATGTATAGTGTTTTGTGGAAAACTAAGTCAGTGTTATCTTCACACCACAGGTTTCAACCTACTCTAGTATGCATAAAGTATGTAGATAATGTATAAAAAGGCCAGGGGTGTGGCCAATGTATGACGTATCAGTGCAGTAAATATGTTGGATTTCACACAACTGAACACATACAAAATAGTTTTAAGTCAAGAACACCGAAAACGGGATAACACGCAATTACAACACAGTGACTTGCAGTTTTACACCGTGAACGGGTTATACATACACTTGATCCGCTTCGACCGTCATCTGCGTATTTACTAGTCAATAAAAGATTGCAAAAATGTACTAACGAGGCATTTCAGTATCTGATAACTATATTAATCAATTAGTACTTGGACGTACCTAAAGCTGCGTCAAATTTATGAATTTCTTTGTCCCCTTAATTTTTTTGAGTAGTGTAGTTCATATGAAAGCGGTTTTTCTTATATGTTTCAAACACACACACGGAAATTACAGCCACCTTAATGCCAACTCTATCAAAGAAATGTGGGTAAATATGATAAAGTACCAGCTTCATGGAAAAAGGTATAGAGTGAAATGAGAAACAGGTAATAAAAAAATATACTTCAAATATGGAGGATTTTTCTTAAATATTAGAAATTTCTGTAAGATAATTTTTGAATAATACAGTACTTCAGGATACGCTTTTGTACTATTAAACTTTTGATTTAATATGGTGCACTACATTATTATTATGGGTCGATCGAAATAATGTGTTACAAGGTACACAATTTATCATGTTCTCTTGCATCATAATGAATTAATTTTCCATTTATGAGTCAAGAGGTCAATGAGGCCATTGGAATATCTACAGTTTAGAAGAAAATGTAAGTTACTATAATAATATTAATTCAGTTAATCTTAATTAGTGTAATTAATCTTAATTAGTCTGCCAACCGACTTTCGCTGGTATAATCTTTATCGTCGCTTACTAATTGTTTTTAGAAACAACTTTTCCGATTATTCGAACTTATTTAAAATGCATTATTGGGAAGTATTTACTTCTGTACTCTGTCTATGGACAATGGCCTGAAATGTTAAAAAAAATTGTATTGCAATAAAATAAATATTTAAATTTAATTAACTCCGTATTCTAGGATTTTTTTCAAGAGCTAATATTATTTTATGCATTAAATTACATCCAAAAGCTTTTAAAACGATACATAAATTTTTAATGATTAATAATAATAATCGTAAAATGGCAGGATTAGGTTATACATAATTATTTTGAAAGGTACTTTTGTCACATTAATAATTTCCTTTATTTTATTAATAATCCAATTTTTTAAGCAAAATCCTTGACACAGATGAATGTAATTTTCCAGCCTTTGCAAACGTAAACATATACCGAGCATTCCATAAAAAATAATTCAACTACCGAATCACGCTTGCGTTTTCGTTCGGTTCCGGTTTTGCCGTAACCACTTTATAATTTTCTTGCGAAATACCATCCAACATTTGTCAGAGACATTATCACAAACAAAAAAATACACGTTCATTGTCTAGTTATTGTAATGGACTTACTGGGCGGATGATGGGAGACTTGTTCAGCAACGAAAGATAACTGGCTTCTTCTGCACCAAGGCACGGGTCCGTCGTCCACGACGTCGTCGTTCGGATTGATATCTGTTTGGTTGGGTACGTCCCAATGGCACCGGAATACCTCCCCTAGGATAGGATTGTAAGGTTTTTTAGCAACACTACTTTTTCTACCTGCATGATACGACGATAAATACCATTTTACTACTTGCACCATTCTGTCTCTAGGATCTTTTAGTTCGGCTATTCTGCAAGGAAATTAAAAAATGTATCTTTCAAAAAGAAAAAAAAAATATGTAAATATTCAAGAACAAGTCAGTTTTTCATCTAAATTCACTGAAGTTTGCTTGTTGTCCTGGAAACTGATATTGTTGCTCAGTGTATGCCATACATGGTAGAATTAAAAACGGCGTAGCGTAGCCTCGATAGGCTGCAGGCTCTCTACCTCCGGGTAACCTGTGCCGCAGAGAGGAGAACTCCGGTTGCGGCCATGAGGGCCATGCTGGGAATGCCATCCCTTGCACTCAGGGTCAAAATGGAGGCAAGTAGGGCTGCCTACAGGCTTAGCTGCACGGGGAAATGGAACACCAGTGTGCTTCATTGTGAGTTAATCCGAGGTAAGCTTAACAAGGAGATCTGGGGCAATCCCCAGGGCAAAACCAGCAAGAACCTACACTGGAATAGAGCTTACAGGGTTCTAATACTAGGAAGGGACGATTGGGACGACAAATTTGTACCTAAACACGGCAAAATCTGGTTTACCGATGGATCCAAAACCAGAGGAGTGGGAGCTGGCTACTGTGCACTCAGAGCTCGGGATGAATATTACACCAGACTGGAGAAATACAACACAGTATTCCAAGCTGACGTCCACGCGATATTTTGTTGAGTGGAGGAACTTCTGGAAGGAAACAAGACAGGACAAACAGTCTGGATGTGCTCGGACAGCTAGGCGGCACTAGAGCGTTAAGTCCAGATTAGTGGGGGAAACAAAGGACTGTCTGAATAAGCTTTCCAGAAGAAACTAACTCCATTACTCCACTTAATCTGGATACCTGGGCATTCCGGGTGGAAAGGGAATGAGAGAGCAGATAGACTGGCTAAGAAAGGAACCACACTATGTGGTCCTATCAAAAAGCCATTTGGAATGCCTTACCAAGAAGGGTTAAACTTGCTGAGATCCCACTTATGAGAATCAGTAAAGGATTGGCTGGAGACTCCCGGCTGTCGCACTTCCAAAGCTCTAATGGGGCTTGAAATAGGAAGATGGGCAGATGAGTCGAAAACATTCAGCAAGGCCAAGACCAGGATTGCTGTAGAACTGATAACGGGACACGATAATCTGCGACAGCAGAGACACAGGATGGGCAAAGAGTCCCCCCTTTGTACCAGGTGTGACTTAGGAGAGGAGGAGACATAGATGCACTTCCTATGCGTGTCCTGCCAGATCATCTTATAGGATGACATGGCTGGGCAAGCCGGAATTATTACCGGGCGAAGTCAGGATCATCAGCTGCAGCATATCATCGGTTACAGCTTAGTGGCGGGTTATCCTGCCGCACCCTGAGGAATATAGTGGGATAGAGTACAAAAGCCAAGGCTAAGTGCTCGTTTCCGTAAAGGCCCGCTAAATTAATAATAATAATAATACCATACATATAAAAGTGAAGAGTAAGAAAAAATAAAGCACAACCAAGGAAATAGAAAGAATGTTGCTGGAACTAGATTGCTGATAAAAAAGATAATAGAACATAAAAGATTAATGTAAAAAAAAATAACTACCCTTTTCTTCATTTTGTTATCATTTTTTAAGTGTCTACATTTTGAATCAATGAAGATAATTATGAATTACATCCCATAAATGTTTTCAAAATAAAAAAAAAAAATTCACAAGTGATGTTTCATAACTTCATCAGGCAACACATTATACACCATGAAATGCCGAGGAAAAAAAACAAACATGTGGAAAATTAATTTTAAGTTTCAAGAGTATAAAATAATTTGTGGGAAATTTTTACCTTTTAATATTTGTTTTTGCTTCCAATTCTCATCTCATACATATATGTAAATCAATCTAATAATGTTATCTGTTGTATCCATTAATAGTTAATATGTTAAACATTATGACACAAGTCATAAAATAGTGTAATCCTTGAAATATGATTAAAAACCGACTTACTGTTCCACTTAAGTAATCAATGCAGCATAATAATGATAATGAATAAATAAAACTCACTTCACAAACATATCGGGGTGTGCAAAGTAATCCGCATACATTTCTAACAGCGACCTTCGTTCCAATATAAACGTCGGTAGAACTACTTTGGTGAGGTCCATGCCAATCTTGACCTGAGACAAAAGGTGCCTGATTACTGAACCATGGGTCTCCAGCTCTATGGTTTCCTCGTCATTATCTTCATACAAAGCTGTAAAAAACAATTTACACGTAATTGTTATATATGTACGTACACACGCACACAGAAGTCTACTTCCCGTAGTTGATACTTGGGTATAACCTGCTATTAACTATATCGTAGTTGGGAAAAAGCACAGATTTATGCCTGTATCTTATAACTTTACTAAAATATCAAAACAAGATACTCTCTGGTATCTCAGTTTCTATATTGTTAAATATCTATAGAAAACTGTAATTGTTATATTGTTAACTTCATTAAGTTAAACACTGAAATGACTATCCTTTGCTACAAGTTTCAAGTTTCCAATAAAGCAAAATAAATTAAAATATGTGTGATTCCTTTATGACGGGATCAAAATAAACTGCGAACGGAAGAACATCAAGATACACCATACACCCTTTCTAGATTGAGAAATTGTGACTTGTAAGTTGGTATCTTTGTTTTTGTCATGGCTATCTTGCTTAATAATGAAACGTTATTTTAAATACATTTGTATTTAAACTTAAATATATCAAAAAGTACTAAAATTAAAGTACTAATTCTGTGCATATAATTTTTCTGGGGCGATCGTGGAATATTCAATACAGGGAATAAACTGCCAATTAATATTGATATTTGATTTACAATACCTCGACTTTCTGCATACTAGCGAAGGTATCTCTGATATTAAGTAATTATTTATTGAAATATTCTACAGTTCTATTATTTCCTCCTATTTCCACATCACTGTTATTCTACCTTCAACAAATTGCCTCGTTTTAATAATAAATGAGCCATTGTATATAAATTCAATACATTTATGAAATAATTAATAAGATACGTGGCTATACAATATAATAACAAATAATTATCCTGGCCTAATAGGGCGTTATTAATGTCATGATGAATTCAAGACATCATATTATGTAAAAAAAGTTGCCATAAAAAATATTTACAAAGATTTAACATTATGGTATGCTTTATTCTAGTTAATTAACTATATGGGTGCTAGCTATGAAATAGCAACCACTAAATGGGCCCTCTGTGATGGGTATATATTTCACTGCACTTAATCTATCTGTTTATACTGAGTGCCTATTCAATTCACTGTCAAGTAATGTTTACCACATGTAAATACGTTTTATGGCAGATACTGATTTTTCAGTAAGATAGTCTATATATTAATGAATGTAAGCATCTATAGGGCGTCCCAAATTTGTTAAATAAATCTATTGTATATTTGTACATATTTAACAATAGTTCAAAGTTTGAAAAAAAATTGTACATGCCAATTAGAGATACAATTTCAGCTATAAGTTGTATAACTATATATATAAAAAAATAAATCAAAACAAAACAAAGGAAAACAGGTAGTATAATGTTTTAGTTGTTTTCTTTACAAATTCAAAGAATCAATAACATCGGGCCCATTGAATGTATGGTTGCACATGTTTCAACGAAAAGTCATTTTGTGGTACAGTTTAGACCATCCAAAATTTGTTGCAGTAAATTGCTATTATAAATATATAGTTCTTTCATTGTCAGTGTATATCAAACCCTTATTTATATTGATTTAAAGATAGTCATAATCATATGTTGTCGGTTTATATTATGGTTACATGCCTTTTATGTTGTTTATTTTAATTCAAGCGTTTAGCGGATCTAATTCTCTTTCTTTTTTGAATACAAGTTTGAACAGCAATGATAAAAATTAAAACAAAGTAATTGAAGTATATTATAATAAGGTTCAAACATAATTAAATTTGTTCATATAACATATAAATAACTTTTATTACACCTATTTTTTAATAGAACATACAATTATGGATAGATACCGAAGCATGGATTAATGGACATTGATTGGATTTTTGTGAGTCGATTTTACATAAATTATACTAATTTATATAATTAATATATAATTATATTAATAATTAATTCATATAACCCATATAGAAACCAAGTAAAAGACTGTAAGAGTTATCCAGGAGCAGATGTAGACAGCGACCACAACTTGGTAGTCATGAAAGCTAGATTAAAGTTCAAAAATCTGAAAACCAGGAAGGATAAGAAACGTATAAATGTAGACATATTGAGGGATCAGAATATGAAAGATAAGTTCCAGGAGAAAACAGATCAATTAATAAATAAAGCGAGTAATGACGAAATCAAGAACGCAGAAACTGAGTGGGAGGGTATCAAGAATAGTCTAGATTCCGCGGCTACGGACGTTTTAGAACACGAGAGACAGGAAGCTAGGAAGTCCTGGATAACGGACGAAATCTTAAACTTAATACAAAAAGACGAGGCTACAAAAACAGACGAGACGAGGAAGGACTGAAAACTTATAAGTCGATAAAGTGAGAAATCATTAGAAAGTGTAGAAAAGCGAAATAACAATGGATAGAGAATAAATGCAAAGAAGTAGAAGATAAGCTTCAAGTAGGTAAGACCGATGAGGCTTACAAAATAATTAATAGGAACTTCAGGGATATAGGACCAATAAGTAGAAACGTTAGGAGTCAATCGGGGGACATACTGATCGGAAGAGAGGAGAAAGCGGATAGATGGAAGCAGTATTTAGGAAATTTATACGAGGGTCAGGAATTAGGAGAGATATTAGAGGAAGAATCTAGTATCGATAGGGAAGATGTAGGAAAACCTATTAGGATTAGAGGAATAAGAATCACCATTGAACGAAATGGAGGCAGTGTTGAGAGAGGAATACGAAATGAGGATGAATAAAAACAAAACTAAAGTGTTAGTGTGCAGAGGGCGCGAGAGCAGAGCAAAAACGAAAGTACAAATTAATAATGAAATATTAGAGGAAGTTAAAGACTTCACATATTTAGGAAGTAAAATAAATTGGGATGGAAGAAGCGATAAAGATATAAAACAAAGAATAGCGCAGGGTCGTGTAGCTTTTAACAAAAAGAAAGCACTTTTATGGTCGGGGGTAATAAACTTAGAAACAAGGAAGAGATTTATGAAAACGTATGTATGGAGCACGGCACTATACGGTTGCGAAACCTGGACGGTAGGGGAAGCAAGTAGGAAGAAATTAGAAGCTTTTGAGATGCGGTGTTACCGAAGAATGATGAAAATACCGTGGACTGATAGGGTTAGAAACGAAGAAGTATTGGAGAAAGTCGGCGAGAAAAGAAGTGTGGAAAAACATAAAAAAGAGTAGATAGAATGGTAGGCCACTTGCTGAGACATGGGGGAATAGTCCGCGATATTTTGGAGGCAGAAATAGGAGTGAAGAAAGGCAGAGGTAGGCCTAGATTAGACTACTGCTCGTAAATAGTAAGGGATGTAGGTTGTAGCACAATTAGCGAAATGCGTAGGTTAGCACAAGATAGGAGAAGCTGGAGATTAGCGTCCAACCAGTCTTAGGACTGATGACCTCATGATGATGATAACCCATATAACTATAATTAATATAATCAATTTACGTTATTTTCGTATAACCGCTTTAATTCATATAATCTTTCTGTTTTAAATGACTATTAAATTTAAATATTCAAGAAGTATATTGAATTAACATTTAAATAAATGTACACACCTGACAACTGCAAATCTCAAACGGACTACTTATGTGTGGTAGAAAAGAAGGGAGATGGGAAAACTCACGTTTTAGAAAGAAAGAGACGAAAAAATAATTTCATAAGAAATATCTTATTCACAGGCTAAAGTTTATTTAGGCGTAATGCCAAGTCTGTATATCAAATTTTATGAGAAAATAAATCATTGTTGTATATTTACTATTCATTTCATCGCTATTTGCCAAATAAAAAACTCTCTTATCTTGCCGATAAATGGAACAGTCTACCTGAGCCTAGCCATAAAAATAAGCCACGGTATGTTTTGAGATGTTTTATTTGGCAAATTATTATTATTTTTATTTTAGCGATGAAATAAACTATAAAAGTGTACAAAATACTTAAAAAATGAAAACATATTTAAATAACAAAGTATTAGTAACCATACATTTTTTAGCAGTGGTTTAGGTATAATTTTTTATGTGATGCGATCTCTCATATGGATTTTTAAGATACTTAATAATATAAGACTTTATTTATATCTTTTGTACTAATTTTGCTGTTTCGAAAAGTGTTTTATAGACAAAGTTATTAAATAACTTACATATATGTAACGACTATTGTTTCTATTTATACATTTATTATATTTTAGCCTCTCTTATTTTCTCTATTATTTTGGGTGCTGGTATATAATAATTTAGTTACAACATTTGTAAATAAATGCATAAAATAACGGAAATATGTTGGTAGTAATATTTAAGTGCTGTTAAAAACAAATATTTCCTACATAAGCTTTTATAAAACTTTTCAGATTTATTTAAAGTCTTCTACTTACTTTGCAAATTTCTAATTTTTGTTTAAATGATTTTTTACCTTGGTATATTTTGACTAGTATTCGTAAAGGGCATCTCAAATAACCTGTATGTATTTTAATTACATCAGAAAATAGCTCGGATTTTTCATAACTACTATGTAATTTTACTATTTTTGCTGTCAGGTATACAAATGTCAAGTACTTGGTTTTCATTTTTTATGTATTTGTCACAAGAAGGGTCATCGTTTAATAAGCTTTTTTGTAAATTAATAGATTATTGAAAAATATCAATTTCCTGTTTAGCTATTAGTTCATTCGCTATTATTAAAATAAGGGTTCTCCAATCCACGACGTAGAGGAAAGGTGTAGCACATTGCAATTCTTTCTCGTATAATTTACTAACACATTAGAATTTTCGGAGATATTGGGTGGAATCATATCTGATTTATTTTAATATTTGTTGTTTAAACTATGGACAAGATTTCTCAAAACTTATCCAATCAAGCGTCAACGTTTGGGAATAGATTTAGTCCTACTACATCAATTTAGTATATTGAATGAAATAATAAAAAAAAACATTGTGTGGTTTTATGAAACCATGATGCAAGTGAAACTTTTTTTCGGATTGTAGGCATTTAACTGAAAATTTTCGGAAAATTATTCGATTTAGGGTATTAAAATCGCGTTTTTAATCTTAACTTAATAATTGGAAAATGGGAATGATAATGGGAAATCAATAGTAGACAAGATATCCAACTATAAATATTAATTTCAATCTGCGTATTAGAGTACAGAATACATAATAAATACAATCATTCAGATGATAGACGCATGTTAAAAACTGAGACCAATATTTATTTAAAACATTGAATCATTTTGAACTTCAATTATTCTATCAATAACTTCATCTTCGCCTCGAGTCTCACAGTCTATAAATGTAACTAATATTTTATGGTAACTAAAATAAGTAAACAATGACTTACATTCTATTTTTTCAATGTATCTAGAAAAAACCGCATCGATCGTAGTACCATATCTCGTGGTTGGTATATTTCTATCATTTTTCATTTCAAGATTAAATACTTCTCTCAAGTATTCAGTAAGTGGAGCAGATTCCTCTTTCTTAAAATCTGTATTGAAATCACCAGATAAAATAACAGGCATTCGCGAATATATTTCTCGAGAACGGAAAACGTGTGTTATTTATGTATGCTTGCATTTCCAACTGAACTCTCAATGAACTGTCATTATTTTGTAATATAGCTACTCCACCATATCGAGAATTAATATGTTTCTGTCGACTCACACAATGGAAATTGGGAATATTTATCTGCTCAGTATTTTTTAAATTAATTTAGGATAAAACAAGGGTGTTGATTGATCCCTCGTTGACCGGTATATTTGACTCACTAGCTGTATCGTTGTCCATTACGATCAAGTGAACAACAATATTTACATCAATACACTGATCAAAACACACAAATACCGCAGAGCACTTGCAAGAATGAGTGAGAATATAAATGCTACATGGTCAGCTGATGCGAGCCATGGGCGCCGCCATATTGGCCTTGGCTGCTCTGCCGAGACATGCGATAGATGGACGAAAAAATTTGAGGCGATGGAAAAAAAGTTTCACTTTAAAAGGAATACTCGTAACTTCGTCGTAAAATTAGCTATCTAATTATATTACAGTTTAGTTAATTTTTGTAAAGCATCTAAATGGTTATTTCGGCTACCATGTACACTCACCGATATAAGGCGAGAAAAGCGAAACGGTACTATACAATAAAAACGCCATCTAATAGCAAATAAATCAAGTTGATAACACCCATCTCGCAAGACGCGCCTATAATAACTCACCATCATAGTCTATATCTTCCGAATTGGTCGATCTAATGGTGTCCTGCCTGAGGGTTGCTTGTCTACTTGATATAATCGCTGCCGGTTTACTGGAGACCACGACGGGCAACGGTGTGGGGGCATCGTTTTCAAAGGACCTTAGGCTACTGCAAACAAAAGAGAAGATGGGCCACGTAGAAAGTTTATTATGATTTATTAACTAAATTTGTGGAGTAAATAGAGGGAGTTAGGATTGGGTTTCTATATAGTCTACAATACCGTACACGGTATCCCAAATCTGACGATTTTTAGTCTTCCCTATCTCTCACTAGACTCAAGAAGACTGATACATTGTCTAAAGTTCGGTTTTTGAAACTGAATGTACCACTACAATAATTACTGATTAAATTTTTATTTTAAAAATATATATTTATAAATTCTGTTTAAAGTTTAATTTTCATTTTCGGTAAAAAATAAATCCTCCCATTATAACAATAATTATTAATAGATAAACGAATCATTCTGGATATCAACGAAACACTTTTATTAATACTACAATATGAAAGAGGATTCACACTAGAATAGAATCAGGACAGAATATTTAATTAGAAAGCTACAAAATATAAACACAAGTATCACTTTAAAACAGTATTTACTAATTTATATACTGTATCGAAGCAACCTTATGATAAAATGTAGATGAATTAAGATTAATACTTAATGCTAATACCGCGATTATTGTAGTACTTTTCAACGATTGGGCATCAAATTCACAAATGTTTGACAGTATTCCACTGCTTTTTGATTTGTCTAAAAATATCTTTTATACCCTTCCATAAGTATTCAATCGGGTTGAGGTCGGGCGATTGTGTAGGCTACTTTAAAACCTCAAGCTTATCATTTGAAAAGCAACGAAACTTCGCTGTTCGACTAGTATGCTTGAGTATACCAAGCATATATTACTATTCCAAGTATACTAATATCAATACTTAATGCTAAAATCGTGATTTTGTAGTACCACTTTTCGACAAGGGTATTGAATTAATTAATGCTTGACAACATTCGAAAGGCGTTGCATACCATACGTCTTTGGCAACATTCCACAATTCATCACGGCTTCCTGGTTTGGTTTAAAAAATCTTTTATACTTGTTTTAGGATTGGATTGAGGTCGGGTGACTGTGCAGGCTAGTCTAACATTTCAACCATGTCCTTCGAAAACCAACGAAGTTTCGCTATTCGATTAGTATGCTTTGGGTCATTATCTTGCATAAAAACTCATTTGTGGCATTCATTCTTCTGCATAAACGCGATATTTAATATAATACATGCTATATAAATAGATAGATATGATATCCCCAATCTTGTAAATGGATCCTAACCCAATACAAGTAAAAAACAAACGTAAATCATGCGAAATGTTCTATCTTCATAAATAAAATATATAAATTAGATCATAAATAAAATATTTGTATTCCTATAACTATTTGTATTTCTATTACTATGACCACAACTATAAAGCCATCATATGTATTATAAATAAAAAATTAAATGGTAGCAACAAACCATGAAAATTGAATGTATTTCATTTAAATTCTTTCGTCAAAATATACTTCATAATATTGGCACAGTGAATATAATAAGGATATAATTTCATATACAGGTTTCCTAAAAGTGTTGTATTTTAATAAATAAATTGCCATTTATGATCACTTTTTTCTCTATTTGAAATACTAGATTCTATACTGATTATTACCTTAAGAACTTTGTCAATCAACTTTAAGAAAATATGTTCGAGAACACCGTAGAAAAATATCCTATACCTGAATCTTAAACAAAGAGACGCGACGGTCAGAAATTGACTGTGTTTTACAGCAAATAACTTTTTGTTTGCTATTTTGTTTTAAACGTACTTTTCATATCAACTAATTTATACCATACATTTTTGATACGCTCTGTATATATTACATTTACTATATTTTCGTAGTAACGTACACTTAAATGTACAAACAAACTTGAGCGGCCCACTTGATTCACTGAATCATTTCCCACCAAATGATTTATTTATCCTATTTTTCTAAATAAAACAGTGATGGCATATCCATAAAAATTACTTTTACGGGGTCAGTGGTCGCTAAATTTGACGGCCACTAACCCCATATTCGGCGAGGATTTGAACCGATTAAAATTCCTTTGATTTGAGTGACTAGGCAGTACAAACAAGTAGTTCACTTTTCCACAAAATACATCCGGCATAAATCATAATAATTGGCGGTCGTTTATCGCCCATTAAAAAAACATGTCCTTCTTCGACCACCTATTTACATTCCAGCGTTAATTGATCGCTAATACTACGTTAACGACGTTGAAATTACCGATTACACAAAAAATTCAAGTGGTTTGATTATAGGTATTAATTGGTGTATACAAAACGCATAAAAAATTAAGTGAAAAGAGTGAAATAACGGTAGGTTGCGCAATGGTTTTTGTTTGAATTAAATGTTGTTTTAAGATAATAAAATTACGTTGAAGTTTGTAGGGTTTTCCATACAACATTTTTCGTATCAAATAAATAGTTCTTAAAATAACTTCTCAGGATACTCACATAAAATGTTATTTAAAGAAGTTTTTCAGTCTGAGATCAGTCAAGAATGTCTACTTTCTTGGTGCAATTTCAGATCCCGAATTAGTCTATTTTAGGACTAAAATACGAATAAAATAAATAATATAAATTCGGTCTTCATTATCATTTTAAACTTTATTAAACGGGAGGAACATGGTGCATCCAAGAAATGGGCTCCATCGGATTCTATTTTGGGCAAGAGCTTTCGTTTCGTTCCATTCTCTACCAGCTACTCCAGCTTCATGCATAACCGTTGTGTGCCACGTATTTTTTAACAGACCCCTCTTTCTTTTTCCTTGCAGATTCCAATCCGATACTGTGCGAGCTATGTCTCCATTTGGTTTTCTCAGGGTATGGCCAATCCATTTGCATTTTCGACGTTTGATTTGGATTTTTATTTGCTCACAACCAGTTATTTTCCACAGCTCTTCATTACTTATTGTTTCTGGCCATTTGATTTTCAGCATTCGCCTCAGGCAGTTCTTTATGAAGACTTTGTACTTTGTTTTTGATGAACGAAGTTGACTTCCAAGTCTCGCATCCGTACAGCAGTACTGAAATTCACTTGGTTTTGAAATAGCGTATTTTCAGATTTCTTGATAGCTGTATTGAGGTTCATACGTTGTTGAGTGATATAAATTCTTGTCGTGCCTTTTGAATTCTGTTGTTTACATCTGCATCAGCACTTCCATCATTTGTAATATAGCCTCCCAGATAACATAAACCGTCCACCTCCTCAATGCTTTTGCCTTCGATAAAACCATGCATGGGATTGTTGTGTTAACTCAAAGAAGTTCTGCCTTGATGACATTTGTTTTCAATACAACCTGGGCGGAATACTTCACAAGGCGTCGCCGTCGTAACGATTCAACCATTTCACTAGCTTTTTGAATCATGAGCGCAAGATCATCAACAAAGTCAACATCTTCTAGACAAAGCGTCCATTGCATACCTTTGTTTCCAGCATTTCCATCACCTTCTGCATTACCTAGTTTAGGAATAGGAGGAATAGATGTGGGGACAAAGACACAACCTTGTTTAACACCAGAGCCTACGTTGAAACGCGTCGTCGTTTTCCACGATGTAGAATACGACATCATGCGTTACTGTAGTCTTGAAATAATATTCAGTATCTTCGCTGGTATACCGTAGTTTGATACAAGATGGGGCAGAGCAACTTGCTTATTTGAATTTGAAGTGATGGTTGCTCCTAGAAGGGCGGGGGTAGGCACATTTGAGAGAGCGGGCGTAAAGTTGTAGCTCCGCTTGGTTGAGTTAGCATCATGAAGTGGACAAAGGTGGAGCGCGCATTCGCTGTCGAGGCATACTTTTCTAACGGTCGCTTAATCATCGCCACGCAACGTGCATTCCGTACCCATATCAATATTGCGCCCCGTGGTCGTGTTCCTGGCCGGCAGTCGATTGTTTCATGGGTAAACAACTTCAGGGAAACTGGTGATCTGAAGAAAAAAAACCTAGGCTTCCACAAACAGCAAGGTCACCCCAAAACATTAACATCGTAAGGCTTTCTGTTTTGCGATTGCTTCAGCACTCTGTCCGTAAACATGCAGCTGTTGGTTGGGTTGTCTGTTCGTTCTGCTAGGCGAATCCTTCGTGAAGAACTAAATTTTCATCCCTACTAATTGACTGTGGTGCAGGAACTTAATCCACGCGATTTTGTTGCTCGAGAAAATGCATGTGAGGCGCTTCTTACATGTGAGGGCATGCCTCACGACACATTTGTTTTCTTCAGTGATTAGGCTCACTTCCATCTTTCGGGATCTGTAAATAGGCAGAACATACCCGTCGATATGCTGGAAAGAGTTGAACGAATCTTCTGAGTTCGATTGACGCAGTGTATTGAGAATAATGGACGCCACCTGTTTGATATCATCTATAAAACTGTGTAAACATAAAATTTAAATGTTGTACTTGATGCCGTTCAGAGAATTAAATATATATATCTGCATCACTTTTTTTAAATTGAGTTTCTAAATAAGCGAGTACTCTGCCCCACCCTGTAAGATCTTCTCCACATCATCACCTGATCCAGACTGTGTGTTTATGTGATCCACACATTCTCGGTGAGGTATGTAACCGCCTCGTTGCTTACGAATAATTGGTTCTTATTGGAGAACAAAAATTCGATAGTGACCGAACCGAAATGCGTCCTGCAAACTATAACTCGACATGCCCTAGTATTATTTTTATTAACTAAAGGTGAACCACGATGTATATGCAAATTAGAATTGGTATTACAGGTTGTAAATATTTCATATTTGCTGCGTGATGTCGACCCAACATTGCGTATATTGTGAATAGTGTTGCCTACACGTGCGCCTATGTGAACATTTTACGCTCTAACTGTTATGCTATTAAATAGAAATACGGAAAATAATTATTTTATCATATAAACCTTGTTAGGCCTTTTCATAAAATCCGCACGGCTTTATACTCTCCCTTTATTAGATTTTACACGAATAAACATATTTCAGACCTGCGATGATAAAGGTGTCACTCAAAAAGCGAAGTGAAGTATCAACCCCCCCGGCGGACTTGCTTTATTTGCCAGAGAAACATTTCAAACATTCTCCTTGTGTAGGACTGACATCCACAAACAGGCATCCATACTTCAGAGGCAACGAGGGTTGTTAGCGTAGCTGGAACGCGTGCGGATTTGCGACATACTTTACCCTCTCCATCTCTGCAACCTCACATAAAACCGAGGGAAGGATTCTATGTAGAATAATTCTTTTTTCAAGTAATAATGCCGACACGTTTTTGTAGCGTTTGGTGAAAATACAATATGGTTTTTTGAGGTTCTGTGATTGAATATTCTAGCGGAAATGTCAGACTTTCGACAGAAAACAAAAAATTATGACTGAAATTAGTTCAATCATCATTAACGATAACGATGAGCGAAGTAAACACTTTTCTAATTCGTGTAATGATCATTAAAACGACATGAGCCTACTTTCTAATCAGACTGGGGGGTCGTTCATACATTTAATTTTGTGTAATTTTATAGAAAAATGTATCACTGTGGCTTGTTTTATGTTTACAAATTTATTTATACCATTTTGAAGGTTTACAATATATAATTGGTGGCTATGTAAACTGCAGTATTACGCGGATTTGATTTAACTGACTTTTGGAAACGAAGCGCCCTTTACAACGTAAACGCGGTGACATTTTGAGGTTAGGATAAATTCTCATGGCGACATGGCTGCCAACAAAGACACGCTAAATCCGTGAGTTTTACAGCAGCATTGCCGCGTGTTGTGCTCGCAGATGACAATTTCACAAAATTATCAAAAACATTTTCAAAAACGCTTGTGTTTTTATATGAAATATAGCTATTTACGAGTTTTTATGAAAGAATATGCGTTGAAAGCGACACAATTAAGTGTCAATTTCGAAATTTGCGAAAACAAATTTTCGCTTGTAGGTTGGAACACTGACTCCTTATACATGGCGAGCATAGGGCAAATCCCCTTACCCCTCACCACTCGTTAGAACCCCCTTAAATTTTTTTACTTATACGTATTATCGTTTTATCCAAAATATTTTTCAAAAAAAGTGTAAAAATTTTCAAGGAAAAATTAGACGGACAAAAAGAATTAGAAACAGTTAATTTGCTTATCACAGTTGTTTCCGGTTTAGAAGCCATTTATTCGGACATAGAGCAGGTAATAGGATTTGTGAAGGGTCATGAAAATTTAATAATAGTGGGAGATTTTAACGCAGTCGTAGGTGAGGGGAAAGAAGGAGAATTTGTAGGTCCTTATGGATTAGGAAACAGAAACGAGAGAGGTAGCAGACTGATAGAATTCTGTGAGAAGCACAAGATGGTAGTCGCGAACGCATTGTTCAAGAATCACGTTAGGAGGCGGTACACCTGCAAAATGCCAGGAGGGATAGACAGGTATCAGATAGACTACATTCTGGTTATGAAAAGATTTAGAAATCAAGTAAAAGACTGTAAGAGTTATCCAGGAGCAGATGTAGACAGCGACTACAACTTGGTAGTCATGAAAGCTAGATTAAAGTTCAAAAATATGAAAACCCGGAAGGATAAGTAACGTATAAATGTAGACATACTGCGTCATAAACATAAAGCGAGTAATGACGAAATCAAGAACGCAGAAACTGAGTGGGAGGGTATCAAGAATAGTCTAGATTCCGCGGCTACGGACGTTAGCCGCGGAAGTCTCGTTAGGACACGAGAAAAGGGAAGCTAGGAAGCCCTGGATAACGGACGAAATCTTAAACTTAATACAAAAGAGACGAGGCTACAAAAACAGACGAGACGAGGAAGGACTGAAAACTTATAAGTCAATAAAGTGAGAAATCATTAGAAAGTGTAGAAAAGCGAAAGAACAATGGATAGAGGATAAATGCAAAGTAGAAGATAAGCTTCAAGTAGGTAAGACCGATGAGGCTTACAAAATAATTAAGAGGAACTTCAGGGATATAGGACCAATAAGTAGAAACGTCAGGAGTCAATCGGGAGACATACTGATCGGAAGAGAGGAGAAAGAGGATAGATGGAAGCAGTATTTAAGAAATTTATACGAGGGTCAGGAATTAGGAGATATATTAGAGGAATAATCTAGCATCGATAGAGAAGATGTAGGAAAACCTATTAGGATTAGAGGAATTAGAATCAGCATTGAACGAAATGGAGGCAATGTTGAGAGGAATACGGAATGAGGGTGAATAAAAACAAAACTAAAGTGTTAGTGTGCAGAGGGCGCAAGAGCAGAGCAAAAACGAAAGTACAAATTAATAATGAAAGATTAGAGGAAGTTAAAGACTTCACATATTTAGGAAGTAAAATAAATTGGGATGGAAGAAGCGATAAAGATATAAAACAAAGAATAGCGCAGGGTCGAGTAGCTTTTAACAAAAATAAAGCACTTTTATGCTCGGGGGTAATAAACTTAGAAACAAGGAAGAGATTTATGAAAACGTATGTATGGAGCACGGCACTATACGGTTGCGAAACCTGGACGGTAGGGGAAGCAAGTAGAAAGAAATTATAAGCTTTTGAGATGTGGTGTTACCGAAGAATGATGAAAATACCGTGGACTGATAGGGTTAGAAACGAGGAAGTATTAGAGAAAGTCGGCGAGAAAAGAAGTATGTGGAAAAACATAAAGAAGAGAAAAGATAGAATGGTAGGCCACTTGCTGAGACATGGAGGAATAGTCCGCGATATTTTGGTGGCAGAAATAGGAGTGAAGAAAGGCAGAGGTAGGCCTAGATTAGACTACTGCTCGCAAATAGTAAGGGATGTAGGTTGTAGCAGAATTAGCGAAATGCGTAGATTAGCACAAGATAGGAGCAGCTGGACGTTAGCGTCCAACCAGTCTTAGGACTGATGACCTCATGATGATGAGTTGTTTCCGGTAGTGTTTTGTTAGTTGTCATATTATTAACGCGTACAGCGTCTAAAAAACGCAAATAAAGTTTTCAGCTCAAAAGACTATTAATAAGAAATAGTAACTTTGAAATAGGTGACAAAAACGCACTTATATTGCAATATCTCCGGAATGGATAGTCCTATCGACTTGTTGGTGGTCTCATTAGATTGAGCGTCAAAAATACATGATAGTTGATACCCCACACAAACTATTCCAAATTCTGAATTTGCGAAATTCAAATTTCGAATTTTTAAAATTCACATTTTGAAATTTAAAGCTTTTAATATCCGAATGAGCTGGCTAACGAACTTCTCCTTACAATTAGAGAATTTGATTTTTTTTTGCAAAATTTTAAGTCTCCATCTGTTAATTTCGTCCACCTAATTTGGCCATTTTGTCCACCATGCGGGGTCTCGGGTTCAACACTGAGCAACAGCAAGAAGTGGTCTGGGTTTTGTTCACATGACTCTCGATGTATCTTTCAAATCCGAATTGAAATGGATGTTTATAGCTATGGTAAGATATTTTGAGGGTAAATTATTTCATAACTACCTTGCAGAAGTCTTCAAGCTTCTTGGATCGATCTAGAGTAACGATGCCAATCGCTTGGAGCTGGCCTAGATTGCCCGTTCGGAGTACTCCGGACGTGGGTTCGGTTCCCACATCAGTCGGCTGGACGTGCCTGCTTGTGAGAATCTCGGGGGGTTAGGTGGAAGAATAGAATTACGCTAACGAAAAAACAAAGGCGTAAAAAAATGGATCATTAATTCATTGATCAACCATTTAATTTTCGTGTATGTTGTGCATCATATTCCATAATATAATGAGGATTCTTGCTCGACCAATAACAGCAGTTCTCTACTTGCAAAATTCAAGCAAAACGTCGTTTCATTGGGAAAAAGTTTATTTGTGAAATTTTGGTCTATATCTTTAGCTATATCCATCATTAATTTTACAAAACTGCCTTCTTCTGCCTGGACCAGCTTCTTTAACACATTTACATCAGTTAACATTTAGGATTCAGCTTGATTTATTGTCTCTATTTAAAATGGAGACAGTTCCAATCCATTTCTATAATAGATTTAGAGGCGATGCACCTTCGCTTACAATTAAATAAATTTTAAACTTGGTCAACATCCTGTATATCACAATTTTTCGAAAATTACAGAAACAAGTCAAGAAACCAACAAGATTTGAACAGGAGAAAGAATAGTAGTCCTGCTCGGACAGTATCCTTCATACAGAAGCCATCACGCAGCCGTGATATTGGCGCAAATTAAATAAATTTCCATCCACGTTGTATATCTATCCTCAAGAGATAATCCACGCTTCTGCGACGCAGGTCACGTAGTGCCCTGCCGACTTATGTCAGAAATTCGCCCCCCGCGAGTATCCATAATTAATAACGGCCCGATGCGAAACTCGGCACTCTTCCAACCCTCCCAGCCCGAGGCATAACAGAAATAAATAATACACCCTGCGCCGCGGCTCGACGTCCCCACCTGAAATGCAACACACTCAAGCCACCTTACCTGCGTCTCCTGAAATTTAGTCTGCTGCTGATCAGTCGTAACATCTCTCCACGTAAATAAAAACGACACTAATTAGCATGAATTGCGCCGCTCGATCACAGATTATAGACGGGGCTCTGGCAGACACACTTCGGCGACGGATTTATCGACTAGTTTGTACTGTTATTGAAGACGAAGAAGACGCACTTTATTTACTTAATTCGCTAGTATTGTTACTGTTTGGTGTTGGTCGATTTTCGGCATTTCCGCGGATTTATCGTGGGGTCATTAAGGCATTTGGGGTTATGGACGCCGCTGACGATGGCGGCGCCGCGGCGAAAGGGAGTGCGCGTCGCATGCAGGCGGGAGGCCGCGATGCCGTTTCGGCAGGGGCTGGGCGGCATAGCGCCAACGGTCGATCAAATTAAAGACCACAAAGTGGGGATGACGTTTGATTGAACGGGTCATTCTGTCGAAAAATGCAAACGTGGTTTCAGGCTGCATTTTCACTTGGAGTGCCGCGTTCAACATACTCTGATATTAAGTTGAATAAAACATCAAAACGATAGATCAAGACTTAATCTAAAGTAAATTCTTCTAATAACCTTTATATGTTTCTAGTAGTATCAGAGTCGGCATCAGTACTCGGTGATGTGACTTATATTTACTTTCTTTAACGTTTGTCGTTTGCTATAAGCTTCTATAAAATTAAGGTACACTTTTATATTTTTATTTCAATAATAAAGGACAACAATTGTATAAAAACAGCAATTTCCATCTCCATCACCTATTCATGGTTATATCCCAATAGCAATTGAAATAATATACAGGGTGTTTCCTAAGTACGGTCCGTAACTTCAGGGTGTAATTCCTTGCGATATTTTAATAATAATAAAAAAAATGTATAAAGATGTGTCTGGAGACGCATATATTCCGAGATATACGGTGTTGAAGATGTCAAAAAATCAATATTTTCGCAAATAAATCTTGAATGGTCAGTACTACGTTCTCAATATTTTGGAGTTAATTTATGGGTTGTTTTTTGTTTTATGTTTATTATGCAATAGGTTTATAAAACTTGATACTTATATATTATGTTGATTGAAGTAAATGTCACGATAGAAATTCCAATGAATAAAACTCTGCGGTTTTTATTACAAAGTTGTCCTCTTAAAGTAACTGATAGTATTTCTTTCAGTTTTTAAATGATAAGTCTAGTGGCGTCCTACATTTGAGTCTTCTCTATTTTTGTGCACTACTGCCCAAAAGATTGAATGCGGGTGTATTTGGGTAACAGTTTAAACATTTTATGTATTTGTCATTACTTGCAACAATCGTTTCTCTTAGTGTAGGCAACCTCTAGGTCAAGATATATATCCCTATTTATGACAAAGTATGAAGCATCAATAGAGGTACGTAATTTTTACATAAATATTAAAAATTCGCATTTAAGAAAATACAAAAAGCAAAATTTTATTCGCAAAAATTTACTTAACAAAATCAATAATAAAATACAGTATTTTAAGTATTTAATTAAAAGCGAACATTGTAGAAGTCTCTACATTTTCTTCCTTTAGCCTTTGCCTTCTGTCATTTATAAAAAATATGTTGTAGATACTAAAATATCTCTCAGCATCTACAATGTTGACTGGCAGCTATTCAAAGCCTCTTTAGGCTTTGAATAGCTGCCTTTGCAAATCTAGCGTAGCAGCATTTTGTTGCTACTAAAATCTGTAAGACATCAACAGGAGTTTCTTGGTTAATCACTTTAAGTAGTTGTCTATTAAAATGAGTATATCCATTCATAAGTTCATCCTATGGTATGTCTTTGAAAAATGGTATTTTAGAGAAGGTTTCTAGAGTCAAATTTGTGTTCATAGATGATGTACGTACGGCTGCTGCTACAGATGGACAAAATAATTTGCAAATGTGCTGGTAGGCTTCCTGCCCCCCTCTCCTCACGCGCCCACCCGCCGAATGGCAACGGATGTTCATGCGGAGCGAATGCTTAAGTGTATACGCAACTTTACTTGGTCGTTTCGCTTTAAAAAGTGATAAAAATTAAAAAATCGCATTTATAGCATATTGGCAAATTTCGCCTTTATCGCATCTATTTCGTAAATACGAAAACTACGTACCCCTAAGCTCTATTGAGCGTAAACAGTTTGATTCAAATCTCTCAAGGATGGCAATGTTCTTGGATTACGTAAGTCCAAACCGGTTTTAAGTCGGCATTATATGCTAGAAGCTTGTTTCGAAGCAAAAGTTGTGATTTTCTTCCCATCAGGCAATAGTGCTTACGAAATTTCTTGTCTAATTGTTTTCTCTTCATCCATATATGTTCTTTCCATGTCAGTTTATTATCTCTTTCTGTGGCATTTGGTGAATACTATATGTTGTAACTTATCCTTATTAATTTCAATACGCCATGTCTTAGCCCAATCATCTATTTGTTCTAAACCATCTTGTAGTTTCATTGCTGTTAATCTTGGGTCTGCGCGTTCAGCTATAATCGCTGTTATCATCTTCAATGGTTGAAGTGATGACATTTTGACTAGCTGGTAGATCTGCAGTGAAAATCAAACATAAGATAGGTCCAAAAACACTTCCTTGGGGGATACCAGATCTTATTGGATGAATCGAGTAATCCCTGGTGCTACACCTTATCAAAAGCTTGGCTAATGTCGAGGAATGAAATGTATGTCGAGGAATGGTAAAACTTTTGAGAAAATTAAAGAACTTCGCGAAGGGGTTACTTATTTTTTATATATTCAAACACAACCAAGATGTCTTAAACTTATGCATTAAACTTATGCAAGGATGCATCTACACCTATAGATGCATGCTGTTTACATAATAATACAGAAAAATGTTGATTCGAGTCTTCCGCATACAATGGTGACTATAATTTTTAAATGAAAGATAGTTTTCAAAAATTTAGAAATATAAATTATAATTAACTATTAATAAGGCAAAAACAAAAACAGACGAAATGAGGAAGGACTGAAAACTTGTAAGTCAATAAAGTGGGAAATCATTAGAAAGTGTAGAAAAGCGAAAGAACAATGGATAGAGGATAAATGCAAAGAAGTAGAAGATAAGCTCCAAGTAGGTAAGACCGATGAGGCTTACAAAATAATTAAGAGGAACTTCAGGGATATAGGACCAATAAGTAGAAACGTTAGGAGTCAATCGAGGGACATACTGATTGGAAGAGGAGGAGAAAGCGGATAGATGGAAGCAGTACTTAGGAAATTTATACGAGGGTCAGGAATTAGGAGAGATATTAGAGGAAGAATCTAGCATCGATAGGGAAGATGTAGGAAAACCTATATTGAGAGAGGAATTTGAAATAGCACTAAGGGGGCTAAAGAACAATAAAGCGCCAGGTGTAGATAAAATACAGTCGGAAATTTTGAAATGTGCGGGACAGAAAGTAGTAAATAGGATGTTTGAACTGGTAAAATACATATACGAAACGGGCGAGATGCCGGAGGATTATAAGAGGAACATTATCGTTATTATACCGAAAAAGACAGGAGCCGACAAATGCGATAACTTTAGAACGATTAGCCTAACTTCCCACGCGTCGAAAATCTTAACCAGAATAGTGCAGAAGAGGATGGAAAATAGAGCGGAGGAAATACTAGGAGAAAACCAATTCGGGTTTAGACAAAATAGGGGAACTCGCGAAGCTATTCTGGCGCTAAGAGTAATGTTAGAGAAAATAATAGAAAAAGGAAAGAACGCTTATTTATATAGGATTTGTAGATTTAGAAAAAGCTTTTGATAATGTAAGATGGAAAAAAAATGTTCGAGATACTAAAGAGCGCGGGAATGAAGTATAGAGATAGGAGAGTAGTACACAATCTATACAAAGAGCAAACTGCTGTTATAGAAGTAGAAGGGGAAAGAAAGGAAGTAGGTATTAGGAAAGGAGTAAGACAAGGATGTACGCTATCACCACTAATTTTTAATCTGTACATCGAAGAGGCGATTAATGTGGTAAAGATAGAATGGATTTCAGGATTAAAGTACAGGGACAGAAACTAAAAATGCTGAGTTTCGCGGATGATATAGCAGTATTAGTATCTAGTAAAGAGGAATTAGAGTCAGTGTTGAACGAAATGGAGGCAGTGTTGACAGAGGAATACGGAATGAGGGTGAATAAAAACAAAACTAAAGTGATAGTGTGCAGAGGGCGCGAGAGCAGAGCAAAAACGAAAGTACAAATTAATAATGAAAGATTGGAGGAAGCTAATGATTTCACTTATTTAGGAAGTAAAATAAATTGGGATGGAAGAAGCAGTAAAGATATAAAACAAAGAATAGCGCAGGGTAGCTTTTAACAAAAAGAAAGCACTTTTATGCTCGGGGGTAATAAACTTAGAAACAAGAGAGAGATTTTTGAAAACGTATGTATGGAGCACGGCACTATACGGTTGCGAAACCTGGACGGTAGGGGAAGCAAGTAAGAAGAAATTAGTCTTCTTCCAGACAGACGATATCACTATAGAAATATGTACTGGAATCCGTGTTTGGATTAGCGAGAATTTCCAAAAATTTCCACTGGCAACTAAATCGGACTACCACTGTTGGAAAGTGTCTCTGCGGTGATTTTCTCTACCTTCCACCCTATAATGGAATTTATAACGCGAACGCAAGGTCGGCCATGGAGTAGTGTTATAAAATTGACCTTTTGTTTTGCACCGCAATACATCTAAAATCACTAAATGGCGTGTTGTAAATTTAGTTGAAAGCGTCGGCGTCATCTTTATCGACTGCGACGCGTCGTTATCTTATTATTATGATTACTTCCTAGTAATATGCCAGCAATGAAATATCGTTTGCCACGAAGCCCTTACACGAAGGCTTATAAGGGTTCACTTCTGACCCCCCATTGAACCTATTTATGCCACTGAATTATTATAGTCTAGCGCACTGATAGAATGAAAAATGGGTTATGGGAACAGCAATTTTGTAATCTGAATACATTTACAACAAAAATAGGAGATACGTTTTCTAAGAACATGGAAATATTACTTTTCTCGATGAGCATTTCGCCAACTACATTGGTATCGTCGGGATATCATTAATCGTAATTTTTTAAACTACCCCTAATGTCTATTTATACAAAAATTTTGTTCAGGTTTAGTAAACCTTTACGAATAGTTTCCGGCTTCATGCATGTTTACTATGCTACTTCCTCTAATACCTAATCTCTTAGAACTATTTCCATTCATGGTTGATGAACCGTAATGAGGTAAACATTCGGTTTACTGACCAATTAATGTCGTCATTCACCCTATCAACAAAAATAACGGACAGTTAGATATAGCACCTTTGTCTTTGTTTCCGCTATTATCACATTTAATATTATTATCTTAATAAGTTTTATGGCATCTAATAGTCCGTTGTTTATACTTTTTATGAATTTCCAAGCTACTAGAGTCTATTCTATGATTGTTTTCGAAAGAATGTTGTGTAATGGAACATTCTTCTAATTTTCCATATTTTAAATAGACCATGTACTCCTTAAGCTTAGTTACAATTGTTCTTTTCGTCTGCCCAATATACTTTTTTTTACCTGCAATCACAACTTATTTCACAGATTCCGGAGATTTTGTTGTTTTCAATTTTATTTATGGCATTTACTAAAATTTGTGGCTATTTGTTTCCAGAACCATTCTCAAATCTTTTTTAGGCCTCTGGTAAATTGTGATCCGTATTGAATTGACGCAATTTTACAATTTTTGGAATTCTCTCGACAAGTCCTTAAGAAGAATTGCCTTAAGTCTACGTTTTCTAATTAATTTACCTACCGTGAGAAGGACACCCGTTACTTCTGCTACATCCTTAATGATCTTTTTCAGAAAATTCAAACTTGTAAATCTTCAGAAAATTTAAACTTGTCATTTTATGATGTTTTGTAAATGTCTTGTTTGTGGACTGTAATATTGATTTCAATTGAAATAGGTTTTTCTTTTCCCAAAAACTTCATTTGTATTGAGATAAATAGATTTACACTTGCTTTCACGTTGCTTTAAAGAGGACATCTACCCTCCGTATGTTAAAATGGCCATACTCTGGTGACGCGCTAGTCAGTTTGCAATTCGAGGAATACTCTCCCATAAGTAATATACAGTGAGTCCGAAAAATATATACTGCCTATGCCGATTTAAGGTTGGTCTCTAATAATTTTAAATATATATATTTCTCTTCCTGAACTAAATGCTCAACAACAAACGACCGATGCTCCTGAAAACCAAGTCCAATGAACTTGGACGTCAAGTTAATATGACGGCAATAATAAAACGGGTTTTGAACAACTGACCATGTCATTATAAAACCGTTTTCCGAAAGAATATACATTAAAAAATAATTTGAATAATTAATTTCGTTATAATGTGCTAATAATAATTATTAGCACATTCATTGACATAATGGTTTAAAATCAAATCTTTCATATAATAAACTTAATAGCTAAAACGCGAATAAGTTTCGAATACTTTGAATGCAAAAACTTTGGGGATTCTACTTTGTATTTGATATAGTTCAAATATCGCAGTCTGGATAACTCCTTACAGAACAGTATTCTGGTCGGATTTTAACAAGCTCAATTGTATATAACGGTAGTGTGCAGATTCTAAAAAATCCTTGGAATCTCATACAATGCAATGTTGGCTTCTATGTACATCCAAAATAGAAGAGTCTACTAAATAATGGATCTCGTAATATCTCGGGTAGAACCAAGTAGGTACATTCCATTCAGTCGGTATTTGGAAGTTTTAGTCATTGTTGAAGCTTTGCGCTAGAACGATATATTTAGCGATGGAACACGATAAAAAAACTCTTGCATCGAGTTGAATTTCAACGATTGCAGTGGAGTAGCGAAATGATTCAGTGGTATTGTATACGGTAATAGATAGTGGTTGGTATTTATTGAGAAAACATATCCAATGTTCTGCAATTACTCATTCCTCCATCTCTCAGACCTTTCCTTTAAATCCGCTGCTCCAGTAAAATACCACATGACCACGTTAGGCTTTTTAGAAGCTCCCCAAGTCAATCTCCTTTCATGGCTACGAAAACCTCCCTCAATGGGACCAATAGTATACAGTCAGTCAAGTAGAAGCGTGGCAGGCCTTACTCACAACCGGTAAAAGGTATCGCTTTAAATTGTTCATGAGACGATAGAGGGAACTTTTGTCCTTGATGCACTGTCATAAAAGATTCAGTTGTTGATCTTTTGTAAGAGAACACGGTAAATGCTATGAGTGCCAAATACGAGTCGTGATACGAGGCTGTGTCACAACGGCTGCTAAATACATGAAAAAGTCGAGATCACTCATACTGAAGTGGGTGCGGTGCAGTGATATAAAGTGACAAAAAATGTCGATGATTTACCGGAACGTGGATCGATAGACAAATTGGGCCAAAACGTGCTTTTGCGGAATCCCAGCTTAACACTGCATCGCCGACCATCAAAATTGAAGCAAAAAGGGTTAGTTATATCGTATGAAACAATTCGAATCCGGCTCGGCGATCATGACTTAAAATGGCGCACGATATGAAACCTCTGTTGATTGAAAAACATGTGTCAAAGCGACTCGCTTGGTCGAATACATCAATCGAGATGTTAGCAACGTAATTTTTACCGACGACTGTTATATATGGACACGTTGTAGCCTCACGCGATCCTGATCAACCTCCATCAATAGGCGTTTGTTCATTGGAGTAAAGGCGCGCTCCTGTCCAGGAGTGTATATATACATCATAGAAGTGTACATATAAAATAGAAACACAAGTTAATGATCGTGGTTGTCGAAGCTTTACATGTAAAAAAAATTACAGTCAATAGTGGATGTCTAGCTCATTATTGAACTTTACTAGGTAATTTTATGTTTACTTTTAACCCATATCCTAATATATATTCTACTGGTAGATCAAGATATACATAAAATATGTACCTACCAAATTATACTATGTTTTTGTCTTAAACTTTTTTCAATTTATATCCTATTCTGATAAATTTGCATGTACTGAATATGGCATATTCAAATACCTTCAAGTATTATTAGTGAAGATACTGAATAATAATGGACCTAGTATTGACCTCTGAGGAACACCAGATTAGTTGTTCTTTACGAATTTATTGGAATTTAATTTAAGTGGAGATAAGTAGGTATGTATTGATTTAAAAAATGTTCAGTATTAACTGTGTAAGGTGGACACATTTTGATGACGTTTTCCATAAGTATTCTCGATGGAAACTGAGTGGCTTAAATCAAAATATATAGCCCTTTATTTCGTATTTATTTTATGCTAAATATAAGACGTTAGTTGATTCTGGTTTGGCTAAAGAGGGTCCCTTTTTGTATCTTTAACGATATGTAGAGTAATTTCCATTCTTGTCATAACTTCAGTGTAAGATGGTTTTCTCTTTACGATGTTTTATAAATATCTCCACTGAAATTAGTATAAAGGATCGAGTAATTATTGGTCACTCAACTACATTTCTTCCACTATTTAATGCTGCCTATCACTGAATCTAAATTTACTTAGAATGGATCATGTAGTAGCGAAGAAAAATTTATAATACTACCGCTGGATATACTTTTATTTTATACAGCCCCAATTTAAATACGCTTTAAGTCATGTGACGTCGAGTTTGTTCTCACTCAGTAAGACTTCCTGAAGATAAGATTTTAGACATTTTCACTGAATGTCTTCTAAAATATTTAAGTCTACAACCTAATTTGGACACTAAACAAGCGACGCATATTTTAACTTAGATTTTACAAGACGGCAATAAAAGGTTTGTAGCCTGTTTGCATTCACAAAATTCCGGCTGCAAACAAAGCATAAAGCTAAGTTTCTCAAAGGTTTAATTAACAAAACGCTTAGCCCCGAAAAATGTTATGTGTAGTTAAAATCTTAATTTCAATTTAATTAAATACACTGGCGAGCAAAAAATTGAGGTCACATTGATAATTGTAAAATTTTGTGGAAATTTTTGTTATATACGTATACTTCACAATTGTAAATTATTGTGCTCTGTTTTGAAGGCGAAAGTGAATAGTAAATTGTGGATTTTAAAACATATCGAATTTATAAGATTTTATTCTAACAAAGCAACAAATTTACATTTAAAACTAAGCTTGACTTATTGGGATTCTGGAAAATATGGAACTAAAAAATTGGAACAAACTAATCGCTAATAACGTATATTCCTTCCTCTTGCGTTAATGACTGCTTGAAGTCGACGTGGCATACTTGCAATTAAGTTACGGATCACATTTTGGTCGGTCTATATTATTCCACTCCTGCAAAAGCAATTCTCTCAGCTCCTGGGCAGTTCTTGGACTTGTTGTATGCCTTCGAATACGTCGTCCCAGTTCATCCCAGACATGTTCGATAGGATTCATGTCTAGAATTCGAGCTGGCCAATCAAACCGCCTAATTCCAATATCATCCAGATACTCTGTAGTAACTCGGGCTACATGAGGCCTAGCATTATCGTGCATTAAAATTCCGTGCTCTTCCATAGTAACCAGGAAAGGCATAGCATGATCTTCTAGAATTTCTGTAATGTACCTGTGAGCTGTTAATGAGCCATTCCTTACAAAAACCAATTTTGTACATGCTTGTGAAGAGATTTCCGCCCAAACCATAACTGACCTACTGCCAAATGGAAGTCACTCATCAATACAAATAGAAGCGTATCTTTCTCCAGGTCTTCTCCATACTCGTCGACGTCCGTCTGACGTAGTTAAGCAAAAACGCGACTCATCTGAGAACAGTACATGGCTCCTATCCTCCGCATTCCACGCCAGGTGATTTCGGGCAAAAGTCAATCTTGTATTTCTATGCCAGGGTTGAAGTGGTGGACCTGTATCCATCCTTCTACAAGACAATCCAACAGCACGAAGCCTTCTTCTAACGGTCCATTCACTGACATTTACATTTCTCACTTCTTGAAGTTGATTTCGCAGTAAAACCGCAGTTGCTGTTCTATTCCGCAAAGTTGTGGACACCAAGAAGCGGTCATCTCTTTGGGTTGTAACTCTTTTCCGCCCGGATCCTGGTCTTCTGGTTATCAAGCCAATCTCTTGATAGCGCTGGAACACCCTTTGTACACCAAAAAGGCTCACACCCACAATTATTTTTCACGTTGCCCCCGACCCTGTTCTAACAACGCTATAATTATTGCCACAACAACAGGTCCAAAAGGCATGATGGCTTATTAAATGAATAATACACCTTTCAACCGAGGTTTTACAGTAAGAAAAATCAACTCATAAATAAACTACACTAAACCCTAGGCACCAAAATGTGAAATAGTAGTTACTAATCTTGCACACTATTTTAATGGCGTCCTTACCAAGGTGTCCCTTTATGTCAAATTAAACTAAATGACAGATAACAAGTCTTTAAAAACAAACGTTCAGCGCCTACTAGTATAATGGCATCCTTAATATTATTGCTCCAAAAATTATTTACAATTATCAATGTGACCTCAATTTTTTGCTCGCTAGTGTATATAAATGACATACTATTATATTTGTTGACATTTAATGATTTTAATGATATATTCTTTTCTATATACCAATATGACGAAAGTCTGTTTGGTTATATGGTAGTCGACAACAATCCTTTATGCATTTCATCTCCCTAAAAATGTTCAGATCACTTGCATATAACAAACAGATTTTACCTAAGGTGTCTGCTGTTATTAATACATATATCAAATAATAAAATGCGCCTCAGGGTCCCTAAAACAGAACCCTGAGGCACCCCAATGGAAACACGAAATTCGCGAGACTAACACAATTATATGCAACATACAGTACTCGATTTGATCGGTGAGAATTGAATAATTCTTGACATGAATATAAAAACCCAATTTCAATTAGTTTAAATCTAGAGAAATACAGGTTAATGCATAGATTAAATAAACTCATTAACGGATAATAACATATTTGAACATAATCCTTAACAAGAAACACAGAACTACCAGTAGTTTATTGACAATGGAAGATCTAGTAGAGAGGGAGGGGAAAAATATAGCTTCAAATTAAAGACGTTGTAATTCATGCGATGACAGGAATAAGTTTCGCCCTTATTTAATTCCTATTTGAATTTTATTGGGCCTGCGTCACGGAACTGTGGTAGATCGTGTAGGGCTGATTTAACGTCGTGGTTAAGAAATTCACAAAATTACTTACGTAGGCGTAGGTATCTGGCTTCCAGTAAAAGGCGAATCGTTGGCATCATAGAAATCCTCCTCCCCTTCCGAGCTGGAGTACGACATGTCAGGAACAGCTAGGGACGTCGTCGTGCCTGTAAGAAACCAAAATAAGATATGAGGTATATCTTGCTCCCATACAAAGGTTAGCTTGAAATATGGCGTATAATTTTATGCGAGTTTGATTGAATTTGACCCGAATGCTAAAAAAAGAGTACCAATTTTTTAAATAGGCCACTGTTTTTCTGAACTATTAATTTCGAGTTACATTCGGAAAAGTTTGTTGTCGCGGGTGAATAGTACCATAACGTAAAATACACTAGGCATAAAAATTAAGGGATGTAAAAAAAATCTAAGTTTTTAGGTGATTTTCAAAGGCTTGTAACTTTGAATCATAAGAAAACAATCAGAAAAAATCCAAATTTTTGCTTGCCTTTCAAAAGATCCACGAACTTCAATAATTTTTTTCAGTGATTTCATCATAAATCTTTTTAGATAATTTTATGCTCTTTAATTTGAGTGGTCTAAAAGCCTTGTACGATAATTTTTCGCTGAGTTATCCTCGTTCAAAACAAAGAAGTCAATTTTGACTTTTTTGGGTAATTTTTTTTTTATTTTCTTTTTACAATAATTAACACTTTTTGATAAAAAAATATGGAATATTGTAAAAAAAATGCTTTTAACCTCAAAAAATTAATAAAAAATGAACAATTCATCCCTAAATTGATTTTTAGCAAAAACGACAAATTCAATCATTCCGAACACAATGAAAAAAAAAAAAATCGCAGCGCTTTGTAATTTTCAGGGTTTGTTTGGGATACCTTGAGGTTGAAAAGAAACAGTCAACATCCTTAGTCTATTTACCATTTGCAAAGTTATGCCAAATTAGGAGAATATCGTTAAATACGAAACTCTTTTACCTCTTTTTCAATCAACATTCTCGCACCGAAAAGTTCATATTTATCAAAAATCAATAACCACGAACTGTAAAGAATACTTTACAATTTTTAAAACCCTACTTGAAATTTCTGTACGATCATTATTTCCCGAGTAATTAATTACCAAAGTCAAGAAGATTAAGAATTCAACAACGAATAGTTTGTGTACAACTGTTTTATGAAAGTGAGCGATCATTTACAGTTGCATTAAGAAAAATTCGCACAACATTAGGACAAACCGAAGCGCCTACAGAATTAACAGTTCGTAACTCAATCAGGAAATTTGAAGACACGGGTTCTGTTGAAAATATTGCTGCAGTGAGAGAAAATGTAAGGAAATATTCAAACACATTAATGTGATGTCGTGTACAACAATTGAATCATCTGGTCAAGAGTCATCACGCATCAGATTTTAAAGAAAAATCTGTGAGCATACAAACAGATGCAGATCTTGTCTGCATCTGTTTGTCAACATATTCGGAAAAGTTTCAGTTAATAGGTCTTCTGCTTTTTGCATATATGAAGCTGACGGCAGTTACAATTACTAATATTTTCTGAGGATTGCCTTGATCTGGCCGTATTCAGTTCACTTTATCATGAAATCCACAATTTTTCGTGGTTGGTTCTGTCTCATATCTTCACTTCACTAGAAGTCACTAGTACCTTTAAGTTTTCCGCAACAATTAAAAAAATTGCCACTGAACGTGTGCGTGCGTCGGTTGTTTCGTCTATAACGAAGTACACAAAGTTTTCCCCAACGTGGCTGCGAATGTTTTGCAATACGTCCTATCAACAAATCTGTTTCTTAGTGTAGTTGGATTAGGGAGTTTTCGGTCCCTATATTTTTATAGAAATTGGTATAGTGTGGTGGGTTCTTCAGTTTATGTAACGGAATATCACTTGTATCAAAAAGGCTACCATGAGGTTATAGGAAACATTATAAGCATGGCTTTTCACATATTTGTTATATTACCCTTTTTAGAGGAATTAATATTTCGTTCACAAACATTACAAAATAGATAATTTCCCCTAATACAGATGTCTGCAAACAACTCCGAATCCCTATCGATCCAGGTTTGCAGTAATTCTGGTCTGGATTTTTTGCCCCGTGGCATGTTAATTTTCACGTTACCGCACAAATAAACATAAAGAAATTAAACACGACCACACCACGATATTCGCAAAGCTGCGTAAACAGTGAAAACAACGATGAGATGAAAAGAACCTCTGTGTAACATGTGGTGGCAATGTCGTAACTATACAAACGGACATCGGTACCGTAACGATTGTTAGCCTGTCTCTATTGCGGCTCGCAGGAGTAGACGCGTTAGCTATCATAAACATTTCACCAACCTTGATGCACCATATGTAAAAAAAAACATGTGCTCTCTAAATGGCATCATGGGATAAGATGATGTTAACCTTTAAAAAAACTGTTAATCATGTCATAACTTAATAATGACAATGAATGTCACAACACAGTGGATGTCACAATGATGGCATCAAAAATATATAGGTATATAGGTACATAAAAATTTGCATTTAAGAAACATTTATTGCCCGGAAACCAGTTTATTGTTTAAGTGTGCACTGTATATTTGGTACTACTGACCACCGTAATCACTAAATTAACGCTGACACCACAAAACAAAAAAGCCCAGTCGTCAAAAAATAATCCGCCATTGAGAATGAGAATAATAAACACCACCACACCCATATTTCTAATCTAATCAAAAAGCACGGGCTACCTGTCTACCGCGGCCCTTATCTGGAGATTAACTAACTCGAATTCGGTGGGGTATCATTAATATTAATTTGTATATAAAGGCGGCATTTTATCCGTTTAACAAAAACACATGCTTAACGCGAACCATGTAGTTTCCCTTAAACATTTGGTTTGTATTTGAGGAAAACGGAATAATGTGTATTACGCATTAAATTAAATAATTAGCGACTTACCATACGTTTTTGATGTACTCTATTGGACGGATTATAGCGTTAGAAGGGTGTGATCGCAATATACAGGGTGTTTCTTAATTATATAGTTACTTTGATGTGATTCGTTGGCAGAAAAAATAAATTTTTACAAACATAGTTTCATATTTTCATAAGAGTTTCATATTCATTTTTATATAGAGTTTTTCATTTCATATAGAGTTTCATAAATATACTTTGTTATTGTTATTTAACTATAAATGCATTAGAAAGTGTAGCGGGATTTGGTTAGTCAGAAGTTTATCAGCGTATGTTCGTTTTATTTATCAATATATTTCTTTTAGAAAATGTTTTAAACGATAGTTTTGAAAAGTAAAGAGAGGCACTCTAAAAATATATCTTTCTTATAATATAGGGTGTCTCAGTTGGAACTACTGGATTTGAATTGCGCGCCATTTGTGTTCTGTCAAAGATAGGGCGTCAATATTTATCGACTGTCATCTATGTACAAACTATACGACGTCAACATGCCGCGATTAACAGTTCGACACCGAATAGTTTGTGTACAACTGCTTTATGAAAGCGAGTGATCATTTACTGTTGTATTAAGAAAAAATCGTATGAAATTAGAACAAAATGAAGCCCCTACAGAGTTAACAGTTCGTAGCTTAATTTCGTTCGTAAATTTGAAGAGAGGGGTTCTGTCATTGATAAGGCAACACCAATACGCCCTCGTCGTGGTCAGATGAAAATATTGCTGTAGTGAAAGAAAGTGTACGGTAGTACTCAAACACATCAATTCGACGTCGTGCACAACAATTGAATCTGCCACAAGCTACCACGCATCGGATTTTAAAGAAAGATCTGCATCTGTCAGCGTACAAAATTCAGTTGACACAAAAGTTATGGACAATTTACAACGTCGCGTCGTACATTTATTAATTGGGCGTTAAAAAAGAAAGAAGGTGATGCCGATTTTTACAATAAAATTTTGTTCAGCTATGAAGCATATTTTCATCTTGACGTATATATGTCAGCAAACAAAATTGTCGAATTCGGGTTACTGAAAATCCACATGCTGTTTACGAAAAATAAATACATCTACAGGGATGCACGGTTTGGTGTGCATTTTTGAGTGGTGGAGTAATTAGACCATATTTCTTTGAAAATGAAGCTATAAATGAGGCACCCAGGCATGTTGACGGCGTATTGTTTGTTGATGACAGTTGTTAAATATGGACGTCCTGTCTTTGACAGAACACAAACGCGTAATTCAAATCATATAGCTCCAACTTCGACAATATGTCCTTGGAATAAATATGATACACAGTTACACTAATTGTAGAACAAAACAGTAAGTTGACATTCGACACTTTTATTTTCCATTTTTGTTTATATGAAACCTGCACCGAGTAATTTTGATTGTCGATTTTATAATATGAATCTATATGAAAGCTCTCAGGGGGATGTAAAAAAAAACTCGGCCACGTTACACTTAAAATACTACTTACTGTCTTTCAAGCTGTACTGTCTGCGTTACAAAGTTAACTGCCTCGCCCTTCTGAATCGTTCCACCCAAAATACAATAACATAAACATTCATATAGCTAAATCAGCAACACATATAAGAAACGTGACATCATGGTCATCTAATCTCGGAACATTTATACACAGGGCGCTAACATATAAGAATTGTATTATTTAGTTTTAGAATATTCTTCTATTATTGGTGATAAATCTTTAGCTATATCTCGATTTTGACAGTAGAATGTGGAATATGTTCGTTTGAAAATAATACTACCACTTCCAACAACCATGAACATTTGATTTCGAACGGATGTTATTCAATCACAAGCAAGAAACACGTGTCCGTATGACGACCTGTTCATTGCGCAAAGTAATAGCGCAATAAGTATCAAACGCTACTCGCTCATCTACGTTAGAATTCGCAACTGCTCGTTGTTTACCACTGCCGCTAGATGTATTGGAAAAGTGTGAATACTAAATTTAAATCAGTCAATCACAAGCAAATATGTGTCTTCCAAGACCACATAACGACTTGTCCACTGTACAAAGTAATGGCGCAAGCTGTTCAAAGTCTCGTGTCTGGGTTCAGGTAAATTCGAAGCTGTCTGAAGATGATACAAATTTTGGTGTTCTCTTTACTCACAAAAATGTTAGATAACAATATTCTTAAATCTGTTAAATAAATATACGATGCGCTACTCGTTGGTACACGTTAGAATTCGTAGCCGTTCGGTTATTACTATTGGCGCTAGATGTATTAGAAAAATTCTAAATACTAAATATAAAATGCACCGTAGTGTATAAATGCATACTACTGGATCCTTGATCGTTCTCTCTGTACCAGATGATATCAGATCGGTATTTTACTAATAAAATATTAAGATATTAAATACTGGATAATTATAGATGACAGTTCTTATTATTTGTAATTAAAATTAGCATTAAAGCGATAAATCGAATAAGGCGACGCCTCGCCTGCTTCCCCTATGAGCTGCCACTGATCAAACCAACGTTTCTGACAACCATAAAATACAGGGTCCGCCAGGGAAGTATGGTGTTTTTGAGACGACTTTTATGTGCGCCTGCGTGCGACAATATCGAAATCATTTTAATGTTGGTCGGCATGGTCGCGTTCGAAAACGGGATACCATTATGAAGTGGGTGAACAAATTTCAAACCTTGAGACCTGGGACTGCACGGGGAGGAGATCGAGGGTGCGACAAACAGCCCTCGTCGTTTATAGGGGAGGTCACGCTCGCGCTCTTGCAATATCAGATAGTTAAGTTTTTTACACCTTTGTTTTCATCCATATAAAATTATGGTTGTCCAAAAATTGCAGTAAAATGATTGTGAGGCGACATAGGTTCGCAGAAAGGATGATGGAATTGTTGGCAGACAACATCGTTTTGTTGATGAGTGACGAGGTCCATTTTTATTTATCCGGGATGGTAAACAAAAACATTGTCGATACTGGGCATCCGAAAACCCGCAAGAACTGCATGAACAACCTTCTGCACTCCGAGAAAGTAACTGTTTGGTGTGGCGTATCTCGAACTTGCATTGTTGGGCCGTATTTGTTTCGCGAAAATGGACGAATAGCATCTGTTGACGCAGATCGCTATCTCGCTATGTTGTGTGATTATTTCCTGCCAGAATTAAGAAGACAATGTATTAACCTCAACAAAGTTTGGTTCCAACAAGATGGGGCGACTTGTCATACGTCAAGAAGAACAATGGGATTTTTAAGGGAACGTTTCCCTGAGCACCTGATATCGTTGCTTGGGGATGTGGAATGGCCTCCTCGGTCACCAGACCTGTCACCTTGTGACTAATTTTTATGGGACTAGGATTCCTCGTGCCATACTCGAAAGGAGTGTGGATGATTTTGCTACCCGTCTACAAGTATGCCTCAAAATGGACGCCACCTAACTGATGTGTTCTACATCACGACTAGTACATATACGCGACTAATGTATAACAATAAATTTTAAAATGCGTTCAAAAATAAGCTTGTGTCATTCTTTTCAAAAACACCGTACCTCCCTGACGGACCCTGTAGTTCTATAACATAACTAATCGTAAAGTGTCGACTGAAATGTACTTACCGATGGTCCGGCTACGTCTCCGGGCACTTTCCAGGCATTCCGAGCCCAACTCGATGCCCTGCTGAACGACGTCCTCGCCAGGCATAGACACCATCTCTGGAACGTTGATTGGATTTTTTAAATGAGGAAAAAATAACAGCTCTGGCGGTATATATACCTCTTTCGGGATTTTCGTAAAGATATTTACTAAAAGGAAATAAAAAAAAGGGAGTGAACATAAAAAAAAAAGAACTAAACGAGGGTCCTTGTTTGTACTACGTGAGGATATTAGAAAGTTAAAATAACGAGGATAAGATGGATTCTAAACTAAGGTGTATTTTTACTACAACATAGTACTAATTTCGGTAATTAAATAAGTACTTGAAATAATTATAACCTATTATGATGCTATTCTACAGGTCCTAACAGAATAGGAAGCAATATAAATACAAACTAAACACATACCATTAATAAAAACGGAAAAGAAATAAATATATACATATATACAAATACATATAAGACATATACAGTTAATACAGATGAATAAGAGAATTAAAAAGAATTATAAAATACAAGATTTTATAGAAGCAGTTGAAAGTTGATAGTTGAAAATATCTATGCGGTCACGAAATTCATTATAAATTGTACACATAATACAAGTATAAAATGGAGAATTTTCGTTTGCCCCAGGTGTTCTAGACATTTGTCCTAGGTGTAGGTAGTTGTACAAATGAGTTTGTCGCCAAGATTTTCTGCGAACATACAATGGAGCACACTAAATACCTAGCTGCAGTCAATGATTGATTATGAATTAATACATAAAGAAAGATTAAAAAAAGCCGCTATACGACCATCTTGCAACGGCGCTAATGAGAATCTTGATAAAACAGTTATTATTTGTAGAATACAGGTCAAGTATAGGTATAGCCCTTCAATAGAGACGCTCGAATTTTGTTAGGTTATAGCGGCCATGTTGTTAAAGCAACATCTGTCAAATCTATTGTGAATTGTTCATTAGTGTATGGCAAATCACCATGGAAGGATATAGCGTTCAACAACGCATGCAAATCAACAAATTTTATCTTCAAAATCGGTGCTCCGTTCGAGAGACGTTCCGCGTATTACGTGATTCTTATCCTCGCCACAACCGTCCCGCCGAGTCGACTATTCGACGTTCGGTGGCCAAATTAGAGTCCACCGGTTTGATAAATAATCAGCCAGCACCCGTACGTCACCGAAACGCAAGGTATGCTGAAAACATCACTGCTGTGCGTGAGAGAATGGGTCTGTCTACATCCGAAATGTGCACAACTCGTCATAAATCACCCGGTTTATCGTAAGTTCTTATATGTCTCAATAGAAATTTACATTTGTTTCACTGTATTCAAAAATCAGCATTAATTTGTCATAACTTAAGCGTTTATTCCGGAGAGCTACAACAGAAACGGACCAACAATGAATACGCTGCCGATGTCCGTTTCTATAGCAACCACATTGCCACCGCACGTTACGCAGAGACATGTTATGGGTTTGTCTTCATCTTATCGTTGTATTTACTGTTTACGCAGCCTTGCGGATCGCGTTGTGTCTGAATTTCTGTGGTAACGTAAAAATTAATATGCCACGAGACAAAAAATCCAGACCAGAATTACTGGAAAACTGGACTGTTAGTGGTGACTAGGAATTAGTTGCGGACATGTGTATTAGAAGAATTATCTATTTTATAATGTCTGTAAACGAATTATTAATTCGTCTAAACAAAGTAATGTAATAAATAGGACATGTGAAAAGCCACGCTTTGTCTAGCGGTTACGACAACGATGCAACTATATTTTTCTTTGACCTCACAGTAGCCTTTTTGACAAGCGATATTCCGTTACATAAACTGAAGAGTTCTACACTACGGCAGTTTCTACAAAAAAATATATGGATCGAAAACTCCCTGATGTAACTATACTAAGAAACATATTATGTTGAACATATATACGAGGCCGTATTGTAAAATATTCGCAATCAGATTGGGGAAAAATTGTGTACTTAATTATAGACGAAGCAACTGACCCATGCGGGATTTTAGTGGCAATTTTTTTAATTGGTGCATTAAAAGCTAACAGTGTAAGCGACAAACTATTTAGTGGCTTCTAAGATATTTAGACAGAACCAACCAACCAAAGACAGAACCAAAAAACTATGGTAGATTTTGTGACATTATCTTATGTGCACTAATTCCACTAATTATGTGCACTAAACTTTTTCCCATCATTTATTATTCTTTGAATCTTGAATTCAGAAGACACATTGGAAATATTGATTTAACACTTTACTGGACGTTGATAAATTCTTACTACATGCGGCACTGTGTAAGGCTAGGCGCAAATTGAGACGCGTATAGCGCACGTGACTCGACACAGCACAGCGCGTGTTTTTGTAACCTATAGGATTCAACGAAATAGCGTGAATTGGGGGAATGACGCGAGGTGACGCAGTTCGCCGCGCGGCACTGTGGTCGAAACACAGTTTCACGCGCCACATGTGTCACAAGTTGTTGCGCAATAGCTCCTTGGATGCGGGCAGTACGCGAGTCAACATCAAAACTGAGTCTCAACATGCGGATCACCACTCTACGCGAGTGGCACGTATTCGTCGCGCCGATCGCGCCACGGCACTTCAAACGTGCTATACGCGCCTCAATTTGCGCCTAGCCTAAGCCTTATTTACATAGCGCTGCTACTGAATACCGCCAAAGCACAACGCGATGTATAGCCGAGAGCTGGTATACTTTATATTAGACATGAGTTTGAAACTAAGACGAAAAAAAAACGTGTGCGTCACGGGACGCCCGACAGAAGTGATAACTTAAACTAATCTAAGTTGAACTATTGGATATTGAAATTGTTTAACTTGAGAAAAGCTTAGGTTATTACTTAAATTTTATGTATATTAATATGATAATGTAAGGAAAGGTTATTTATTAATTAAATCTTTTATTGATTATAAAATATATTTTATTCTTAGTTACAATTCTTGAATATGTACATGAGAATTTTGTGTATGTACATTATTAGTATCATTATTTAATCCTATAAAAGTAACAATTGGCTTATGGTAGCTATAATAAGCAACAAAATTTTTACATTGTATGTCATCTAAAAATCTTGCAAAGACTGCATCAAGTACAGTTCCATGACTTGTTGTAGCTTCTTCTGGCTTATTAATCATTTTTAATTGTAATTTTGATTGTAGGAACGATACTAAATTTTTAGCTCGATCAGCAGCAAAATTAACATTAAAATCTTCGTTTAAAATTAACGGAATTTTATAATAATTTTTTTTTTAATTATGTTTATCAGAACGTGTATAATTATTTTTTTACTATGATATGCTGTAAAATTTATAAATTTACTAATTACTAAATCATAGAGGCGGCCCCGCAGCAGCAGCGACGCACACATGCACATGCACGTAGATGTAGACAGCGAAAGCACGCAGAGAGGAGGAGATAGAGCTCGAGATCGTGCGAGAGAGGGGGAAGAGTCTGTCCGAAATACGGCTAGCGCTGTGGGTTAGAGTGAGAAAGGAAGAGCCTGCCCACCGCTGCCGTATGCGTGAGAGAAAGGAAAGCCAGACAGACTGGCGCTGTAACGCGTTACGTAACGAAGCGGTTTACCCTCCCATAAGAAGTTATCACTTCAAAAACTATAATTTTATTTCTAGTATTTTTTTAATATGATAATTCTCAAAACATTTTCCAATACATAGAGGAATCTCACAACGTGAGCACACGAAGTAGGATTCTCTCTTTTTGTCGGGTTTTTTGAACACTCAACGTCTTTGAGAAACTTTTTTTCTCGGAACTATGAATTTTCACAAACCTATGCTGTTTCACATTTCTTGAAATCTGCATGAGAGGCTCTCTCTGTTCCACTTAAAGAACTTTCTGAACATATTGATTTTCAATCCAATATTTTGCAATTTGTTGTAAGAAAAAGGAAAATATTATTTTCTTTGCTGGATTGACTTTGACTTTGATTTCATTTGACCACAAATGAATTGGATAAACCACAATTTAGCATAAACATAAATGCCTTTCTTGTCCACTTGACAATTTTTCTTATAATTGGATTATAAGAAAGGTATTGATTTGCCAAAAAAATTGATTTTGGAGTGGTATTATTTTTTTCATTTTCGTCCGTAAAAATCCTGTTCTTTCTTGAGGAAAAAAAATCGTAGCATCTCGGAAAAAAATATTTGAGAAGTTTTATCTTTAATGTAACATAGTAGACTCAACGGAAAGTCTGTGATGAATATTAAGATGGAGTAATTCCTACTGGGAGTACTGGGGGAGTTGTATATTTCTTTCAATTTTTGTTTGTAAAAATCTTGTACTTTCTTGAGTAAAAAAATCGTAGCATCTCGGAGAAGCATATTTGAGTTTTATTTATCCTTAAAGTAATTTAGTAGAGAATCGATGGGATATCTGTGATGAATATTGAGGTGGCCTAATACCAAAGTTCGACTTTGTTGTGGCTCGCCAAAATAGTCGCTTTAGGCATACGCATAATTCATTAACAATAAATAAATCAATTTATCGATGTAGTGCTTATATATACAGTTAGTAATTAGTGGTGAAGCGTCCATTAAGGCTGTAAAGCTAGCTAAATTGCATATCATTCTTCGCGTCGGCATGCCGGTAACCGGAAGTGCGCGTGCGTTGTCTGGGCTAACTGTCCACCGCCTTGGTTTTAACGGACTTGGGGAGTATGCGAAAAATGATATGCAATTAGATAGCCTTACAGCCTTAACGGACGATTCGCCACTGTTGGTAATTTTGAACAATTAAAAATGAATAGTGAGAAAACAAGTGGGAAAGGCCGATTTCGGGAAAATGACCCATATGATATTAATATTAATAATGAAATTACGTCTTATCTAATATCATTTACGAATCCCAATCTACTGGGTGTATGCTGAAGACAAGTAATAAATTTATTTCATATCTTCGCATTATACTGTATAAACGACTGCGTCCCAATTAATCAAAAGTGAACGCCGTACTCTCTGAACTACCCCTTATTCGAATGATATAATCGAAAGTACAACTTTTAACGACGATAATATAATAGCGCACAATTACAATTATACCACATCCCCTTTTCCCAATCTTCTTAACAATCTCAACTGAACACTTTACTCCTAATATGGCAAATTAACGTTGGCTTACGATTCGAAGTCTTCCATTCGAGACGCAGTAATTAATTTTGAAAGGTAATAAGATATAATTTGACGTTCGATATTAATTTAAAGGAAAAATCGTCGTAGGATATAATCCTACTTGATGGATAACGAGGGGTCGGAGATCGTAAAACAATATATTGTTAGATCCCAGGAAGGTTTTCAGATTTTCACAGTACGATGCCTTACAATTGTCGAATCGTGTAATGGTTTTTCAGATCGAGTAATGGCTTTTTAATTTGTTTTGGCGTCTTAGAAATCTGTTCTTGATCACCTTTTGTGGTAGAAAGTAGTTGGTTCAATAACAAGTATTAAAAGTATTAAAATGAAATTTGCAAATCAAAATAAACGTCGCCTAAAATTGCGTTCAAGAAATGCGAAATCATCTTCGACACAAATCGTGCGATATATTTAATATATTTCCTTGTGGTATTCACATATGAATTAATTATTGGCACAAAAAATTAAAGATACGCAATGAGGAATTTTTCGTGTATGCCAGGACCGTACTTAGGCCCCATTTGTTAAGGTGATGCAACAACTGTGGATATCAACATAGATCTCAAAATAAACTTATTAGGAAGTATTTGTAGGGTCCAATAAGTAGCAGTAGAATAACCAATAATGTTTTCATACAAATACCGTTTCAGTTAATCGAAAATTCTTTGAGCAGATATCTGACGAGGCACAGTCTTTGAAAAGTCCAGAATAAACGCTCTACTACATAAACAGATGTATAATGTCGATAACAATATTTTTGGTATTATTTACTTTAGCGTAAAATTCAAAACTTCACGAAACTTTGTCTACCCCCCCATTTATGGGTTGCTAAACAGGAATCTGGCTTTAGTTTTTGGCGATATGGACAGTTTTGGAAAAATGAACTCTCAGCGTTTCCACTGAACACGTAACTTTTTCTTATAAAATAACTTTCAATTTGCGTTAGGTATACAGCTAACATTAATTTAATAGACATTTCAAAAACGTTCTTTGCACATATCTTATAAACAAAAAATTGGTCAACGACATCCAGCAGCTACAAAATAGTATCGATCTTTACGTAAGAAATAATATTTGTTAAAATCGTCATAAATCTTATTAATTATAATTTTTTAAATTCACTTGCATCATTTACAATTTATAGTTTCTTATTTGCTATGCAAGCGCCCTCTATTGAAATCTGACGTGATTTGATCACCAAGTGTGTTTAGAATTGCGATTTCGTCGATCAGTATATAGGGCTCCATAAGTTAAGTAAGCACGTGCAGGTTGAAACAAATTCAATCGAGTAATTACTGGGTAAGTAGGAAACAATGTTCGGACTACTCGATTCTTCTTTCTTGCACATTTTGAAGTGAATACTTCTTTGGCGGCGTTCTGATATTTGACGAGAATGGAGAGTGAATTGGAAAAAATGTAACGTTTCGAGATTTCGTTACACGATAGAGAAAAAAAATATAACGTAGAGAGAAGGAGAAAGAGAGCTATACATTTGGTATACCTAAAACACAGGCTTCGTTACAAGACAGAGTACACAGATATATAACATAGAGAGAAAGAGAGCTATACATCATATATATCAGTTTAGGCTATCCGCGTCTCCCTTTTGTGCGGTCCTTCGTTTTTAACGCCCACTCATACGCTAAGTCCAAGGTCTAAGTTGCTTGAAGGGGGCATAGTTTAGGAAGCACCGTACGAGCAAGAGAGAGAAAGCCACGTATTCATTGAATACTAGGCAATAGAAGAAAATATAGTATAACGCGCATGCGCGCGAGTATGTACAACTCTGACGCCACACGGGAATGGAGCAAGAGAGAGCGATATAGACTCAGTACGAAGCGATAGAATAGGATAGATAGATTGGCGCGCAGGCGCGCATTATAGATGTACGCGTTCAGACGCTATATATTAACAGCTGAAGCAGCACGCGTGTGTACCGAATATTTATCATTGTGTTTTGTAATTATTTACGTTATTTACATCTGTGTTCTGTGATTATTTGATAATATCCTTGAACCGTTTAACTTGTTAAAATCTAGAAGATATAATATATTTCATTCACCGCTCCCTACTGGTTTACAGCCACACAGGTGCAAATACACTTGGAAGAAGCGAAGAGAAAATCCGTTTGATTCTCGGGGGAGATTTCAATGTAAATTTCGGATCCAATGATTCTTTGACGTTGATTAACTTTCTTCGAGAAACATTTGGTCTGCTTATAAATAACAATCCCAAAGAATCAACAACAAAATCCGGAACAACAATAGATGCAATTTTTACACGTTATTTAGAAAATATCGAATCACGAACATATATTTCATATTTTAGTTATCACAAACCAATCATAGTGTAGATAATGAATAAACCGAATATTTTTTATACAAATTTTATATTGTTATATTTCTTTTGAAATTATCCCTCTCCCTTTCTCTCTCTCTGTCTCTCTCTCCCTTTCAATCTCTCACTCTTAATCTCTCATTCTCTATTCCTATTCTAAAGAAGTATTCACTTCTATCACGTGTACTGTGCTGCACATGATATATTTTTTTGGTATGTGTACATTTTTTTGACGTTCTTCTGTGTAGTTATGATGTCATAGAGTTCTATTTAAGTGGCAACACTTACCTGCTTCCATTTTAAGAAAGCACGTTTTTACGTATGATGAAACCTTGAAGGAGATTAAATCTCCTTCAAAATATTGTTCATTAGATGACATGTCTCAACGGGTTTCTCACTGTTCGAAACATTTTTTATATTCTTATGAACTTATGCTGTTACGTGTTCCTGGGGTAGGTAGGTTTAGTGTGAAGATAACACTGAGTTTTCCACAAAACACCAAAACACTATACTCGACGCGCGTTTCGCCAACAAAGTTGGCATTATCTGGAGATGATTAAAACTGTTGCCGTTAGTTGTTAAGCTGTTAAGTGTATTTAAATTTGTGATAGTAGATAAGTAAAATTGTTGTATGGCCTAACAAACTCAACTAGCCAATGTAAAAACAATGTGAAAACAATATACAATATTGAGAACAGTTGAAAAATTTTCAAAAAACGTCTTGTCAAGTAATGTAAAAACAATAACAAAGAAATAGCAAACACTAGAATTCCCAAAAAGAGCTACATCGGAACAAAAGAATGGAAATATATGGAAATATAATAAATTTCTCGAAATAGTTGTTATGAATATCTATTTTTATGGTTAATATGGGTAACTATATGCTCAGATTGAGCAATGAAGGAGTTTTGGATCATACGCAATATTCAGGAAGAAAATACAGAGGTCTTAAGGAGTGTTCTAAATATGCAGATATATTTTCGAGAATGGGTTTCTTCGTCAAAATAATTTTTAGTAACATACTATTAGTTTGAGTGGCTAGATAAAGGTTCAGATTAGGTAATGAAGAAGTTTCGGATCACAGGTAATGTGAAGGAAGGAAATAGGGGGGTTTTAAGGGGAGTGTTGTGTTCCCAATACACGAATATGCATACCTATTTTTAAGAATAGATTTCTCTGTTAAAATAATTTTCAGTAACATATGATTATTTTGCTCGGATAGCAGGGCGGCGTTGAACCACTTGGCAGGGAAGGGACCGGTGGAACTCTTATGGATACCTGGGCATAATGGCATTAAGGGAAATCTAATTGCAGATGACCTTGCCAGACTAGGGACCAGGGAAAACCTCTATGGACCAGAACCTGCAGTGGAAATAAGTCGGAATCTGATCAGAGACCGCATCAATGGCTGGGCAAGAGACCAGCACAATAAAACATGGAGAGGAGTAACGGGTTGTCGAATAACCAAACTCTTCATCGAATACTCAGAGATTGAGAAATGGGCCCAAGAATTCATTAAATTGAACAGGCATAAAGCCAGAACCCTGGTGGGAATCATAACGGGCCACCATAGTAGCCTGAATGCATATAAGCACAAGTTGAGGCTGATTGATAGCCCGGTCTGCAGACACTGTAAAGAAGACGAGGAAACCTCGATTCATCTTCTTTACACCTGCCCCGCACTGGAGGAGAAGAGGTATCTTATATTAGGGACCCCTGTTATCCTAGAGGAGGCGAGGCTTATGGGATAGCATTTTTGGATAATGACCCGGATAAGAGGAGATCGCCAAGGGACTACCCATGCGATCAGTGGCTGATGAGGCCCAAACGTATATAATATATATAATATATGATTAATTTGAGTGCCTAGAAAAGGTTCAGATTAGGTAATGAAGGAGTTTCGAAGAAGATCATAGGCAATATTCAGGATGAAGATACTGGGGGTTTCAAGAGGAGTGTTCCCATTATACATACAATAGTTGTTATAACGCGAACACTGAAGGTGTCAAAAAATATGTATAAAATGAGCATTTAAAAAATAAAATCGATCTGTCCGAGTATTCTTCTCCTGCTTGCCCGGTAATGACTTTATCGACTTTGTTCCAACTTTTACATGCGCACTGTATAATATTTATGGATACTAATTAGATGAATAATTTATGGATATTAACGTATTCATAAAATATAACCACAACCCAATACATGTTAGTAAGCCTAGTTTTGAAGGTTATATACTACATCATACTGCTTCTAGTATAACATCACTGCATAATTATAAATACGATCTAGTAAAAGTCGGCAGTTCTTCGTACAATTCACATCCGCATTTCTTTTAAGCATGATAATTCCAATATTGATTCATTAAAACACAAGTTTAAAATACAAGTGGTGCCATTCGTAACGCGTGCTACAAGTGTGTCAATCTCTCTGTAACTTTTACTGTACGAAACAGCTTTAAATAGCACATGATATGAGGTGGGGTAACCGCTCAGTTGTACTGTACGGTCCTGGCGTATCAGGCGCGTTATTCTAGCGAAGGTTTGAGAACTGATTTTGATATATTTAATATAATGCCTCGTAAATTTTTCTTCGTGTACAACGGTGGAAAAGTGTTTCGGGAATTGCCTCAAAATCGTATTAACGAAATATATGACGATGTGAATAAGAATTCCAGTAGCTATTACTTTATAACAACAATAAGAAGCCAATTTAAATTGTACAGGGTTTTAGGATAGTTTCCGGCATAATTTTAGCAGGGTAGTGACCCCACTACCAGAAACTTAAAACTTAAATTATAAGACAATAAAAATTAAAAAACCTGTTATGTTCGTTACGACATGACAGCACTGTGTCGGGTCAATAAATTGTCAGATTCAGAACGAATACAGCTAGCGCAATTGACTTTGATATTCCGTGTCCTATCGACTATTGCTTTATGCTGAACTCTCTTTCACTAATCGCGATAATTTTCTTTTGGTATGTGGAAAGTATAATTTTAAGCTAGTATCTTATTTTGATACCACTGACCGAGTTAGAGCAGCCACATTAAAACGAAGTACTCACGCTACTTACTTATTTTCGCAACGTTATTTTTTTGTGAAAAGAAAATACCACTTCCTCTCACATTTTAAAATATAGGCTTGATATTATCAGCTTCAAATTGCTGGCATGTTTAACATTGGTTAAGAGCTTGTATTTTTGACTTCGATCAACTGTTCTTCGATAAAATTAATCTGATATTAATTTAATTGATGTTAATACTGCGTTACTATTATGACGAGATAAACGAATAACATAATCCAAACATTGATTAATTAAACTTAAGATCAAAACAAGCCCTATATGCAATAAGACAAAATCTTATTGCATATTTCTGTCAATGTTACACTATTTTCATTACACATACGTAAATCAACAGCATAACTTGCGAGTTCTTGGTGAGAAAAGTGTGCCATTTTTAATATTGCCAAGTTTTGAACGATACTACACGATCTCACACGACACAAACAATATATGTACGAGTATTCACAACGTCAACAGACGGTGAACTAAATTTCCCATTATGAACGTGCAATGACCGACCATGATCTACTCAGTAATGTCAAGCATGTTGCTATGAATATTACCATTAGAGTGGGGAGGCAGAAAGATGTTAATTACAACGTTTTTATATCTAGTAGGGAAGCTTAAATTATGTAGTTTGAATTGCTTAGCACCTGAGATGTGTATGTATATATAAAATGATGCCAGAAACTATCATGAAACCCTGTATATATCTTGGATCCGCTCTTGGAATATGTACGGGTATGTACGAGAAACTGCCGCTTTGCAATAATCGTATTTAGAATAAATGTAAATCTTGGGAGAACTCTGCATTACCTTCTATTTAAAACTTAGAGAAAACATTTAGAAAAACCAAAAACTAGTGGATGAAATCACACTTTGTTTAATAACAAATAAACGATATACAAAACACGTTCAATTTTATTTCATTCCATTGGGTGACCCTTGATGTGTTTCATACGCAAAATCGTATCTATTATAAAATTTAATTTGTTGCTATCGCCCCAATAAACGTATATACGGGGTCGGCCAACTATAATTTTGGAAACATAGAAATGGGTAGAACTTTTCAATATTTTTATAAATATTTTTTGTAAATAAATGTGAATAAAAGTTATTTAAGTTGCTGAGTTCGTCCCTAGAATAGTCTAGTATTATACGAAGCAGAAATGAAATGATCAGAGAAATATGACTTACCTTGCGGGGACACATTATTAGAGGGTCCCGCCCTCTGGTGGTAGATACCATTCACGGGATGTGCTGTATTCTGAAATAAAATAATGCAATTAGAATGGGGGTAATTGTTTATAATACTTTCTTTTTATAAACTAGACAATCTTCTGCTGACTGTATGTGATCGCAGAAATGTTTGTGTTTGTATTGCTGTTAAATTTTATAATTCATTACAAAAATAAATAAAATACGATTTTTGTCTTTACTTACGACGGTTTAGATATAACGACGCATAGAAATTGACTTCCTTTCTCTAAAGCCTCAGGCTTGGGGAAAGGTTACTCATGGAGATGAGGAAAAACACATCCATGCTCAGGGAGAGGTAGCAAACTCTCCCCCGATGACACACAATATGAATGATATTGAATTTTTGTTAATGCAACTATAAATGATCGCTCATTTTCATAAAACAGTTGTATACAAACTATTCGTTATTGAATTGTTCATCGTGGCATGTTGACGTCGTATGGTTTGTAGATGATAGTCGTTAAATAACGACGGACTATTTTTGACAGAACACAAATGGCGCAAAATTCAAATCCTATAGTTCCAACTAAGATACCCAATATATGTACAAGGTGGGGCAGAGCAAGTTGCTTATTCGAATTTGGGGCCCTGAATGGTTGCTCCTAGGAGGGTGGGGGTAGGCACAATCGGGAAGGCGGGGCGTAATGTTATCTAAACCAAGCGGAGCTACACATTTACGCCCCGCCTTCTCGCATGTGTCTACCACCACCCCCCTAGGAGCAACTATCGCTTCAGGACGCCAAATTCAAAAAAGTAAGTTGCTCTGCCCCATCTTGTGCAATTGAAAGTTACTTTGTAAAATATGTATATTGTAAATCAAAATACCTCTCTATTAGTTGTATCAGATGCATGTATTGTATACTGTTCTTTCATTTTTTTACTAGACAGCAAGTCAATCGGTCGATTTCGTATAATGTGTAGGGAGGGGACGCGAACGGTTAGCGGCGCTACGACAGTTACGTTCTTACACGTGAGGGAGTGTACATCGTATTTGTAACGGGGAAAAACTTTTACGTGGGAAGTGATGTTGCTGGGTTTACTGTTAAAAGATGATCAAGGTATTTAAAGAAAAAATATCTTGGCCATATTTAACAGCAAACTATGATCTCTTTTGCATTATTTTTATAATTGGTTTTGCATTAAAAAAAAGTGCCTTCTAACAAAATGTTTAAAAAATAAATAGATTCTCTTAAAATAATTAAAAATAAAATACAAACTCTTAAAACTTAAAAAATATCCCCTTGAATAAGAAAAAAACTAAAGAAAATTTTCGAAGATGTCTCCGTCTTGCGCCAAACAATAACCCAACCTGTCGTAAAATTCTGAACGAACGTTGGTCAGCATAAGAGGGCTAATAGTTTGAAATAAATTTTCAATATTAGCCCTCAGTTGATTTAAATTATTAGCTCTTTCATGAGGATGCCCGTATAACTTTGATTTAATACAAATTTCCATTCTACGGTACTGGTCTTCATCGAAAATTTCTTGATGGGCTTTGTATTTATAGGAATGATATTTGTTTTTCTTTAAAATTTTGTGAATTTTACCCACACTAAAACCAGTCTCTTCGGAAATTTTTGGGATAGAAATCTTCTTCTACCATTGCACACACCATTAATTCCTGCATTTCAACATCCTCGTTAATTCTAGGTGTCTTGTGGCATTTACAACCTAAAATGCATCCCGTTGACTTAAACTTTTCGACTACTGTATGTAATACTCTACGATATTGTGTTCAAGGCAGGGATCGGACGATTTACATATTTGACTGAGAAAAGGTCCCTTATTGCACGTAATGAATGTCCTTGAAGAGACCATGATATCAAATCAATTTTTTCCTCAAGTGAGTACGTCATAATTACTAAGTTTTGAATTAAAAGAATCTATTTAAAGTTACACGTATTACTACGAAGTTCACTCATCTAAATGCCAAACACGTATGTGACGGTAAATATGAAATCTAAGTCGTCGATCATCACGGCGCCGGCGTACGGCCGGACTCCCCACCTGAGCGGTGGCTAATTTTCCGAGAAGGACCGAACGGTGGAACCTATGTACAGTTTTAAAATGAAAGACGGTATACGTAGAAATCTGTTTTGAGAAAAATGAAATTTTGTAATTTGCAATATGTACTTTCAATCACGCTGTACATTTAAGTATTGAGATTATAGCAGTTAAATTATATTAAAAATCGTGGTACAAACAAAATGACACTGTTCAATAGACAATTATGACAATTATAGGGCAATAATGAATTTACTTCGGGGTATTTTTTAAAATATATTCTTTTTACTTATTATGTTTGGGACGTTTTTACGTATTATGTTTGCTTATAAATATATATAACAAAATTATTATATATATATATATATATATATATATATATATATATATATATATATATATATATATATATATATATATATATATATATATATATATATATATATATATATATATATATATATATATATATATATATATATATATATATATATATATATACTTGGGACGTTTATGTTTCATAAACGTCCCGAGTTTTAATTAGATTTTTTATTAGATCCTCCGTTAGAAGTAAATCACAGGTTACTAAAGTCCTGTATTTGTCCGGGGCCTGGATCACACGAAACTAGGAAAAACAATTAATTTCAATCCTTTTAAAAGCTAACAAAAACTGTTGACGACATAAAAATCGCACAATGAAAAGGTCGAGTTTAGGTAAATCGCTCCAAGCGGTGATGATAAATAAAACGGGGCCATTATTTTTTATGCCTTTTAACGCGAGGGAAGTTGTACATGAAATTTTTGCACTTTGCGCCGCAAAGAAGTCGTTACGCCCCTTGTAAATCAAGGATTTCGTGGCGAACGGCATGCGTGTGGATAAAAGTATTAAATTGTATTGCGAACGGCATAAAAATTTCTTTTTAACGTCTATTTAATAGGCCACGATTTAGGAAAAGGTAAATAAACGAACGGCAATGTTTGTACACAGTTTATATCCACTGTTTTATGAGAGCGTGTCCCTATTGTATTAAGATCGTGAAAATAAAATTTAACAAAGTTCATGTGGTATTTGAGTATTTGATGTTGTACAGGGTGATCTACACTGCTGAAAATTCGCCGTGGTAAAACTTCACTTTTCATGCTGTAAAATTTTACTATTTACAGAACGTAATATCAGGGTAACAGGTACAATTTTACACCACTATAATTGTAAACTTTTACTTTATTTCACATTATACATTTTTGGTATAAAACTAATATAAGGTGTCTCAGTTGGAACTATAGGATTTAAATTCCGTGCAATTTGTGTTCTGTCAAAGATAGGGCGTCAATATTTAGCGACTGCCATCTATAAACCATACTAACATGCTGATATTAACAGTTCACCAGAGAACAGTTTGCGTACAACTGTTTTATGAAAGTGAGCGATCACTTACAGTTGCGTTAAGAAATATTCGCACAAAATTAGAACAAAATTAGAACCTAATTTAATACAGAAATTTAAAGAGACGAATTTGTTATTGATAAAGCGATATTAATGCGTCTTCGTCGAGGTGGGTCAGATAAAAATATTTCTGCAGTGGAAAAAAGTGCACAGGAGTATTCAAATACATCAATTGGACGTCGTGCACGACCATTCAATCTGTCAAGAGCCACCACGCATGATTTTAAAGAAAGATCTGCATTTGCCAGCATAAAAATTCAGTTGACAACAATTAAAAGTTACCTATATACCATTTAGAACGTCGTACATTTGTTAATTGGGTTTTAGAAAAGAAAGAAGGTGATGCTGTTTTTTTTTAACAAAACTGTGTTCAGCGATGAAATACATTTTCATCTTGACGGATAGGTCAAGATTGCCCCCGTATACTCAATCTTGAGTATCCGGGGAGGGGGGGGGGGATCGTGTTACGATTACTTATTTATATAAGGCTAATAGAATATATATACTTTGGTGAATTAGATATAAAGCCGTTTCTTCACGGAAATATTTTTACGGAAACGGAAGTAAAATAGTAGCTATGACTTACTAACGTTTATTACATAAATTGTTGACATTTAATAGAGGTAAAACAGTATATAAACTAAAAATATTATTCAAAAGAAGAAATATTAATATTGCGAATATATCAACAATAATATCGCATTATTTACGAACGAGACTGACAAGCTAACAAACAAAAAATGTTCTCAAAAATTTTTCAATATAGTTAGTTTGACATTTGGTTTTTATAAGTTTTTATTTTTTATAGTGATTTTCGATTTTATAGCATAATAAAGACACACTCTAGTATAGAGGGACAAAAAATAATTTAATAGAAAACTTCTAAACGGATGCGTAAAAGGTACACTTTTAAATATATCTTTTAGTTTTGCGCCTTTTATTTTTTTTTCATTTGAACTTGAAAAAAAAGAATAATAGCTCATTTTTCTACATAATCTCCTGATCTGGAAACACATTTTCCCAGCGTGTAGGTAATTTTGTAATGCCCTGCTAGTAGAATGAAGTTTTTTGTGTCTCCAGCCAATTGCGCACGTAGGCCTCAACCTCTTCATCGTTGTTGAATATTTGTCCTCCCATGGCTTCCTTGAGAGGACCAAAGAGGTGAAAGTTGCAGGGCGATAGGTCGGGGCTATAGGGAGGGTGTTCAAGTGTCTCCCAGCCCAATTCCTCCAATTTTTCTCTGGTCAGGGCTGCTGTATGAAGACGAGCATTTTCATGGAGAAGTTTCACTTCTCTCATCGGTAGGTCACGTCGTTTGCGGCGATATGCAAGAGTAACCTCGCTTAAAATGTCGCAGTTGTACGCCGCATTAATGGTCCTGTGATCATGCAAAAAATCGAGGTGCAACAAGCCACGCTGGTTAAAAGAAACTGTAGCCAAAACCTTGCCTGCTGACAGCCTTGACTTGGCTTTTACTGGCCCAGCCTCGCCTTGACGTCTCCACTCCTTGCTCGCTTGTTTTGACTCAGGGGTATAGTGGTGCACACATGTTTCATCGCAGGTGATAACGTGAGTGAGAAACGAGTCTCCCTCTTCCCGAAATTTCGCTAGAAGACGCTCACACACCTGAAAACGATGCAATTTCTGCTCAGTTGTCAGAAGGTGAGGGGCCCACCTTGCGCACACCTTACAAGACCCTAGCTCCTCTGTGATGATCGAAAAGGAGCTTCCATAATTTATTCCAACGTTAGATGCAATCTCATTGGTGGTCAGACGCCTGTCACCCTCAAGAAGTTGTTGAGCGCGGACGATGTTGTCGCTGGTGATGCTGGGTGTGAGGTCGGCGGTCATGGCTCTCATTTTCAACTTTCTCACGACCCTCCACAAACTGTTTATGCCATGCAAATACTCTAGCTCGAGACAGTGTCTCTTCCTTGAACTGCGCAGTCAATCACGTCAGGATTTCAGATGGTTTTACACCTTCCGTGGCGAGAAACTTGATGATAACACGCTGCGCAACTGATGAAGGCACCTCCTGCTCAGACATTGTCATGGCGGGTACTGAAAGGAATGAGCGAGGTCGCCAACCTGCTCTTCCTCCTCCTGACATCCCTATCCAACACCCCATGAGGGGGGAATCCTCACGCGTTACTATTGCATGCCCAGGACCAAAAAACTCGTTTATATTTGATTCACCCTCGTATTTGTAAACATCTTTCAATGTTATTCCGGTGTTCAGTTTATTTTGGCACTGAAATGACCTTGCAGCTCTTAAAGTTTTGATTTCCTGTTTATTTGGCTTCTACAGCCATCAGCAGAACATAGCACCATTTTTAGCTATTAATAAATCCAAACGCAAATTAATAAATTCACAATCTAAAATCCGACCAGTATTATACCTCGTCTGCGGCAATATGTTCGGTGTCGAGACTGACGGTATACTACATGCACCACGTGCTAGTTAGCTAATTCTCGCTGAACGACGAGACGGGGTAAGAAGGGAAAGTTAGCGGGCGGAGCTTAGGGCGAACCTTCTGAAGGTGCGTCCAGACATGCAATAACGAAGCGTAACGTAACGCTGCTCAGTGACACATTTAAAGGCAACACAGCAACATCGTAACGTCGTCGCGCAACATCGGAGCGTTCCGTAGCTTGTCGGTTTTCAGCGACACATCAAAGGCGTGTACAGCGGTGGCGTTACGCATCCCCCTTCCATGTCTGGACGGGACTACAACGCCTACGATAGATGGAACGGCGTGGTGTTACGAACCTCTGTAAAGCGTCGATGTCCTGTTGCGGGTAAAAAGTATGTGTCCTGTTGCGATATTCTGTCACGATGGTAAGTTACGAGTGGGCGTTACGTTGCGCTTCGTTATTGTATGTCTGGACGGACCTTTAGTTTCTGTTCCGTGACATAAGGTAGGTCAATATGTAATAGGAAAAGTACTGTGTGTAATATTAAAAACTTCTTACCTTCGCTATTTGCAGGAGAACTATCGAATGTTTAATATTGTCCAGCATAACCTGAAACCAAAACGTCATTAACTAACGACTGAACTATTTACTATTACGTTATGTAAATTTATGTAAACGACACTGTAGAGTAGAAATAAGAACACGTCGTGCGTGCGATGATAGTGGCCATAAAAAACTAGTTTTGCGACATTCTATGTAAATTAAAAAATTACGCGACGTACATGTGAACGAACTGATGACTTCTTCAATGATTTTAACGTATTGTACAGACTAGGCGAAACGGCGACGTGACAAATGAATTACCCACGTGCAACAGGAACGCGGAATGTTAATTAAGGGTATGACATAATTTAATGCCGGACGACGGATGGGGCTACGGCCCATTACACTTCCCATAAATAACGCAGGTCGAGTATTTTGTACAATTTCTAAGGTTACTCTTGGAATTAGTCTCTCTGAAATCAGTTGAGAATAGAGATGGCGCAGTAAATTAAAGGGAAAGCCACTGTAAAAATTTGGATTTTTTTTGCATTTCTTTAATGTACGTTTTCAGAAATATGTAGGTACAATTTTAAGTAAAATTGACTGAGTTACAGCCACTTTAGTGAGAGCAGGTAGCGTGAACTTCCCTGCAAAAAAATCAAATAAGACAAGGTCGACACTGGACATGCTGATGAACAGGGGCGTAGCGTACATGGATGCGAGTGATGCGTCGCATCTCTTAAAAAATTGGCAAATTAGTGTTATTTAAAAGTTCAATCGATTTATTCCATTACTACATTTTTTTAATTATTTTAAACCGACCGCAAACATACATTATGTACTTTAAACGCTACCATCAGCTTTCTTATTTCAAATCGGCCGTGAAGGCGCCCGAAATTATTGGACTCCCGCGTTACTTGCTGCAGTGCCGAAATGCGATGGTCCACGTTACATCCAAGCTACGCGTTAAATGGGCGAAAAGGTCAGTGATCTTACGCAGTCAACAGTGGAACCTCGAGTGGGTGTTGTCGTTATTTCCGGACTCAGTTATGCGATTATGTGAACGCATCTTGGCGACTGTCGCCATAACATGAGGAAGATTTGAAAGCGCTGTTTCAGGTAATTGTAGAAAATTAAAATGAGGAATGGGATCGAGAAATCGTTATTTGTGCTAGAGGCCTTTTAACTTTATTGTGCAACTTTGATTTTAATTTTTTCTTAGCAGTGTTTTCTGCAATATTCCCACATTCCGAGAATCTGTTTAAAATTCCACAGACAAAAATATCAGATATTAGTTACTGCAATAAAAAGATTTCCGATTTCAAATCACATATTTAAAAAATGAGAAACGAGTTTAGTGACATTTGGAGCCGTATGGATAGATTTGTGAAATCAACCACCAAGTAAAATAATGCGTTTGGACTTAGGTCCTGAAGAAGATAAAAAAAGCATCTACGCACGACTGTTTTATCAAATTTTGGAAGTTATTATTTTGAACATTAGTGAATGGTTTAGTGAAATTTCTAAACTGGAGTTCTTATATCTAGATTCCACACAATTTACTTCATTCGTGAAACGTTTTCCTGATGAACTTTTTTCTTCTTTAGTAGATACATATGGAACATTCTTTGAACTTTCAGTGATTTATAGTGATCCCGATATGAAAAATAGTACTATGTTTGAGCTTCACCAATATATTATGTCCCTTCAATTAACTTCTGTTTTCCTGGAGTCATCAAAATTGTGTCGTTTAATTTCAACTATTCCTGCCACAAGCAGTTCCGCGGAAAGATGATTTTCATGTTCAAAGAGAAGAAAGACTTATCTGCGAAATTCTCAAAAGCAAGAAAGACTGCCAGCTTTAGCATTAATATATATTGAAAGTGCCTTGTTAGAATATATGAGATCGTCTCCAACATTTGAAGAAACAGTGATAGACGTTTTCGCTGGACAAACAAAAGCGAATAATTGATCTCCTTTTTAAAAATTAGTATATATACTTCGGCATATTAATTTTAGGTTAGTGTTTTTTTCTATTTTTACCATTTTCATATGGCCTACCATACATCCGACTATACCTCTTCCCCTTATAACATTTTTATCACATCCCTAGATTCTTTTCTCACGCTACGCCCCTGCTGATGATGTACCATCATATGATCCGGGACTCGATAATTTAATGTATGTAAGTAGGGTTGCCACCATTTTTTCGAACAAATAAAGTATATTGGTTGTTAAAGGTAAGAAAAAAAGTACATTGTGTCGAAATAAAGTATTATTCATTTTATTTTATTATTTATTTATTATTTTGTTTAAAAACATATTTTTTATTACTTTTACCAATATTCAAGAAATGATTGTCACTGCTAAACAGCTTCACAGCATCATTGCAGTGTATACTTAAGTTTAGATAAATAAATAATTCATTTTTCATCAAATTGAGACACGCTTTGTTTCTTTCGTCTCGCCACTTGATATGAATCACAGAAAATCATATCCAAAGAAGAGATCTTGTTTTCTTTTTGTTAGTCCGTCTTTATGGTAAGATTATCCATAATATTATACACATCCAAAATTGTTATGCAATTGCCTTCTAGGCAATACAGTTCTTTTACAGTTCTATTAAACAAATTTTATGTGGCTAAAAAATGAAAGTAAATGTGAATAAAGTCATAAAGCCTGTGACTGTGACAGTGATGCGCTTCACATACTAGATAAAGAACCATTTCGAAAGTTTTGGCACAAATACAATACACAGTTCCTGTTAGCAAGTCGCAGAACATTATGGAACGACATATCAACTGTACGCGACGATATTATAGAGAAGATTACACGTAAATTACAAAATATACGATTGTGGTTATGTGTTGACGAGACGATCAATCGTAAAAAAATTCTATTGTAAATATTATAGTACGTGTACTAGACTTTCGGCAACAGACATTTCCATTGCCATTCACTAGCAAAAGACTCACCGAGTGTACTGGCAATATAATTACGCGGGTGGTACTGGAGATGTTAGAAACATTGTCAGGTGTCAATAAGTCAAATATTGATGTTTGTGACCGATGATGCCGCGACAATGTGTTCAATAGGCTGTTCTCTTTCCTAACACAGTTGTAGATTACATGCTTTACATCTTGTGGCAGTAACTATTCGACAATATTTTCCCAAGATAGATGCATTAATAGCAAATACGGAAAAACCGTTTCTAAAATTTCCTAAATGTCTTCGCGAGTTTCACAGAAAATGTTCTGGAATTCCCGAACCACCAGAGCCGATCCTTACACGTTGGGGAATACGGTTGAAGGCAGCTTTTTATTATATTGAAAATTTCCAGCAAATAAAACCTGTAATACTACAGTTCAATCCTGCCGAGGCTGTAACTATTAAGGAAAACCAGACACAATTTCTAGATATTTCTATTGGAACTGATTTAAAAACTTTTCATATCAACTATAAAGGAATGCATGATGCAAGATGAAAAATAGTGCGTTGGCGTTAGCGGAGTCCCTGCAAATAGTGAATCAAGTAAATTCACTGTTATACGCTACAGATGATGCAAAAAATAGGCGTGTCAATTAAAAGGTTGAAAGTGTATTAAAGAGAGACACCGATTTTAACAGATTGAGACAGTACAGGTTCGTTAAGTGAGTGCAAATAGTATGTTACGTATGCCTGTATTACATCGATAGATGTCGGACGGCCGTCCTCCAAATGTAAGAACATATTTTCACCACAGCGAACATCATTCTATGAGACAAATATGGAAACATACCTGAGCTGCAAAGTATTTACGAGTCGTTTCCAGTTGGTGATGATGATGATATTAGTTCATCACGCTGGTTAAGAGGGCAAATACATACAGTGTTATACTTACTTGTAACAGTATAGCGCATTTGTTACTATGTAATTACTTTGTATTATTTTATTACCCTTGTTACGATTCGCACATCTATGGCGCGCAGAACATTTCCCACAGCCTCAGTTATAAATTATAAATGCATGTATAACTTTGTAGCTTAATATATTATTTCAAACAACAACGGTGATTCATAGAATTCAACTCCGATCCTTGTTTCCATTCGATATAATTGACGCTCGAGGAGATCCCAATCTGGAAATTATTTTTTACGATCTGGCGGCTTTTCATCCGAAACGGACGTGGCAGCATAATTCGAGCTATAAATAGAGTATCTCTTCGCAGTAATTAGCACTGTTAGATTCATTAAGCTTAATAGTGTAAACTGTAATTATTAATTAGGTTAATTTCTTTAGCGACTCGTGGGAATATTTCGCTAGAACTGCTCCTGTTACCGATTAAGACTATCTCGAACATTCGATTTCGCCGATGGGAGGAATTAATAATTAATTAAATGGATTAATAATTAATAAATAGAAATGCATCACGCTGCAGATAACCAGTAATATGCAGCGTATGCATCGATTGGGGCGACTAATGATAGAGTAGGTGGAAAATAGGTTTCAGCCTCCAGGAAAAGTAGTAACGATCGCGAACTTACATAACGTATTTAAAATATTGCCGTTTCTACATACAAATTTAATCCAAGGTCAGGCCCTACAGGGTTGTTCAGTTAATATGATTACTCGTTAATATGAGTAATTCGAGGCCATGTATTAATGTACAGTAAATACGGAAAGGTTGGAATAACTTCGCTTGGTTGGAATAAAAACTTTATAGGGCGAGAAGAAAAAAATGGCAACTACAGATCATCTTTAGTGTGAAATCCATATAATTTTTCCGTGTATTTATATAGGGTGTCTTAGTTGGAACTATAGGATTTGAATTGCGCGCCATATGTGTTCTGTCAAAGATAGGGTGTCAATATTTAACGACTGTCATCTACAAAATATACTACCGGTTTAGTTGTATTAGCTGTTGTGAATTTCGTTTGGTGACCCGTTGCCACTGCTGGAGTTTTGATGATAATGGTAATGGTGCCTACATTGTCTACCGGAGAAGGGCAAGGTCTTTTATCGGGCTGGTTGTCTCAACCTGGTTATCTTAGAATGTGTATGTGACGCAGATGCCTCACATCTAAAGCCTTTACTGAGGTGATTGTACCCAACCTACAGCGACAAACCGTCTCCAAGGAGAGGAGAGGAGAGGAGAGGAGAGGAGAGGAGGGGTGACAAGAGGCTGCCGAAAATAAAACTTTATATTCTCTTATCTCTCTCCCCTTTAAGGAGAGAGAGAGAGCTAAGAGAGTAGAAAGGGTAGAAATATAATAGGGGAGGAGAGAGAAAAGGGATAGGGGTGAGAGATAAGAAGGATAGAAATATGGAGGGGAAGAAGGGAAGAGAGATTAGAAAGGACAGAAAGAGGAGGGGAAAAGAGGGGGGGGGGAGAGAAGACAGGAGATGAAATAGAAAGGGAGAGAGAGGGGGAGAAATGATCCTCTCGGTATATTATAGGGTTATTTCTATGCCAGCTCATATTATAAAACGTTGGCGTGAGGGGTGTTTCTCGGAATATTGCAAACTTTTGCGTACGCTAGTCAATATTATCAAAAAATAAACAGAGGAGTTCCTCTCGGCATATTATAGGGTTCTGTTTATGCCAGCCCATATTATAACATGTTGGTGAGGGAGGTTCTTTTCGACATATCGCGGAGTTCGGCCAGGCACAGTTTTACAACTAATATATTTAAATAAAAGTAATAACACTCTCAAAACTATTTTATTAAAGAAAAATATTGGTAACAGAAACAAAGTACAAACTTTTAACGTAAATACGATGAAATATTACTACGTTATTATGTGTTGTATTACTATGTGTCAAATGACAATTTTGTTAATAAAAAACATTGAGAATCGCGGTTCAGAATAGTTAGGCCAGTTGCTGAAATGCGTTTTAAAACAAAATAGAATGTCAATTGTTGTCAAAGTGAAACGGATATTATAATCTGTGTTTTGGACACGCCTGTTAAAATTTTCTACAAAAAAAAAAAAATTGCACGTGGTGTGGCATTAAGTGACGATATGCGAAAATCAATTGTTAATGCTCATAAACAGAGAATTTCGGCTCGGAAAATATCTGCTACATACGTATTCGCTGCCTAAATCTGTAGTTCAAGGCATTATTAACTTGAATAAAACAACTGGATTCACAGCCCAAAGGGAGAAGATTGGCTGACCATCCCAAATTACACGCTTAAATCAACATGCTTTGATTGTAACAACGGATTGTAACAACAAACCGATGATCTAATGCAAAATAAATTATGGTATTATGGAGGCAAGTCATTGGGAAAAATATTTCTGTATCAATAACTAAACGTTCAATAAAGAAAATAGGATACAAATTCTACAAGAATAAGTTTGATTCTTTACATTTTACTTCTGAACTTACCGGTTTCTTCGGTAAAAGAAAAGCCGCCATTAACTAAACGACAGAAAATAAATCGGTTACAGTGGGCCAGAGAAGATACGCACTAGAATTTACAATGGCACCAGATAACTTGGAGTGACGAATCCAAATTTAAAATCTGTTTGGGTGATACCAGAAAACGTGTGCTCAGAACCCCACAGGAAACTTATCATCCTGACTGGTTAGTTAGGAAAGCGAAGTTCCCTGCATCTCTTACGATCTGGGGATGTATGAGTGGTATGGGCGTAGGAAAATTACACTTCGTAGATGGTACTGTGGCAGCAGAAAAACATAAACAAATTTTGACAGACAGTTTATTGCCGTCAATACCAATATGGCAAGGCAGTGACGCGCAGTACATTTTGCGGTAGGATAGTGCTGCGTGTCACACAGCAAAAACTGTCAAAGCTTGGTTTGCAGAACATAATATTCCTATTATGGAATGGCCCTTTAGCAGTCCAGGCATCTCTCGCCAATAGAAAGATTGTGGCATAAAATGAAAAAACAGTTGTGTAAACATCCAGTCCGTTCAGTTAATGATCTACGCACTAAATTTCAAGAAATTTAGAATAGCACGCTTCCTGAAAAGCGCGCTAAGCTTGTAGATATAATACCTGCCAGAATTCAAGCTGTTATTGTTAATAAAGGTGATGTAACACAGTTTTGATGAAGCGGTCGAACTATTCTGAACCGTGAATCTTAATGTTCTTCATTAACAAACTTATTAGTTACACCTCATAATGTAGTAATATTTCATCGTCATCATCATCATGAGGTCATCAGTCCTAAGACTGGTTGGACGCTAACCTCCAGCTTCTTCTATCTTGTGCTAACCTACGCAATTTGCTAATTGTGGTACAACCTACATCCCTTACTATTTGCGAGCAGTAGTCTAATCTAGGCCTACCTCTGCCTTCTTTCACTCCTATATCTGCCTCCAAAATATCGCGGACTATTCCCCCATGTCTCAGCAAGCGACCTACCATTCTATCTTTTCTCTTCTTTATGTTTTTCCACATACTTCTTTTCTCGCCGACTTTCTCTAATACTTCTTCGATTTTAACCCTATCAGTCCACGGTATTTTCATCATTCTTCGGTAACACCACATCTCAAAAGCTTCTAATTTCTTCCTACTTGCTTCCCCTACCGTCCAGGTTTCGCAACCGTATAGTGTCGTACTCCATACATACGTTTTCAAAAATCTCTTCCATGTTTCTAAGTTTATTACCCCCGAGCATAAAAGTGCGTTCTTTTTGTTAAAAGCTATTCGACCCTGCGCTATTCTTTGTTTTATATCTTTATCGCTTCTTCCATCCTAATTTATTTTACTTCCTAAATAAGTGAAGTCTTTAACTTCCTCCAATCTTTCATTATTAATTTGTACTTTCGTTTTTGATCTGCTCTCGCGCCCTCTGCACACTAACACTTTTGTTTTGTTTTTATTCACCCTCATTCCGTATTCCTGTCAACACTGCCTCCATCTCGTTCAATGCTGATTCTAGTTCCTCCTTACTAGATGCTAATACTGCTATATCATCCGCGAATCTCAGCATTTTTAGTTTCTGTCCCTGCACTTTAATCCTGAAATCCACTCTATCTTTTACCACATTAATCGCCTCTTCGATGTACAGATTAAAAATTAGTGGTGATAGCGTACATCCTTGTTTTACTCCTTTTCTAATACCTACTTCCCTTATTTCCCCTTCTACTTCTATAACAGCAGTTTACTCTTTGTATAGATTGTGTATTACTCTCCTATCTCTATACTTCATTCCTGCGCTCTTTAGTATCTCGAACATTTTTTTCCCATCTTACATTATCAAAAACTTTTTCTAAATTTACAAATCCTATATAAGCGTTCTTTCCTTTTTCTATTGTTTTCTCTAACATTACTCTTAGTGCCAGAATAGCTTCGCGAGTTCCCCTATTTCGCCTAAACCCGAATTGGTCTACTCCTAGTATTTCCTCCGCTCTATTTTCCATCCTCTTCTGAACTATTCTGGTTAAGATTTTTGACGCGTGGGAAGTTAGGCTAATCGTTCTAAAGTTCTCGCATTTGTCGGCTCCTCTCTTTTTCGGTATAGTAACGATAATGTTCCTCTTATAATCCTCCGGCATCTCGCCCGTTTCGTATATGTATTTTACCAGTTCAAACATCCTATGTACTACTTTCTGTCCCGCATATTTCAAAATTTCCGTCTGTATTTTATCTACACGCTTTATGGGAATGGCCCTTTAGCAGTCCAGGCATCTCTCGCCAATAGAAAGATTGTGGCATAAAATGAAAAAACAGTTGTGTAAACATCCAGTCCGTTCAGTTAATGATCTACGCACTAAATTTCAAGAAATTTAGAATAGCACGCTTCCTGAAAAGCGCGCTAAGCTTGTAGATATAATACCTGCCAGAATTCAAGCTGTTATTGTTAATAAAGGTGATGTAACACAGTTTTGATGAAGCGGTCGAACTATTCTGAACCGTGAATCTTAATGTTCTTCATTAACAAACTTATTAGTTACACCTCATAATGTAGTAATATTTCATCGTCATCATCATCATGAGGTCATCAGTCCTAAGACTGGTTGGACGCTAACCTCCAGCTTCTTCTATCTTGTGCTAACCTACGCAATTTGCTAATTGTGGTACAACCTACATCCCTTACTATTTGCGAGCAGTAGTCTAATCTAGGCCTACCTCTGCCTTCTTTCACTCCTATATCTGCCTCCAAAATATCGCGGACTATTCCCCCATGTCTCAGCAAGCGACCTACCATTCTATCTTTTCTCTTCTTTATGTTTTTCCACATACTTCTTTTCTCGCCGACTTTCTCTAATACTTCTTCGATTTTAACCCTATCAGTCCACGGTATTTTCATCATTCTTCGGTAACACCACATCTCAAAAGCTTCTAATTTCTTCCTACTTGCTTCCCCTACCGTCCAGGTTTCGCAACCGTATAGTGTCGTACTCCATACATACGTTTTCAAAAATCTCTTCCATGTTTCTAAGTTTATTACCCCCGAGCATAAAAGTGCGTTCTTTTTGTTAAAAGCTATTCGACCCTGCGCTATTCTTTGTTTTATATCTTTATCGCTTCTTCCATCCTAATTTATTTTACTTCCTAAATAAGTGAAGTCTTTAACTTCCTCCAATCTTTCATTATTAATTTGTACTTTCGTTTTTGATCTGCTCTCGCGCCCTCTGCACACTAACACTTTTGTTTTGTTTTTATTCACCCTCATTCCGTATTCCTGTCAACACTGCCTCCATCTCGTTCAATGCTGATTCTAGTTCCTCCTTACTAGATGCTAATACTGCTATATCATCCGCGAATCTCAGCATTTTTAGTTTCTGTCCCTGCACTTTAATCCTGAAATCCACTCTATCTTTTACCACATTAATCGCCTCTTCGATGTACAGATTAAAAATTAGTGGTGATAGCGTACATCCTTGTTTTACTCCTTTTCTAATACCTACTTCCCTTATTTCCCCTTCTACTTCTATAACAGCAGTTTACTCTTTGTATAGATTGTGTATTACTCTCCTATCTCTATACTTCATTCCTGCGCTCTTTAGTATCTCGAACATTTTTTTCCCATCTTACATTATCAAAAACTTTTTCTAAATTTACAAATCCTATATAAGCGTTCTTTCCTTTTTCTATTGTTTTCTCTAACATTACTCTTAGTGCCAGAATAGCTTCGCGAGTTCCCCTATTTCGCCTAAACCCGAATTGGTCTACTCCTAGTATTTCCTCCGCTCTATTTTCCATCCTCTTCTGAACTATTCTGGTTAAGATTTTTGACGCGTGGGAAGTTAGGCTAATCGTTCTAAAGTTCTCGCATTTGTCGGCTCCTCTCTTTTTCGGTATAGTAACGATAATGTTCCTCTTATAATCCTCCGGCATCTCGCCCGTTTCGTATATGTATTTTACCAGTTCAAACATCCTATGTACTACTTTCTGTCCCGCATATTTCAAAATTTCCGTCTGTATTTTATCTACACGCTTTATTGTTCTTTAGCCCCCTTAGTGCTATTTCAAATTCCTCTCTCAATATAGGTTTTCCTATATCTTCTCTATCGATCCTATTTCATCGTATTTAAGTTAAAAGTTTATACTTTGTTTCTGTTACCAATATTTTTATTTAACAGAATAGTTTTAAGAGTGTTATTACTTTAAAATTTTTACTTGAGAGCCTGGGCTCGTATGAGTAATAAATCGAAAACACCTTGCAACAGTTTCTTACAAACAGAAGAAACGCTATTAACATCTAGGAGAAACAAAACATGAGATAAGAACGAAAAACATCGCCCAAAACAAGGGAAACATCGACCCCGACATCGCCGAGTTAATTATTTGTTTAACTGAAAAGGGTTGATATCCTTTCCAGTGTACGGTTACCCTTGGACCCGACCCTTCTACTATACCCTTACGTCTGAGCTGCGAAATAAAATCTATATTTTACGGTCAGTTCATATCCCGCGTCCTTGAATATCCATTAAATTCGCCTTGGAGAATGCGAAAAAAAGTACCCGATCGTATCTTTCATCGGCCGGTTCTCTGTAAAATCGATTTTTACTGTGCATTTATACGACGGCCGGTGTTAATGGCAATTCCCGTTTCCGAGTAATTTTCTATTTATCCTCTTCGTTCAAACGCCGATTTCCACGCGAAAACCACTCCGTTCGATTCGGCGTTAAGAAAAAAATAACATACGTAAGTGATTTTATAGAACTAGTATAAACAGATCCTGCAACTACGACGCGTTTCGTTTACTAAATTGGCATTATCAGGTTAGGAGAATTTAATCTTGTCCCAACGCGATGCTAAATAAATTCCATTTGGACAAATTCTCCACGAGTAATATTGATTTGGAATCTCTCTTTCGCTATTTATGATTTTAATTTCGCCTTATAGAATATAGGGAGATAAAGGGTGTTACAATAAAAGCGCAAGATTTGAATTGAGCGCCATTTTGGGTGTCATGATCCGATAGGTCAATAATTGTGACAATTCGATAGGAAACATATAGGAGTAAGTAAACATGGAGCGTTACACGATACAATAACGCGCCCAAATGGTGAATTTTTTGAAAGGGCGTCCAACTTTCGGTAGACATAATGTTCCAAATTTATCAATTATGAAAAGAATAATGGAAAAATTCGAAAGTACTGCTTCAGTTATTGATATGAAACACACGACATGAGCTCGTAGTGGTCGTTCAACAAAACATATCACGGCAGTTCGTAGGTGTGTGGCCGAGAGTCCAAGGACCTCGATTCGTCATCGTGCATAAGAAATGGACATTTCAACAGCCACTCTTCATCGTATTCTCGTTAAAGATTAGTATCTCCATGCTTACAAAGTCTAACTGACTCTACAACTTCTGCCAATAGACCATGCAAAGAAGTGAGTTCACACTTCTGGTATTAAATGATTTTCTAAATCCAACGCAATTGAGTAAAACAACTACTAAGTTTTACTCAATTGCGTTGAAATTATGAACTACCACAGAGTAACGGCTTCCTCCATCAATTTGTTGTTTCTCTAAATAACTAGAATATTGTAAGAAACTTTCTCGCTTTAATAAGTTAATAGTAAGACGATAATACAATTAGTTGTTGTATTACGAGTGCAGATTACTCTAGGTTTTTCTTATTTCAATGAAGTTTTGTGACTAGCACTCAAACTTGATTGAAACTCAATACTCAAAACCACTCTTATTCAAGTCTAGCAAATTGTTGTGGAGAAATAAACTTCAGTCAATAGAAAATACAAGAGACTGCAGAATTGGGAAGTTACGGCGCAATCTCATCGAAGCAAGCCCCGCCCCAGTGGGCGTTACATCTTGATAAGTGGGATGGACCACGGGGATTTGGGTGTAGATATCGAAATTATGTAAGTAACTGTTGCAAGTTTTACATGATATATATGTGCAAGTAAATATACGCAATTTATCATTACTTTCTTCTAGCTTGTGCACGTGGTGTTGATCGAGCTTATTATTGTAAGTTGTTTTAGACAACTCGACTTCCACAAAGTTTTTACGATATTTGATATTGTGCTGGATCTGGGAATGTAAAAGCAAATAAATCGAAGTCAGTATTGAAATAATAAACACAAGCTAAACTTTAGTCAATACAAAGAGACTGCCGAATCGGGCAGTAACGACAACCTCATCGAAGGTAGCCCCGCCCCAGTGGCCATTTTATTTTGTTGACTGGGATGGACTGCCCAGAGTTATGTGCAGATATCGAAATTATGTACTACTGCGAGTTTTACATAATTGGCATATTTGGGCAAGTAACATAATCGGGATATTTTTACCTCTGCTATAGTATTAAGGGGACGGTAAACCTTTAGTCAGCATAAATAGTCGTACCTTCAAAATCATGAATTATTAAGATATTGGGGATTGTCAAAATCTTGCGATGATTTATCGACTTTCTGGGGTTCATTTTTTGTATATTTGACTTGTAGGAACATTTTTGGATCAACTATATGTTAATTGTGTAATTATCTCATTCTGTTAAATTTTGTCATACAACAACCACGACCATGTTTATATTAAATGGAAAAAAATCTGTGAGCGATCTTTAACTGAGTAGGAAAACGCCTAATTATGTAAATTAAATCGAAATGAATTCTGTTATATCACGTATTATATTTAATACAAGAGCTATTGAAACTATACCTAACCTGATTCCTGAACGCGTCTAGGTTTCATAAAAACGTAATTATGAAATTTATGATTTTATAGAATTATAAACACTTGATAAAACAAAAATAGGGCATTTATGTAGTAAAACTATTTTCATACTTACATTTGCATGGTCCAGGATGAGTTGACACTTGGCCTTCTCGTCAGGATCGGTCATTGTTGTTATCCTTTCTTCTAATTTCTGAAATAAGTCACATATTCGGTAAAAGGGACAAAATACGGAAAGAAATATGACAACTTGACATATATGACAAATGCTATGGTGTGTGAGAAATATAAAAAGGTTATGTGCTACCGAGGACTTTGATTCCTCCAGGATTCCGATTACTATATTTAATTTTATGATAATTTATTATAATCTATGAGTCTTGAGTTCTGAAAAAAGCAATAGTGACTGACGTTATTCAAACCTATCCCCTCCATGAATCCACTTTATGGTGATGGATAAGTTCCAGATAAAAGAAAATGTCACAAAAACAGTGATGATGTGTCTTCCGAATCACGCTCGATGGATGGTATCGAGACGTATTATATAATTATTATACAAACTTGCAGTAGTGCTATCCATAGAAACAGTTGCTATTTCAATTTTATCATCTTGATTAACTTGTCCATGCGGATTATATTCTATCATGTTTTATCAGCATTCAATGCATAGTATCAAAACATGAGAATGTCCATATAATAATTTTCGAAAGCGTGATCGAAAAATATTGAAAATTTAAAAATTCTATTTTTCTAAAAAAATATTGAGTAAAACTATTTAATACAACTAGTATAGGAAAACAAAGTGTGATTTTTGAGGGTTGACCACATATTATCATATGCCAAGACCAAACTCGTTCATTGATGTTATTTTGTATTGATAACGCCTTATTTCAATTCACGAAATTTAGCCATAATAGTAGGATTCAGCTCAGAAATGGAGCTTGATTATTTTTAGACGCTATCTTTCAGATGATTCCAGAGAAAAAAAATTAAATCAAATGTTGTCGTGTCTCAAGAAGCAAATATTAACTGTGTTAGCTAAGTTTATTAAACTGTTTCTCCAAGATTATTGAATAATATGCTGAACTTTACGAGTCGCTGGATGATTTTATCGAATAGATATTACAGGTATGTATTTAACCTATTTGTTTCGCGACAATGAGGTAAACAAGGTAATATAAATGCATATTTTGTATCAATATATAATAAATAAATGTAGTGACCCTTTTTAACGCACTAGCGACCGTTTGAATTATTGAGGTATGAATATAGCAAGATTATTGCTCTTTGCGAGATTTCGTAAAGAGCTCCTCTAGATATTGTCATTATACTAGGGGATACTCAAAAGAAACCAAACTATTATTGTGGTGGGCGGAGTTTTTGTAGTACAGCGTTCTGTCGCTAGGAGCATAGAGAGCTACTTTCCCGAGTCAGTAAGTCAAGCGTCGGCATCGTCGCTAAATTCCGTTTCGTTCGGCTTGTGTGATTTTTTTTTGCTTTTGCTCGGAAAAAGTTTTGCTTCTTGCTCGGGAAAACTAGCACAGAAACTCTTGAAATGTTAAAAATGACCTACAAGGATGATGCTATTGAGAAAATTTGAGCGTTTGAGTGGTTTTGCCGTTTCAAAAGAGGTGAAATGTCAATTGATGACATCATTCAGGAAGATCGACGACAAACAATTGACGAAGTTGTGAAGCCGTCTGGAGCGACTTGGAGTTCAGTTCATCGAATTTTAACGGAAGATTTGGGGATGAAAAGGATGGCTGCCAAATTCTTGCCTCGACTGTCCTGACTGTGCGCCAACTTTTGACCATAAATGGCATGACCCCTCTGCTCCATCCCCCCTATTAACTCGACTTTGCCCCATGCGACTTTTTTGTTTCCCTGAATGAAAAGAGATATGAAAGGAAATAGTATTGCCAACATTGCTGAGGTGAAGAAAACAACGACAGAGGCGCTGTCGGGTATCACAGAAGACGATTTCAAAAATGTTTTGAACAATGGAATAAAAGATTAGACAAGTGGTCTAGTTTCAGTGGAGAGTACTTTGAAGGGTACTTAAAGGCAGTACTATTTAAAAAAATAAATAAATAAAAAACCATTTTCGTTTCTTTTGGGTACCCCATCGTAAGTTACAAAAAATTACACTGTTTGTTCATCAATCAAAGAAGATTATTTAGAAACAATAATATTAATACTAAAGCTATGGTTAAAATCAGACCGCTTGCTAGTAATATTGAAGTTGCCGAGACAGAATATTTTATGAAAGAAATTTAAATAGCATTTTTCTTATTAAATAAGAGGTTATTAAATAAGTAATAAATTAAAATTAATTAAATAATAAATTAAATAAGAAATAAATATTTTTTTATTAAAGAAGAAGTTGTGGAGACGGAACACTTTATGAAAGAAATTTAAATTGCGTTCTTCTTATTAAATAAGATAAATATACACGGAAACCCTGAAACTCCCATATTATACACATACCGTGCACTTACATCGCATCAAATTAAATTGAACCCATACAAAGTCTAATACCGCTTCCTGGATATTACATAAACAATTATTATTGAGAAATGCTTAGTTTGAGTCACAGCTATGACAGCATTCAAGAGCTTATCTATCGGAAAAATAGGAGAGATTTATAGAATGCATATTTCTTAGACTGAAAAGTATGTACAGGTGTCGGAGAAATCGCATATATACACAGAGAGAACAATTTGTTTGTTATTATTAAATTACGTTTATGAGAAATAAATACCAATTTTTGAATGTGGCGAAATAAACATAAATCTGTCTTAGATAAATAATAGAACATGTACCTGGAATCGACGACGAACTGTACGTGTTTACATTTGAATTGGACATAAAGCTACCCATTTTTATTTATACTACATTTACAACGACAAAAATATATTTCATTTATTTATATTTAAAGTGTAAACATGTATAGAGTGTCTCAGTTGGAACTATAGGATTTGAATTGCGCGCCACTTGTGTTCTGTCAAAGATAAAGCGTCAGTATCCTAAAGACTGTCATCTGCAAACCATACGACGTCAACATGCCGCGATTAACAGTTCAACAACGAATAGTTTGTATATAATTGTTTTATGAAAGTGAGTGATCATTTACGGTTACATTAAGGGAAAATTCGCACAAAATTGGGACAAAATGAAGCGCCTACAGAGTTAATAGTTGTAACTTAATCAACAAATTTGAAGAGACGGGTTCTGTTATTGATAAGGCAACACCAATACGTCCTCGTCGTGGTCGGTCAGATAAAAATATTGCTGCAGTGATAGAAAGTGTACAGGAGTATCCAAATACATCAACTGAACATCGTGTATAACAATTGAATGTGTCAAGAGCCACCACGCATCGGATTTTAAAGAAAGATCTGCATCTCTTAGCACACAAAATTCAGTTGGTACAACAATTAAAAGTTAAAAATTATTTACGTCGTACATTTGTTAATTGGGCAGATACGTCAGCAAACAAAATTGTCGAATTTGGGATGCTGAAAATCCACATGCTGTTCACGAGAAATGCATCCACAGACATGCACGGTTTGGTGCGCACTCTGGAGTGGTGGAGTAATGTTTTATTGATAAATCACATCATATAGTTTCAAATGAGACATCCAGGCATATTGGCATCGTATGGTTTGCAGATGACAGTCATTACATATTGACACCCTATCTTTGATAGAACACAAATGGTGCGCAATTCGAATTCTATAGTTCCAACTGAGAAACCCTATATATCTAAGATAACTTTTAAATAACGTCTAAGCTTTCATCGAAAAAAAAAAACAGAAAAAATGGCAGAAGTTGCGAGTATTATACTGTTTTCAACCGTTTAAGGTCACAAATAAGCGAGAGACAGGTCAAAATGAGTTTTCAAAAATCAACTTAGAAATTAATGTTCTTTGTTTACTAGTGTACTATGGAGGAATGACATATTTCCCCACTAGTGATAAATATAGTGAGTAATATACTTATTTCCACACCAGCTATTACCTCCTAGAGTGCTGCGTGAGATTTCCTATAAAAACTTGCCCACCCGGCACACATTTTTATTCTATTGGTTTTATGTAGCAAATAATTTATGTAGTACAGGGGTTCTCAACATTTTTCAATCCACGTACCCCTTTTTGTGTATCATGTATTATGTATTAACTATGCGTACCACCAACAAAAACACTTTAGTTTTATTAAAATATATTATATTAGTTAAATCAAAGTTTAATTGTTAAACTTTAATTATGAATAGGTAATTTAAATTCAAAAAAATAAAAAAAAAATAAGAAATTTCATTTTAATGGACATTTTATTATAAAGCTTTCATTAATCAGACATAAAATTAAAAAAGTCTCAGAAAATAATTAGTGAGGAAGCTGGGCTTCTTTTTGTTTACAATGTTCATCAATGTTTCAGCAGCCACACCAGTACTGTTCCAATTATTATTCCAGCCACAAATACAGTAGTAACGAGTGACGTGTTTGCTTGCTGCTTTACTGATAGTTTTCAATTTTAAATCATTAGTCAAACTTTTGTCGCAATTAAATTCTAGCATGTATCAATATAATTTTGTATACTTTTTGGTAGTTAACCGCGTACTCCTTACAGATTTTTGCGTACCCCCAAGGGGTACGCGTACCACCAGTTGAGAACCATTGATCTAGTATGTACATCCGAGAATTGAGATATCAGAATGCGATGATCGCCAAACTGGTCTCGATAATCGTATATTAAACATTTCTACTATTGACTTTATACATGTTTTAGAGAGTGACTTAAAAAGTGTCAGATCATTATTCTAACTTTTTACTTTTCCGCACTCCACTATAAGCGGAAAAGTAATGTAATCGTGTAAAGAAAAAATGAAAAAACAAAATTTTTTTGGGTGTATTTTTCGTTTTTCGGCCTAAAAACAAAAAACAAATGGTTTTTTAAAATTTCTTTGCTGTGTCGTGGTTGTCGTCGGCATTTATTCTTGTTAGCACGATAACTCAACTAAATCGTGTCGGATCGATCGGGTTTTGACTGATTCTGATCGGGGACGTCTCCCAGACGACACCTATTGATTTTGAGGCGGATAGGATACACCCCACCCTGTCCATGGGCCATGAGAAAGCACGATGGTGGACTATTTGAGAAATTTGTTTTGTTAATACGATAACTCAACTAAATCGTGTCGGATCAAACGGATTTTGACTGATTCTAATCGGGAACGTCTCCCAGACGACACCTATTGATCTCTTGAGGTGGATAGAACACACTCCACCATGTTCATGGATCATGATAAAAGCACAGTGGTGGACTATTTGAGAAATTTGTTTGTTAACACGATAACTCAACTAAATCGTGTCGGATCGAACGGATTTTGAGTGATTTTGATCGGAAACGTATCCCAGACGACATCTATTGATTTTGAGGTGGATAGGACACACCCCACCCTGTTCATGGGTCATGAGAAAGCACGAGGGTGAACTATTTGAAAAGAGTAAAACACATATTCTGCATTTATGTGTTGGTATATTTTTTCTAGGTCACTCAATTTCGAGATAAAGTTGTTCTACGTGCGGAAAATGCCGTTTTAAGATTTTAAAACGGTTTATCTAATTATCATTATATGATACAAGTCGCCGTGAGTTACGCCGCTGATTTCCTAATCAAATGTCTGGCCTTACATAGAATATTATAACGATTACATACAAAATGAATCCGTAATGGAATGGAAAAATATGTAATTAGCCCAGACTTTGTTTCTTGAAAATCTATAATTAAAAGACGGCTGGCCACTATTAGTGGATCGTCTCATTGCAGTTTCATTTCGTAGTGCTATCAACATGATTTCTGTATCAATAAAGATCGTGTTTGTTTCTTATTCGTTTTAAACTCAAACCTCGCGATGACGTCAGGCAAATTATTTATGGGTGCTTTCATATGACAGAAATGGCCCAGATGAATCGGTTGGGAGTTTTCCGCATTTATTTGGAGCTGTCAGACGAAATCGAGAGCAAGTCCGATTTTAAGTTAAGATTAATCGTATCGTAATATGATAATTCATTTTATGACGTCCCTATTTCGATAAAATCATTGATTTTGGGCATTAGTTGTTTTTGCGATATTCACATTAATTTGTCAAAATTAATTGTGGTGCAATTTTATGTGCATTCGTTAATGAAAATACATATACACTTTCTTCAAATAAAATGCTTCATTCCGGTTAACTTACAACATTTTTTCTAAACAAATAAACAACCCTCTAAACTCATACATAGCTTACACTGAAAGAACAACTTATTTACCTACTGTTAATGAATTACGTTTATGAGAAATATGCTGACATACAAACAAACACTAAGAATAATATTTTCCGGCCTTCCAGGAACCGGATTAACAACAGAAACGTACTACACTGATTACAGCAAAGCATTCAACTCTGTACCGTACGAATGGCTGTGAAATATTCTCGAAATCTACAAGGTTCATCCATTAATACGTAATTTATTGAACCAATTGATGATCCAATGAAAGACTCAGCCGTATATTAATCAGGCAATTAAGCATTTGACTTCGCATCACACGAATGGCCGAGAAAAGTTTTGGAAATCTACAAGGTCCATCTACGGATACATAACTTATTGAGCCACATGGTGGTCCGATATGGACGATATAAAACTGAGAGTAAGACGCACCTGCATTCCCTGATTTCAACTACGAAGACCTTCAGTATGTCTCAAAAGAATGCCAGTGTATGACTGGCATTCTCTTGAGACTGGATAAATGGGCTACAGTGACATCAAACAGGAAAAGGTTCAAAGAGATGCGGAACCAATAGAAGATTTTGCTATCCTTTTTTAAGTTTTCACTTAACCACTTTTACATAAACCATAACCATATGGTTTATGTAAAATAAATGTTCTAATTGGAATGTGTCTGTCGTATAACCAATTAAGGTTGAGTTATTTACATATATCAATTTCCCATGGATGCCATCTACGAGTGTTGTCTTAAAAATAAGGTTCCCACAATTTTTTAAATAGACAGCATTGTTTATTATCAAAGTTTATCAAAGTTACATGGTCGGAAAGCTTGAACATTAATCTATTCTTCTACATAATCGCCATATCTTTCGATGCATTTTTGTAGACGTTCTTCCAACTTTTGTATCCCCGTGTCATAGAACTCTACCGCCAACCCGTTGAGGTAGCGATTAATTTCTTCTTTGACTTCATCGTCGGTCGGGAAGCGCAAGCCACCCAAGTGTTCCTTCAATTTTGGGAACAGGTGGTAGTCACTAGGGGCTAGGTCTGGGCTGTAGGGAGGGTGGGGAATGACAGTCCAGCCAAATTTGCTCAGGAGATCCTGGGTTTGCCGAGAGACATGGGGACAGACGTTATCGTGCACCAGCTTCACACCTTTGCTCAATTTTCCTCTCCGACGGTTCTGTATGGCTCGTCTGAGTTTTTTAGTGTTTCACAATACCTCTCTGAGTTTATTGTTGTCCCATGAGACAAAGTCGATGAGCAATATTCCCTTACGGTCCCAAAACACAGTTGCCATTATTTTCCTCGCAGATTGCGTTTGCTTGAACTATTTGGGTTTAGGCGAACTTGAGTGACGCCATTCGCGTGATTGTTCCTTTTTTTCGGGAGTGAAATGAAACACCCACGTTTCATCGCCTGTGACGATGGAGTCCAACAATTCCTCCCTATTGTTGCCATATTGTTGAAGAAGTTGCCGAGGACAGTCGACGCGTTGCTGCTTGTGTGCATCTGTGAGCATTCGTGGGACCCACCGCGCGGACACCTTGTGGTACTGCAATTTCTCGGACACAAGTCTGTCAATTGAGTTGGCAGATATCTCAGGAATGTGATGAGCCAGTTTACGGATGGTGATACTCCGATCTTCGAGCAGGAGACTCTCGACTATTGCGACAGTCTTGTCGGAAATCGACGGTCGTCCGCTCCGGTCTTCGTGATAGATATCTGTACGACCGCCCAAGCTCCCCCTACACCATTTGCGGACATGTTGAATGGTGATACACTTTTCACCATAAACTTCACACAACTGACGATGAATGTATATGGGTGGAACCTTTTTTGCGTCCAAAAATCGGATCACTGCGCGTATTTCGCACCTGGCGGTGACGGAAATCGGGAGGTCCATCGCAGACGGACCAACACATCAGGCCAACACTGTGCGGCATAGCTTGACAACGAAAGTGAGGACCGAGAGAGAAACGTCGCGCACGACAATGTTGTCAGATTTCACCTAATACTTCTTCTTGCGGAGCTATCGCGATGGGAACCTTATTTTTGAAACAAGCCTCGTATTTCGGTGAAGTAAAATAGTCGAAGATAGTAAAGTAGGCGACTCTATAAGTTGCCAAATCAAGTCCGTCTACGAAATCGTTCATAGCTAAGGTATAGGTATTTTCAGACTGTACTATGTTTTATATTAAAGTGCCTGACAGAGATTAAATAGTCACCCTGTGTAAGATCATAAGCAAAGGTATTTTCTGATTTTGTTAAAATAAATTATAGTCAAAAGTCAGGAGGACGATGCACAACACAAATATATATATATTTTTTGTAGGATATTGAACAAAACAAATACTATTAGGACGAAAATCATTTATACTGATGATAGAAGATGTTTTCCAGTGCGGAAGTATTCGGCCTGTTGTTAAAGATACATTAATAATGTGAGTTAGCTGGACTGACGTCTGTTTTCAAGGACGCCCATCAGGATCTATAGTGGCTTTTGTTTGATAATAGTATACTCTATATCTCCTATATTTATTAGACTGTAACCAAATCATAAATCATTATTGTATTGAGAACCGGAATTTACTTTATATGTATGTGTTTTTAATCTGAATTTAAATTGGGTGTTGCGTCCATGATGTAAAAATTAATATTGTAATTATACATGTCGGAGCCGTAGGGGCACTTCTGGGTTCGACCGCATGGACATATTATTTAAACACTTAATGTACGCCTATGACACTTTTATTAATTTAACACAGGTAATATGAGAGCATACGTCAGTTTACAATACACAGTTTTTAAAATGAATGTTAGTAATAACTAAGTAATTATCTACCGAATAAAATGCAAAAGAAACAATAAGGTAAGTAACTAACGATCCGCCCCTGCTAGCCCGTACGCGTGCTGCTTTCTTTTTCAAAGCTCAAATTCAACTCCCCTTATTCCGTGTCCCGGGCTAACAGGTTTGTTTCGTTCGCTCCCCATAAGCGTGTTACTTTGCCCATATAAGGAAATGTGTTTTATCCTAAACGCTTATTGGCTAAAGACTATCTTAAACATTCTTAACATAAACAAAAATATGTATCAAGCATATCTACAAATTCAATATGCCCAAGCAACTACAAATCACCTTCGTAATGACTTGGGGTTAACGAATAAACAAATAAATACAAATGAACATGGTAATTTTAGTGGTGACATAAATATTACTGCTGCATTTTAGGTTCCCACGAAGGGATCCATAGGCGGGTGGAATTTTTTTGTTGCAGCCGCCGACAGCTCGGGGGTTTTCTTACTATTATTACTTATTTTGTAACAAAATGGTAATTGTACATACTTCTTATTGTTAAAACCCCCTGTATAGTGTCAATTCGGGCAGATCCATAAATTTGTGAAAATACGGTTGCCATTATGCTCTCTATTCTAAATAACCTGTTTCCAATATTAGTAAAGCAAAGTTGTGTTTATCAAAAAGAATGCTGGCGCCGATATTCCGTTGTACAAGTGATATAACACTTGCCTGAATGTGGGTGGTTGCAGTCAAGTAGTTATGCTGAATGCATTCCCTTGCATGTAGATACAGTTTATATTTTAAAATATTCAATAAGGTAACAGAAAGGACGCCTGAAGAGACACAAATTCGTCAAATTAAATTATAACTTGAACTTCTTCACTGGCTTGATTGTTGCTTCGTTTCAAGGTCGCAACCGTAACACCATGATTCGTCGCCTGTGATGACCTTGGAAAAAGAGTTTGGATCATTTCGGAACTCTTTTTCAAAGCACAACATGCTCCCACGCGACCTTATTTTTGTACAAATTTGACAGCCATCCTCTTCATCCCCAAATCTTTCGCTAAAATTCGCTGAACTGAACTCCACACAGTTCCACAAATTCGTCAATGGTCCCTCGTCGACTTCTAGGGTGATTTCGCGATATTTTCAACATTTTCATCGGTTGGAGCCGTGGAAGGACGAACAAAGCGAGGTTTGTCATCAATCGACATTTCACCTCTTTCGAAATGGGAAAACCACTCAAACACTTGAGTTCTCCCCATAGCATCATCCTTGTAGACCGCTTTTAACATTCCAAGAGTTTCTGTGGCAGTTTTTCAGAGCAAGATGTAAAAGTTTATGGTCGTGTGCTGTTCACGAGAATCATCCATTGCAAAAACAACTCTCACTAAAAAATTACACAAGCCGAATGGAACCTTTCTTAGCGACGCCGCTTGGCTTACTGACTCAGGAATGACTTTATACGCTCCTAGTGGCAGAACACGGTACTACAAAAACTCCGCCCACCACAACATCAGTTCGGTTTCTTTTGGGTACCCCTAGTATACTACTATACAGGGTAAATACATTATTAACTTGAATTATGAAATAAATATGTATCGATAGCTCATATATCGATATCTTATAGTTCACATTGCAAAAAAAAAAATAGAAATATTGTTTGGATATGTTATGTTGTTTCATACTTTACTTATTTCATTGTTGATTATTGTTAGTAAACCGTTAAATATACAATATTATTATTTTATTCCTCATTCCCCAAATTATTTTCTTCTTTTTTGGTAATTTCAGTTATACATAAAATATAAAATAAGCGGTAAGTTACTCACCTTAGTCTGATCTATCATTAATTGGAGGTAAGCATCAGCTTCTGACACTTTATTATCAAAGTCTTTGATGGTAGGGGATGGATGGTGGGAGTCCCACCTCATCTGAAAATAATTAATTAGTTGGTTAATAAGAACAATTATATGAAGAGATTAAAGTTGAGAGTGGGTTAAAATTGAGTCGAATTGGTGAATATGTCATCAAAGGATATATGATACATCAGACTTGTGCACAACACATTGTGCGCATGGGAAAATAAGGGCGTAGTAAAGGCACTAGATACATAAATAATATACAGGTATGTGATACATTCTTCACTCAATGACTGGTAGAACAAAAGCAGATATTTATTTGATGGGAAAAGAACTTTATATTCAATACAGAGATTCTAAATCCTAAAACCTCTATAAATGTATAAATTCTATGCAATTTCGAATATGGGACTATAGGGCCTTTCAATAGGAAGGCTCGAATTTTGTTAGGTTATAGCGGCCATGTTGTGAAAGCAGCTGTTAAATCTGTTGTGAATTATTCAGTAGTGTATGGCAAATCATCATGGAAGGTTATAGCGTTCAACAACGTGTGAAAATCATCGAATTTTATTTTAAAAATCAGTGCTACGTTTGAGAATCGACTATTCATCGTTTGGTTGGCCAAATTCGAGTCAACCGGTTTGATAAATAATCAGCCAACACCCGTACGTCACCGAAACGCAAGGTCCGCTGAAAACATCGCTACTGTGCGTAAGAGTGTACGGGAAAACCCGAGGCGGCCAATTTCTCGTCTTTCACAAGAACTTTGGCTTTCCGCGACTTCAACTTGGCGAAATTTTCGTTGGGACTTGGGTCTGCATCCGTATAAAATCCAACTGACTCAGGAACTTAAGTTAAACGACCATAGACAACGCCGTGTGTTCGCTGATTGGGCTCTGGAGCAGTTGGAAGTTGACCTAAATTTCGCCAAAAATATCATCTTTAGCGACGAGATCTATTTTTGGATGAATGGATATGTGATCAAGGAAAACTGTCGGATTTGGGACGATATCAATTTACACGAGATACACCAGCACCAAATGCATCCCGAGAAAATCACTGTTTGATGCGGATTTTGGTCTGGCGGAATCATCGGTCCGTGATGGACCAAAACGAAACTGGCATTGCCATAACCGTCAACGGCGAGCACTACCGATCGATGATAAGCAACTCCTTGTGGCCTAAACTGGATGATATGGATATCGACGATATGTGGTTCCAACATGACGGCACTACGGGCCACACAGCGCATGCCACGATGGATATTCTGCACGAGTGATTTGAGGGCACGGTTATATCGCACAGCGGTGACGTGAACTGGCACCGGGATCGTGCGATTGAACGCCTTTAGACTTCTTTCTTGGGGCTCTCTTAAATCGCAAGTCTATGTGAATAAACCGCAAACAATCAATGCCCTCAAAGTCAAGGTCAATATAATGAACACCATCTGGCAAATTCAGCTAGATTTATGCGACACAGTCATCGAAAATTGGACCTCCCGAATACGTGCCACCAAGTAAAGCCCAGGCGCACATTTGAACGACGTTATAACAACTTGTTTTATTTACGTTTAAAAATCGAGTGTCCTCATTGAAATATCGGTAATTGTATAGAACACCCCCTTCTGGATTTTCGCGTTTTTTTTATGGACGTGTTGTAGGTTGCTATAGGAACAGTTTTTCACAAACGAAACTTTGCGCAAATTAATAATAACCCATCTAGCTAACGGGAGGTGGAGCGAATAGGGGTGCTGGGTGGGGTAAACAGGTGTATTAAGGAATGTTAATTTAGCAAGGGTACATTAAAAAAATCTAAAATTTTGAAAATATTCAACATATAGGGGTAGTTTTTAAGGGTTGAAGCAATATTTGTGTGGTGAAAGGATGTGGCATTGTGTGCACATAGAGACCGTAAAATTAAATATCTTGCTTCTTTTTTTTTTTGTTAAATTTTGGCGTCTGTTATTGAAGGGCAAGGGATATATTTGGTATATAAATGATCAATGTTCAAAAATAATTTAGAGGGATAGTTTGTAAGGGTTGAAATAATCGTGAATCCTAATTGTTTCTATTTGTCATAATCTGCCTGACCCTTTTTTATGCACGTGATACAATAATTATTTAAATTGATGTATATTTAATTAATTTACTCACATGTTGTATTCCAATTATTAAAACGCCATGTCTATTTAAGAACGATGTAAGTCCATCATTTGATGCTGTAATAGCATAAAATTTCGCGTAAGTGACATCGCAAGAGTCACAGGTGTTGAAATCACAAAACCGCACAGTGTCACAGGTGTAAGATTCACAGTCAATACTCTGTTTTCACTCATATTTTTGTCGCATTCGACGCGCAAGAATATTTTAAGTTTAAGTTCTAGTTGTGAACAAAGAACTGAATAGCTGTGGTATAAAAAGTGTCTTTTCAGCATCCCTTGGCGCGTGAAGACGTTTCCAATCAATCAGGGCGTCTGATTTTGTTTACATATTTGTAAATTCAATAGACAGTGATGTTTGCGCTTTAGGTAAGCAAGTAATTTGTAGCCTATATTTTATATTATGATAGTTGTACAAAAGTTGATGTGGCAACATGGGAACGTTGGTTAACTACAGAAACGATTAAGTAAACAGTAAATCAGCTGTGATGTTGCATGGAGAAATGTTCCAATTTTAATTTATTTATAAAAAATACTTAACGCCATTTGCGCAAGATATGATAAGGTGCGTTGTACTCGTGATGGAATGTAGAATGTGTAAGTTTAGTTTTTCGATAGGACAGAAGGGGGTGTTCTATACAATGACCGAAATATCCTTTATTTGGGTTCTATTTTTCTCAATAGTATTATTTTAATTTGGAATATTCAGTTAATCTCGTTTTAATTACTATCGCGACACTCTGTAAAATTAATATGAACGATCAATGTGAATTTTACTTCAATATTTCGTATACTTAATAATGTCTAACCCTGCCCTAAAAAGTGATCTTAATGTATTCCTATTAAATTCAAATTAACGAATACAAATTCTCGAATGAAAAATGATGTGAGGAAATGTTGTAGGTCAGACCAGACTCACCTCTATTAACCTACATAGACGTATCTATACACTCGATACAATAACCGTTCGCGAATACAAAATTTTCAAATTATACAAACAGTAACCTCTGCATTTCTTGTAGCTTGCAACAATCCAACTATAGAATTACGTATCTACATTTTTTTTTAATTTCTGGAGCACACCACATTGTAAACGATTCATTTAAACGCAAACCTTGACCTCGTTACCAGCAATAGTAAAGGACTTATATGCCGAAAGAAAACAAACACTCCGCACAGCAGGGAATTCTGTTTAGTTTTACTTGTTGTTAGACAATATTATGCGTAACAAATATAAAGAATTCCTAACAATTTATCAACGCCTACTGGTGCGTTCGCAAAGCTCATTGTATATAGACTTGAGGAAGTCTAGGGTATACGTCAGTGGCGGCTCGTCGGGGTAGGCAAGGTAGGCGCCGCCTACCTTTAAAATTTTATATCATTTCTCATAACAGCGCAATTACAATGAACTGTTAACGTCCCTGATAATACAGAAATATTTAATATAATTAATAATAACTACTTTATACTAATTAAATTATCTATCGCCGTCGGCGGCGCTGGTGCCGTAAACACCCTTTATATATACCACCGCAGTCCGCACGGCGCCGCGCTACACCGAATTAAATCATTTTATTCCTAAACAGAACAACCAGACCAGGCTAGGTTCTCCATCTCACCGCCTGAAAATCGATAGCTAACACGTCAACCAGATGTCGGTAAGACGACAAACAGCGTTGTTATAATGGCAAAATAATCGCAGCTCAGACGTCTGCAGCCAATTATACTCTTTAAATAAAGCAGTTGAAGGCGAATGCAATCGCCGCCTGAAGTAGATCGGCGTTCTTCGGCAGATCCGAAGACGCCTTCGCATTGAATAAGCCGTGACATTACTGGGGATATCGGGTTATATACCTATTGTGATGATCAATTTGAAACATTAAATATCGAGTCAATGTTGAAATATTTTGTGGAATATGAATTTCGAGAAATATTTCCAGGGGTTTTTAAACTTATTGTTTTAATTGCTACAATTCCAGCAACAAGTACATCGGTTGAAAGACATTTTTTTTGTTTAAGACGTATTAAAACGCATAGTCGGAACTCTACGAAGAATGAACGTTTATCGTCGCTTGCACTTATTTCAATTGAAAAGGAATTATTTAGCATACTTCAGAAATCTGATGACTTCACGGAAAATATAATTAACAAATTTTCATTAATTAAAGATAGGCGCATTAATGTAAATTATAAAAAGTAATAGGTATCCACTTTGTAATTGTCAGTCAATAATGGCGATGGTTAAGGAAGGCTGTGAGGGGAGGAGGAGGCCTATACCCTAAAGCGCCCTAAAATAATGTATTATTGCCAACCCAATTTACATAATATAGGTATAATACTCAATAAATATATTTCTTTTATTCCAATTTATTTATACCCACAATAACTATTATTATTCACGAATAACAAAGAGGTATTAAGTTCAAAAAATTCTTGTGAAAGTCTATATTTTTGTATAAATGAAATTCAATCATTGAAATTCTGAAGTACCGGAAAACGCGTGACCTTGAAAATTTTAAAAATTTTCGCCTGCGGCGCTATTTTTAAGGGTTGATGAAGCTCATACGCCGCTATCGCCTACCCTAATATGAATACCACGAGCCGCCACTGGTATACGTTATCACCAGCGTTAACCACATAACATGTTAACTGTTTGTGTACTTATACTCGTATGAGGTCAACATTTCCTTCATAGTCGTTGATAAAATACAGTTTCCCGGACTCCAGACCAAAATTAATACTCACGGGTTTTATCTACAATGTGTTCCATTTAAAATGAACACCTGGATATTTTCGTTTTTTTTTTTTTTTTGAAATCCAGAGCCCCCCAAACGAGGCTCATCCCGATATTTTGCTTTGCGTTGGAGATATCGAAAATAGTTATTAGAAAAAGTTGTTCAGAACCTATAACACTGACTTAGATTTCGAGTGTAGTGTACAGTGTTTTGTGGAAAACTAACATAAGTCAGTGTTATCTTCACACCAAAGGCTCGAACCTACTACAGTATTCAGAATCTATGTTTGATTCCAAACCACCATCGAATTTCGCTACGAAATTCGCATTCTTAATTTTTTCAATATTTTTTCGCCACAAAGTCCACACATGGTTGCAATTTTGGTTTTCAATTTAATAGAATTCCATGAAAACAAAAACTATGATTAAGTTAAATGTTAATCTGACAAAATTTCGAGTTATATTGTGTAAAGTTCTAGTTTACAATCGTAAAATGCGGCTGCATTTAAGGGAAAAATCGAAATAATGTTATTTGGTGATGGAGATCGTAGTAGCAGAGAAGTAGCTACATAATTTAACTGAAGATATCCTTTACGAGTCGCTACTAGTCATGGAACTGCATCCGCCATAAATGCTCTTTTCAATAAGACTGACAGTGTTATTAAAATATCTCAGAATGATTAACCTCGTCGAACACATCCGCATCCTGAAGATACGAGGGGCATTCAAATATAAACGAGCATTTTACTTCTGAGGACATAGAGAGCGTGTCGGAGGTAAGTGGAGCATCGAGAACGGTAGGGGGGAGGGATTCCCCTATAGATGACTCATGGCCAAACCGACCGCCCGATGGGTTTGTTTAGTTGTCCTCATAATGAACGAAAGAGAGGGCCATTCTTCGGTTGCGCAACGCATCATAATAAAGTTTTTAACGAACGAAGGCGTTAAACCAGCCATAATTCGGGACCGAGTGCGTGCACAGTTCGGGGAGAATGTACTTTCATGGCCGCGAGTGAAGGCTTGGTGTGCCGAGTTCAAAGAGCGTGAAAAAATAGAAAATGTGAGTCACCGAAGACGACCTCGCTCCAGAATTACGCGTGGCAATGCTGCAGCTATTCGCAAGCTCATTAAAAGAGATCGTCGCTTCACTGTAGCAGAAAGCAGTAAGGAAACGGGAATCAGTGTTGGAAGTGTACACACCATCATCCGAGATCACCTTGAATTCCGGAAAATTTCGGCGAGGTGAAAGCAACGCATTTTTTGCAGCGCATTATGATGTGCGATGAAACTTGGTTTCACCACTACACTTCCGAGTCGAAAAGGGCCAATATGGAGTGGAGAAAGAAGGGGGAGACAGGACAATCAAAAGTCAAAACTCGCTTGTCAGCCGGGAAAGTGACGTCAACGGTTTTTTGGGACTCTCAAGAAGTTTTATTCGTTGATATTCTTCATGATCGTCGCACAATAAACGCCGCCTACTACTGTGACCTTCTTGACCAGGTTCGAGCTGCATATCGATCAAAAAGGCGCCGTCAGGCCATCCGAGTCGTCCTGTTCCTGCACGACAATGCAAGACCCCACACTGCAGCCCTAACAACCCAAAAATTGACTGAAATACATTGGACTACACTTGACCACCCTCCCTACAGCCCTTACCTTTCACCATGTGATTTTCATATGTTTGGGCCTCTCAAGGAAGCACTTGGAGGAGAGAATTTTGCGAACGATCAACAGGTTGAACAGTTTGTGCGCAGTTGGTTGGATACCCGCCAGAAGTCATTCTTCGAAAACGGCATGAAAAAACTACCTATTCGATGGGAAAATTTATTGATTTTAATAAAGAGGGGAACTATGTAAAAAAATAACTATACAGTGTATTTTCTTCTTAAAATGTAAAATATTTTTTTTTTGCAAAAGGCTCGTTTATATTTGAATAACCCTCATAATGTAATTTTGGTAGTAAATCGAGCGAAACCAAGAGTGAGCTTACGAGATTTAGCGTCTCAACTGAATATCGGCAAGGAGAAAATTAGAAGATATTTCAGTCGTCATAAAATCAAGTCTTATAAGCCAAAATTTCTACATACTTTGAAAGAAGGTGATGGAGGAGAAAATAAAAGGTTAGAATATTGCTATTGGGCTCAGGGAAATTTTTTAGACGACCGGAATTTTCAACATCAAATTTTGTTCATTGATGAGACCACAACTACCACTAATGGAGTGGCATCTCCTCGAACTGTATATACTGGGCTACAGAAAATCCTTATTGGGTTATTAACTGTAAAGACCAGTATTCAGAGAAAGTTAAAGTATGATGTGGAATTTTAGGAGATAGAATAATTGGTCCGTCTTTCTTTAATTACTCGTTAAATGTTGACCGTTTAGTTAACTATTTCTATAAGGAATTATGGGATGCAACTGAAAATCTTCCTCTTAATGTGCGACAGCAGATGTTTTTCCAGCTAGATGGTGCGTCAATCCATAATTCCAGACTAGTTCGTCAGTGGTTGAACGAACACTTTCCAATGTGCTGGATAGGGAGAAATGGTTCTCTTGAACTCTCGCCTATATCCTATATCCCCCGACATTACACCATTAGATTTTTATTTCTGGGGAACAGTGAAGAATAAAGTTTGCTAAACAAGGTCCAGAAATCGACAACTTTGTGCTAAAATCAGACGAACCTGTCGTGAAATCAGTATTCCAGAGCTCAGAAGAGTAACCAATCACAATTGTAAAAGAATTGAGAAATATATTCAAATTGAAGGAGGATTAGTTGAGAGAGCCTACCGATAGTTAATTAAACTTTGTATTTATGTGTAATGAATAATTATCACAAAAACTGATTGTTAATTTAAACTGTTGTTTGTTTAATTATATCACCAAAAGTTAACTATTTGTTTTCTTTTTTCTTAAAAGTATTTTCTATCAAACTTACATTTCTGTTCAATAATCTTTTTCCATTTCCATGGCATCCTTTAAAATTGGAAACCAAAATTGTAACCGTGTGTAGACTTCATATGGAAAGGTCTCGGGTTTAACGCCATTCTGGATAAAGATCCGGATGACAGCTTTTGCAAATTTTTTATACTTCCCATATCGGTGAGAATTATCTGTAGATAAACTATGAATATAATTACTTACCCTGCTGCCATGCCTGATGATGGTATCTTCGAGGGCCTGAACCCACTTCTGCCTCTCCTCCGCGTCCCTCGCCTGAAAATGGAAGGTCTTGTGGTCCACGGTGACGGTGAAGGTGCTGTCGTCTTCGTCGTCTATACCGATCACGGCACCTTTCAGGCGAACGCAGCCTCGTCGCACTCCGCGCATCATCTTTTCTTTCGACTGAAAAGAAAAAAAATTGAATTTTATTGATATTACACTTTATTGCTGAACAAAAATTGGTTCTAGCTGGCCAAAGGCTGAAAGACGAACCAGGCGGTAATGCGGTGTAACTGAGTGGTTCATCGGTTGATTAACACTGTAGGTGTTCTTCAAGGATCAAAAGTGGCCCCATTGCCATTTTATTACGTACTAATGATTTACCTATTATAATCAATAATTCATTTAGAGTCGAATTTAGGAAATAAGTCCCAATTGGTTTCAAATGGTTGCAGCTTATTTGCGATTGCATTTTTCGAATTAAAAATAAAGATCATATAACACACGTGAGAATCATTACGACCACATGCACTTTAATTGGTGATCAGAATTACAATACTCGCTTGATATAAACAATAAACCAACACATAAATGCAGGATATGTGTTTTATGCGACAGTTTTACATTTTCAAATAGTCCACCATCGTGCTTTCTCATGACCCATGAACAGGGTGGGGTGTGTCATATGTAACTCAAAATCAATAGACGTCGTCTGGTAGACGTCCCTAATCAGAATCAGTCGAAACCCGATCGATCCGACACGATATAGTTGAGTTATCGTATTAACAAAACAAATTTCTCAAATAGTCCACCATCGTGCTTTCTCATGGTCCATGGACATGGTAGCGTGTGTTCTATCCACCTCAAAATCAATAGGTGTCGTCTGGGAGACGTCTTCAATCAGAATCAGTCAAAACACTATCGATCCGACACGATTCAGTTGAGTTATCGTGCTAACAAGATTAAATTCCGACAACGACGACACACACACACAGCAAAATTTTTAAAAGCCATTTTTTTTTTGGTTTTTAGGTCGAAAAACGAAAAATACCCCAAAAATTAGTTTTCTCACTTTCTCTTTACACGATTACATTACTTTTCCACGTATAGTGGAGTGCGGAAAAGTAAGTTTTAATATTTGGTTAAAATCAAAAAAGCATAGATACAAAGCAGGTATCTTTTTCAACAACAGTACGTGGTCGAATATTTCAAAAAACCTCATAAAACCATATTTATTCTAAATAAATATAATAAATAAAATAAATAAAATTCATTTTATCGATATCGGACAACAGCACCTTTCTTTAGTCTAAAGTTCAAGCGAACTAAAAATATTATTGTTGTGCCTTTATCATAGAGGGCGCAAAAGGAATGAGAATTATTGTATTAAAACTAGTCCATTCCTGGCAAACTAAATAAACCGAATGTGTTTAAACTTAACTGGTATCCATCGTATTACAAAATTATTAAATTACACCAAGTGCTTTAAAAGTTATTCAGGGAAAACCGATTTCCAGCGACGTCGTTTTGGGTGGCATATTTCTGTAGGGGAGGATCTGTAGGAAAAAAATTATAGGAATTCGTCACGTTATTTTAATGTTTTCTATATGAATCCGGGAGATTGCCCACATACTCTGGGACACGCTGTATATCCATAAGGAAAATACTAGATAGATCAAAGGGGACGAGACGGTAGACAATATCATTTCTAGATCACGGCTATTCATTTGAATATATACGAATACATTAACCTGATACTTTATGTACATGTATAAATATCAATAAATTAAACGAGGTCACAGAAAAATCCTATATTGGGGCAGAAACTTATTCAAGATTTTCCCTGTTATTTAAGTTATGCATAGGTATCCACGAACAATAAATAGTAGTTTAAACTTCTCTGTTCACATTCATAGCGTAACACTATAAAAGACTCCATTACATTATAAGCCTTTCACCATATTACTCCTCTACACTCAACTATACCAGCGCGGAAAAGTAATGTAATCGTGTAAAGAAAAATATAAACAAAATTTTTTGTTCTAATGTTTATTATTCCGTTTCTCGGCTTAAAAACAAAAAAAAATATTTTTTACATAATTTGTGTCTGTGTCGTCGTCGTTGGCATTAAAATTTCTTGTTAGCACGATAACTCAACTAAATCGTTTCGGATCGCTCGGGTTTTGACTGATTCTGATCGAGGACGTCTCCCAGACGACACCTATTGATTTTGAGGTGGATAGAACACACTCTACCATGTTCATGGGTTATGAGAAAGCACAATGGTGGACTATTTGAGAAATTTACTTTGTTAGTACGATCACTCAATTAAATCGTGTCTGATCGATCGCGTTTCGACTTATTCTGATTAGGGACGTCCACTAGACGACATCTATTGATTTTGAGGTGGATAGGACACATCCCACCCTATATACTATATATACCATAGGACACATATTCTATATTTATATGTTGGTTTATTTTTCTCGGCCACTCAAGCTCGAGATAGAGATGTTCTACGTGCAGAAAAGTCCGTTTTAAGATTTTAAAACTGTTTATTTTTTTATTTTTATATTGCTTAATGTTTTGAATGACTCTGTCAGTTGGAAGATTATTGTATGAAACTGAACAATTGTAATATGGCGAGTGTTTGTAGTTGCTTGTATGGTACATGGTATATGCGAAGTACTGCTCGTCAATAATAGCGAAAAGTGTAAGATTTTTCTATGTATGCGTAGAAGAAAGAGTGAGGACAACATTCGGCTATTTACTTAGATCAGGCTATTTACTGCGCACCTCGTGGGCGGTCCGATAAAGACTTGTTCCTATTATTGACGAGCAGTAGATATCCATGTTTAGTCATATATGCGTGAAAATCATTTCTTGTGTACATTAAACATTTGAAATATTGTGTACATTAAACATTTTTATATAAAGATATAGGGCGTGGTTAAAATATTTTTATTTGCAAAGGTATTCATATAATTGATTATTTACAATTTAGTTGAAAAGCGAGTCTAATAAGTATTTTTTTGGTAAATAAACACTTTACCTTTAATTGTTGACGTCATCACGCGATGATATATTAAATGTGTAAATAAGTAAGAGCATAATATATCAGGGGAGTAGCGTACATGGATGCGAGTGATGCGTCGCATTCCTCAAAAAATTGGCGAATTACTGTTATTTAAAAGTTCAATCGATTTATTCAATTATTACAACTTTTTTATTATTTTAAACCGACCGCAAAAATACATTATTTACTTTAAACGCTACCATCAGCTTTCTTATTTCAAATCGGCCGTGAAAGCACCCGAAATTATGGGACTCCCGCTTTACTTGCTGTAGTGCTGAAATGCGATGGTCCACGTTACATCCAAGCTACGCGTTACATGGACGAAAAGATCAGTGATCTTACGCAGCCAACAGTGGAACTTCGAGTGGGTGTCGTCATTATTTCCGGATTCAGTTATGCGATTATGTGAACGCATTTTGGCGACTGTCGCCATAACATAAGGAAGATTTGGAAGCGCTGTTTCAGGTAATTGCCGAAAATTAAAATAAGAAATGGGATCGAGAAACATACCTGAAGAAAAGCACCTACGCACGATTGTCTTATGAAATTTTGGACGCTATTACTTTGAACATTAGTGAACGGTTTAGTGAAATTTTTAAACTGAAATTCTTAAATCTAGATTCCACACAATTTACTTTATTCGTGAAACGTATTCCTGACGAACTTTTTTCTTCTTTGGTGGATACATATGGAACATTATTTGACGTAAATCGTTTAAAAAGTGAACTTTCAGTGATTTATAGTGATCCCGATATGAAAAAGAGTGTTTGAACTTCACTAATATATTATATCCCTTCAATTATCTTCTGTTTTTCGAGAGTCATTAAAATTATGTCGTTTAATTTTGACTATTCCTGCCACAAGTAGTTCAGCGGAAATATCATTTTCATGTTTAAAGAGGATAAAGACTTAACTGCGAAATTCTCAAAAGCAAGAAAGACGGTCAGCTTTAGCATTAATAAATCTTGAAAGTGCCTTGTTAGAAGATATGAGATCGTCTCCAACATTTGAAGAAACAGTGATAGACGTTTTCGTTGGACAAACAAAAACCCAAGAATTGATCTTCATTTTAAAAATTAGGATATATACCTCGGCGTAATCAGTTTAGGTTAGTGTCTTTTATTTTTACCATTTTCATATGGTCTACCATACATCTGACTATACCTCTTCCCCATTAAATAATAAAATTTTTATCACGTCCCTAGATTCTTCTCTCACGCTACGCCCCTGTAATATATACATATTTAATAGTCCAGCTTCATTTAATAACTTTTCATTGGAAGTAAGGCAAAGTATGCCTTATTAAGCTGTGTGTAGATATTCTCTATATGATGATTCCAAGAGAGTTTAAACTTCAAATGAATGCCGAGTAATTAAACAGTCTGCGAAATGTACTTGTTATACTCGTATGAAAACATGTCATATGGTAAATGTTTTTTTTTGCAATCCAAAGTTTATAACAATTATTTTGGTTTCATTCAGTACTAATTTATCCCCCTGTGCCCACGCACTAACCTCTTGAAATGCATTATTTACGAATATTTGGAGTTCTTCTCGCATATCTGCAGATAAAGATATTCTAATGTCATCTGCAAATATAGTTAGATGACCAGTTGCAGTTGCTATAAAATTAAGTTGTTAATATATAGCATAAATAGTAAAGGCCCAAGACGGAACCTTGAGGAACTCCGAATAATACACGGTATGCTTCTGATTGCATTTGACCTAATTGCATCTTTAGAGATCTGCCTTCCATATAAGCATCAAGCGAAGATAGTAGACTGCCTCTAATTCCCATGACAGATGAAAGTTTCTCTGTTAACACATCGTTGCTAAGATATTGCAATAAACGTCAAACTGACACCGACTCATAATATCAGCTGTCGAATGATGGAACTTTTTGGCATATGGTGGATAATGCCAACCGAAAATAAGCTTTCCAAGGCCAGCTTTCTCGAAAACAAGTCGTAAATACCCTACAGGCGAGAAACAAACAACTGTTTTATCTTTCTGACAACGAGATGACACGTGTCAAAACAATTTCAACTCTGTGACAATTTGTTGTTAATCCGTACGAATACATTTGACCCTAAAACAAAGCGCAGGCATAAAATAATCAAATTAATGAATATTCCAATTATACATCTAACGATTCGGCAATCATATTGTGAAATTAGATTTTAGGCCATCGCCGGAATAAGCTTTAACAGAATATAGAGTATAGCTCATCGCGGATAATAGGAGTCAGTTCTACGCGGTACCGGGCAATACAGTGTTAAGTAAATAGAAAAAAATTGATAACAGAAATAGAAGTAAAAGGAAACATGGATGCGATCAAAGGGTTTTATGAGGACTTTATGGCACGACATGCTGGTATGTTATCCAAAATATATTTCATTGTATTCTTCTAATTAACTATTTATTTATCATGTATTTAGTGCAATTTTACTTCAAAAGTAAATGCAAACATTCGATGATACTACATGAAATTAGGTATTGTAAACTGATGGCGTTAAATTCGAATGTCATATTTCATGAAAATGGGCATTCCCAATTATGACAGCAATTTTAGGACGTGCGAATAAGGTTTACTACAATGTATTCCAATCGGTTTGTTATATTACACTGCAAATTACATTTCTATATCAACAAAAATACGATTATGAAATTTCGCAAGTATGAAATGCATTGAAGGCACAATTAGCTCTATATCGATAAAAGATGTTATATATGTTTTATGAAACTATCTTATTTCTTAAAAAATTTCATTGGTATGATATGGCTTCTTCATTCTCATGTCTTTAAATTATTATATTCAGAATCTTCAAGATGTGATGAACTGAGATTTATACTTTCTGTAGAGTGCTTATGTTATGTATTATTTATGTCTATATTATTTTAAGATGTTTCCGTTAAATTTCGTTTTAATCTTATTTTTAAAATATAAAACTATCTAGACTTTGTGTAAATAGTATTAAATACGTGAACGCAAATACGTTTATGAAATTTCGCAATTAATGAAATGCATTGGCCGTTCATTTTATCTCATGTGGAAACTTAAACAAAAATTAAAAACAGGCAATTAGTTCTACATATATCGATAAAATATGTTATATATATTTTATGCAATTATCTTATTTCCTAAAAAAAATCATTGGTATGATATGGTTTCTTCATTCTCATGCCTTTAAACTACTATATTCAGAATCTTCAAGATGTGCGGATAAACTGAAATTTATAGCATCTTCTGTAGACTGTTTATGTTCAGTATTATTTATGTAAATATTATTTTAAGACTTTTGGATTTCTTTTCTATTTTATTTCTGAAATATAAAACTAACCTGACTTTGTAAATACTTAGTATTAAAGGTTAATTTCTTAAGATATTCTTTATTTCCGATTCCATGATGTATAATTATTATTTTCTTTAAATTATAAAAAATCTATTGAATAGAAAAACCAGTTTATTGTTAAAAGCAGAAAGGATATTTAACACACAAATAAATAAATAATAATAGCCTAACATATCATGAAGTATTATTTTAAACTAAATAACGATTCAATACGTTTCATTATGTGTATATTTTAAAATACTACATTGTATTTTAAAATAGATACTTGTTATCAATTAAATTGATTTTTTTTTTAATTTCAAAGAAAGAGAGATTAAAGAAAGAGAAAAGATCTATGCTCATCATCATTAGGACATCAGTCCTAAGACTGGTTGGACGCTAACCTCCAGCTTCTCCTATCTTGTGCTAACCTACGCATTTCGCTAATTGTGCTACAACCTACATCCCTTACTATTTGCGAGCAGTAGTCTAATCTCGGCCTACCTCTGCCTTTCTTCACTCCTATTTCTGCCTCCAAAATATCGCGGACTATTCCCCCATGTCTCAGCAAGTGGCCTACCATTCTATCTCTTCTCTTCTTTAAGTTTTTCCACATACTTCTTTTCTCGCCGACTTTCTCCAATACTTCTTCGTTTCTAACCCTATCAGTCCATGGTATTTTCATCATTCTTCGGTAACACCACATCTCAAAAGCTTCTAATTTCTTCCTACTTGCTTCCCCTACCGTCCAGGTTTCGCAGCCGTATAGTGCCGTGCTCCATACATATGTTTTCAAAAGTCTCTTCCTTGTTTCTAAGTTTATTACCCCCGAGCATAAAAGTGCTTACTTTTTGTTAAAAGCTACTCGACCCTGCGCTATTCTTTGTTTTATGTCTTTGTCGCTTCTTCCATCCCAATTTATTTTACTTCCTAAATAAGTGAAGTCTTTAACTTCCTCCAATCTTTCATTATTAATTTGTACTTTCGTTTTTGCTCTGCTCTCGCGCCCTTTGCACACTAACACTTTAGTTTTGTTTTTATTCACCCTCATTCCGTAATCCTCTGCCAACACTGCCTCCATTTCGTTCAATGCTGATTCTAATTCCTCCTTACTAGATGCTAATACTGCTATATCATCCGCGAATCTCAGCATTTTTAGTTTCTGTCCCTGTACTTTAATCCCGAAATCCAGTCTATCTTTTACCACATTAATCGTCTCATCGATGTACAGATTAAAAATTAGTGGTGATAGCGTACATCCTTGTCTTACTCCTTTCCTAATACCTACTTCCCTTCTTTCCCCTTCTACTTCTATAACAGCAGTTTGCTCTATGTATAGATTGTGTACTACTCTCCTATGTCTATACTTCATTCCCGCGCTCTTTAGTATCTCGAACATTTTTTCCCATCTTACGTTATCAAAAGCTTTTTCTAAATCTACAAATCCTATATAAGCGTTCTTTCCTTTTTGTTATTGTTTTCTCTAACATTACTCTTAGTGCCAGAATAGCTTCGCGAGTTCCCCTATTTCGCCTAAACCCGAATTGGTCTTCTCCTAGTATTTCATCCGCTCTATTTTCCATCCTCTTCTGCGCACTATTCTAGTTAAGATTTTTGACGCATGGGAAGTTAGGCTAATCGCTCTAAAGTTCTCGCATTTGTCGGCTCCTCTCTTTTTCGGTATAGTAACGATAATGTTCCTCTTATAATCCTCCGTCATCTCGCCCGTTTCGTATATGTATTTTACCAGTTCAAACATCCTATTTACTACTTTTTGTCCCGCACATTTCAAAATTTCCGCCTGTATTTTATCTACACCCGGCGCTCTATTATTCTTTAGCCCCCTTAGTGCTATTTCAAATTCCTCTCTCAATATAGGTTTTCCTACATCTTCTCAATCGATGCTAGATTCTTCCTCTAATATCTCACCTAATTCCTGACCCTCGTATAAATTTTCTAAGTACTGCTTCCATCTATCCGCTTTCTCCTCTCTTCCTATCAGTATGTCCCCCGATTGACTCCTAACGTTTCTACTTATTGTTCCTATATCCCTGAAGTTCCTCTTAATGATTTTGTAAGCCTCATCGGTCTTACCTACTTGCAACTTATCTTCTACTTCTTTGCATTTATCTTCTATCCATTGTTCTTTCGCTTTTCTACATTTTCTAATGATTTCCCACTTTATTGACTTATAAGTTTTCAGTCCTTCTTCGTCTCGTCTGTTTTTGTAGCCTCGTCTCTTTTGCATTAAGTTTAAGATTTCGTCCATTATCCAGGGCTTCCTAGCTTCCCTTTTATCGTGTCCTAAAACGTCCGTAGCCGCGGAAGCTAGACTATTCTTGATACCCTCCCACTCAGTTTCTGCGTTCTTGATTTCGTCCTTACTCGTTTTATTTATTAATTGATCTGTTTTCTCCTGGAACTTATCTTTCATATTCTGATCCCTCAATATGTCTACATTTATAAGTTTCTTATCCTTCTGGGTTTTCAGATTTTTGAACTTTAATCTAGCTTTCATGACTACCAAGTTGTGATCGCTGTCTACATCTGCTCCTGGATAACTCTTACAGTCTATTACTTGATTTCTAAATCTCTTCCTAACCAGAATGTAGTCTATCTGATACCTGTCTATCCCTCCTGGCATTTTCCATGTGTACCGCCTCCTAACGTGATTCTTGAACAATGTGTTCGCGACTACCATCTTGTGCTTCTCACAGAATTCTATCAGTCTGCTACCTCTCTCGTTTCTGTTTCCTAATCCATAAGGACCTACAAATTCTCCTTCTTTCCCCTCACCTACGACTGCGTTAAAATCTCCTACTATTATTAAATTTTCATGACCCTTCACAAATCCTATTACCTGCTCTATGTCCGAATAAACGGCTTCTAACTCTTCCTCACTGTGGCTAGAAGTAGACATGTATACTTGCACTATTACTGTTTCCACTGGCTTCGAATCTAACCTAACCATCATTACTCTCTCGCTGTATTGTAGGTAGCTATCTACACACTGTCCTGCGTTCTTCCGCATAACGATCCCTACTCCCGCGTTTCCATTTACCGATCCTGTGTGTATTACCCTATAGTCACCGCTCCAAAAATCTTCTACTTCCGGCCAGCGCATCTCACTTATACCTACTATATCTAATCCTAACCTATCCATTTCTATCTTCAGATTTTCTAGCTTCCCTGCCTGTCTCATGCTTCTGACATTCCACGCTCCGACTCGTGAAATGCTACACTTCTTACTATTATTGCACTCGATCACGTCTCCCGGAACAGTCCTCACCCGGAAATCCGAACGGAGGACTATTTTACCTCCGGAGTTTTTTGCCCCAGGAGACGCCATCATTAATTTGGGATAAGCTTTCTGCTAGCTGTTCTGAAGATTATAATGTGGTGGTTTCCTCTTGCCTTCCACTATATATATATATATATATATATATATATATATATATATATATATATATATATATATATATATATATATATATATATATATATATATATATATATATATATCTGTATATGTATCTGTATATCTGTTTCTTTTTGTTGGAAGCCGTAACACAAAAACGGTATGTGCTTTAGTTTCCATCGCAATATCTTTAAATGGGACCGAAATTAATAGTATGATTAATATATAATCATACTATCAATTTTATATTACATATTATTACTGATCTGTATATAAAGTAAAAGAACAGCGTGTTAGTTTTTGGAGCTATATATTACAAAAACGTATAATGCAAAATAAGGGTTTAAGTGCGTGAATAGGTAGAATGCAGAATACACTTCTAAAATATGTCACGTTATCATTGCATACAAAAATCGAGTAGATACGAATCATCGAACATCCGAATATTCTTCAAATGTTATTGGTTACGCGTTCATAATACCCTCACTCCTTAATAACTACTTGGAATCCATGACGACAATATGATCACCATCGTCGTCAAAAATCGCTCAAAGCAACACAAAAATGTCCCAAGTCCAATTCTTCCGATACATGTTCAACAGAACTGATGGCGACAACCTGGCAGTCATCGTCATGTAATGTGATTTATTGTTACAACCTACTAAAGGGTCTTTCAATAAGGACGCTCGATTTTTAAACGTAAATAAAACAAGCTGTGTGTGAGATATCCACTCAATTTTGTTTATTTGAAAGAATATGTTATGGCATTAAGTATGGAATATAATGTCGTTCAAATGTTCGCCGCGGCTTTGCTTGGTGGCACGTATTCGGGAGGTCCAATTTTCGATGCCTTTGTAGCATAAATCTGGCTAAATTTGTTGGATGGTGTTCATTATGTTGACTTTGACTTAAACCGCAAACACCAATTGTTTGCGGTTTATTCGCATAGACCTGCGATTTAAGATAGCCCCAAAGGAAGAAGTCTAAAGTAGTTAAATCAGACGATCTCGGTGGCTGTTCATGTCGCCGCTGCGCGAGATAAATCTTTCTTCAAATCGCTCCTGCAGAATGCCCATCGTGGCATGCGCTGTGTGGCACGTAGCGCCGTCCTGTTGGAACCACATGTCGTCGATATACATATCATCCCGTTTAGGCCACAAGACGTTGCTTATGATCGATCTGTAGCGCTCGCCGTTGACGGTTATGGTAATGTTTCGTCTTGGAAGAAGTACGGACCGATGATTCTGTCAGACCAAAATCCGCACTAAATAGTAACTTTCTCGGGATGCATTTGGTGCTGGTGTGTGTCGTGTGGATTGGTATCTTTTCAAATCTAACAATTTTGCTTGTTTGCATATCCATTCATCCAAAAATGGGATGATTTTTTTGGCGAAATTTGGGTCAACTTCCAACTGCTCATCCAGAGCCCAATCAGCGAACAGACGGCGTTGTTTATGGTCGTTTACCTTAAGGTCCTGGGTCAGTTGGATTTTATACGGGTGCAGACCAAAGTTCAGATGCAAAATTCGCCCAAGTTGAAGTCGCAGAAGGCCAAGTTCTTGTGAACGACGAGAAATTGATTGCCTCGGGTTTTCCCGTACACTTTCACACACAGCAGTTATGCTTTCAGTAGACCTTGCGTTTCGGTGACGTACGGGTGCTGGTTGATTATTTATCAAACCGGTTGACTCGAATTTGGCCACCAAATGTCGAATAGTCGACTCACGAATTCGCTATAACCTTTCATGATTATTTGCCATACACTACTGAACAATTCACAACAATTTTATAAATGTTGCTTTAACAACATGGCCGCTATAACCTAACAAATTTCGAGCGTCTCTATTGAAAGACCCTATACATTATTCTTTTCCCTGAGAATATAATTACTTTTTATCCTCCTTATTTTTAATATAAAAATACATCTAATGTTTAGTAGCAATAGTATAAATACTTTCAACATAAATAGGATAAATTATTTCTTTTTCATTTCTTCTTTGTGTCTTTGAGAAATAATGCAATGGGACGCTTCCGATAGATTCTCCTGAAACATTTCCTAGACTTAACTTTAGAGCTAATTATTTCCTTGGCCAATAGGGGAGACCATTGTGGGACTAAGAACATAATTAAGTCTAAAATTAATTCTCGGTTAATTAATTAACCAAGTTAATCCAGCTGATAACGCCTTTTAGTAGGGTAAGTGTTTTACAGTGTTGTATAAATTACAATGTACAACCAGGTGCTTATCATTATTTTATTACTTGGCATTATTTATTTTATTTGAATTACTATGAAGGCGAAGTTGACACATCTGATACGCCAAGGAAATGAGCGGGTCTATTGCTAAGTAACAATGAAGCAAATGAAGTACTCGAAAATGTATTCACAACAAATGGTTTCATTGCTCAATTAATTAATACACTCCTTGTTTATTTTTATACATTTTTTTTTTTAATTTATATGTAAATTCTACATCGCTTTATTTTCTAAATATAAAATTAATTTTTTCATTTTCATAAAAGGTATATAACTTATTTTTATCAATATAGAACTAATTATTTTTATTTAATTTCTGTTGAAGTTTCTACGTGAAATAAAATGAATGGCCGATGCATTACATAAATTGCAACATTTCATAAATGTGATTTTATTCATATAAAAATGTAATTTGCAGTGTTGTATAAAAAATGATGAAATGGATCGCAATGAGCTTTATTCGTCACCATAAATTGCTATCATAATTGTGATGTCACGAATAGCAAGGTTAATAGTTTTTTATTTGTTTAAGTTAAATTTTCTTTATTCTTTTTAACAATAAAATATTTTTTTCTATTCAAAAGAATTTTTTTATATTTAACGAATCTTGAAATCAAGAACAGGAGAATATTTTAAGAAATTAATTTTTAATGCAGGAAGTTTTACTACGCAGAGGGTAATATTCAAACTACAGAAATAAGGAGATTATACTTCAACCCATCTGCAAATGCATTATATAATAAGGACTAAACCAAATTAGGTCAAAACAGCTATTCTCCTGGCTATATGCCAAACGCCGAGCGCTGAATTACGTGACAAAATTTGCCGTATTTTATCTAACAAGAGTTAGCAGTAAAATACAGTGATTCAGATTGTTCTAAAACCACAAGGAAGATGCAAAGTGTCACCTATCTCAGGATATCGTTAACTGCAGACCGGTTTCGACCTTATCTTGAATCTCGTCGTACTGCATTATACTGATGATTTCAAGTTTTTACTCCGATTTAGATTGTTCTCTAAACTACCAAGAGATGGCGTTTGGTACGTTCTACCGCGGCGTCTATTAGATGTAAGCTTCATCTGTCAAAGGTATACTCGCTTACACTGAGCTCCGACGGCGATCCAAAGCGGCACGGGCCGCGGAGGATAGCCCGACATAACCAAAATCCGGGCGTCGCGCCTTTTGCGACCCCCACGACGATGACACCCCCCGGGGGGCGGACGCTGGCGAAAAGAAGCAGAATATCAAGGCGACAAAAGAAAGAGAAAAAGCCGCGAAGAGTCCCCGCCAGCGGGACTAACGGAGTCAGGACCAGAGGAGGTCGAGTGGAGCGAACCGCTGCCAGTAGCGCGCGGTCTCGTTGAGGCCGCGCGAAAGCGGAAGCAAAGCTCGGCCCACCTTAACGACGGTCCAGGTCTACATGATGGGCGAGTAGGGAGCGGTGATCTCGCTCGGCTCGCCATACGAACCCATCGAGGCCATTACGCCGGCCAATGCATATTGGCGCGGCGCGCTTACACTGCACTGATGAGACCCAAGATAAGGTCGAAACCGGTCTGCAGTTAACGATATCCTGAGATATGTGACACTTTGCATCTTGTGGTTTTAGAACAATCTGAATCACTGTATTTTAGTGCTAACTCTGTTAAGACAAAATACGGCAAATTTTGTCACGTAATTCAGTGCTCGGCGTGTAGCATATAGCCAGGAGAACAGCTATTTTGATCTAATTTGTTTAGTCCTTATTATATAAGGCATTTGTAGATGGGTTAAAGTATAATCTCCTTATTTCTGTAGTTTTTATTTTTAATATAATTTAAGTTAGTTAGTTTTGTATTGAATGATCAATTATTTTTATAAATTGCAAAATTCTCATTGGCAATTACGCCAATAGAGAGTGCGACCATTTTGAGACCAAGAATATGTAGGAATTAAAAACTGCCTCCTCATTTTCAGATCCTCGAGTACACCATTGGAAAATGATGAAAAGTCCAGGACCAACCTTATTCGTAGTAATGGTGTATTTACTGTCTCTATTATTTCTGACTGCATATATGAAGAATAGGAAACCGTTTAACTTAACAAAAGTTGTTAGGTACTATAACATCTTACAAGTGGTTTTTTGCATGGGTCTTATCTACATGGTAAGTTTAAATTATGTAATTTTCAGCACATATTGATTTGTGTAGTTACGTTTAACTATCCGATTTAATATATTAAATCGTAATAAATGATTAAGTAAATCCACTATTTCAACAACATTTAGTAAAAAATAAACAGTTTTAAAACCTTAAAACGGACTTTTCCGCACGTAGAACATCTCTATCTCGAAATTGAGTGGCCGAGAAAAAATAAACCAACACATAAATGCAGAATATGTGTTTTATGCGACAGTTTTACTTTTTCAAATAGTCCACCATCGTGTTTTCTCATGACCCATGGACAGGGTAGGGTGTCCTATCCACCTCAAAATCAATAGATGTCGTCTGGTAGACGTCCCTAATCAGAATCAGTCGAAACCCGATCGATCCGACACGATTTAATTGAGTGATCGTGCAAATCCAAAAAAAAAAAATTGTTTTTTTAATTTTTCTTTACACGATTACATTACTTTTTCGCGTATAGTGGAGTGCGGAAAAGTAAAATTAAGAAACAAAAGATGAAAAAATCACATAGAAATGAGAATATATGCAGTTAAATTAAATAAAGTGGAAATTTTGAAAGATTTTTCTAATAAAAAATGTTAGTCTTGGGAAGGGGTTGGGAGCTTTGATGCAGCAACAAAAACAGGAGACCAGTTTTCCACGAATGTTGAAGGATTATACTTTTCTTGACGCGATGAAGAATAGTTGAAAAATTCGAAAGTGCTTGTTTCAGTTATTGATGTGAAACACACGACACGAGCTCGTAGTGGTCGTTCAGAACAAGACATCACGGCAGTTCGCGAGAGTATGGCCGAGATTCCAGGGATCTCGATTCGTCATCGTCCACAAGAATTGGACCAACTCACTCAAAAACCACTCTTCAGCGCATTCTCACACAAGATTTGTATCTTCATGCTTACAAAGTCCAATTCAACTTCTCAAACAACTTCTGCTAATACACAAAGAAGAGTGTTCACCAATTGGATCAGTGAACAACAAGAAGTGAATGCCGGTTTTGTGGACAAAATAATTTTCAGCGATGAGACCCATTTTCATCTCTCAGAAAATCCACGAATGATTCATGAGAAACAAGAGCATTCTCAATTATGGTATTATGGCCAACCATTTTCGGGTCGTCATTTCTTGGTATTCTAATGAACGAAGATATAACTTGTGTCACACGTTACTAGAATGATTTTTTTTTATTCGTTTTTCAATCTTTTACAATGTGATCTCCATGTTGAATGTTTTAATATAGCGTGCCGCAATTTACTTGATTTAGTCACATGATATACATATATGTGTAGTAGTACTGAAAAGCTGTTAAATAAAAATACATATTGATTTTTTGTTGTGCAACAGAAAGACCCAAATATATCCAAAATAACCTTTTTTGAAATCTCTGAAAATGTTCTCAGGTATTTATTATTTATTATGAAATGTAAATATATTATTTGTAAAAATTATAAAATACATACTACTATCTAGAAAATAACGACAACCCATCTACCTACGTAAAAAAGGTATGAATATTTAATCAAAATGATCAAGACTTTTTATATATGTATCAAAAGAAAACCTAAATATTGTAGAAATATAGTATAAAAGTCAATTTTAAATAAAAATACGAATATTACGGCATTAAAGAATCAAAAATACCATTAACATTTCCTTGAATAAAAGGAAATCTAATCGGCACGTAATATAAAACATCGTGCACACAGTACTCAATCTAAACTTGACCAAATCCGAATATTAAATATTTTTTTATAATGTCACGCAAAAGTAATAAAACAATCAGAAGTTTGCTATTCGTTCGTGATTAAATAAGCAGCTGCTATGCTTGGCAGAAAATATTTTCTATAACATGTAATATGTTGCAAGAGAATGACCAATTTTCATTTCACCTTGTCGTATGCGTTGCATGGAAACTGAATGTTGAACATTTAAAAAATATATTTATATATTTCATGATATCCGGTGAAGAAAATACACTTGTTACGCTTCAAATACGTAATTTACATTGTTTGATATTATACACTATACCTACATACATTCATATTTATATATCAAAGAACTTTCTACTAGCTGTAGAAACAATTGCCATTTCTATCTTAAAATTTTGCAAAAAAAAATCATAAATACTAGAAACAGTGGTAGACAATTTATTGTCGCAAATACATGTCATTATCACATTATTTCCTTTATTTACTCAATGCTGTCGTATATAATGTAAAGAATAATGGACAGGAAGTACATTTAATTCAATTGTAACTCTTTCTAATGTCATGCCGTCATAACTTTTATTTGATGACTGGTTCATTGATAATTTAACTCAATCTGATAACAAAGGTCTAGGGTATACCAGGTATGTAAATATGAAACCGGAATTTTGCTCATATATGGCCTAGCTGCTAATATATGTAGTTACCGGCATACCGCGTCATTTACCTCGCAATATTCTTGTTTTAACATCTGATAAAGGTTTTTATCTCGCAACAATAGAAGTTTCATACAACAGCATCGTTTATAATACCGTTAAACATGTCGAATTTTGTGCCTGGAAACTACGGTTTGCGGACAGATTTTCTGTTACCATTTGAAGAAAACTGGCGTAGAAATCGTGACAGTGCTTTTTGAGTGATTTAAAAAAATTCAAAAGTGGCAATTTTGATGCGAGAAACGAAGAACGTGGAAGACCATCGAAAACGTTTGAAGATAGCGAATTGCAAGCATTGTTGGATGAGAATGAAGCTGAAACGCATGAACTGAATGAAAGACAGCAGGAAAACCGAAAAATCATTTGCGAAATGCTGCTCGCCAGGTACAAAAGAAAGTCATTTCTCCATCGAATTGTGACTGGCAATGAAAAGTGGATATATTTCGAGAATCCTAAGTGTTAAAGATCATGGGTAACTGCAGGCGACCCACAGACATCGACTGCAAACGATGCCAAATCGCTATGGACGGAAGACGATGTTCTGTGCTTAGTGGGATCAGAGGGGTGTGATCTATTATGAGGTGCTAAAATCTGGCCAAACCGTTAATACTGAATGCTACCGACAACAAATCATCGATTTGAATCAAGCTTTGCGTGAAAAACGACCAGGATATCAAACAAGGCAACACAAAGTGATTTTGCTTCATGATAATGCGCCATCACATACAGCAAAATAGGTCAAGGAAACGATTGAAGCGTTTAGTTGGGAAATACTTTCGCATGCGGCTTACTCACCAGACTTGGCCCTGTCCGATTACTACTTGTTTGTATCGATGGGACACGCACTTGTTGAGCAAGGCTTCACTTCTTACGAAAATGGTTCGACGATGGTTTGTCTCAAAAGAGCAAGAATTTTTTTGGCATGGAATCTACAAATTTTCAGAGAGATGGGAAAATGTATAGCTAGCAATAGGCAATACTTCGAATAAAATATTTTTCATCATTTTCATACAATAAACGTGTATATACAATAAACATGTATTTTATATACAAAAAATTCCTGTTTGATATTTACCTGGTACAAGCAGTTTCTTTGCGTCTTGATTCCTCTCCATGAATGAATTATATGCAGTTATACTTTAAATATACACAAGTTTTTAACTTTCTGATTGTTTTTCTGGTATGCACTTCATTCTCAAAGTATAAAAACAGTATTAAACTACGTAATTTTTTCGCGACTCTATCACCAGTCTTACATATTTTATGGTCAAAACGCTGGAAGATTTTATTTAAATGGTCCAAAGTACCTATTTCAAAGGAATCAGCGTGTATATAGACTAGAATATCACGGAGATCATTCTACATGTTGTAGTACACCAGGTAGAAAGGAAATACTATAAAATACCGAAAAAGAGAATACGTATTCCCTGTGGCATTATTGGATGTAAAGGGGAGCATGTATAAGGTTAGGACAAATACACATCTCAAATCTTCTTTTTCACAGGAGGCACTACAAAATTGGCTAGATTGGGTGAAGACAGATGGCAGAGACTTCGGCGATGTTATAGCGTTTGGCTGTGATTCTAGATAACACCGCAAGAGTAGATATATTCTTGATGGTATTCTACATATGTTTATTAATTTCCCGGATTGGAAACTAAGGTATTATAGTTGTATGGGTTTCGACTCCAACTGACATGAGAATTGTTACTTCTCTTAAGTGTCTGTCCCCATTGATTTATTTAATTAAGGATTGGAGAAAGCACAAGATCAGATGAAGTTATATTGAAGCCCCAAATTGGAATCACGGTCTGTTGGTCCAATGGGTGTAAAGACACTAACGATGAGGCTTGTTTATCTGAGAAAAAGAGAAGTAATAGAATTATGTCTATAATTGCACTGGATGTAATACTGGGTCTTCTGTCGCTACTCATATCGGTAATATAGGAAGGGACGGCAGCTCATTCATCAACCTTCTGCAGGCGTGAGGAAATTACATTGGTGTGAGCGCTAAGGGTGGCGAAATCACATGGAACTAAAAGGTCGATGAATTGGCCAAACTCTAGGATGCGAACACTGCCCGAGATCCACGCATTCCTGTGAACATTACGAGAAAATAGCTGTCGTCAGTTAATAGGCGAACATTACATTGACGTAGTATTGGAAGTTCCGTAATCGATCTTGGTCAATCTGGATGCTACTCTAATGTTGGGAAACCGTGTACCAAATAATACATTAATGTGTTGAAAATACCCCCGACATTGACTGATCCAAAGGGTTCCACTTTTCCGAGGTGAGGAGAAGACGAAGGAGTGACTCTGGCAGAAACAGGATATTTTGGGGTGACATTCTGTTATTCATTAGCAGAAAAGTGGAAGAGAAACTAGAATAGTTAAGTGAAGAATGGACTGAGAAGAAAATGGGCCTATTTGAGACTTATTTACTGCCTATAGTATGCCCCCCATTACTATTATTAATTTATTTTTCTGTAGATGAAAGCCATTCAGATCTCCATATAAATATAAAAATAAATAAATATAGAGTCAACATATTTCTACACATCACAATTTGTATATTTATTGTATATTGTATATTTGTAAATTATTGTATTAATACTTAAATTTACTAATTACATAATTAATTAATTTACGAAATATACAAAAATATAGCTAGTTATAACTTGGCAAGTATAGGAACTAGTTTCAAACTGCGATATCGGACCGCCCATGAGGTGCGCAGTAAATAGCCTGGTCTTTACTCAGTCGCATTGGGACCTTTACAGAGTAGATATCAAGTATGTATGAATGTACACAGAGTTCGATCTGGCAGTGCGTAAAGTGCATCCTTTTTCCTCCGAATGCTGTCTCATTCTTTCTTCTACACGTACATGAGAATCTCACACATTTTCCTATTCTTGATAAGTTGTATATCAAAAAATTTTTAATTTCATTTTTTATTTTACTCATCCAATTTATTCACTGCGGAGATAATACACAAGGATTGTATGTATTTCGCGATTTGACGCTCGGAGTAAAATTGGATGGACGAATTCTATCATAGAGGAAAAGAATATACAAAGAGAATAACCCCTATTTGCCATCTACATGTTACACAGTAAAGTAACTTTTACTGCGGAGGGTATAGACGCTGATCTTATAATTTAAGTTCATTATTGGTTGCAAAGGAACTTTAAATGTATTCTATTAACAGTTTGCACATTTCAGATGTCAACAACGGGATGGACAAGTGGCGAGAATAGCTTCATATGCCAACCTATCGACTACAGCGAAAATCCTAGGGCGATGAAACTGTTAAGGGCCTTCTATATGGCCTACTTCCTGAAGATGATCGAACTGGTTGAAACAGTGTTCTTCATACTGAGAAAGAAATTTAATCAAGTCACTCCATTGCACGTGTATCATCACATATCGACGTACATCTTATCGTATATTGGCTGCCGATTTTTAGGAGGTAAACCTATTTAACGTTATATACGGGGCATTCTAAAATTAATGTATACATTCGGTGAATATTCGTTTAATCAATCGATCGGTTATGAGATTCTATTTCCATCTCACTTTTAGAGGGTTTATAAAAATACACTAGGCACAAAAATTGAGGGATGTAAAAAAATCCAGTTTAGGTGATTTTCAACGGGCTGTAACTTGGAGAAAAACAGTCGCAGAGCAATTTTAAAGAAAGCAAATTGAAGCTGCAAGTTTCTAGTTTTCAGATCTTCAAATGATGTTCAAATGTCAGATTCAAAATGTTTTACCATCGGCAGTTTATGAGTAATCATAAGAAAACCATCGAAAAAGAAAATCCAAATTATTGCTTGCCTTTCAAAAGGTCCACGGACTTCAAAAATTCCTTTTTCAGTGATTTCATCATAAAGCTTTGTTAGATAATCTTATCCTCTTTAATTTGAGCGGTATAAAAGTCTTGTACCACGATTTTTCGTTTAACTAGTTATCGTCGTTCAAAGCAAAAAAGTCAGTTTTGACTTTGGTAAATAAATACTCGGGAAATAATGATCGTACAGATTTGTTTTACAATAATTAACATTTTTTGTTAAAAAAATGATTATTGCTAAAAAATTCTCAACCTCAAAAAATGGAAAACATGAAAAATTTACCCTTAAATTGATACTTTGAGATTAAAAAGAAACAGTCAACATCCTTAGGGTATCTATTATTTGCAAAGTTATGCCAAGTTAAGTGAATATCCCTAAATACGCAATTTATTCATTTATTCATTTATACCTCTTTCTCAATCAACATTCTCGTACCCAACATTTTTTTTTATCAAAAACCAATAACTAAGACTTGTAAAGAATACTTTGCAGTCTTAAAAACCCTACTAGAATATTCTGTACGATCATTACTTTTCGACTGATTAATTACCACTCACTTTTTTGCTGTGAACGACGAAAAATTTTATTAATTATTATATATTAAAAAATTAATTTTAAATTGCTCTCTATTTTTCTCCAAGTTACAGCCCTTTGAAAATCACCTAAAAATTTAGGATGTGTCTAGTGTATATACTGCGTTTCAGGATAGTTTCTGGCATACATTTAGCAGGGTAGTAACCTCACTATCAGAGATGAACAAAAAATAAAAGAGGGCAATCCAACAAAAAATTAAAAACCTTATGTCCCCTACGACACAACGCCACTGGGTCAGGTGAATACAGTTGGCTCGTTAATGTTGATATTCCGTGTCCAGTCGAATATTGCTTTACACTAATCTCTCCCTGTCACTAATCGCGATGCTTCTTGTTTGGAATGTGGAGAGTGTAATTTTAAGCTGACTTCTTTGCACACCTAATATTACCAGAATTTATAAATTCTTTAGTCGGTCAGATTTCTCTTAGAGTAGATATAAGATAAGTATACAAATTACACTGGGGAACATAAACTTTTTTCATTTATTACAGCACTTGTTCTTACCTAATTTGAAGGCGTTGAGTTCAAATCTGTAGGCATTTTTGCTTTATAAGCTCTAGATATCTTTGAATTCGACATTTTCATTTTCACGAAAATTGACGCTTCGTCAATGACATAATGGCAGAAAAATCAATTGCGTAAAATAAAATATATACATATATTCAAATATGAGTAGGTAAAAACGATTTTCACTTTAAATTATCATATACATATTTTCATAAATGTAACATATAGTAGGTGATTCGTAACAACTGATATGGATGAAAATTTAAATACTCGTATTTGGACAATAATCTACGCTTGTAGCTCTTGCGCCTGTAGACCTTCTCAGGGCAATCTCTTTTGATGTTTGACAAGCATATGACGGCAGCCTACTCTGTCTGCCATCATATGCTTGTCCCGATTCCCTTGTTAGCGTTGTTCCATTGTTAAGAGGCCTTGATGGCTGAAGAAACGCTCTCCATGTTCGTCACTGGTGATCAAGATGACGATACAGGAAATGGAGTTTGACACCCATAGAGAAGCACGAAAAAAAACGTCACAACTTGCGTATGTTCGTCAATACCCATGTAAACACATACACTTTCAAATATGTAAGCACAATATACTTGCCCAAAAACAAGAAGCAGAGATACTTGCTTAAAGACAGACCACGCCTCAAATGCCCACGTTGAGTAAAAATGGGATACCAAGAGTATCTTTTTAATGAAACTATTTGAAATTTAAGACTGTTGGTACAAAAAGTATGTTAATAAGTAAACGAAGCATTCCTAAGGACAAAACAAAATGCACAAAAAAATGACAAAAGCTACAAGATAGGCGCATCATAGGATTAATATATCAACTCAATATGATACGCTTTACATTCAACATCAAATTGTATGGAAACCAGAGCAAGTAGCGAATAAATAATTTCAGCTTTGAAATCAACAATGAAAATATTATTAAAATCGATCAAAATAAACAGTTTTAAAACCTTAAAACGGACTTTTCCGCATGTAGAACATCTCTATTTCGAAATTGAGTGGCCGAGAAAAAATAAACCAACACATAAATGCAGAATATATATTTTATGCGACAGTTTTACTTTTTTCAAATAGTCCACCATCGTGTTTTCTCATGACCCATGGACAGGGTGTGCCCTATCCACCTCAAAATCAATAGATGTCGTCTGGTAGACGTCCCTAATCAGAATCAGTCGAAACCCGATCAATCCGACACGATTTAATTGAATGATCGTGCTAACAAAAAAAAATTCTCAAATATTCCACTACCATTGTACTTTCTCATGGCCCATGTACACGGTAAAGTGTGTTTTATCCACCTCAAAATCAATAGGTGTCGTCCGGAAGACGTTCCCAATCAGAATCAGTCAAAACCCGATCGACTCGACACGATTTATTTGAGTTATCGTGCTGACTAGAATAAATGCCGACGACAACGACGACACACACACACCAAAAATTTTTTAGAAACCATTTTATTTGGTTTTTAGGCCGAAAAACGAAAAATACTTTTCCACGTATAGTGGAGTGCGGAAAAGTAAAAACTCTTGCAACAGCGAATGACAAAAAAATTGTTTCCCAGTGTTATCAACGTTGGTATTAAAAGACTTACAGAGCATTCTACCGTTAACTTTGTGAATTTTTCATAAACGATAGCTGATGAGCTATAAAAGCTCATCAGATGATGAAGCGAAATCGATATTAAAATAGATTTCGTTTATATTACAGGTGGTATGCTGGCAGTACCTGTGATGCTCAACTGCTTTATTCACGTCCTTATGTACATGTATTATTATTTATCCACATTGGGACCAACGTGGCAGAAAACCTTGGCAAGCTGGAAGCCGAAGCTCACTTTGATGCAAATGGTAAGAATGCATTTTCGTACATAAACAACCTTGTTCTTTATTATAAATTAATTCGTTAGTAATTTTTAAAAGTAAGGAAATTAGCTCGAAGTCATCGACGTTCAATATAGTTTACATTAGGGATTCGTTTATAAACATCAATACACTTTTCAGAACGACGTGATAATTTTTTAAGTAAATAATAGGTTTTAATGTAAAATCACTTCAAATTTATTGGTATCTATATTTGTTTAACCTACATTTTAATGCAGGTGTAAAATAATTGTTTATATATTTCGTATACGACAGGAGAGTAATTTTTTGTTAGGTAAACATTAACGAGCATTAGAAGGGGCATTGTTCCCTTATTTTATAGTCTGCCAAACAAGAACGTAACAGCATAGATGGCTAAATCGGGCAAAACCACGTAGATACATTCCATACATACGCCGAATTATGGAAGCCTTAGCTGTTGTCAAAATGTTGTGAGAGGATGACATTTAATAATGAATGCCGCGTCGTATACAAAACGTTTTGACGATGTGTTTTTATATGTAAGCCCGAAAGGACCAGAACTGCCGCGAAATGCCACGGCAAAAATACACTCCTGGCCAGTGCCCGAACTTGAGCTGAAAAGGCCCTGTATTTTGTCCATAATAATTATATTTAGATATTATTCATTACAAACAATTGGTTGAAGTGTTAACTGAGTAAAATTCGTAAGCCGAAACCTTAAATCATAAGAAAAAAGTTTCAGATTAGCATACTTGTAGATTGTCTTATTTTTATCACCTTAATTAATTCATTTTGAAGATTATTTTCTAAATAATATTTTTAGGAATCTTTGTTCACGTGTTTTTCAATATTTTCTGATGGGGTTGAATCATTTTCCCTTTTCATTTTCTGCCAGGGGCCCCCTCGCGTCGGGGGCCCCGGGGCAATGCCCCGGTTGCCCAATTGTAGTTCCGGCCCTACTCGTGGCAAAATTAACGCATCAGTAAAACTTTTCATTATTTCTCATAATATTTGAAGTGAATACTTCTTTGGCGGCGTTCTGATATTTGACGAGAATGGAGAGTGAATTGGAAAAAATGTAACGTTTCGAGATTTCTTTACACGAGAGAGAGAAAAGATATAACGTAGAGAGAAGGAGAAAGAGAGCTATACATTTGGTATACCTAAAACACAGGTTTCGTTACAAGACAGAGTACACATATATATAACATAGAGGGAAAGAGAAAGAGAGCTATACATCATATATATTAGTTTAGGCTATCCGCGTCTCCCTTTTGTGCGGTCCTTCGTCTTTAACGCCCACTCATACGCTAAGTCCAAGGTCTAAGTTGCTTGAAGGGGGAATAGTTTAGGAAGCATCGTACGAGCAAGAGAGAGACCCACGTATTCATTGAATACTAGGCAATAGAAGAAAATATAGTATGACGCGCATGCGCGCGAGTATGTACAACTCTGACGCCGCACGGGAGTGGCACAAGAGAGAGCGATATAAACTCAGTACGAAGCGATGAAAAAATATCGTCATTACAGCCATCTATATCTCACCGAACCAAAATCTAGAAGATATAATATATTTCATTCACCGCTCCCTACTGGCTTACAGCCACACAGGTGCAAATGCACTTGGAAGAGGCGAAGACAAAATCCCTTTGATTCTCGGGGGAGATTTCAATGTAAATTTCGGATCCAATGATTCTTTGACGTTGATTAACTTTCTTCGAGAAACATTTGCTCTGCTTATAAATAACAATACCAAAGAATCAACAACAAAATCCGGAACAACAATAGATGCAATTTTTACACGTTATCTAGAAAATATCGAATCACGAACATATATTTCACATTTTAGTTATCACAAACCAATCATATCAGTATTACCAATTGAACCACCAGCCGATGATAGTGTAGATAATGAATAAACCGAATATTTTTTACACAAATTTTTCATTGTTATATTTCTTTTCAAATTATTCCTCTCTTTCAATCTCTCACTCTTAATCTCTCTCATTCTCTATTCTAAAGAAGTATTCACTTCTATCACGTGTGCTGTGCTGCACATGATATTTTTTTTTTAGTTTTAAATTCTTAAACATTTTATGTGGGTGGCCGAGGATATCCTCTGCCATTACTAATATACAACTGCAATTGTCTGACAGACGCAAAGTAAAATTTTGTATCTGTTTGTTAATACATTTAACGCTATTTAAAATTATTTGTAAAAGGCAATATAGTCAGTCAACTTAGATATGCAAACTTTGGTGGCTAAATAAATGCTGAGATCAGGTAATGAAGAAGTTTTGAATCATATGTAATGTTCAGGAATAATATACAGGGGTTTTAAGGGGAGTGTTACGAATATACGAGTATGCAGACGTATTTTTGAAAATGGGTTTCTCGACTAAAATAATTTTTAGAAATATACTATTACTTTGGGTAGCTAGATAAAAGTTCAGACTAGGTATTGAAGAAATTTCGGATCATACCTAATGTTCAGGAAGAAAAGACAGGGGTTTCAAGAGGAGTGTTCCGAATATGAATGCCGGTACACGCAGACGTATTTTTGAGAATAGGTTTATCTGTGAAAATAATTTATAGAATCGGAATGTTAATGTGGTTGGCCAGATAAAAATCCAGACTAGGTATTGAAGAAATCTCGGATCACACAAAATATTCAGGAAGAAACTACAGGGGTTTCAAGAGAGAGGGGTGTTCCGAATATGCATGACAGTATATGTGGACCTATGTTTGAAAACATGTTTCTCTGTGAAAATAATTTATAGAACTGTAATGTTAACATGCTTGGCTAGATAAGGGTTCATATTAGGTATTGAAGTTTCAAATCATACGTAATGTCCAGGAAAAATATACAGAGGCTTAAGGGGAGTGCCAATGTACTTGGAAGTTACTATAAAATCCGTGGAATCTGTAATTGCTGGACAAACGGGCAGGAGAAGGCTTAATGGAGGAGGATAGGACATTAGAAGATCTACTATTGCACCACTTCTCACCAGAGAACACAGAGTTACTAGGCTGCATTTTGTAAGTGAATACGTAAATTGAACCACTGACGTCTGAAAGCCAGTTTTGTTTTCAGACTAAACAATAATAGTAAATCTTAATTCACCAGATCGATCAACGAGTCTGGCGGAAGCCAGGAGAGGTTTGCTGCTCGCAATATCTTTTTGAGGATCCCATTGTTTGGGGGATCAGTAATGTTCTGGAGAGGAGTTTGTTTCGATGGTCGCACGAATTTGGTTCTTTAACGGGGGGATCCATAAATGCATATTTCTACGTAGAAAACATCGTAGAACATGTGATGCCATTTGCCTCGACTGTCGGAAACAATTTTATTTTTATGCAGGATAACGCTCGGCCCCACGTTGCTACGTAGGAAGTACTGGGTTACCTTCGATTTATGAATATTCTAGTTATGGACTGGCTACCAAGAAGCCCAGATATGAACCCTATAAATCATCTATGGGATGAACTAAAACGATCAGTTAGGCCCCATATATCTGCCACTCTGGCTCTTAGGGAAATCGAACGAGTCGTTTTTGTCGAATGGGAGAATGTTCCTCAGGACACCATTAAGCACTTGATCAATAGCAATGCCCAGACGAATGGAAGCAGTATAAGGTCTAGAGGAGGATCTACGCGCTACTGATTTTAAAGTCTTACGATTTAATTATGTAAACATTTAATTATACGATTAATATATAAATCACAGTAGGTGATGACTTAAATCTTCGAAAAAGTAAAAGTAATAATGTGAAGTTTCATTGATGCGTTAATTTTGTCCAGGGGTTTATATAAGGAAGCCAAAGGATAGGTTAAAGTGGTCCTGAAAATGTTTAGAAACAATTTCCGACTAATGTTGCGCGATACAAGAAAAAAAGTGAAGAAAAGAGTAAAATACAGTCGAACTTCTCTAATACGAACCCTTTAAGTGCGACAAAATGTCTTCGAGTTAGAGAAAATTCGAGTTACAGGGGTCAAAAAATTACATGTTTACATGTAATTTTTCAATCAAATGCACTAAAACATTTTCGAGTTATAGAAGTTCGACTGTATATCAGAAGGTGCTATTTTAACTCGATAGCTTTTAATGCATAGAAAAATGACACGGATCGAAATATTGGGCATAGAGCAAATTCAATATCGGGGGATAGTTGCTGTTTCTGTCCTTGATCCCTTTTTAAATCACATTCTCACCCATGCTTCAAGTTATATCGAAAATTGTCACAAAACTTTTATTGTAAATGGAATATGACGATTTTTATCGAATTGTTGATTTCTGCGTATATGCCTGAGTATCTTTTATTGATATATTCATAACTGAGAACACAGATATCTCGCCAACGCTGTTGATGCACTTTAGTGGCATACGTCGGAACTAGTCATGCAATTAACCCTTCCAGTCTTTTTCTGATAGATCGGCACACCCTTGGGCCAAAGCTGTCAAAATTCGTTGCTGAAATAACATCTGCAAATACCTTTCAGTTTTTAGCTTTTTTCGGCCATTTTAATATAATTTTATTAGGGATATATCGTTATCAAGTAAGAAACAATATAAGAGAAGTTGCAGGTATCTTTTTGTGGACAAAATAATGTTAATAGTTATTCAATCGTGTATAATATACTTGAAATTTATTTTTTGAAATTTAAATTCTTATTAATCAAGTTGATATTCCACAATTTTCGTTTGGGGATGTTAGAAAATCATCCTTGATTTAAAAACTTCGTAAAAATCCTGTATCCTTTTTGGTTCCGATCCTCCAGACATGTTTTTAAAGCACACATTTGAATAACAAGTTGGGAAATAATAATTAGTATAATTAATATCTGAATTTGAAAACATAGCACGGACATATACTCATTGAAAAAAGCTCTAAAGGGCCATGTTCCATGCTACTGTGATAATGGGTTATCTATTTGCGAATGGACAAAAGGGATCTGCATTTTAAGCCCGCATCAGTTTACTATCGGCGCCGATATGGGTAGTTGTGTGAATCTTCCGCATTATATCACAGACTGTGTACTATTTTGGTATCGTGAAACACGAATCGACAACCTTACGAAATTCAGTTTCCAATGATCGATATGGTAAGAGGGCATCATCATATGCACAAAAAGTTAGTGAACGCGTTAAAAGGGTATGAGTGAGTGTTCTTTGAGAACGACTGATTGAACGATAACGATCGATTCCTCCAGTATTGAATGAAAAAAATTCGTGCAGGCATAATAGACATAGCTGAGGGTCGAGGTAACCACCACACATGGAAACATAGGCGCATATTATCCTCAATAAAAAAAAATTAAATGTCCCTTGTACTAAACTATCACCAAATTTACTATACAACAATCCAGACACAATTATGCCTCTATGGCTGCTTTAACAACATAATTTTACTAACCAAGTGGTCATTAAGATTTATTTATTATTAAGTTTCATAAAAAAAATGGTATACATTAATGCATCGGGTATATAGAATCTGAAGCTTGCAACTACCCATTTATCGTCTTGCAGTTGCCGCTTTCTTCATTATTTCACATCAATACAATTTCCTAAATATAGGTTGTTATATAGACAGTTATTACACAGGAACCAGTGATGTAAATAAAACAAAAAATGTGTGAAATTTGTGAATATGATCTGCAGGAAGCATTAGTGAGTGTGGCATATTTAAAATTCTCCCATGTGAACAATTGAAATTTGCATCGTTAACTATTTTCTATACATATGCATATGTCCAGGTCAAACTGCAGCGGTACAAAATAAAAAATGCATAACGAATGTTGTCGTGATTTATTTCAAGGTCATTACGAACCTGACTTATTTGAAAATATTTTTAGAGATACGAATATCGTATATCCCAATTCTACATATTTACATAATTTAGGCTGTGGCAGGGAATATTACAAGATAACGAGGACAAACACACAATACTGGGTTCAGTTCGTCTTCACAGTACGAATGACTCGAGTCCGCGGAGCAAAGTGTTACACTTTTATTAGCTCCACGTCGGACAAGTGACTTGAATGCCTATCGTATCCTCAAATTACAATTTTGCTATTATTTCTCCATGAATGTCTTTCCGCCAGGCTTTAGGCAGCAGCTACCGTCTGAATGATAAAAGGCTGATTCTGGATTTTGATATACAATTTCCTTTCCCTATTCTTGAATTTTTGGGTCCCGAAATGTCGCAATAAGAACGTAATAATTCGACAAATGATAGCATCTTATACACAAAGACCACTAACACTTTCTAATTCAATACAGTCCCATCTTCTAACTGTAGAAGGACAATGTAAATTGCATAATGCAGAGGTTAGTCTCTTTAGCTAGTACGAAGTAATTGAATTTTTGTTTCTGGATATTAAAATAAGGCCAGTTTTTCATCAACACTGAATGGTTACACGTTACTCGACTCCCGCTTCGCCAACCAAATTAGCATTATCAGATGATTAAAACTGATTTTTAATAATCATAGTTTTCATCAGCTTCTGGCGATGCAAACTTTGTTAGCGAAATGTGAGTCGAGTAATGAGTGACATTTGTGTGTTCATGAAAAAATTATCTCTTGTTCTTTTAATCTCTAGAAACAAAAATTCAAATACTTTGTACCAAAATTACTATCGATGAAGAATTAACAGGCGTGCCATCATATTCGTTAAATTCCCTTTAACAATATATGAAAGTCACCGTATCTTCTTGATTTTAATGGGAATCTGGCATTTTTTGTTTTCAAAATAGTCCAAGTATTTTCAAAACGTATTATTTAATAATACTCAGTGCCGTGCTTGATATTTGTGGGGCGGGGGGCTTTAAATGAACAAAAATTCCCTCTTCTTTGTTTATTTTTTGTTATTTTATATATGTATTATATACATGTACCTACAAATATGACGGGAAAAAACTAGAAATTAACTACTAATAATATCAAAATATTTACTTTAACAAAACAAATTAGTATTACAAAAGCAAAATATAAAAAGCGAAATATATAAGGCGAAGTTCTGTTAAAAATACGAATCCTATGGGTAATTTGCCCTAGAAAATTAAAGGCCTTTGACAATGTGAAATACAATATATAAGTTTAAAATTTAGAATTATATGATTTCAGTAGTGATCTTCTCTACTTACAATTAGTAAAATCGTATTTATTCAAACGTATATTATTTGTTTCATATAATGGCTTAAGACCTTCCTAGCGTCCTCTGGAGTGCGTCAAGGTTCAAATTTGGGACCAGCATTCGTTACCTTCTTTATTAATTATATTATTTGTCCATAATGCTTATGTTGCATCATCTATTTGCAGATGACTCATATAATTATTCTTAAATATAACCTGCTTAGATGATCAATTGATGTTGCAAAAATTCATCGACCTTATTGTGTCATGGTGTTCAAAGAATAAACTATCAAGAAACATAGATAAATGTAAAGTTTGCTGATATACCCCGAAAGAAGCAACTACTAATGTATGATTATTCTCTTGGTGGTACAGTTTTAATATGCTCAGAAAATATTAAGGACCCTGGTGTGTACTTTGATGATAAACTATCGGTCTCTGGGCATATCAATCATGTCGCATTAATGCATATAAAACCCTTGGCTTCGTGATTAGAAATAAGACATTATTTAATAACACTGCTACCTTAAAATTGTCATATTTTGCGTTAGTTCATTCAAAATTAGAATATTGCGGTCTTATCTGGTATTCCAGATACCAAAGTCAAATTAATCAACTTGAAAATATTTAACCGCATTTCTTAAAGTATCTGTTATTTCGCATAGATAATTATTGTCTAATAAGAGGTTACAATAATAACTCTGCTTCTATAATGATTTTATATAGTCATTGAACACTAGGAGGCTGCTTACTAGCCTCTCATTTTTAAACTGTTCCATAATAATATAGGTGCACCCGCATTACTAAGCATATAGTATACGCATACCTAGACCACAGCTTACTCAATACTCATTAACAGATATCTACCTCAACTGTTTTCTATACTGTATCTTGTTAAACTATTTTCTATTAATGACAATATTTTCGAAATATGTGAATTATTTTGAAAACGGTAAAATATTATTCCCATTCAAAAATACAAAGGCGTAGGTAAAAGGAGATTTAATAAAAACGTGGCACGCCACTGGATTCTTGTTAGAATACGAAATTGTATGTGTTAATAACAGTCAAACCGTTATAACTTTACCACTACGTCACCACCATACGGTAATATCACAGACAACCCGCTATCCTTATAAACGCATTTGCTATAATAGGTTAACAAGAGACAGGGGATGTTACGTGTGTCTTCGGTCATCAGAGATTACCTGAATATATTACGGACAACTGTTTTCATATTTTCACGCTGATGGGTGAGAAGACAAATACTAACATAGGTATTAGATTGAAAATATGAAACTCTTCTACTGACTAACGCCAGTAGATAATTTTCGACAGATATTGATAGTTGTTTGACATCTGACTGCTAACCTCGCTTCGTTTTCTACAAACTCTGTTTTTCCACATAATTTTTGCAAGCATTTTTTACATTTGAGCCTATGGATTATAAGGTTTTTCGCCGTGATAACTTATCTGAAAGGCATTTTCTAGTTTCCTTTGGCGCCGGTAATACAGTTGACTGTAAAGGCGGTAAATTTAAATTACGTAAACAGTTACTCACTTGACTTTGATTTTTCACCTTAGTTCATACGAATATCGCTTGTGACGTAGTGGTAAAAATATAACGGTTTCACTGTACATCTCCACAGTGGTAAACTGTATTGAACTTCTCGATATTGCGGGTGTAATGAAGATGTCATACCCTAGTCTCTTAACCTCCCTCGAGTTCTATTAAGAAGTTGCTGCAAATAAATTGGAATACACTGTGTACCTCTGGTTGGATACTGCATAAAATTTGTGTCTCACAAATTGAGTTATATAAATATACGAGAACATATACAGGGTGTTCCTTAAAAAAATTTTTTTAGAACTTTATAACGTCTTCTGTTATAATCATTATTGGCTTAATAGGAGTTAATAATTTTTTTATCATTTCAGATACAGTTCATGATAATGGTGGTGCATTCAATGAGCGTATTCCTACCCAGCTGTCCAGTGCCGAAAAAGTTTTTGCTCTTTTACCTGCCCAACATCGCCATCCTCTTCAAGATGTTCTATAACTTTTACAGCAAAAATTATTTCGCAAATAGACAGACACATAAAACTATAAAGAAAATATTTTAGGAAGTGCAATTAAAATATATAATATAATAAAATAGAAAAAAAAACATCTTAATTATGACTACCATGTTAAATAATGACTTAATAGTTTTTCCATGAATCATGTGTACCGTCAAGTTATAATGTTATGAGACTCGATATATTTAAAATTAATTTAATTCTTATTTCGTTATTTAAGTTAATTCTTATGTCGAGTTAATTATGCTTTTGGGCGATAGAGCGCATGTCTATTTTGAGACCAAGAGCATAATGATAAGTGTAAAAAATGTATTTATTTTGTACAGGGAAACGTATTGAAGGTGTCTCATTACATTCTTTCTTACTGATACATAAGTTAAACGATCTTCTGTTGAATTATAGGATGAAAAGGGCAGATTTAATGGTAGTATCTTTTAGTTTTTTGATGAAGCATATATGAGTGCCGAGGGTTTAATTTTAATTAAACTTTAATTCTTTGTTAATCTAATTACCTTTATTATTGATTGTTTATGACTTCCTTACCAATATTAAACAATCTTAGGAGTTTTGTTTTTTATATTTTTGTGTAAAAAGAATCAACTGCTATTGCCCCTCTCTGCTTGTGCTCGATTCCCGACTTATAAGTTACTGACATAGATCGTATCGATTTAGATGAATACCCCACGGATTTGATTCGGCATTTGTTCTGGACCGGCGTACCATGTACGGCACTGATGAGAACTAATAAGTTCGAAACAGCTGTATGTCGTTCGATTCCCAAACGGGACAGATGTTGAATCCTATCCGTGGCGGGTCTTCTTTTTTGAAATGCTATTAATGTGGCAGATTAACAAAAAAAAAACATCCTATGGAACTACAGGAGCATCATCTCGGGTTGTCCAACGTTTTAATTTAGACTGTGCTCTCAGTCTCGTAAGAAAATGGGCGGCGAAGTCAGGACATTTTAAATACGAAAAATGTTTTAAAGAAACCTGCACTTAAGCAGCATCATATAGAAGCTAGATTAAAATTTGCAGAGAACTATGTTCAAAACAAACACTTTTGGGACCATATAATCTTTAGCGACGAAAAAAAATTTATGGACCGGATGGATTTAACTGTCATTGACATGATTGATGAAATTTTGTCATGAAGACCTCAAACAGTTGGTTCTGTATGAAAAAAAAAAAAAAAGAATAAAAAGCCAACTGTAATTTGTAAATGGCAAAATGAATGCGACTGCTAATCAGAACCTGTTAGAAGATTACCTGTTACCATTTTTAACCCTTACTGAAGATGATGAAGGTGCAATATTTCAATAGGATAATGCACCTATTCATTCTGATGCACCTATGGCTTCAACAGTATGGAATCGACCTTATGCCATGGCTAGCATTAAGTCTTGACCTTAACTCGATAGAGAATCTTTGGGGGATTATGGCACAAGCAGGAGACAATCCAACAAAGCCTTCAATTGAAAGTGTTGATGAACTGAAACGTCGAATTGTAGCTGCCTGGGTCGAAATTCTAGAGGCAACTTTAAACACTTTAAATGGACCAAGTATTAGTCCAAGTAAAATATAAAAACACCAGTGAGTGTATAATTTTTCACAAACTACAGACTCATAAAGTTTTTTCATAAATCTCTGTTATTCATCAATACATGAGTAATTTTGAGTTTTACTCATGATTTAGTCCAGATTAAGGGCAAGCCTATATTTTTTCACAGCACTGTATATGAATTTATTGACAAATACATGATAATGTAATACAAGTGAATACTTATATTTACAGCCACAGTATTCCTGTTAATGAAAGAAAAAATAATAATCATGCAATAAATTATGGAAATATTAAATATGAATATGCGTATGTAGCCAATAAATACCTTTGTCAATCTGCAAATTCATATCGACTACCAGTACGGAGCGGCGGGGTGACCGGTTTTGATAGTGCGGATATCGGGTGGAATACAAAAAAAGTGTACCACGTCAGTGTTACCATGGATACTGCCATAAAGTATTATCGGGATTTCATGGAAAGAAATTCCGGTATGAGAGAATTTGAATAGTGTACAGGGTGTACCAAAATACCCAGTGTATTTAAATGTCTGATATAAGTTTTTTTCTGTTATATGTGAGGGTGAATGTATTATGTAAGGTCTGAAATAATAATACACTAGGCATAAAAATTAAGGGACGTAAAAAAATCCTAAATTTTTAGGTGGTTTTCAAAGGGCTATAATTTGGAGATAAATAGTCGCACAGCAATTTTATAAGCAAATTGAAGCTCCAAAGTTTCTAGTATTCAGATATTGAGTTAAAATTTTTTACCATCAGCAGTTTTTGAGTAATCATAAGAAAACCATCGGAATTTCTTTTTCCAAATTCTTGTGTGCCTTTCAAAAGGTCCACGAACTTCAATACATTTTTTTTCAGTTACTTATTCATAAAACTGTTTTAGATAATTTTATCCTCGTTAATTTGAGCGGTCTAAAAGCCTTGTACGATGGCTTTTCGCTGAGTTATCGTCATTTAAAGCAGTCAGTTTTGACTTTGGTTACCTTTTGGAATTAATTACCCCGGAAATAATTTTTCGGGAGTACAGAAAATTTAAGTAGAGTTTTAAAAACTGCAAAGTATTCTTTACAATAACTCACTATTTGTTACCTTTAGATATGGAAAAACTTAATATTAATTCTTTAAAATTAATGAGTAAATGATATAAAAATATAGAATTCCGTTTAAAATAAGGAAGTGGTATAATTGGAATTTATTTTAGATTGCCAATATTTCAGAATTCTATTTTAGATTTAGATTTTATTGGGTTATTAACATGAAGGAAACCCTACAATTAGGTTACAAATAAATGAGATCGAAGGGAATTAAGATTTAAATGCATCAAATAATGGAGTTTGAAAAAGATGGTCATCAACCTGGTCATTAAGAAGACAGTTATTGGGGTTACTATACTATATGATTTATAAATTTCAAGAGATTTTAACAAATTTAATGCATATCCTTTTTCTTGTGTGTAATATTTTATGTTATCTAAATTTGGGCAAATATGTCCTGAATCTAAAAAATGATTAGCAAATGTTGGGTCAGTTTTTTTTTAAGTCTGAAGGATCGAAAATGTTTTTTTATATCTAATTTCAAAAGAACGACCAGTTTGACCAATGTAGAAGGCATTACACTCTGGACATGTTAGCTTATAAACTCCTGATTTTTTCAAATCTGCAGTCTTTATCTTTATATATTTAGCTTTATCTAATAAATGCGAAAGTTTAGATTGTAACTTGAAACTAAGACCAAGATTATGTTTAGACAATATGTTTGCAATATTTTTTGAAACCTTTCCGTAATAAATAAACGAAACATATTTTTTAATATTAAGTTCTTTTATATAGGGGTAAATACTGTAATAAACATATTTTAATTATTTTTTCGATATTAGCTGTTAGATGGTCTTTACTTGGTATCCGTTATTGTAACCTATTTTTATGATTGTGTTTAATTTGGTTTTTAATTGTCCTGATAAAGGGATGGATAGTGTCCTATGAATCGTCGAATTATATGCCGCAAGCTTATGACTTTTTGGACTCAGTGACTGACTTGAAATTATAACATCTGTAAAAGTCGGTTTTCTATATATGTCGAACGAAATATGGGTGTTTTGTTATATCGCAATGATTAATTACCACAAAGTAACGGCTTCCACCATCCAATTCTTGATGAAGTAATTGATAACATTAAGGATATTTAAATGGATAGAATTATGCATGGATAATAGTAGCAGATATGTTGATATTTAATATAATTAAAGCATTTATAATAATTTGTCACTACTAATAATTTAAAAAGTATTTTAAATTATTCAAATAATCTTCTCATATTTAACTTTAAAATGATTATATACTAAGGTTTATATTGCTTAATGGTCGCTATTAACTAAAATGTTAACAATAATTATTAACATTTCATTTACATGAATATTACATTTTCTATGGTCTATTTTTCCTGGATATTCAACACAATTACCAATAAATATGCATGTGTGTACTTGTCAACGATTATATTCAATTTGCGTCAATATGTCTATGAAACGTGTGTCCGATAAAGTAAATGATATGTCGAGCAATATTTTGCGTCATAGCATTTGTTTACTGCTTCCTTTTTTATTGCAAAAACACCGTTTAGTATCGTATCGGCAGAGTATATTGTGCACATAGTTCCGGATATTGAAATTTTCGCTGAAATATAGGCGCTGATACAGGTCGTCCAAACGTATTTCCTAAATACAAAGCCAACAAGAATGAATTGTACCCCATATTTTTGAGACACACTGTATAATGTATGCACCATGAATTGTGGTTAAATAAATCGTGACTGCAGCTTTTATGACGTTAATCGATTGTTTCTTATTTACTACATTTTCCTAAATATTTCCCCCAGAGGTCATTGAAATTAATATACATTAATTCAATTACAGGGCGTTGCTCTTGTATGAGATCGAAAACAGAGGCTATGTTTAATTAAACAGTATTTTCAGTTTTTGTATTTTCAGTATTTTCAAGAAAGACAATTTTCTTTATTTCCTGACCTAAAAAAAATCAATAAATATAATTTTCGATACTACTAAAAATTTATTATTATTCTATAATAATAATAATAGTGCCTTTATTACCCAACAGAAACAAAATTATAGGATAAAAGTATGGAATACAAATAAATACATACATATATACGTGTACAGTATATAACTAAAAAATAAATAAAAAAAAATACTTTAAATAACTTTAATATAAACAGTGAAATACTTCATTAATATATAATTTACACGACGTAAAAAGTTGTTGTTTCCCAGTGTAACTTATTGGGAATATAATTCTGCAAATCATGAGTGCTAGTGCTATATTACATTAAAATTTTGCGACGTTACAAACACTAGCGATTTTAAAAGCACGTTAGTTCTTGCAGTCTGACAATAAAACATACTTTCCTCTAGAGGGTCTAGTCTAGGTACATGTACGTACATACAGGGTGAGCCACAGTGGATGGAGTATTAAAAGTATATGGAGAACGGATCTACCGATTGCTTTGAAATTTAGGTTACCAAAATAGTCGAGTATGATCTATTCAACTAAAATATTTTCGAAAGTGCGGTGTTGCCACTTATACGTAAAACCGGCAACATCTTCGTTATTTTAAATAGAATACCCTGTATATTTTTGCACTTTTTGGATTGTCGTCTCTTTCTGAGTAACTTTTGTTAATATTTCTCTATATCTATCTCAAGTCGTTATCGAGATAATAATTCTTTTCTGAATTTATTGCCAAAAATTTTACTTTCAGCAAATCGTGTTTTCTCCTACCTACGCAGCAATTAAAAGATAATTTTTCTAGCAACATTTCACAAAATTCTATTCTCCGTAGATAATCCTGAGGCATGAGAAATTGGACTCTTGTAAATAAAGCAATCGGTACATCCGTTCTCCATATACTTTTAATACTCCATCCACCGTGGCTCACCCTGTATATTAAACATGCTTAGTAACGCGGGTGCATCTATACTATTATGGCACAGTTTAAATAAAAATGAAAGACTAGTAAGCACCCTACTCGAGTTCAATGATTGGATGTCAAATCTTTGTTAAAGAAGAGTATGATCATAATCCCTTATTGGATCAAAATTACCTATACGAAATGACAAATACTTCAAAGAAACGTCGTGAACATTTTCAAGTTGATTCATATGACTTAGATACTGGGGTACCAAATAAGGCTACAACATTCTAATTTCGAACGAACTAACGCAAAATATAAACATTTTAAGGTAGTAATGTTATTAAACGATGTCGTGTTTCTAATCACGAAACCATCGGTTTTATATGCATTAAGAGCTAATGATTGATATACCCAGAGAACGATAGTTTATCATCAAAGTACACGCCAAGATTTTTAACATTTTCAGAACGTATTAAAACTGTACCACCAAGAGAACAATTATAAATTAGTGGTTGCTTCTTTAAGGTATACGAGCAAACTTTACATTTATCTATGAGTTTTTGCAATCTCAAATGATCATCTAAGGTTATATTTAAAAATAATTCTTAGTCATCTGCAAAAAGAAGATGATGTGACATAAGCCTCAGAGGCAAATCGTTAATAAATAAAATAAAGAACAATGGTCCCAGACTGCAGCCTTGAGGTACGCCAGAGAACGCTAAGATGGTAACGGATTTATAGCCATTATATGAAACAACTAATGAACGTCTGGATAAATACGATTTTACCAAGTGAAGATTACTACTAAATCCATATAATTCTAATGTTGAAATTACCATATTATGATCCACCTTGTCAAAGACCTTTGAAAAATCTGTATATACAGTAGTTGATCTTTATTACCTATGTGATTTGCGAGTAAATTCTGCTAAAATTGTAACTGTGGAGCGTTTTGCTACGAATCCATGTTGATTAAGAGATAAAAAGGGTTGTACACCAAGATAAATGTGGGTGTACAATGGAAATTCGAAAATATTTGCAAGATTTTATAGAACAGTAATTGGGCGATAATTTTTTGTCAGATGGATCACCACTTTTTAATATAGGGAAGATCCTTGCTACTTTTCAAACCTCAGGAAACGTATGGGTAGAGAGTATCATATTAAATAAAACGAGAAGTGGCTCTACTAAAGCACCTTTTTGACAAGAAAACTTGGAATCTGACCATTCACATACATAGGTCATTTTGTTTTTAAGTTTTGATAATGCTTAATGAATATCCGTTTCTGTAAATTTTACAATATTGATGCAGGTTGAGTAATTGCTAGAACTTGTGCCCATAGCTTGGTGGAAAAGACACCGGAAAAATATCTAATGAATTCATGTATAATTTTGTTTGGAGCATCAAACGAGCTTCGATTCATCATTGAAGAAAACCGTTGAAAGAGTACGCGTCGAACTTTTCTTACTCTGAAGATAAGACCAGAAACATTTGGGATCATTCTTAAAGTTTTGCTGAATGTACGTATATATTCAGTAGTTAGTGTAAGCATCAACTATCTGTACTAAAATGATGTGTCGTAATCTCTTTAATTCAATGAGATCAGTTCAAGTGATGCCTCTTTTTAAATTTGTTGTGATGACAAGCTTTCAACTTGATATTGTTAATTATTTTAGCAGTGTACCACGTTGGATATTTACGCTTAAGTTTTTTGTATATAGGAATAAACTGATCCAATAAACTATAAATTTTTATATAAAATGTTTCACAAGCAGATTGTGAATAACATTACATTGGATAGTATGGTTTGTATAATGATTCTTTGCGTGTGCGTTACAGATAACAATCGCATGAATCAATCAATTGACATTTTTGAACAGTGTCGTGTCGAAAACTCATTTTAGGATAACAGTTAGTACAATACAAATCCGTCAATCTATGACAGAGTAATGAAAAGGTTCTCCACAAAAACATTCAATGGAAGTGGTATTTCCATAAAAATAAATGAAATAAATTCAACAAAAATCTAAATAAATGGAACAAAAATTAAATAAATCTTACAGAAATATTGAGACGCCAATGAATCAAATTATACAATAAAGCTAAGACGTGACTTCATAATTGCATTTTGTTTGGCAAATTATTAACTGTCTATGCCGTACGTAGTTGATTAAAACATATGTCGCTGCTAGACATACGTGCTGGTAATTGTGGTATATTAGTAACAATTGCGAGTGGTGTAGCATGTGATCCGTGCGTCGTCACTAGAATGATACACACGCAAAGATCCATTATACAAATTGTATTACGTTATCATTAATAATTAACCACTATCACTCTCTTACTATAACTACTACTCTAACTGATAGAGTATATTCTGCATGAGAACGTTATGATAGAGAAAACATTAATAATTTTGTATATTAATAATGTTGAGGATTCAGTGTACTTCGATGTATATTATTCTTTGATTAATTTCAGATCCCCGTGTCCAGAAGTGGACGTTAATGGACAGTCCCGGGCCCACGCTATTCATAACAGTGGCGTACATATTGACAGTGGTACTCTTTCTACCGGCATATATGAGAAATAGGAAACGATACAAATTGACGAAAGTTATTAGATATTATAACATTTTTCAGATTCTTTCTTGTATCACTATTCTCTATATGGTAAGTACATCAAGATTATAGGACTGAAACAATATTCTTCCTAATAAAATTATCTAGTTGGCGGGCTCGCCACAAAAATTAGTCTACAAATAAAGACAGATTGAAAACAATTAGCAGACGTATTGATTATACCTTGCGAATTATTAAGTATGGTATAAAAAGCCATTGAACATGAAAATCGTAGATATTATGCACATCACTTATAAAATACCAAAAACATGTAGTTGTAATTTTAATTTGTGCTTCTGTATCATCAATATACTTCTATTAGCAGTATTAACATCTCTCTTTATTTTAGTAGGGGCTTCCTAACTAACCTTCCGTTGGGCGCAGTATGAATCGAAACACATTCGGGCGCAATGGATCTGAGAGATCCCATAATAAAATCTTACATAATTTAGATTTTAATGAGGTGAAGACTGAATTAAACACTTATTTTAATTAATACAATACAATAGTAACTATTTTACACTAGTTTTTAACCGAAATCATTAAATTTACATAAATGAACTCATTTAATGTTATAAAATAATAAATTTGGAAGATTTTTACAGGACAGCCAGCTATTGCTAATTTTTCTCAGTTTTAAGGACAAAACACAAACATAAATTAGTAGCGAACAATATTTTGAATACCGAAAACAAACCACATATTTTTTCATTTAAAAAAAGTTATATTTTCATATAAAAAAATATTGGACACGAAGGAAAGTAACTGACTATTTTAAGTGCAAGTAATTATAAATCGTCTTCATTATGTTAGCATATTCTAAACAAAAATAAACGTCACATTTTTGGCAATGATATTTAGTATAAACTAATAATTTAACACCAAAATGTGTAAATTTTAAATAATAATACCATAAAAAGCCAGAATAAGTAAGTGTTGAGATCCCAACAAATATTATTAAATAATAAAAGAAATCTAAGAAAATATAAAAGTGAAAATAATAACGTAATCAGGCGCGATACATATGACAGATGGGGGTGGCCCATACAAGGCCAGAGAATGCATGAAAAAAATAAATACATCGACACCGTATCGAGAAGAGTGCGACCGACGAAGGGTTAACCTCATTTAAATACGAAATATATTTTTAAATAAATGCCATAATAAACGAGATTTTTGTTTAATAGCCATTATAATTGATTTATTAAACCACGGTGGATACAAGCTGTTCCTAGTACGAATAGTAGTAGCTTTTGGAACACTTTCATTGAAAACAATCTAAGAAATTATAAAACTGAAGAGAAGCATCACTTTTATTATTAGAAGTAGACAGAAAAGACCAATTAATGCCGTATAAAACGTTATACGCTTTATTAAAATGAATTAAACAAATAGTTATTTATAAAAATGCTTGATATATTTTACAGAATGCTTGCTATGTTATATGGCCATATTTAACAGCAAATATAACAATTGCGAGTGGTGTAGCATGTGATCCGTGCGTCGTCACTAAATTGATACACGCGCAAAGGTCCATTATACAAACGATAAGTTTTTATGAAACGATGGAAATTCGACAATACCCAATAAAAATATTGGGTTGGTATGTAATAAAGTGGTACCAACGCGAACAAATGCTTATATTTCTTATTTTAAATTTGAGACAAAAACATAGAATTTTGAAAATCGAATATTCATTTATGTCCTTTGGAAATAATTCCTCTGAGAAATATATGTGAATTTTTGTCAAGAAAAACGAGTGTTAAATGTTATAATTTGAAAAGTTTAAACATTTCACTGATACCATTTGAGATGAAATATATTAAAAACTATAGAATCCACAATTTATTTTACCATTTTCATAATTTACGACTCAATATATCCAAAAAATCTTTGTGATGAGCCCGTAAACTAGACATTTACCGCCTTCTTTAAAAAATTGGTAAACATTTTAAAAGAAACGAGAATTATTATTTTTTTAATTTAAGATAATATCTTAAAAACATCAATCTCCTTCAAAATACTATCCACTAGGTGACATACATTTGTTTTAACGATTGTTCTACTGTTCCAAATATTTCTTATATTCTTCTGAACAAATGCTATTAAGTAACTTCAGCAATTTTTTAACCTCTTCTATGTCCTAAAAATGATTTCCCTTTTCTTCATTGTTGGGAATAAGAAAAAGTCGCAGGGAATTAGATCGGACGTGTAAGGGGCTCGATTAGCGTTGTAATGCCTTTGTTTGTCAAAAGCTGATGGATTTTCTACGCTGTATGGGAAGGCGTGTTATTATGATGAAGACACCAGTCCTCGATGTCTACAAATCAGGTCGCTTTTTTCTCACTGCTTCACGCAATTGCCTTAGCACTTCCAGATAGTAATCTTGGTTCACTGTGGTGCCCTGAGGAACAAATTCAATGTGAACGACTCCTTCGAAGTCGAAAAAACAATCACATTTGATTTCACTTGCCGTGGTTTCTTGATCTGGGCGATGAAGGTCTTCCACTGGCTGGACTGCTGTTTTGTTTTGGAGTCGTAGCCGTAACACCAAGATTTATCTCTTGTGATGACTTTTGACAAAAAATTAGGGTCAATCTGTGCCTGTTCTTCCAATTCCTCGCACACTCTCAGACGGTTTTCTGTCTGGTCATCGGAAAGCAGCCGTGGAACAAATTTTGCCGCGACGCGTCTCATGTTTAAATCTTCGGTCAGGACTCTTTGGCATGAACTCCAGGAAATTCCAGTTATTTTCCCCATTTCTTCGATTGTTCTGCGATTATCAAACATGATGGCATCGCGTATTTTTTGAACATTCTGGTTTGCTTTGTATGTCGAAGAGCGACCCGAACGGGGTTCATCTTCGAGTGACATTTGACCATTTCTGAACTGAGCACACCACTTGTAAATTTTTGACTGGCTTAGAGATTCTTTGCTATAATGTTCCCGAAGCATTGAAACTGTATCTCAACAAGGGGAGTGTCTAATAAACGCACCTAGTAGGAGAGGGTTGTATTGCCAACCCTCTTGTCTACACAAAATAATTCTCGTACTATAGCTTTCATAATAATAAAAAAGAAATAAACTTGTAGATACTTAATTCGATGCCAAAGTTGTACAAAAAAAAAATTAAATTTACGTCCATTTTTTAGATGAGCACTGCAGGATGGATTACTGGCGAATACAGTTTCGGATGTCAACCTATAGACTACACAAACAACTCGAACGCGTTAAGACTGGTAGCCGCGTTTTACTGGCTGTACCTGCTGAAGATGGCGGAGTTAATTGAGACAGTCTTCTTCGTTCTCAGAAAGAAATTCAATCAAGTAACATTCCTCCACGTATACCACCACTCGTCCACGTTTATGTTGTCTTACGTTTCATGTAAATTCTTAGGAGGTAAGATTTACTAAGTAATAGTTATCGAAGATTTACTGTACATTAATCTCAGAAGGTATATCAATCCTAATTAATAAAGCGTCTATTTCGGTGAGCTGCAACAGAGTCGAACTCAAGTGGCTATTATTACACAGAGATAGGTTACAAAAATACATCATAATAAAATAATTAATATTAAAATGAAATGTATAAAAATTACCAAATAATTACCATTATCAATTCATTATAAAAAATTGATTCATTTTATAGCAAATTCATGCACAATTGGAATGTTAAAATATGAACGACACTCCATTTAAAAATTCAAAATTTATGCCATCCGTATATGTAGTATTGGCAATATAAGGCATGACAAAACAATCCTATTTATTTTTCACATCTGAGTTTTAAATTTGAAACAAATGGCGGGTTGATACATGATCTCGTTGATACCTGGTAGATCTTTAAACAAAAAAATTTCGATTGCAGGAGGTATGGCGTCAGTTCCAGTGATGCTCAACTGTATCATACACATCCTTATGTACAGCTATTACTATTTATCCTCATTCGGACCCAAATGGCAGAGAGCCTTGGCGCCGTGGAAAAGAAAACTAACTATGGCCCAAATGGTAATATTGTATTACCTAGTTTAGATGGAAATGTTGTACTAATATATGTAAAGTATCAAGTTAAATACTAGGTATATGGCCTATCAAAGGCCACATTGATTTTAAGATCCCCTTGGGGTAAAACCTACTCTTAATCAAACCGCTGTATCATATGTCATCAATGTAATTACCTGGATGACTGCATTTGAAGACCAATGACTCATAGGGGTCCACATAACTGAATGCACAATTCTATTTACATATTTCTCGTATTATAACCGCGAGATGTGTCAGTTCAAATGACCTTGAAATGAGCAAATTTAAAGCCAAGGTCGATACCAAGGTTGAATCAGTCGCAATCTTTGAACACCCCAACTTTTCTATTTATCTTTTCTTTAACTCATGTATATAATATGTTCTTATAATCCTGACATTCTGTTAAGATCGGCATAATTCCCTAGGTATATGACACTTTCACGGTTATCATTAAAATTTAATTTGCCTTTTTCCAAAACTCTTACTTACATATCCCGTCGAGACGTTATTTATTTTATCTCAAATATGTGGACAAATTTTTTTCCAGATACAATTCACACTCATTATCTTGCATTCGCTAACAGCGCTGCCATCTACCTGTAAAGTACCGAAACAGATGCTGCTAATATGGCTGCCTAACATCATCATTATATACAAGATGTTCTACGACTTCTACAACAAAAGCTACACTGCGGCGAACAAGAAGAAGGTGCCTTAAAGCACTGTAGCGCGGCCTTTCGATTTGTTTGTAAACGAGTGATATTTATTTCTTTGACTTTGTAAATTATATCATAAGTAAAGTTCTATTAGTTAAATTGATTAATTTTTATTAATGACATACGTTTCGAGCACAGAATGTTAAGTCGTTTCGGAAATTATTAAACATTCCTTATATCAGGTTTTAAAAATTGATCTACTTGATCACCAATAATTTGGGTTAAAAAATAAATACTACTACACATTCTCATAACCACTGTTTATATGTCTTCAAATCGTTTCATTAAATTAATTATAATTACAAACCCGTGTATTTATAATATACCCAGCCCAGGCGTTTTGCCATATTTTTGGTCCTTTCGGGTTAGATATGTGGTTCCCTCACTATATTTCTACAATAATCAAGACATAGCAATGAGATGAACCTATTTGGTTCAACCTAATTTGTCACTTTTATCATTTACCAGTAATATTAATGCTAGTGTTAGTCTCCGTACGTTTGAAAGCCATGGGAAAGATCCAGAAGATGGGAAATCGTCATGTACAAAAGAAAGTCATTTCTTCATCGAATTGTGACTGGCGATGAAAATGTCCTGGATATATGGCGATGGATATATTTCGAGAATCCTAAGCGTAAAAGATCATGGGTAACTCTAGGCGAACCATCGATATCAACTGCAAGGCCAAATCGCTATGGACGGAAGACGATGCTCTGTGATAGGGGGATCAGAAGGGTGTGGATCTATTATGAGCTGCTAAAACTTGGCAAAACCGTTAATACTGAACGCTACCGACAACAAATGATCGATTTGAATCAAGTTTTGCGTGAAAACGACCAGAATATCAAAACAGGCAACACAAAGTGATTTTGCTTCATGATAATGCGCCATCACACACAGCAAAACCGGTCAAGGAAACGATTGAGGCGTTTAGTTGGGAAATAATTTCGCATGCGGCTTACTTACCAGATTTGGTACTCCGACTGATTACTAGTTATTTGCATCGATGGGACTTGCTGGGCAGGGGTTCACTCCTTACAAGAATGTACGAAAATGGTTCGATGACTGGTTTGCCTCAAAAGAGCAAGAATTCTTTTGGCATGGAATCCACAAATTGTCGGAGAGGTGAGAAAAATGTATAGCTAGCAATGGGCAATATCTCGAATAAAATATTTTTTATCATTTTCATACAATAAACGTGTATTTTCTATACAAAAAATTCCTGTTTCATATTTACATACCTGGTATAGTAAGCAACATAGAAAATATGAAATGTAGAACGTGTAAGTCGATCAAGCATTAATTGAACACAAAAGAAATCAAAATGTGTCCAAAGAAAGAAGAAGACTAGAAAAATATACCCAAAAAAGTCCACCAAATAATGAAGCGACTGTTTGTTCAAAATGTTAGATATACCAGTTTAAGAAGAGATATATGTCTTCGAGTAAAATTCATGGAGAAGCTACAAGTGTACAATATATGCAGAAACAACAAAGGAGTGGTTGGAAAACATTTGGTCTGAAACCTGGAGAGGTTATTCCGACAATGATATTTTTAACGGCGATGAAACTTTTTGATAAACTTGCCCTTAATCACACTCTTAAATTTCAAAAAGAAAAACGTCATGGAAGCAAAAAAGCACCGAAATAATTACGATTTTTATTTAGGCCAGTATGATGGGCACAGAAAAATTAAAGTTACTTATCATTAATAAGTTAAAAGCTCTTCGATTACTCGAAGATTTATAAATAACACAGCCAATAACAAAGCATAGGTGACATTTGATATTTTTGGGAAAGAAATGTTATTCTGATTTACAAAAACAATAAAGAAAAAAATAGTTCTTACGATTGACAATTGACTTAAAAACCCTACAATTGATAATACACAAAACTAGTTTTCATTCTCTCAATACAACACTAACTGAGTTTTCCACAAAACACTACACTCGATGCGCGTTTCGCCAACGAAGTTGGCATCGTCTGGTGATGAGCGTGTATAGCGTTTTATAGAAAACTCAGTTAGTGTTATCTTCACACCAAATGTTCTAACCTACTCCAGGCTCTCAATACAACAGATACTTTATGGCCCATGGCTCAAGGCATAATTGCTTTTTTACAGGAACACTAAAAACATATTTTTATGTAAAATAAATATCTTACTTGGATAATGGTGTGCACTTATTTTTTTTTATTCGATGTTACATTTAATCATAGGCACAGCACGGAAACGCGTTTCAGAAAAAACAAACAATAGTAAGTAAACTGATATGCGGGGTTTTATCCTGATCCAGAATTTGAGGCTGATGATGCACCACTAAACACTATCTTAAATAAACAGTTTCAAAACCTTAAAACGGAGTTTTCCGCACGCAGAACATCTCTATCTCGAAATCGAGTGACCGAGAAAAAATAAACCAACACATAAATGCAGAATATGTGTTTTATGCGACAGTTTTATTTTTTTCAAATAGTTCACCCTCGTGCTTTCTCATGACCCATGAACAAGACGTCCCTAAGCAGAATCTGTCGAAACCCAATCGATCCGACACGATTTAATTGAGTGATCGTGCTAACAAACAAATTTCTCAAATAGTCCACCATTGTGCTTTCTCATGACCCATGAACATGTTAGAGTGTGTTTTATCCGCCTCAAAATCAATAGGTGTCGTCTGGGAGACGTCCCCGATCCGAATCAGTCAAAACCCGATCGATCCGACACGATTTAGTTGAGTTATCGTGCTAACAAAAAAAAAATTCTCAAATAGACCCAAGGGAGAGGGTGGTGTGTGCTATTCACCTGAAAATCAATAGGTGTCGTCTGGGAGACGTCCCCGATCAGAATCAATCAAAACTCGATCGATCCGACACGATTTAGTTGAGTTATCGTGCTAACAAGAATTAATGCCGGCGACAACGACATACACAAAAAATTTTTAAAAATCACTTTTTCTTTACACGATTACATTACTTTTCCGTTTATAGTGGAGTGCGGAAAAGTAAAATAATCATTTATCAACACTGAGTTATTATTTGTATTTGAGAGATTAACAGTGACCTGGTAACTGCTGTTATGATCATATAGCCCAGTCATTTTAGATCAAAAATAGCCCAATCTGCGAAAAAATTCCGAGTGAGCTAGATTTTTGCATAGACCTTGGTAATACCGCAATAAACAGCATGTCAAAAATCTACCTTGATATCCTGCCGGCGTTGCGGGATATTCAAGGTCAAAAGTCACGAGCTGCAGTTTTTCGTGAAAATCTAGCTTCCTACCGATTGGAGGTCGATGGAGGTTGTTATAAAAATTGTAGGTCATAAAACTGTCTACAAAAAAGTCCCGTACGTTTTTTTTTTTGTAAAATCAACCGTTTTTGTTGTATATTAGTATACCTACATATAAAAAAGGAGCCACTAGCATTATAATAGCTCAATGTTGGAATTCCCCAAACCATTCCGATAATCAATTGTTACATCTTTCTTCTATACCTGCGGTCTCTACTGTTATACTCATTGATTTCCCGAAATGGTGATATTCTTTATCCTACCCGTTCCCCCGATTTAACCTTTGGCGACTTCTGGTTATGGGGTTACCCTAAAAGCAAAGTGTACATTCCACGACCCAATATTGAAGACTTGAAACAACGAATTCGGGACGAAATTATGGCAATACCTGAAGCAACGATCGAGAAAGTAACAATAAATCTTCGCAGTCGACTCTGCCAATGTTTGCAGAAAGGTGGAACACATCCCACTGATGTCCTTTTTAAATAATCAAGTGGCATAATGGTGGGCTTAAAATAACAAGAATATTACAATAACAAATTTAAAAAGACAGACTTTATTTAATTTTAAATACCGTCAGGTTCCTATGCCCCACCCTGTATAATCCAACATTGAGAAACGTTCGCTATAAGCGGGCCTAACTGTATCATTTATAAATAAACTTAAAAAATATATTCGTTATTTAAATAAATTCGATAACACTTCATGTAATGATTGTCAACAATATTTCGGAACTCTATAACAGAAAATAATTTATCACGTTTTGATTTGCCAATTGTAAGTGAATAGCAACATAACCATTATATCGTAATACAACATATGTTATCATTATAATGTTTCGTGTCTTGTCGTTATTTTAAAAATAGACCTAATTAATACCATATCGTAAATTTTATTTAATAGCACTCTATGCAAATATAGTATCAGCCTGCAATTTACGATTTAAAAATAGGTAGACAATACACACTCAAGGTAGACATTCCGCTTTTTAATAAAACAGGCAAGATATGAGGGTAAATTGTTTTGTGAATTATCGACATCACATTAGCAGGAGACTGGAGAATGCGATAAACACTATGGGAGGTTGATAGAATTTTGATCACATCGTGGATAGTATTCAGCTCTTTCACAAGAAAAAATAGCTTCTATAATTTTATGATGTATTAAAATCGGGAACTGGAAAATTACTTTTATATACAGTGTCTCGTTTACTATTCATTTTATCGCTATTTGCCAAATAAAACTATCTTATCTTGCCGGTAAACGAAACAGTCTACCTGAGCCTAGGCCATAAAAACAAGCCACGGTATGTTTTGAGATTTTTATTTGGCAAATAGCGATGAAATAAGCTATACTTGTGGAATAAGTGGGGGTATAACAAAAACATGGGGTAGTTAGAGACGGATTTGTTTCCCTGAAATGTAGAGCACAAAAATGATGATTGCGTGATGAATTAAATGTATTTTGCACTACTTTAAATCATAGTTAAGACACCTTATAGAGTTAGAACATATTCGATAAAAATAGTCAAACTTTTATCAAAAATTCAAACCTTGCAAAAACATTGCAGATAATTAAGATTTAATTAATAGTGTTGGCTAACCTGTATATTGACGTTACAAAAATAAGTGAATTTATAACATAAAATATTCTGTTCTGTATTATAGAATTTCTATTATTCCTATTAGAAGTAAGGTCCTATTTTATATCTATGCACCCGAACTATGAACGTCCTAAAATACTGACATATGAAGTTTCTTTGTTTTAATGATTAAATTATACATGCACACAAAGATTAATATATAGTACCTATAAAGGATTTTTAAACTCATTAGTGATTACTGATTAGACCAAGCCACTTACAGCTGTGTGCAAAAAAATAGCAGTGCAGGAGAGTTCTAAAAGGAATAAAATAAATAAAAATCAGACTGGTAGGAACTAACATGTCCCTTTACACAAGCGTGAATATCTCTTCCTGTGCTATATGAAGGAGTATGAATTAATAATAAAAAAAAACAAATCAAGTGGAAAATAATAATATACTAAGTAAAAGATACACATTTCAGGTGTGCAAAAAATAGCAGTATTATAGAAAAGAATGAAATAATTAAAAAAGAAATAAAAATAATAGCTAAATATACCCTAATGTCAATATTTTGTGTTATAGCCACGACTAGCTATCACTGCCTTACACCTATGAGGCATGGAATCAACTAGATTTTGACAGCATTCTACAGGAACAGCGAACCATGCATTTCTTACCACTTCCCACAAATTCGCCTTCGTAGTTGGAAGTCTTTTAAAGACAGGCTTTTTTATATCTGTCCATAGATTCTCTATGGACCTCAGAACCTCAATGTTATTGGCAGCAAACCATTCTCGAGCCCTTTTAATGGCATGCTTGGGATCATTATCCTGTATAAAGCGCCATTTCAAAGACATCTGTTCCTCCGTGTAAGGTAGCATAACATCCTGTAATATATTGACATAAGCATATTGATCCATGATACCTTCAATTTGGTAAATAGGTCCTACGCCTCTCTAAGAAAAACAATCCCATGCCATAATACTCGCACCACCATGTTTTATTGTTTTTACAGCGTACTGTGGTCGGAATTTTGACTTTGGTGGCCTGTGAATATAAAGGGTGGTCCAACCATAATGCACGATGTTAATTGTGAGTCACACCTTAACGTCAAGTTTTTTGCCCAACTTAATTTGACATTTCTTTGTTTCAGTGTTTGACAAATTCAACCATGGAGAGGTACACAATTGAGCAGCGCGTTAAGATTGTTGAAGCCTTTTACGAAAATGGGCGTTCAAATCAAAATGCATTTCGTGCACTTCGTGACTTTTTTGGTCAGTATAATCGACCAAATGTGTCTACAATCGGGAGAATTGTGCGCAAATTTCAGCAAACCGGGTCTGTAGGAAATGTGAAAACACCTGTGCATGCTGGCCCAGTTCGTTCTGCGGAAAACATTGCCGTTGTTCGCGATAGTGTAGCAGAAGAGCCGTCAACCTCGACTCGTCGTCGTGTCCAACAATTGAACATCTCACGAACATCACTGATGCGAATTTTGAATAAAGATTTGAATTTACACGCTTACAAGGTTCAATTGACTCAAGAGCTGAAGGCTACTGACCATTTCAGGCGTCGTCAATACGCCGAATGATTGGTTGAACAGACAGAAGTGAATGGTGACTTTACAAAGGAAATCATCTTCAGCGACGAGGCACACTCTCACCTCAGTGTATTCGTTAACAAGCAGAATTGCCGCATTTGGGCAAATGAGAATCCACGAGTGATTGTTGAAAAGCCGATGCATCCACAAAGAGTGACTGTTTGGTGCGGTTTATGGGCTGGCGGCGTCATCGGGCCGTACTTCTTCGAAAATGAGGTCGGCCAAGCAGTTACCGTGAATGGTGTTCGCTATCGCGAGATGATAACGGACTTTTTGTGGCCAGAAATTGAGGATATGGACCTGGACGATATGTGGTTCCAACAGGATGGTGCCACTTGCCACACAGCCAACGAAACAATGGCACTTTTGCGCGAGAAATTCAATGGCCGTGTTATCTCACGTCGTTGCGATGTTAATTGGCCGCCACGATCATGTGATTTGACACCGTTGGACTTCTTTCTTTGGGGATATTTAAAAGAAAAAGTGTACGTCAATAAGCCAAGAACAATTCAAGAGCTAAAGGATGAGATAATTCGGCACATTAACGACATTGAACCTCAATCATGTCTCAGAGTCATTGAAAATATGGACCATCGGATAGAAGTATGCCACCGAAGCCGTGGCGAGCATTTGGCCGATATTTTGTTTCACACATAATTGTCATAGATCCTTCTATCATAAAAAAAATATTATGATAATTCTCTGAAAACTTTTTGTTTTATTTACAATTAACATCGTGCATTTTGGTTGGACCACCTTTTACATGCGGCGTCCCGGCGAACCGTAGCAAAATAATTTTCGTTTCATCGCTCCATAGGACGGTTCGCCATTTGGACGTGAGCCACTCAACATGCTCTTTTGCAAATTTTAGTCGGCGGGAAACATGTTTTGCTGTTAACTGTGGCACTTTGTGTGAGCTTCTACCCATTAGTTTTGCTTCCAGCAATCGTCTAATAGTCGACGTGTTTACTGAAAGGCCAAGTTCCTGCTTAATTGTCGAAGATGTTGCAAAAGGATCCTTTTGTGCTGAACGTATTATCAGGTTCTCTTGTCTTACTGTCGTTTTTCGCTTGTGTCCTCGCATTTCCAGTCTTGCGGTCCACGATAAAGCATACTTAATCATTTTTGCAGGGCTGCCAAGTGTATTTTGGATAAATTTATAAGTCTTTCCTTGGCGAATCAAATTTATTATCGTTTGTCGCTGGTCTTTTGTACAATGTGTGGCACGACCCATTATTACTTGTAAAACCTATACATGTATTAACTACATGTAGTTGGCAATACTTACAATTAGTACCTGCCTTTTTAATGTAATTTGGTAACACAATAGATAACACAGACCAATAAAACATTAATTCTTGCAGACACTGCTATTATTTTGCACAAGAGTGACATGGAGTCTATACAATAAACAGCTGACTTTTCATAATCTTGCATTTGTCTGCAATAGTAATCCGCATTATCTTATTTACTGTGTAATTACCTCTTTTCACTCTTAGATTTCACTTACCTACCTCAAAATATATGACGAGAATTTGAAGCATGTTTTTAATTATAAGTGCACTACTATTTTTTTGCACACAACTGTATATAGACAGAATAGTACATATATTAAATGTAATAAAAATGAAATTAATAAGCAGTGAGTCAAGACGTTTATTTATCCACGACCTCCTACTTTTCTAGTAAGTAGGACAACACCAGAATGAGTAATCAACGAAGTCGTTTTTTCCCCGTTTGTTATGCAACTAACACCACATAAGGGAATATTGGGATTACATGAGTAACGGATTTGTTTTCAGATGACTCGATCGTCACTTATGATTGTCTGAAATTTTATCAGGCTGTTAAAAAATATCGTATTCGTTCGTCAATTATTAGTATTGCAGTTATTGTTAAGGCAATTAATAAGTATGGCTGTCTGGAGATTATAAAAAACTTCGAACACACCGGGTGTCGTAGGATCGCAATTAAATAGTAATCGAACAAAAATTGTGATTTACGAGGGGCGCTCAAATATAAAAGAGAATTACTTTTGTCTTAGATTTATCGAAGGCCAAAAAAATTAACAAAAAATATTTTTTGTTAATTTTTTGTTTACATATTTTTCTTATCGAATTGGGAGCTTTGTTAGGCCATCACTGTGAAACGTGATGAGAGGGCGAGTATGGAGTCAATTACGCACGAAAGCCTCCACTCCAGCGTCATCGTTCAAACGCTGCCCTCCTAACGCCTATTTTAACAACAATTTGTAAAAATCACACGGTGATGGGTCTGGACTGTATGGTGGGTGTTCAAGGGTCTCCCAGAAGATTTCCTTCAATTTCAGCCGTATTTGGTTTGCTGTATGAGGTCTGGCTTCAGTCGTGAAGCAAAATGATGACCCTGACGGGTTGTTGTCACCTTTTGCTTCGATAAACGGCTTTCACTTGGTCTAGAAGAGTACAGCAATAAACGACACTAATTGTTCTCTGATCGTGAAGGAAATCGAGGAATTGCAAAAGAATGCATTTTAAAAACCGCCGTGGGAATTTTCTCCACTGACAAACGCGTTTTGGTCATCTGCGGGACGAACTCTCTTTGTTTTCACTATTCTTTGATCGCCTACTTGCTCTCAGGAGTGTAATGAATGATGAACCCAACTCTCGTCACGGGTCACAATGCGACCAAGGAAATAGCCTTCCTAAATCCGATAATGAGCGAGAACATGTTGACATGTATTAAGATGAATGCTTTCTTTATTTCTCTGAAATAAGGATGTGAGCTCTTCGTCGATGATCGAATGGATCATCCATGATGATCCATGAAGGAAGGTGATCATCCATGATGGAATGGAAGGTCACGAACCGCTTAAATGCGTTCTTCGATTAAACTCGTGCTGGGCGGACGCTCGTGGGGTTCATTTTCGACCTTCTCTCGTCCTTGAATTCGTCATTCCAGAGAATCGTTTGTGCCAATAGAACATTCATGGCTGTGAAAGTGTGTTTTCATGAAACTGTTCTCGCAATCTTCGCAAAATTACTTACGAATAAGCGAGACTACAAGAGAATAGTGCTACCAAAAAGCAGATTAAGAGAATCCAAAAGCGAGACTGTCAATCCAGAAGAGAGAGAGAGAGAGAGAGAGAGAGAGAGAGAGAGAGAGAGAGAGAGAGAGAGAGAGAGAGAGAGAGAGAGAGAGACGCAGTAGTAGATCCAACTGATTAGTCATTCCTCTGGTATAGTGAATCACCAATCATATTCCTCTGGTATATGATAGTAAATAGTAGACATCTCGTGTTGGTTAAAGCAATCAACTGTGCTATTATACAGATAAAAGTATCGAAGCAGGATATAACTGCTAAATTACATAATTCAATGCTCATTGAATAAGCCATAAAAATATATGAACAAAATTAGTTCTTCAAAGTTTTTTGGGTATAACGGTATCCCATATTAGATGAGGGCGTTCAAATACAAATAAAGCGAATACTACTCTATTTTGACATTTTCCTATTAGCTTTTTTTCTAATACCGAGCAACTAACATTTTATAAATAAGGATAAATCTGGGGTGAAATAGCGATGTCGCAAAAGACGTAACAAACAAGATAAAACTTACCGACAAATTTGACCTGGCGTGAACATAACCTTAAAGTTGTAAGCTGAGGTGAATTCTCGAGAAAATTTATTGCACACTATTCACTTCGGCCCCTTAAAATGTCGTAAGACAAACAGTGTATTTTTGTTATCAGCACAGGATTATGTTTGGAATAACTGTGCCAAGTTACTCCAAACATCGTGGACATTCCAACTTAGACTTTGTACTTTTGGATTATTCTAAAGCCTTTTCTAGATTTATTATCATATTCTATATCACAGTTTTATGCTGTCGATACACAAGTCTACTATTCTCTCCAGCAAAATGAGGTTGTTATCGCTTGTGTGACGATCAATGAGTGTTTAAGACCCCTGATAAAAATCTCACAACAGTTTTTGCTCACAATTAACCCCTCTGAACCCTTAGGTGATGCGTTTTGGTAGGCAGACAGCTTGTAATAGCATCTGTTGGTGTTTACATAAAAATATTCAGAAGGTAGAAGATAGAGAGGATACAATTCAGAAGAAAATGCCACTAATATCAAAAATAAATGTTCTCTGGCCATTTATCTTCACAGGACGTCATCACATCAGAGTACATTTGCATATACTGCTACTTACTACTACAATAGAATCTCATCTGCTATTAAAAACCTTTTTTTTTTTGTAATTTAGGAAAAAAAGTAAACTAATACTTCAAGATATTTAAAATTTTCATTAGGAATGATTAAATTAAATGTCAATCTGATAAAATTTTGAATTATATTGTGTAAAGTTCTAGTTTATAATTGTAAAACGCATCTGAATTTAAGGGAAAACATCGAAATAATAAGGTTATTTGGTGATGGGCCTCGTAGAAGCAGAGAAGTAGTTGCAGATATTTTAAATTTTCATTAAGAATGATTAAATTAAATGTCAATCTCATAAAATTTTGAATTATATTGTGTAAAGTTCTAGTTTAAAATCGTAAAATGCGTCTGCGTTTAAGGAAAAACATCGAAATAATAAGGTTATTTGGTGGTCGGCCTCATAGTAGCAGAGAAGTAGTTGCAGAATTTAACCGAAGACATCATTTACGAGCCGCTATTAGTCATGGAACTGCAGTCGTCATAAATACTCTTTTCAATGAAATTGGCAGTGTTATTAAACGATCTCGGAATGATCAATCTCATCGAATACATCCTCATCCTGAAGACAATGTAATCTTAGTAGCAAATGAAGCGAATCCAAGAGTGAATCCACGAGATTTAACAACGCAACTGAATATTGACAAGGAGAAAATTAGATGTTTTAATCGCCTTAAAATTAATCCTTATAAACGAGAATTTCTACATACTTTGAAAGAAGGCGATGAAAATAAAAGGTTAGAATATTGCTATTGGGCCCAGAGAATACGGAACAATAACTTTTAGAATTACTTTTTCTATACGGAATTATGGAATGCAATTCTTCCTCTTAAAGTGCGACAGGGAATGTTTTTCCAGCTAGATGGTACGTCAATCCATAATTCCCGAATTGTTCGTCGGTGGTTAATCGATTAGATTTTTATTTCTGGGGAACAGTGAAGAATAAAGTTTACAAAACAAGGCCCAGAAATCGAGAAGAACTTTGTGCTAAACTAAGACGAGCCTGTCGCGAAATCAGCATTCCAGAGCTTTGAAGAGTAGCCAATCATAATTGTAAGACAATTGAGAAATTGTATTAAAATTGAAGGAGGATTAGTTGAGAGAGGCTACTATTAATTAATTAAAATCTTTATTTATGTGTAATCAGTAATTATCTCAAAAACAGATTGTTACTGATTGTTTCTTTATTTATCTCAATTACCAAAAGTTAATTGTTTCCTTTCTTTTCTCTGAAAATGTACTTTTTGTCAAATCGACATTTATGTTCAATATTTTTTTCCATTTCCATGGCATCCTAGTAAATTGAAACCCAAAATTGTAACTGTGTGTGGACTTTACGAAATTCGCATTCGAAATTACGAAATTTTTTCAAGTCAATGAAATTTGGTTTTGGAACTCAAGCTTAGATTCTAATAACTTCTTTCCATATCTTCAGCGCGAAGCAAAATATCGGAAATGGGCCCCAATTGGAGGGCTGCCGTTGTCTCAATTTATTACAATTTAAGCTAGTTGCCTTAAAGAAATGTACGTCTTATACAGGAGTACAGTTGTGCCAAAACTCAAACATGGATTTCAGAAAATTAAAAAAATATTCGGGTGTCTGGACACATGGTATTAGTAATTAAGTTGGACTGAATCTTACCACATTTTGAGCTAGTCATTTACTATATGTATGTAGCCTTTATGATGTTATACAAATAGTCCAAATTAAAAAAAAAAAAAAAACGTATTTATGACAAAATACAATGTTCTTCACAATATAATGGCTACTACAAACATTTAGTATGCTTGAACTATCCAGATATTAAAATTTTTCTTATATTACATGAAGCACATTATTTAATTTAAAAAAAATGTAAAGTATAAATCAACTAATAAATATGTTTGTTATTTCTTACTGTACAGTAATAATTCTTAAGTAACAATTCCATTTTTTTATGTAGATATATGATCACAAATAAAACTAAGAATCTACTTGCTGTTGCAAGTAAGTATATCAATAAATTTCAATATCGTGTAAATAGTTGTAAGCCTTATTAATTTTTGTTAACCTTCGATTATGCATTATATAAAGTATACATCAATGGGAATTAAAAAAGTAACATTATCTATTCCAATATCTGGTAAATATCGTCGTGAATAACCTTGACACAGCTATAAAAAATGTGCATTAAAAACCAGTAGACCTATCTATCTATTTCGTAGAAGTTTCATTGTGGAATTATGTTAGAAGCATGCTTATACTTATAATACTTAAATTTTCCATATTTCGTAACATATTTGTTATTATAAGTATGATCGACAAATTAGATTTAATGGTTTCTTTAATATGGTTCCTGAGCAATTATTTCCATACATATGTATGTATTTGTGAAAAGAGGAAAACAGAAAATTAGTCTATATGTATTGCATTTTTTTCTAATTTTAATCAATAATACCGTTGGCAAGGAAATGTTTCATGTAATTCCTTCGCATAATGATTGGTTAATGATTACGCTGAGTAGAACAGGAATAAAACGTCGTTTTTATTCAAATTTAACCAGTTTCGTAATGCAATAAGATCCGTTAAAATTATCACGTAGTGTCAGTTAAATTTTTGGCATATATTTACATATTAAGTACCTAAAACTTAAGTAAATATAAGTTGTAAACATTTAGAGGTTAATCATACATACAGAACTATTAAACACATCGCAAAATTTGATGAACAATAAAATATATTTAGGTACAATACACAGTTGTTTTGAATTTTAAAGATTGACGATTATCTGCAAACATCGTAAATATTTAATTTCAAACAATAACAAACGTCGTCATAGAATTTTATCTCGGATTTTGGCAATAATAAAATAATCCTGTATTCTCCGATATTTATAAATTTAAAGATAAAATTTAAGCGTCAGATGTGGACCTTTTGACAGCCATGGCCTACCATAATAAGGTGCCACAATTGCACACAAAAAACATAAATATTGTATTGTCAACAATTATTCGACATTAATAAACCATTTGACTTGTATTACATGCTTTTTTTGATATACCAAAGTACTCGCGTACCCAACTGAACACAAACCTTTTCTAGAAGGCACTTTATGAATTGCAAAACCAGGGCCCTCCTATAGACTGAACTCACTTAAACAAATGTGTTTCAAACAGTGTCAATTGGCTTTATGCACAATTGGGCGATTAATAAAGAAAGTTACACCCACATAATGTTGTTTACAAAATGCTGAGCTGACCCATCGTATCGCCCGGCGGTATTTGGGTTAGGTTCGTCCGGATATATTGGAAATCGTACTCACCGTGTAGTAGGAGAGCAGACCAGAGTTTTCATCTAAAACGAACCATCGGTATTGCCATCCCTTCATCACGTTAGTCCATTTACTCAGGGATCCTTCCATTACGGTCATATTATTTTATTTAAAACCGCACTAAACTACGAACACTGACATTACAACGATGGTTAGTGACTAATTTGACATTTTATTCCCTAAACCTTGACACTTGCGCGTTGCCATCCTCGGTCTATGCAACTTAACGTACATGGAGTGGTTCTGCGGGTTGCCTAATAGGCCAAAATTGAGAATTAAATGAAGAATATAAGAAAACTTTATAAAATGCCCTTTGATATGTTTATTTCTGGCTTATGGCTAGCAGTGAATAAGCAAGGTTAATGGGTGGCACAGTGCCTCCAAGTAATTATGTTAATTGGCAATTATTAACTGATAAGAATTGCATAAACTTGTGATTTATTTATTTAACACTAGTGGCCTTGTTTTATGGAAAGTACAATAATAATATAAATGAAATTTTAAATACGAAAATCGAGAAATCGAATAGAGAGTTATATAAAGTTGTATTCTTTTTATACAGTATGTCCCAGAATATATTTTACAGTTAATATATTTGTTATTTGAAAGATAAAAAGATGAATAATAGAAAAATAAAGACACAATAAAGTTTTTTTTTTGTATTTCGATGCATATCAGACATAGGCAGTGCCGGAACTTGAGCTGAAAAGGCCCCGGGGAAAAACAAAATGTAGGGGCCCCATTTAAAAATTACTTGTGGTATTAATATACAAAAAATGAAGGATAAAAATCACTGTATTTTGTCCATAATAATTATATTTAGATATTATTAGGGGTTGAATCATTTTCCCTTTTCATTTTCTGCCAGGGGGCCCCCTCGCGTCGGGGGCCCCGGGGCAATGCCCCGGTTGCCCCATTGTAGTTCCGGCCCTGGACATAGGTAGTTCCGGTTAAAATTTAACTGGTTATATTTTACACAATTTCAAAAACTTTTTATGTAGGCTCGTTGAGAAAATAAATTTTAAAACAATGTTTCTTTATCTATGAAGAATTGTACTTAATATATTAGGTATGTTATTGTTCTGTTTAGAAAATTGTGTGGGACTTCATTTCAGTATAAAAAATAGGCATGAAAAAAGTTTCTTAAAGGTTGAAATGTTATCATGTCAAAGTTCGCAATTAGCAAGGTTCTCTGGTACATTTTAAAATAGTTCTTTGGTTCATCTCCTTATCTTCTCAATTGATGGAATTGATTGTAAACTATATTCTGAGACATCTTATATAGTCCTTAAGCATTTAGTCAAAATTTTATTTTAGAAATGAGGTATTTAGATTGCTTGTGTTGCTTAGCAAAATTCCCTTCACGAATAGTGTTATGGCAGTTATAAAGACTAGCCTGATTAGAATACAATAAAATTTATAGAATAAAATATATAAAATTGCGGATATATCGGGTTGTCCAAAAAGTTAGTTGTTTTTTTATTAGTATTTATTATTAACATTATAGTTCATAATGGATATGAGTGAAACAATTACTACGTTTTTATACCACTATATTTTCACAGAAACGTGAGTGCAGTTTCGACAATTATGTCATTTTCAAACGATGATTCAACTAAGAATTCGTTTGAAAATGACATAATTGTCGAAACTGCAGTCACGTTTCTGTGAAAATATAGTGGTATAAGAACGTAGTAGTTGTTTTACTCATTTCCTTTGTGAATTATGAACTACCACAGAGTAATGGCTTCCTCGATTAATTTCTTGAAACATTATAGTTATTACAAATTATTTTAATCAATAATGTGCGTACCTCTATTTTCAATAACTTTATCCCATCTCTCAGTAAGCTTCTTTTATAATACCATTTTTATAAAAACTTTGTGGTTCGCTCGCAAAAAAAAAAACGTTTTTAAATGATTTCTGACTTCCTCGTCATTGGAAAATGTTAAGTTTTGTAAATTGTTATCCATGGAGCGGAATAGGTGAAGATCCGAGGGCACAAGGCCTGGAGAATGCTGCGGATGGGGTAAAACGTACCACTCTAACTCCAACAATTTCCCCTGGGTCTACAGAGAAGTGTGATGCCGAGCGTGGTCGTGATGGAAAATGAGCTTCTTACGATTTATAAGTCCTGGGCGCTCTTCCTGCATGGTTTGGCTCATTTTTTCTTATAGTTGTTCCCAGTAAACGTCTGAATCTATAGTTTCGTTCCTCGGGTGTATCTCAAAATAAATGATTTCTTTGAAATCCCACCAGACGGACAACAAAACTTTCTTGGGTTGAATCCTGCCTTTGGTGTGGATTGAGAAGGTTCACCGGACTTTCCCCACGATCTTTTTCGATTGATGTAGTAAATCATCCACTATTCATCTCCAGTGACTATATTTTTCAAAAAGGGATCGATACGTTGATGAATCCTTAACATATCGCAGATTTTGATGTGATTCATTAACTTGGATTCTCTGAGTTCGTGAGAGGAACTCAAACATCGAGTCTACTGACAAACCCAAGTGGTTTAAAGTTATTCTGTACACTAGATTTTGACTTTCCGATTCCTTCTGCAAGTTCACATATGGTTTCGAGAGGATTTGCCTTAAATAAGGCTCGTAAATGCTCGGGAACGAGTTCTTTAGGTTGGCTTGATTTTCAGGCGTCCGTGAGGAAAAACAACCCAATTTGGACAACCCAATACTAATATAGGCAAAAAATTATTAAAAGAAAAAAATAAACGAAATATAAATCTTTAATGAGGCGTAGGATTGATCGGGCAATTAATGAGAGTGAGATAGGTAATTGGGAAATTAAATTCAGCTTGAACCGACGACCGCAAATAAGGAAACCAAAGGGGATAGACTCTTGTTCCTACCCTAAAGTTTTGGGTTGACATAGTGAGTATTATTTATCTTAATTTGTCATAATTTAAATAAAATAAATATACTATTCTTTACCCAATGAAATTAAAATATATAACTAAACAAAACCGTATATAAAGGTGGTTACACACGTAACTGCAAGCTTAACAAGCATGCACAATCAATCTTTTTGTACAAGCATACTTGAGCGTCTGTAGGAAAATGTTGCGCGAGCATTTTCCTACAAATACTCAAGTATGCTTGTACAAAAAGATTGATCACTCATGTTTGTCAAGTTTGCAGTTACGTATGTAGCCATCTTAAGGTACCATTAGCAGTGGCGGCTATTCAGGTGAAGTGCTTCTTCACCAAGGAAATTGAGACTGCGATTTATTTTTATATTTTTGGGATATTTAAGTCACATAAATTTTATACATTCAAATAAATTTTGTTATGAAAAACCTGTTATATTTTTATGTCAAGCATAACATGCCGCTATGCTACTAGAAACATTGTGTTCACATTGGAACGTCCTTTAAATCTTCAATAGCCCATGCGCGCGTTATCTATAATATAAAAAACCCGTAGGTGCAGAGATAAAAATCGAGTGCCCTCAAGTATGCACAGTAAAAGCGGGTTACGATGGTAACATGACGTCATGCAATAGCTACATCCGTTTAGTCCGTCTTCTCCCACCACCTGAGTGAAGAGTTTGACGAGATTTTATTGGCTATCTGCACAGTGCACTCGCATCTATTTAATGTACTGAAACGCGATCTGTTTTTGAATTTGAGTGATTTATTGAATTTGCGTTATGTTTTCATCATTTTCAGACTTGCTTTTTTGATTTTAATGTGTTGATTGATCAACAGAGTGATCGTATAATTAGTGACTTTTCAACTTTGATAGTGACAATATTAAATAAAACAATAATAATCTACATTATTTATAATGAATCCAGAATGTGTAATTTGTAATTACAATTACAATGCTATTATTTGTAATTTGTTGGAAATACCGTTCTGTCATTGGAAAGATGAAGATAAAAGAGACGTTTTACTGGAAGGAAGACCTACGACTGTTTTAACAATATTCGCCAAAATTGAGATTAAGAAATCTGGTAAATCTTATAACGTAAATTTCAAGTCTGCTTGGTTCACAAATTATAAATGGTTATGTAGCAGCCCAATGTTACAAGAACTATATTGCTGGCCCTGTTTACTATATTCTAATAAACAATTGGTTTGGAACAGGGATGGATTTGTAAATATTTTAAATATTACGAGTGCACTACATAAACATACCGATTCTGCCGAGCATTTAAAATGTGAAGTACTGTTAGAAAAAAAAAAAAAAACGGAACACTACAGCCCACGCTTTAAAAGAGAACATTAGACTTTATAAACTACAATTTAATGAAAATGTTCGTTTAAACAGAGTTTTCTTAATGATGGTTATCGACGCAGTTTTATATCTTGGCAAGCAAGAATTAGGATTTCGCGGCCACGACGAAAGCACATACATCGTAAACCGTGAAAGTTTCAAAGAACTCTTAGAATTGCTGTTATTAAGGTGCCTTTAGACATCAAAAATCATTATAAAAAATTTAAAAATGTTTTCAGTAGCCATTCAAATCCACTCAAATTGCAATCATCAGTTGCATTTCTAATTATATGAATGAATACATAAAAAAGATATTAATGAAGCGTTGTCTTTTTCTATATAGATTATAATACTACTGATATCACACAAACCTCTCAATGTTCCCTAATAATAAGATTTGTTAATTCTGATCGTCTAATAGTAGAACTTTTTTTGGGATTTCATGATGTAAGTACCGACAGGACATCAGGAGATCAAATTTTAAATTAACTTGATTATAACAATAAGTTAATAGGGCAGTGTTATGATGGTGCGAGCATCATATCTGGCCACTTAAGCTGACTTGAAAAACAATCAACTCTTCACCTATTTTCTAACCCGCGAGCTGCCACTGACCATTAGGTAAAAAGTAAACTGACCACAAGGTTAATAAAAGTCGTAGGTTGTTGAGTATACGATATAATCGAAATATATAGGAGAGGACATAAACAATAAGTAATTTTCCATTTATAATACTTTTATTATAAAAAATACAAAAGTATCTTACACTGTACAAAATTATTTTAGATCACATGTCTAAAATAGTATAAACTAGCTTATATGTTATTTATTAGCTCAGTGGTGTAGCCAAGTAAGTTTACTTTAAGGGCGATATTAAAAATAAAAGTATTATTACAAATTCTTTAATATTTCCTTAAAATAATACATACTTATACGTATTTATACATATTTATAATACTTTTAAATGTACTTTATCTTTCTATACATCGCCGACTTTTCGGTTGCAACACTGAGCTGTATATCGACCAGGGAGTAATGAGTCCTATATATTTGTATTTTTTATTATTTGCTGTAGACGTCATGACTCGCTGGTCAATATTTTAAAGAAAACTAGACAGTAGGTGCTTGAGATAGAATGTGGAAAGAAGATGTACATCTAAGAGGGAAAATAAACATTAAATATTACCGAAAGTAAAACAATTGTGCCTAATAATAGCAATGCATGAATTTAACTCAAAAAAGAATATCACAACACGAGCTTACAAAAAAAGTTAAAATAATAGAATGCACTATTATATTTAATTTCCAACCACACAGGATGTCACGGAAATTACCTACCCTTTTCTTTGTTTCAAAAGTTTTTTAATAAAAAAATCGTAATCTTTGAGGAATATAATTATTACTAGCTTCTATTCGAATAACTACAGTTCATACTATATCATAAAAAATTAGCACTTTTTATTCAAATCTATTTATTTTAGAATTTTATTGACTTTTCGGAAATATTTGTTTAATAATTTTGTTAGCTTCTTCGCCTTTTCTTTTCATACCATCGTTCTATTAAGCGTGAAAAATACATAAATAAACAATTTCATATTATGTTAATATGCACAGTATTGCAAAACATTAAAAATAATTTAGCAATACTATTTTAAAGCCTATTACAGAGCAATTATGAGATAAGAACATATCACACTTCTATTAGTGTACCCACAATATACAGAGTGTACATTTGAAATAAAATTCTCAAATGTTTGTATACAAAATGTTATCATGATTGCTGTCATAATCATCAATTACTTTATTTTGTTAAGTGCTATTTTTTAGATTACATTAATTTAATAAATAAGCAGATCTTTCTAGTACACCATACCTTATTCCCCCTTATCATATCACAACCTATATAAAGAAAGAAAAATGGTGCTCATAAGACTTTAAGATATATTTACAAACACGGCTTTATTTTTTCGACTTCCTACCGCAAGCAACTCGTCCGGTATAGTCTCGTATTTCCAATAAATCTTGCATCATAATAGCATGGCAGCTTGTTGTGAACGACCAGTCTTACTTTAAGTTAGCACCAATCTGTGCCGCTCGGGTTTCCACGGAATTTGTGTTTAGTTCGCTGTCCGTTATACTCAAATCATCCCCAGGGTTGATTCTCACTCCTGACGCGTCTACGAAAGTTTGCAACTGTTCAGAGGCCTCTGCCGTTTCCATAACTTCGTCTTGTGTCTGATCCACGATTGGAATCTGAAAACGTGATAATGCCCATTGTTACTCAATTTCAAGTTAGGACATTAAAATAGTATCCAAGTATAATTGTTATATAGTGAGCGGCATGCTACTAGGCGAATCCTTGGGTATTGCTGCCGTATGTTTATGTTAAAATCAGGAAAATTTACATACTTAAATTTGCATTACGGCTTGATATGAGGTTGGCTTTGTACATTAGGTCAATGTTGTCAGAGTAAGTAAAGGGTCTTTAAATAAGGGCGCTTGATTTTTAAACGTAAATAAAACAAGTTGTGTGACATATTCACTCATTTTATTTATTTGAAAGAATATTTTAAGGCATTAAGTATGGAATATAACGTCGTTCAATTATCTGCCGCGGTATTGCTTGGTGGCACGTATTCGGTAGGTCCAATTTTCGATGACTTTGTTGCATAAATCTCACTGAAATTTGCTAGGTAGCATGCGATATGATTTTGAGGGCACCAATTGTTTGCGGTTTATTCGCATAGATCTGCGATTTAAGATAGCCCCAAAGGAAGAAATCTAAAGGCGTTAAATCGCACGATCTCGCTGACCAGTTCACGTCACCGATGTGCGAGATGACCATGCCCTCAAATCGCTTGTGCAGATTGTCCATCGTGGCATACGCTGTGTGGCACGTAGCGCCATTCTGTTGCAACCACATGTCATCGGTATCCATATCATCTGTATCCATATAACGCTCGCCGTTGACGGTTATGGCAATGCTACTTTCGTGTTGAAAGAAGTACGGACTGATGATTCTGCTAGACTAAAATCTGTACCAAACAGTGACTTTCTCGGGATGTATTTGGTGCTGGTGTACGTCGTGTGGACTGGTATCGTTCCAAATCCGACAATTTTGCTTGTTCACATCCATTCATCCAAGAATGGACCTCGTCGCTAAAGATTATTTTTTTGGCGAAATTTGGGTCAACTTTCAACTGCTCCAGAGCTCAATCAGCGAACACACTATGTCTACGTCTATGTTATGTTTACCTTAAGTTCCGGGGTCAGTTGGATTTTATACAGGTGCAGACCCAAGTCTCGACGCAAAATTCTCCAAGTTGAAGTCGCAGAAAGGCTAAGTTCTTGTGAACGACGATAAATTGACTGCCTCGAGTTTTCTCGTAGACTCTCACGCACAGCAGCGATGCTTTCAGCAGACTTTGCGTTTCGGTGACATAAGGTGTCGGCTGATTATTTATCAAACCGGTTGACTCAATTTGGCCACCAAACATCGAATAGTCGACTCGGCGGGACAGTTGTGGCGATGATAAAAAATACGAATGGACGGAACGCTTGTCAAATGGAGTACTGATTTTGAAAATAAAATTTGATAATTTGCATACGTTTTTGAACGCTATAACCCGCCACGATAATTTGCTATATACTACTGAACAATTAAATTTGACAGATATTGCTTTAACAGTATAACCGCTATAACCCACCAAATTTCGAGCGTCTCTATTGAAAGACCCTATATTTATTATCCTAAGCGATACGCTTTTAGTCTTATTTCTATTTTTAGCGTCTAACAGAAAAGTGTAAAAGCACAATAAGTGGTGTTCCCAAATATGACTTCTTTTTCAACAAGATGTAGCACCTCTCCGTTATTCAGTACATGTCCCTGCTTATTTAGATGATATGTTCTCGATAGATTCTAGAGAATCGTTGGATATAGAAAATGGGATCGATTGAGTGTGCAGCCAGATTGCTAGACTTAACACCCTTAGATTACTTTTTGTGGGGATACTTAAAAAAACAAAATATAAGTTATTAGGCCGGAGAATTTAGAATACTTAAAACCAAGAACTCGTCACGAAACCTCCTGCAGTTATCGACAAACTTTAGAAATAATTTATTCATTGTCCTGGCTATTATCAGACAGCCAACGGTGCTCAAGGTCGATTCTGTACATACTGCCCTTTAATGACACCAGAGATGACGTCTTTTCAAATAAATAAAGTGATGTAGGCGGACGAAAATAAAACAAGTTGTTTTTCAAACAGCGGAGACTAGCTTTCCAAAACCATTGAAAGATTATACATCACCTATGTGTATTTCGCCATCTAAGTTGGCTTCATCAGGAGATAATTAAAATAAAAAAGTAGCATCCCCTAATGATGGCAATTTGGTTGGTGAAATGCATATCGAGTGACGTACAATTTTCCGATATTCATGAAAACAGGTCTCCTGTTTTTGTTGTTGAAGCTCTCGAAGGTTCCAGCTACCTCACAGACGTTATTACTCCTTTATTTGTAGTAACACTGTAACATAGAATATAAATATGAACGTTCTAACCTTTGAATCAAATGATTCTGACGCGTCGGCAGCCAAATCGCCGTCCTCTTGATTCACATCTTGCCTGTCTATGTCTCCACTAAATGGAACTCTAGTTTCGATGATGTTCGAAGCTGCTGCAGCAGCTTCTGCGGATTCTTCGCCAGGAGCATCATCGGAAGAATTAGCTTCAGCTGCTTCGACGAAAGCTGACGATAGCTCACCACTCAGTTTGCTAACTGTTTGAGTGGCCACATCGTACATAAATATTTCCTTGTCTTTGCTGGAACTATCTTGAGGACTGAAACAAAATTATTTATTAACATTGTTGACGAAATAGATGCTATTTTCACTTCCAGTACAAATTACAGTAAGTTATCGAAAGTAGAGACGGTGTTTTGGGGCGAGATGCATTGATTTGAAAACTTATTTCAAAATCCATTAGGCTGATGCGGTTATTTGCCAGACGCCACACGTATCATAAAACATTGACCTAATCTGCAAGGGTTTTAACAAATTCTTGAAGCATTAAATTACGTAACTAGTCTAATGGCTTCTAGGATAAGTTTTTATATCAATCTATACCCGGATCTCTCCCCAAGCTCGCTTGCTCTACTATTGATAATAAATTGAAGCTAGTAGCTTGCTCGCTATTCAATTTATTCCAAATAAACGTAGCTATAGCAATAACATACCACTAGTATCATTTCACTACACAAACACCCCGAAAACCGCTATAAATTGGTTACCCAGACGTGATTTAAAGGTGTGGGAATAAATGAAAAAGTCCCTGGAATTTTCGATGCAGCAACAGAAACAGGAAATCAATTCTTCAAGAACACAAATATGACATGTTACTCGATGACGTTACTCCCTTCAACAACCTGGATCACAGTTTACAAAACTGGTTCAATTTTTATAATCTCTTGATGATGCTAGTTTGAGGGAAGTGCGTCGAGAAACATGTAATATTTCGTTGTTTTTACAGTATGTGGATTGAAGCCAAATGAAGTTGTGAGCTTCACTGTCTTCTTGCACTATTTTGTTAATTTTGATTGTCGTGATCACGCACATATCGAAGATATATCGCAGGAAATCGATGAACATTTGAACTACGCCATGTTTCTTGACATCACCAGGAAAGCCTAGGAGCCCAAAAATTATAAAAAGGAAAAATGATATTTTGCTGAGAAATTTGATTGATGAAAATTCTTCCAGATATCCATTTACACGAACATTTTTCAGACTTTACGGTCTTCCGTCTTTTAAGACCGGCACACAATTTTCACCAAATTTATTGTAATCATAAAAAATACTCGAAACAAAAATACTTCCTGCACATCGTGTAAAAGCAGGCCTATAGACTCATCTTCGCAGAGGAAGAAAGAAACAAAGGACAACTGGTTTTCCAAATGAATGATAACCACAATAGGTTGATAACCTTAACAAGTTGACCTCAAAGTGTTATATTATCACCCATATTGTGGAATATAGTAGTAGATACTCTTTTGAACTTCTCAACGGAGTTGGTTACTATGTAGTGGGCGGGTGGTCTCCAAGACAGGTACAACGTTCTGGAGAAGGCAGACGGTCACCTTTATTTTCTAGAGACATATGTGGAAAGTCATATGTTATACTAAATTTCGACGATTCTTTGAAGCCGTACTGGTGGATCAACAGTGCCGTCATATTCACAGACAATAAGGCCACTCTTAAACAATTTCTTTTTTCACCAAATTGATGATTTGGATTTGAAGAACATGTGGTTTCAGCAATAAGGGGCAACATGTCATATAGCACATGCAACCATAACTCTGTTGCATACCAAATTTCCTGATCATGTTGTCTGGCGGAATGCTGACATCGATTGGCTTGCAAAATCATGTGATTTAACACCACTGGACTTTTTTCTTTGGGGTTATGTCAAAAGAAAAGTGTACTCCACCCAGCCAACAACAATGAATAAATAACTTCAAAGCAAACTTTCAATGTGTTATTCGAGAACTAGAGCCAGTTTTATGTGCCCATGTTATGGACAATTGACAAACAAATGACATCTTGCCGGATGAGTCGAGGCGGCCACATGAACGATATTTTTTCCATTCTTGTAGCCATATCGTCTTCACTTTAAGTTGAAGAATAAGATACCTCAGTTTGTCAAATAGTATTAGCTTTATTCACAAATAATATCCTATAGTTCCAAATGAAACACTTTTTAAATACACAAAACACAATTTAGGTTAAGTTTAAACAGGATCCACCAAGATCCACTCTAGAGATTCCGCCATAAAAACGATTTCCTTAGAATAACCCAATTATTACATTCATGTACTTACTCTGCAACTAACAATATCACCGCCTGCTTATCGCTGCTGGTCTTATTTTCGCTTTCCAGAAACTTCTTGTAATTTTCTAGAGTGGGGCTTTCCAGTAGCCGCTTCAGGGCGTCACCCTGTATCAGATCTATGTCACTGGAGGATTTCGTCGCTTCCCTGGCCTTCCTAGCGGAAGAAAAGTCGTAGGTCAAAGGTGCGAGAACTACGACGCTGGATATTTTCTTCCCTTTCAATTCTGGAACGTCCGGTATCGGAAATTGGGTTCCATTCACTTTCAGAGGCAAGTACCTGTAAGAAGAAACCTGTAAGTTGTAGCTGTACGCGAGATGCACTTTCATTTCTGGTTGCGTGATGAGAAGGCGTGGACTCTCATGAAGGAAGTATTCTTTTTAAAAGCATAGGCGGCGTGATGCATTGCCCTGCATCAATTGATGCAGGGGGAGCGGTGCATTTGATTCTATTAATAATCTAATAATTAATTCGAGAGACTAAAGAGATTTAATATTGTGAATTTTTCGTCTCGGACAAAATAATAAAGTTTTTGGTTTTTAATATTGTAACCAATTATGAAATTTTCTTCTAATCTCTTGAAAATTATATTTGTATGGTGACTGAAATATGTTTTGAATGCAATATCATAATTATAATTACTTTTAATAAAATACTCAATGTATTATATGATTTCTAATTTTCACAGGGCATTTTTCATTTCTTTATTAACAATTAATTAAAGATAATAATTTTCAAAAACGACCTGTTACACCGGCTAAAAACAAAAAATATTCTGAGTCTTCCATTGCATCATTATTTTTCTATTCTTTATATAGAAAAATAACACAGGCCAACAAAGATTATATGATTAAACTTTTTTTTGACTTTTTGGCTTAGTTACATACAATGAACTATAGAAACACTGTTTCTTTGTTTCCCATACGCACCAGTATTTGTAAATGTACATTATACAATAATTTATAGTTTTTAAAACCGAGGTTCTATAAAATAAAATTTTGCTTCAATCTTTGCGGCGCCCCTGTGTTTAATCGATTTTAAACGTACACACAAGCGTGGGGGATTTACCGCAACAGAGTTGGACGGTGAGGATATTCCGGTTTTATACTATTCGGGTATTTACATAGTCGCTGTAGTACGTTTTTATTGTGTGTACGTTTACTTGCGACATCGCTTCATGTGTTTTTATTTTGTTTTAAAAATGCCTAGAAGTTGTAAAAATACACCAAATATATTTTATAAACTTAACACCTGGTTCAATAAACGTTATTTATGCAAATTTAGTTGATCCGTAAAAAGTTCTTATGCCACTACTTCATATTAGAATTAATGAGGCAACATGTAAAAGCTATGGATAAAAATGGGAATTATTTTAAGTACTTATGTAGTAAATTTCCAGCTCTTCCTGAAGCAAAATTAAAGGAAAGTACTTTCGTAGGATCACAAATAAGAAAATTAATGCAGGACCAACAGTTTGAAGAAACAATGACAGAAATTGAAAAAGGATCTTGGATATACTTTAAAAGTGTAACAGAAAATATTTTAGGAAATTATAAACATCCGCAGTATGAGGAAATTGTCAACAAAATTCTGAATAACTTTAAGCAACTTGGTTGTATTATGAGCATAAAAATCATTTTCTGCTCATCTGGACTATTTTCCAGAAAATCTTGGTGCTGTTAAAAGAGAAATTAGAAACTCAAAATTATTTGCGTTGTTGATTTCTACTGCGTTTTTTAATGTTTACTAAATATAATGTTTTATATTAAAAAACTTAAAGACTTAGTTTTCCACAAAACACCAAAACACTATACACTACACTCGACGCGCGTCTCGCCAACAAAGTTGGCATCATCTGGAGATGGTTAAAACTCTAATTTTTATCATCCTCTCCAGTTTTAATCATAACCAGATGATGCCAGATTCATTGGCGAAACGCGCGTCGAGTGTAGTGTATGGTGTTTTGGTGATTTGTGGAAAACCAAGTCAGTGTTATTTTCACACTAAGGGTTCCAACCTACTTCTGTATTACTTTCGTATTTTAAAAAAAATTGCTTTCGTTACTTTTACAGTGATAAATAATTTTTCAAGTTTTCGGTGACCCTATAAAAAAATGCGTGTTTTAGTACGTGAGGGTAGGGACGAGAAGCAGCCACGCAAGCGCCATGTTATCCACTTAGTGTACAGTTAGTGTAAAAGAAAAATTACACTAGTATGAAAATTGTGCTTAAGAAAATCAAGTCTAAAGAATACAACTGGCCAGTGATAGGGTATGTGAAGATGATTGGTTTTCTAATCGCAATACAAGGAGGGTATATTAAGTATCACTGTCATTTTTGTTTATGAGACAGTCGAGCAGACTCCAACCAAGTGCACCACCAACAGCTCCATGGCCTGAGCGGAATGACTTCCACAATAGGGAAACATAATGTCAAATGGAAACCAATTGTGGACCATAATAAACAACTGTTGATGCATCCATTACATATAAAATTAGGCCTTATGAAGTAATTTGGAAAAACTCTTCGTCAACATTCTGAAGCATTTCAATATTTGAAGATTTTTTTCCAAAGTTATTCGAAGCCAAAGTTAAATCTGGTATTTATGGCACGTGATGAATTTCTGCATCTACCTAACAGTCATGAAAGAAATGCCTGGGACAGCTATAAAGCAGTGGTTCATAGTTCTCTTGGAAATAAAAGAGCTGAGAATTACATCGAGCTTATTTCAAATATGCTTGATAACTTTAAAATCGTAGGTTGTAGGATATTACATGTTCACTTGAGTTCATTTAAAGACAATATCGGTGGCTATTCAGAAGAGCAGAGTGAATGCTTTCATCAAGATCTGACATAAGGGTCTTTCAATAAGGACGCTCGATTTTTAAATGAAAATAAAACAAGTTGTATGTGAGATATCCACTAATTTCTTTTCGTTTGAAAGAATACTTTATGGCATTAAGTATGAGAATAATGTCATCCAAATGGCTACCGTGGCTTTGCTTAGTGGCACATATTCGGGAGGTTCAATTTTGGATGACTCTGTCGCATAAATCTAGCTGAATTTGCTGGATGACGTTCGTTATGTTGACTTTGAGGGTATCAATTGTTTGTGGTTTACTCGCATAGACCTGCGATTTAAGATGACCCCAAATGAAGGAGTCTAAAGGCGATAAATCGCACTATCTCGTTGGCCAGTTCACGTCACCGTTGCGCGAGATAATCATGCACTCAAATCGCTCGTGCAGAATGTCCATCGTGGCAATTGCTGTGTTTCAACCACATGTCGTCGGTGTCCAAATCATCCAGTTCAGGCCACAAGAAGTTGCTTATCATCGACCGGTAGCGCTCACCGTTGACGGTTATGGCAATGCCAGTTTCGTTTAGGAAGAATTACGGACCGATGATTTCGTCAAACCAAAATCCGCACCAAACAGTGACTTTCTCGAGATGCATTTGTTATAGGCGTATTTCGTGTCGACTGGTATCGTCCCAAATCCAACAATTTTGCTTATTCAAATATTCATTCATCCAAAAACGGGCCTCGCTAAAAATGACTTTTTCCGAAATTTGGGTGAACTTCCAACTGCTCCAGAGCTCAATCAGCAAACACAAGGTGTTGTCTATGGTCGTTTACTTTAAGTGATAAATATTTTTTTAAGTTTTCGGTAACCCTATAAGAAAATGCGTGTTCTAGTACGTAAGGGTAGGGACGAGAAGCAGACACGCAAGCGCCATGTTATCCACCTGGTGTACAGTTAGTGTCAAAGAAATTACGAGAGTATGAAAATTGTGCTTGAGAAAATCAAATATAAAGAATAGAACTGGCCAGTGATGGGGGATGTTAAGATGGTCGGTTTTCTAATCGAAATAAAAGGAGGGTATATTAAATATCCTTGCTAGTTTTGTTTATGGGACAGTCGAGCAGATTCAGTGCACTACCAAGAGCTCCATGGCCTGAGCGGAATGACTTTCACAATAGGGAAACATAATGTCAAATGGAAACCAATTGTGGACCATAAACAAATGTTGATGCATCCATTGCATGTAAAACTAGGCCTTATGAAGTAATTTTAAAAAACTGTTCGTCAAGATTCTGAAGCATTTCAATATTTGAAGATTTTCTCCAAAGTTATTCGAAGCCAAAGCTAAATCTGGTATTTATGGCATGTGATGAATTTCTGCATCTACCTAACAGTCATGAAAGAAATGCCTGGGACAGCTATAAAGCAGTGGTTCATAGTTCTCTTGGAAATAAAAGAGCTGAGAATTACATCGAGCTTATTTCAAATATGCTTGATAACTTTAAAATCGTAGGTTGCAGGATATTACATGTTCACTTGAGTTCATTTAAAGACAATATCGGTAGCTATTCAGAAGAGCAGGGTGAATGCTTTCATCAAGATCTGACATAAGCGTCTTTCAATAAGGACGCTCGATTTTTAAATGTAAATAAAACAAGTTGTATGTGAGATATCCACTAATTTCTTTTCGTTTGAAAGAATATTTTATGGCATTAAGTAATGCCATTAGTATTTATATTAATGTACATACTGGCATTAAGTAATGCCTGTATGGCATTATGAAAATAATGTCGTCCAAATGTCCACCGTGGCTTTGCTTAGTGGCGCATATTCGGGAGGTTCAATTTTGGATGACTCTGTCGCATAAATCCAGCTGAATTTGCTGGATGGCGTTCGTTATGTTGACTTTGAGGGTATCAATTGTTTGTGGTTTATTCGCATAGACCTGCGATTTAAGATGGCCGCAAAGGAAGAAGCCTAAAGGCGTTAAATCGCACGATCTCGGTGGCCAGTTCACGTCACCGTTGCGCGAGATAACCATGCACTCAAATCGCTCGTGCAAAATGTCCATCGTGGCACGTGCTGTGTGTCAACCACATGTCGTCGGTGTCCAGATCATTCAGTTCAGGCCACAAGAAGTTGCTTATCATCGACCTGGGGCGCTCACCGTTGACGGTTATGGCAATGCCAGTTTCGTTTTGGAAGAAGTACGGACCGATGATTCCGCCAGACCAAAATCCGCACTAAACAGTGACTTTCTCGAGATGAATTTGTTATAGGTGTATTTCGTGTCGACTGGTGTTAAGACTTCTATTTAGTTTATTACAGGGAGTTTATTATAGCACCACTAGCAGTTTTTAAAGACACAACTCTAACAATATCATCGGTTCCTTTATGAATATTTGTCACGCGACCCAGGCGCCACTTAAATGGTGGTAGATTATCTTCTTGAATAATAACTAACGTTCCTATTGTAACAAACTGTTGTAATAAACTAAATAGAAGTCTTAACAACTGGTATCGTCCCAAATCCGACAATTTTGGGTCAACTTTCAACTGCAATCAGCGAACACAAGGCGTTGTCTATGGTCGTTTACTTTAAGTTCCTGGCCCAGTTGGATTTCAACTGGGTGTAAACCCAAGTCCCGACGCCAAATTCACCAAGTTGAAGTCGCAAAAAGTCCTAGTTCTTGTGAACGACAAGAAATTGACTGCCTCTGGTCTTCCCGTACACTCTCACGGACAACAGTGTTGTTTTCAGCAGACCTTGCATTTGTGTGATGCACGGGTGTTGGCTGATTATATATCAAACTGTCCCTATTAAAAGACATGAAATATTGTTACAAGGGGCAATATAATGAAAACATGATGGAGAACTAACTACACTTGGAAGTTCTTCTAACTTCCCAAACAATTAATGTATTGAAATATACTAAAAATGTGAAGATTTGAATGTTATAAATCCAAGGCAAATGACGATAGCAAATTATCTACGTGTTTGCATGTCTTAAACTGTTCGAAAATACTTATAAAATCATCCAAGGTTGTCTACCCTATGTATAGTTATGTAAAAAATGTAGCTTTGTTAAAAAATTATTATTTTAACAAAAATTGAATCCTCTTTAATTTTTTTAATTAACTTCTATCAACATAAATTATAACAAGACCATTTTCCAGAAGTTATTGAACGATGGTATTTTACAAGTATGTCAGTTTAAAATCTATAATTATAAAGGACATATAATTGCCTAAATATTTTAATAATGTGACCATTTTCTTGAAATACAAATAAAATCTCTCTAGATTTATTTGTATAATACAATAAATTTATTGCAGGAATAAACTGCACACTTGAATTGTGTTCCTTTACAATACAATACAGATATAAAGTGTTTAAAAACTTGATAGATTATTTGTCTGTACTTAATTGTTTATTATTGTTTATTATATTTAGTTGTACTAAATCTAAAGTACTAAAATACCAAAGTTTACAGAATAAATAATCTGTAAACTTTGCTAATACGCTAAATAACAATACGCCGAATATGATGACTGACAGATACTGTTAGTACCATTAGTACTGCTATTATGGAAGATATTAGTTGAAGAAATAGTTGAATGTTATACGCAAATCATTGCTTCTTGATTTTTGTTCAATTCTAATTGACTGAAACTATTTTGCAGCTAGTTGGATTTGCATTTGGAAGATCTTTGTTGTTTTACATGTCGTGCTAGACACGCCATCGAATGTGCCACATAATTTTCTCTTTAGAAGGTGAGATTCTCTCACGTGCAAATGAAGATAAATGTCGCAATGTATCGCGAATAATATTCATGGTGTCCTTAATTCAGTACAAGTATTACTAGAACTGTTTAATAAAAATAAATTGTGTCGAACATGCGAGATCGAATTAAGTGGACCATAAATTATTTATACTAATTGGAACATTTAAAGAAATATGTGGGTTTCTTTGTATATAGTAAACATATAAACGTTGATTGAACTCTATAAAATGGTTAAATATGCAGGCACATGTATGACAATTATGTGAATGAACGCAAATAAAAATGCATAAACCAACGATCGTTCCTTGAACTAGAAAAACTTCAGATACAAGTTCGAGTAAAAGTTCATTTCTTTTGTAGATTCTTAACTAATGAATCTGAAAATGGATAACATTATTATTTTTCTGTATCGCTTCTAAGATGACTTTTTTCCAATATATCTCTAATTAAATAATTATAACAAAATATGTTTTCTGAGAAAATACCGCCTGCCTCTCCTCAATTTTACGTTTAACCCACTGCAACTACCAAGACGATTCTTTGTTTTTTACACAGGCTTATGTGAGCAAGGGATAAGTGATGTCGATGAAATATAGCTTCCTTTATTTTCATTTTTCGACAAGCTGAATTTAAAACACAATTTTAGACAAGATACCGTCTGACTTTCCTCATCTCAACGTTTCACATACTACAACTAATGAGAGGATCCTTTGTGTTTTCACAGAATAATATATGAGGAAGCGACAAGTAATATCGAGAAAGTTATAGTTTATTTTGTTTTCATTCGGCGACACGCTGAATTTAAAGGACAATTTTTGAAAAAACACCGCCTGTCTCTCCTTAACGCTACGTTTGACGCATTGCAAGTATGGAGACAATTCCTCTACCGTATAGAGAAGAATATATGAGGAAATGATAAGTGATATCGAAATAAGTATACCTACATTTATTATAATTTGGCCACAAGCTGAACCTAAAGTACAATTTTTGAGAAAACACCGTCTACCTCTCCTCAACACCACGTTTAATCCATTGCAAATATCAACGTGACTCTTTGAATGTTTAGAAAAAAATAAGTGAGCAAATGATAAGTGGTGTCGACAATGTTATTACTTTCTTTGTTTTCATTTTTCGACAAGCTGAATTTAAAGGACAATTTTAGAAAAGATACTGTCTGAGTTTCCTCATCTCAACGCTTCACATATTACAACTAATAAGAGGATCCTTTGTGTTTTTTACAGAATAATATATGAGAAAACGACAAGTAATATCGAAAAAGTTATAGTTTATTTTGTTTTCAATTGGCGACACGCTGAATTTAAAGAACAATTTTAGAGAAGACACCGTCTGACTTTCCTCATCTCAACGTTTCACACATTACAACTAATAAGAGGATTCTTTGTGTTTTTTACAGAATAATATATAAAGAAACGACAAATAATATCGAGACAGTTATAGTTTATTTTATTTTAATTTGGCGACACGCTGAATTTAAAGGCCGATTTTTGAAAAAACACCGCCCGCCTCTCCTCAACGCTACGTTTCACGCATTGCAAGTATGGAGACGATTCCTTTACTGTCTAGAGAAGAATATATGAAGAAATGACAAGTGATATCGAGAGAAGTATACCTACATTTATTTTAATTTGGCCACAAGCTGAACCTAAAGGACAATTCTTGAGAAAACACTGCCTGCCTCTCCTCAACACCACGTTTCATCCATTGAAACTATCAACATAACTCTTACTCTTTGAATGTTTAGAGAAAATATGTGAGCAAATGATAAGTGGTATCGACAATGATATTACTTTCTTTGTTTTCATTTTGCGACAAGCTGAATTTAAAGGATAATTTATGAGAAAATATCACCTGTCTCTCCTTAAGACTACGTTTCATTCATTGTAACTATCAAGATGGTTCTTCGGTTTTCTATAGAAAAATGCATGGGGAAACAAAAAATGACATCGAGGAAATCATAGCTCTCTTTGTTCTTATCTGGCGATAAGCTAAATATAAAGGATAATTTATGAGAAAACACCACCTGCCTCTCCTCAACGCTGCGTGTCACTCATTGCAACTATCAAGTCGGTAATTTGGCTATTTAGAGAATAATATACTAGAAAATGATATGTTTTATCGAAAATATTATAGTTTGTTTTACCTTCACTTAGCGACAAGTTGAATTTTAAGGATAATTCTAGAGAAAACACCGCCCGCCTCTCCTCAACTCTACGTTGAACCCATTGCAACTAACATGATGGTCATTTTATTTATCGTTTTTATTACAGAATGATATATAAGAAAATTAATAAGTGATATTTAAAAAATTATAATTTATTTTGTTTTCATTTAGTGACAATCTGAATTTGAAGGATAATTCTTGAGAAAACACCGCCTGCCTCTCCTCAACGCTACGTTTCACCCATTGCAAGTTATAAGACGGTTCATTGGTTTTCTATAGAAACATATGTAAGGAAACAACAAATGATATGAAGAAAATTATAGCTAATTTTGTTTACACTTGGCGACAAGCTGAATTTAAAGTACAATCTTTCAGAAAATATCGCCTGTTCTTCCTCAACATTACGTTTGACTCATTGCAATTATCAAGATGGTTCTTTGATTTATTACAGAAGAATATATGTGGAAATGACAAATGATATCATGCTTTCTTTCTCTGCTTCTGTTTTCATTTGGCCACAAGCTGAACTTAAGGTAAATAAAAAAAATACCCCCTATCTTTCCTCAACATTACATTTCACCCATTGGAACCAACAAGATGGTTCTTTGTTTTTTTACAGAAGAATATGTGAGGAATCTATAAGTGGTATGGAGGAAATAGAGCTTCTGTTGTTTTCATTTGACGACAACCTGAATTTAAAGAACACTTTTTAAGAAATCTCCGCCTGCCTTTCCTCAACACTACGTTTGACTTATTACAACTATCAAGAGAGTTCTTTGGATTTCACAGAAAAATATGTGAAGAAACGATAAGTGAAATCAAAAAAATTATCAAAGCTGAATGAAAGGATAGTTTTTGAGAAAACACCGCTTACCTCTCCTCAGCTACGTTTCACTAATTGCAACTATCAAGGCGGTTCTTTTAATTGTCTACATAAGAATATGTGAGAAAACGATAATGAAATATATCGAGAAAATTGTTGCCTGTTTTGTTTTTATTTGGCGACAAGCTGAATTTAAAGGACAATTTATGAGAAAATACCGCCTGCCTCTCCTTAACGCTACGTTTCACCTATTGCAACTATCAAGAGAGTTCTTTGCTTTTTTATAGAATAATATGATTGTTTGGAATCACCATTTCATCAAAAATGGTGATTCATAAATTGATGAGGTCACTGAGTGAAAACGATTATTAAGATTATCGCAATCTTTGAGTAATTTATTAATAAAAGAAAGCTTTACCCTTCTATTTATTTATTTTCATATTGATTACATATTCTTACCTGTAATCTTACCATTTCTTACCTGTTATAAGTACTATCGTTGAGAACAACCGGGTCGACCTGTTCAGCGTCTTCCTCCACATACGACTCTTGGACGTCTTTGCCTTTGTCGGTTTCCGGATCGTAATGCACGACCTTCATCTCGACACCGGGCGGGGCCACAGCTTTCACCTCTTGAATTTCGGAAGCGTCAGGTTCCTGATCGTCTGCCGTCTCTGCCAGTCGTTCTTCGATCTCGGAGCCGTCTCTTTGCAGAATGGCCGGTTCCGGAGCACTGCCTATAAGCATATTAATAGGACCGCTGCTGGTAGAGATTCTGTTAATAATTGATATTATTCCGAACACAAGACATAGTTGAGGCAGAAAACTAGTCCGATAGCTGGGGAATAATATTAAAAAATCTGAATTGAAATATCAATCCGAGTATTTAGATTATATAGGGAGATATTTTAAAAAGGAGTTTTAACGTAATCTTTCTATCTAATATCTAAGGACTATAAGTTTTAACTCAATACAGTGCTGTGAAAAATATAGATTCCCCTAAATTTGGTTAGTACATTATGAGTAAAACTTAAAACTGAAAATAATTTTACAGATATATTGGAGCGGTATGTTACGTGAAATAAATGTTTTATATTATGAGTTTTTAGGATCTCATGTATTGATGAATAACACAGATTTGTGAAAAAACGGGTCTATAGGTTGTGAAAAATTATAAACTGACTGGTGTTTTCATATTTTACTTGGACTAATTCTTGGTCCATTTACCCTTATTCTTTATTACATTTAATAAGCGAATACTCATACTATTTATTAAATTATTTAAAGTTGCCTTTAGAATTTTGTCCTGGGTAGTTAAAATTCGACGCTTCAGTTCTTATTAGCATCTACACTAAAGGCTAAGTAATTAAAGGCTTTGCTGGATTGTCCACTGCTTGTGTCATAATCCCTTATAGATTTTCTATCGGGTTAAGATCAGGACTTAATGTTGGTCATGGCATAAGGTCGATTCCATACTGTTGAAACTAGATCTTTGTGGACTTTGCAGAATGAATAGGTAGCATTATCCTAAAACAGGCTGAAATATCCAACAGTCATCTTCAGTAAGGGTTAAGAATGGTAGCAGGTAATCTTCTAATAGGTTTTGATAAGCAGTTGCATTCATTCTGCCGTTTACAAATGCCAGTGGGCTTTCATACCCTCCTTGAAAGCCGCCCATATTACAACAGAACCATCTGTTTGAGGTCTTCTTGACATAATTCTTCGCTCGCTTCATAAATCATGCCAATAAGAGATAAACATATCCGGTCCATCCAAATTAATTTTTTTTTCGTCGCTCAGATTACATGGTCCCAAAAATTTTTGTTTTGAACATACTTCTCTGCAAATTTTAATCTGGTCTCTATGTAACGCTGCTAAGTTTCATCAAACATGTTTCGTATTTAAAATGTCCTGACGTCGCCGTCCATTCTCTGATGAGACTGGGATAACAGTCTAAATTAAAACGACGGACAACCTGAGAAGATGACGCTCCTGTAGTTGAGTGTTACGCGTCTCCAGCATGTTCTTTACCATGATATTCGACTCCAAGTTTAAGAAATCTTTGAACAATCTGTGACTGATTAGAAATTGAGGCGATCTGTCGCAGTGTTACTCAACTCCGTAAATCCATTATTTGCTGTTTTTCCCAATCATTTAATTCTTTACCACTTGGCATAATAAACAAGATTAAAACAAACGTTCAGCTTCTGAACAATTCGTTACTCTAAATTTGTATTGGTGTGCACTCTCGCAGCTCGCTCACTGTTTAAATCAAACTGAGTTTTTATACTTACGAGTATTCACACATACTCGTAACGCACACACATAATCGAATTATTTATCTATTAGTAGCTTGTTCTACTGGATAATAAAGGGTGGTCCAACCATAATGCACGATGTTAATTGTGAGTCACACCTTAACGTCAAGTTTTTTGCCCAACTTAATTTGACATTTCTTTGTTTCAGTGTTTGACAAATTCAACCATGAAGAGGTACATTGTTGAAGCCTTTTACGAAAATGGGCGTTCAAATCAAAATGCATTTTGTGCACTTCGTGACATTTTTGGTCAGCATAATCGACCAAATGTGTCCACAATCTGGGGAATTGTGCACAAATTTCAGCAAACTGGATCTGTAGGAAATGTGAAAACACCTGTACATGCTCGCCCAGTTCGTTCTGAGGAAAACATTGCTGTTGTTCGCGATAGTGTAGCAGAAGAGCCGTCAACCTCGACTCGTCGTCGTGCCCAACAATTGAACATCTCACGAACATCACTGATGCTAATTTTGAATAAAGATTTGAATTTACACGCTTACAAGGTTCAATTGACTCAAGAGCTGAAGGCTACTGACCATTTCAAGCGTCGTCAATACGTCGAATGGTTGGTTGAACAGACAGAAGTGAATGGTGGCTTTACAAAGAAAATCATCTTCAGCGACGAGGCATACTTTCACCTTAGTGGATTCGTTAACAAGCAGAATTGCCGCATTTGGGCAAATGAGAATGATTGTTGAAGAGCCGATGCATCCACAAAGAGTGACTGTATGGTGCGATTTATGGGCTGGCGGCGTCATTGGGCTGTACTTCTTCGAAAATGAGGTCGGTCAAGCAGTTATCATAAATGGTGTTCGCTATCGCGAGATGATAACGGACTTCTTGTGGCCAGAAACTGAGGATATGGTGCCACTTGCCACACAGCCAACGAAACAATGGCACTTTTGCGCGAGAAATTCAATGGCCGTGTTATCTCACGTAGCCGTCGTGGCGATGTTAATTGGCCGCCACGATCATGTGATTTGACACCGTTGGACTTCTTTCTTTGGGGATATTTAAAAGAAAAAGTGTACGTCAATAGGCCAAGAACAATTCAAGAGCTAAAGGATGAGATAATTCGGCACATTAACTACATTGAACCTCAATTATGTCTCAGAGTCATTGAAAATATGGACCATCGGATAGAGGTATGCCATCGAAGCCGTGGCGAGCATTTGGCCGATATTTTGTTTCACACATAATTGTCATAGATCCTTCTATCATAATAAAACATATTAAGATAATTCTCTGAAAACTTTTTGTTTTATTTACAATTAACATCGTGCGTTTTGGTTGGACCACCTTTTAGATGTTAAGGTATCTTTCTTGCAGGAGGTATAATAAATGCGATTACATATAAGCTTGAGTCTATACTTTTTCACGACACTGTATCTTAATCAGTTTGTTGTGCTGGAAGTAAATATGAATAATAGGTCTTTTTCAAAAAACCAGTCGAAAATATTGTAATTAGTTTAAAGATTACAATTAATATATACCAGGTTCAGGCTGCCATAAAAAAATAGGAATAAACATTTCAAATCATTTCAAGTTTTCATCGACATTGATATTTTTGATTGGAATACCCTGTATGTTTTAACGTATTCATATTCTGTAACTATTCCTATAGGGAATGAAGAAAATCGGGGTTACTATTTGAAAAGATATTAATTATAACACAAAAATCAGGAAATTATTATTTAGATTTTTTCAAATATTATTATGACGACTAACTATTTGCTTCAATAATGCAACCAAATATAAATAATGAACCATATTAGTATTTGTTATATCTATTTTTTTTATTTTCATTATAGAAAATAACACTGACAGTCTTCCACAAAATACCGAAACATTGTACACTACACTCGACGCGTGTTTCACCAACAAAGTTGGTATCATCTGGAAATTATTAAAACTCAATTCAGTTTTAATCATCTGCAGATAATGCCAACTTTTGTATAGTGTATAGTGTTTTGATGTTTTGTGGAAAAGTGTCAGTGTTATCGTCACACCAAAGGTTCCAACCTACTCCAGTTTTCATTATACACATATAAATATTTTTAGTTATCAATTTTGACTTTTATAAAAAATTTAAATAAAACGATCCTAAAATAATATTTGGAGTAATTAAAAAAATTAGATTCTTTATATAGTAAATTTCATGTAGAATCGAAATATGTTAAAATATACAGAGTGTTCTATTTAAAAGTTTGAATATTTAAGAAAACAGCAGGCTTATACACGATTTTATTGACACCTGGTATAGATGGAAGGGTTGTAGTGACGCGTCTAAGAAATAACATACCTGCAGCAATTTGAGAGGCTCCACCAGCGCTATAGAAGTTCGCCAGCTGATCTGGAGGCAGCGCCGACAAGGGTATATCCCCAACCTTGTCGTAGTCCAGAACTGATATATCTGCGTTGTTTAAAATCCCAGAAGACAACAACTGTGCCCTGAGGTCATCTGGCACCTCATCTGGAAGTTGCGCCTCCAAAATTTTCGGATCTCTTGTAGTAGTCGACGGCGTCTCAGGTTCTACTGTTGTGGTGGTTGTTGGTCTCGTTGTTGTTGTTTGATAAGATATCCTGGGAGTGTTGTTGATGTAATGAGTGGTACGCCTAGTCGCTTGGAAGGAAATTCTCGGCGTTGTTTGGCCAATTTCATTTTGAACCTGCCTCTGTTGCGCCTGTTGTTCCTGACGATAGAACTGTTGCGCGGTCCTCAACTGCTCCTCTTGTTGTTGCCTCTGCTGATCTAAAATATGTTGTATCTGCTGTTGGTGTTGACCTAACTCCTGTTGAGAATTCTGCTGCTTATTCTCGGCAGCAGAATTCACATTGAACTGTTCAAGAATCTTCTGTTGAAACTCATTCCCAGCTAATCCCTCAGCTTTCTGATCATTATTGAGGTGGTGAATCTCCGATATATGTTGTTCGTATTTCGAGAGAGATGGAATCAGTTGTCCACCTGGGGGAAGAATATTCTGAGCAGTTTGGATGTTACTTAAGTGCTCGTTCTGCGAGATTGGTTGTTGTTGTTGTTGTTGTTGTTGTTGCTGCAATCGTTGTTGTTGTTGATTCTGAACAACCTGTTGATTGCCAAATTGGTGACTGATTTGGTGTTGGTAATGGACCTGTTGAGTTTGTTGTGGCTGTTGTTGCTGTTGTACTCTCGATGTAGACAGCTCTTCTTTCCCGAATTGTTGTTGTGTGTTTATTTGGGGTACTGGAGGTTGCGAAACTCTCGTGGGATTAAATGAACTAGATTGTTGGGTTAACGGTAATTGTTGGTGGGTTGGAAAATGTGTCTCTGGTCTAAATTGAATTTGGGGTTGAATCGGATTCGGATTAATGTGAGCAGATTGAGTTGGTGATGCTTGTGCAAACGGTTGTTGCGGTTGTTGTAGCCTTAAGCTATCAAAAGGTTTGTACGCTACCGGTTGTCTAGTTTGAGGAGGCGACTGTCTAGGATTCTGGAATTGTGGAGGAGGAGGGTGTGATATAGTATGCGAGAACTGAGGTGAAGGCGGTGCTTGTGGTCTCGAAGCCGGAAAATTTGAATACTGCTGGCTTGTGGGTTTGGAAAATGGCGGTGACTGGAATGACGGGTATTTAGGTTGTGAAACAAACTGAGGTGGTGTTTGCCTTCCAAGAGGCTTATAATTCGCTGGAGGCTGGGATGGGAATGTAAACGGTCTGTAAGGCTGTGGTTGTCTAAAACCTGGAGGAGGAACCTGAAAGTTTTGGTTAGTCGACGGCCTCTTAAAGTAAGTATTAGAGAAAGAAGAGAGTTGTCTTCCTTGAGGTAATGGCGCTGGTTGAGACGGGACGTAATCCTCGGGTTTACTAGATCGTTTTTCGTAGTCGAAACCTTCCTTACCAAAAGTTACTTTGACACCACTCGGACTGTGGTAAACTTCCGAGTCTGGCTTGATAATAGTTCTCAAAGTTGTAGTAGGCGGAGGAGGCACAGTAGCGGTTTCTTTGTGATAGTTATACACTTCTTCCTGTTCTTCTTCGTCTTCTGGTAGCTTTGGAGATATAGCAGGAATAGGTTTGTCGTATATGACGCTGTCTTTACCAGTACCATGGGGGTTCTTCTTGTATTTTACGTAGAACACTTGAACTTGCTCCTTCTTCTTTTTCGGGGGCGGCGGGGTAGGCAGTGGGGGCAAACTAACATTAGACTCCTTGATGATAATCTCGATGATGGGTTCGGGCTCCTTAATGTACACGGGCCTCTCGATGACGTGCGGTTTGTGTGGTCCATAAATGTAGTTCTCGTGGTACACTTTCTCCTGGAGTTGATTGTTCTCGCTCAGTTGGTCTTCCCTGCCGAGGGCATTCGATGAATCTGCGTTTAGGGAGAAAATGTTAATATCATACAGAGGGTCTCTTTGCGAGTATTGGACAAGAGGTTCCATCTGAACTGCGTAAGGAGGAATAGGATAAGAATGTGGTCTACCTTTACGATACGACGATTGGGGGCGGGGAGGGCCTGGATAGAACTGTGATGGAGGGTACAGTGGATGTTGGGGTCCCGTAGATATCCTCCGTTCTAGGCGATATGAGTGTGGTCCTGAATAGGGGTGGGATATCTGGTACTCGAGATTTCTTTTGCCGCGGTCGTCTTTCTTTTTCACCGATCGATGTTCCTCGGCGGCTGATGTGGCCACTATGAAACAGCCTACTATCACCTATAACAAAATAAGAAACATTAGACTAATGGGTTTAATTTTAACATCATTTGGTAAACATTTGTTCGAGGATCAGGAAATATAATGACTAAGTACAATGGCAGAACTGCCCTCTGTCTTACTTACTTTAAAATTTCTTTATTGTTCTTTAGATCTGTTCTTTACATTATATACCCTTAATCTAAGTTTTACTATGTCATCGTATAAAGCATAAAATATTTTAATACTTGACATTTCAATATGTTAACGTATTTGTGTGGCAGATGCCTTAATATCTGTATTATGTACAAAGTAAGGCACCCGGTCGTTGGGCAGACCTCTTAGATTCTTTGGTGTTCTATTGTTTCAACTTAAAATATCTAGGTTCAGTTAATCCAGAATTATGTTTTTTTTTAATACTCTTGCTTAAGCGCTTAAGTGATCAATAAGGAGTACTACCTATAAGTTGAAAGCCGTTTTCGTGACACAATTCGAAAAAACTCGAGACTTGTGACGAAATAATTCATGTCTTTTACATTACGATGCATACTTGTTCGTGGATTTTTGGCCAAAGAAACGCTGTAATTATGCCCCAGCCTCCATATTTGAATAATATCTCAAGATCGAGTTCAAGAAGTGTTTCGGGGATTGGAAGAAGCGCTGGCATAAGCGTATAATATCTAATGGGAACTATTTTGAAGGTAATAACATTGATGTACACGAATAAATAAAAGATAAAATTCCTATTACTTTTTGAACACACCTCGTATCTCACAATATTGGGAGATGGGGAATAGGGAATGGGGATAATTAATCTTTTGGACGCCCCTTCCGCCGTTCTTTAGAAATATGTGCAGATTCTATATATTTATTAATTTGGTATGGTTGTAATTTTTATTGCACTACTCGTGTGTATTATACTATATTATTTGTAGGTTAAAACCTTTTAGGAGTTTTAGGAAAATTGCCAAATTTCTTTTTAGCAAATCTGTGAGTTTGCTTTTTTCATTTTGCAAAATTTATGTACTGTTTTCGTACCACCTAGGAATCATTAATAATTCATCACTTAAGAGAGTGGATATTTGTTAACATAACATTGCCAAAGCTCTGTCAATACTACTATTATCGTATATGCAGTTATGTGAATACGTATTTTTTATTTACTTAGATCAAACACGAGAATCCTTTTAGAAAATAAATATTTTACATATATATTGCACATCGCACTTGATGTCTAGTATGCTGAACAAATAACATGTGAAAGTTTATTGATTTTCAGAGCACACTTTTGGGAATAACACTCTCATCTATATATTTATGTTTAAACAAATAATACCACAGAAAGTTTCTCTCTATAGTATCTGTCGACGACTCAACACTTGATTTTCAAGACCCAAAGCGTTGCCAAGAATAGGCCATAGGTTAACTGATATGAAAGAAAAAAATTGTTTTTTTTTTATTTAAATTTTTATTGATGAATAAGAATTTTGATCTAGTAAAATACAGAGTAAAAATATCATTAAAATCACTAGTTCTTGTTTAATATCTATTCACTATGTAACATTAATAATATTTAAAATAATATTTGTGCAGAATTAATACTATAAAACTATTTATGCATGTTCCAGACCTCGTTGTTTACAACCTTTAATAAACCAATTATTTTGTCCAAATTGTGGTATTCGTTAATTTTCTTCATGCCGAAATTGAATATTTTTCTTATAATGTACAGTGATATATAACATTTACTCTATCGATTCCAAAATAAGTAGTTTTTTGGCATTTCTCTTTACACAAGTAATTCACTGATTTTGTTTATATTTTCTTGGAAGAAAAGTATTTTATGTATTTTAGTTATATTTTACAAATATAAATATATAGCATAATTTTTTTTAATTTTCTTATTTTCTTCTAATAATGCCTAGCCCTCCTTTGTCATCAGTTGACTTTATTTCATTTTAAAAATGATATAAAAATAAAGTAAACATCAACATTCAAGATAAAATTTCTTTGATGTAGTTAATCTAATATGTTACGTTAATTATTACTTATTAAGTGGAAATTATTAACTATACATGAAATAAAATTAAGAGAATAATTTAATAATGCTATAAACGTGTACAGGAAGACTTTGAGAATTACGTGGTTGACGGCGATTCCCATATCCATCTGTATATTATTGTTATCACGATAGACTTTCACTTATTCACGTGTGGATGTAAATTCTGATATGCATTTATATGCACTTACTGACCTGAGGAAAACAATAGATGGGAAAAAGAGAGTATAGGCGCAGACGTACATTTATCAGAGAGGATAATGTATTAATTATCTTGTCACTAAAAACAATTAGTTCATAAACTGTATATACTGGGTATTTGTTGTATATATATATATATATATATATATATATATATATATATATATATATATATATATATATATATTTAACAATAGTGTTCGAATTTCGTCTTCAGCAAGAAAAACCTCGAAAAAATACATTTACGAAAGAAAACAATTTTCACTTTAAATTTCAATAGTTTGTAGAGTTATATTAAATATTACATTATTAGCAAATTTATAATATGACGAAATAATTAAAAAAAAATGTGCAATGCTTTGGAATATCACATTAGAAAGATTACCAGGAATGACGTAAATATTTGCATTTAATATATGGTATCCTATTCTTTGACAGTAGGTATTTACTATGTTGCATATTGTTTAATAATCAGATATAAACTATTTTACTACCTGGTTTGGCGTGCGGTTGTTTACATTATTGATGATAAGTATAATCTTATTATGTATTTCATTATTATGTAAAATATAAGTATATCGTATTGATTTAGCATATGGTAACACTCGGTTTATTCAACATGCGTGTTGTTTCATTATTTTGGAGATCAATCTAAATATTTTATCGTAAACGTCGCATTTGTTTTGCATAAAGACTTTTATTTGGGTATCACTGTTTGATAAGTTAAATGTTATAATAAATTAAAAAAAAAATACTAATTTTATCGAAATTATATATTAGTCTTCCAACTCACTGTATACTTCCTTTAAGCCGGTTCTACATTAAGAATATCAATATTATATTATATGTGTAGTCTGCAGACAACTGTATCATTTTGGCATTTCCTTTGCCATAAGTTGACGGCTGCTTACTTTAAGTTTATTTTTATGTATTAGATGCATATTGGATATTCAGTGAAATATCTACTGCTGCATCTTTCGTTGCTTTATCTACTAATTTTTTACCATGAAATGGATGTATGAGGCAATTCTCCAACCCAGACTGACGTATGCAGCACTGGTCTGGTGGGAGAGAGCCTGCTTAAAGTCGGAAGCCAACCGACTAACAAGCTAAGAGGATTGATTCTAAGAAGTATAACCGGAGCCCCAAGATCAACACTAATCGAGGCGATGGGGATACTGACGGAGATACCACTTTTTGATGTCACCCTGAGAGCGGAAGCCGTAAAGGAAATTCACAGGGTGGGAAACATGAATAGGAGGGTAAGGGACCTGAATAGAGTCTCAAGAGAGCTAGCTGAGGAGGGACTCCTATGGATGCCCTCTGACAGTACGGGTATCCACTTCTTGTTTGACAAGAAATATAAGATCACCCTCACCAGTAAGACTGACTGGATGGGGGGTCGAGCTGCATTACCACTCAATGGAGACATCTGGTACACGGATGGAGCCAAGAGTGGGAATAGAGCGGGTGCGGGGTGTATAGGCGACACGATGGGATAGGTAAAACCTTTCCCCTGGGCAAATATACCACACACCACATTCCAGGCCGAGCCAGTTGCAATTACATACGGTGTTCTGGGGGCCGACCAAAGTCGGACCCATGAGAAGGTATGTGTATCTGCTCGGATAGCAGGGCGGCGTTGGCAGCCCTGAATTCAGCAATGACAAAGTCGAAGCTGGTCTATAATTGTTATGAAGTATTGAACCATTTGGCAGGGAAGGGACCGGTGGAACTCTTATGGATACCTGGGCATAATGGCATTAAGGGAAATCTAATTGCAGATGACCTTGCCAGACTAGAGACAAGGGAAAACCTCTATGGACCAGAGCCTGCAGTGGGAATATATCGGAATCTGATCAGAGACTGTATCAATGGCTGGGCAAGAGACCAGCACAATAAAAGGTGGAGAGGAATAACGGGTTGTCGAATAACCAAACTCTTCATCGAATATTCAGAGATTGAGAAATGGGCCCAAGAATTCATTAGACTGAACATGCACAAAGCCAGAACCCTGGTGGGAATCATAACGGGCTACCATAGTAGCCTGAAGCTAATGAAGAACAGCACAAGCTGAGGCTAATTGACAGCCCGGCCTGCAGACACTCTAAAGAAGACGAGGAAACCTCGATTCATCTTCTTTACATCTGCCCCGCACTGGAGGAGAAGAGGTATGTTATATTAGGGAGCCCTGTTATCCTAGAGGAGGCAAATATTAAGGCGAGGGACGTGCCTTAATTGCTCCTTTTATGGGATAGCATTTTTGGATAATGACCCGGATAAGAGAGGATCGCCAAGGGACTACCCATGCGATCAGTGGCTGATGAGGCCCAAAGCTATATAGCATAATAATAATAATACTAATTTTTTACACGAATTCCAGTATGATACGAACACCCCAGAATACATAGTTCCCGTGAAGTTAACGTCCACATCTAGATTTTCTAAATTAAGGATCTGAATCGAATGGTTTCCCATTGAAAATAATAAATTAGCGAATAAACGTTCATTAAAATCAAACTATAGGGTATCTCACTTATAATTATAGGATGTGACTTGTGAATAAAGCTAAGAATATTTGACAAACTGAGATTTTTTATTCTATTCTAACATAAAATGGAGACGATACGGCTACAAGTGGAAAATAATATCATTCATATGGCCGTCTCGACTCATCTGATATGATGTAATTCGTTTAGCAAAATTTTCAATAACGTGGGCACCTAAAACTGGCTCTATTTCCCGAATAACACGTTGAATGTTTGCTTTGAGGTCATTCAGTGTTGGTTATTGACAGAATGACGTACACTTTTCTCTTGATAGAACCCCAAGGAAAAAAGTCCAGCTGTGTTAAATCACATGATCTTGCGGGCCAATTGATTGAGGCAACATGATAAGGAAATTTGGAATGCAACAGTTATGACTGCTACACGTGCTGTGTGACCCGTTGCACCGTCTAGCATGTTGACGTCGTATTGTTTGTAGATAACAGCTGTTAAATATTGACGTCCTATCCTTGACAGAACACAAAGTTGGTTTATCAGTGTAAACTGTGAGACACGACTTTCCTTTTCTGAACAAAATATTATGTACACATTTCTAAAAAATAGAAGATCTACAACCTTATTACATACATTTTTGGAATAATTTTCACTTTAATCAGAATGTGGTCGGCAAACAGGATGATTAATACACACGAAATATTTCCCATATGCGTTCCCATATCATCTTTTGTTTCATTGCAACAATAATGGGAATCCGACTTCGAACTTTCGTTTTTTAAATATGCAATATTGACTCATTCAACTTAACCTCATTGTAGGTCCGTCAACTGAATTGTAGGAAATCACGTACTTGCATTGAATTATTCATCGGCATAAACTTTTTAAAGGACTTTTCGCGAACGAGAATGACCGCGACGTTCCGAGAGAATGAGAGGTGCTAGGTAGTTCATTGACAAATGAGAATAGTTTCACATCGCCTTTTATAGAGCGCCTTGATCGACATCGATATGTAGAAACTTTATTATCGTCAGTAGGCTTGCTGTACGTGCCGCCTTTTTTGTTTTAATTCGATAATCTTCTACAACTATTAGCTATAATGTGAGGAAAGTTAATACACTGAGAAAAATATCAGTGAGCCAGTAAAAGTTGTAACAAAATCGATAAAATGGTAACCCGGCAAGAAAAAAAAAATAACAGATACGTTGAGTTCATTCTTTCAGATGAAAATTTCTGGTATACGAGTCCAGGCTCATATTAGTTTGGTCAGGCATAATATTACAACTAGTATATTTAAATAAAAGTAATACACTCTCAAACCTGTTATTAAAGAAAAATATTGTTAACAGAAGCAAAGTATAAACTTTTAACTTAAATACAATGAAAAATTACTACGTTGTGATGTGTCAATGACAAGTTTTTTAACAAAAAAAAAAACATTAAAATTCGCGGTTCAGAATAGTTCGGCCAGTTGCTGAAATGCATAATAGCCTAAATCATTGTAGCGTTTTAAAACAAAATATAATCTCAATTATTGTCAAAGTGAAACGGATATTATAATGTGTGTTTTGGACGCGTCTGCTAAGATTTTATAAAAAAAGAATGGCGTGTGGTGGAGGTATTAAGTGACGATATGCGAAAATCAATTGTTAATGCTCATAAACAGAAAATTTCAGTGCAAGGCATTATTAGCTTATATAAAAGACTGGATGCACAATCCAAATGTAGAAAACTAGTCGACCATCCCGAACACGCTTAAATCAACATGTTATGAAGGGGAATGTAATAATAAACCAACGATTCAGTGCTATTGGAAAAAATACTTCTGTATCCAAAACTAAACATTCAATAAAGAAAATAGGATACAAATTCTATAAAGTAAAGTTTGATTCTTTTCATTTTACTTTTAAACTTTGGTCAATCAAAAGAAAAACTGTTATTAACTAAATGACAGAAAATCAATCGGTTACGGTGGGCCAGAGAACATAGGCACTTGATTTTATAACAATGGCACCAGGTAATTTGGAATGACGAATACAAATTTTAAATCTGTTTAGGCGATACCAGAAAACGTGTGCTAAGACCCCACAGGAAACTTATCAACCTGATTGCTTGGTTAGGAAAGTGAAGTTATTTGCATCTCTTATGATCTGAGGGTGTATGAGTGGTATGGACGTAGGAAGATTGCATTTGTGTCATACACAAAATACACACAAAAGAACACACAAATAATATACACAAAAAATCACAGCAAAAACTGTCAAAGCTTGGTTTAATGTTCCTATTATGGAATGGCCCTCTAGCAGTCCAGATCTCTCGCCAACAGAAACATTGTGACATAAAATGAAAGAACAGTTGCACAAACATCCAGTCCATTCAGTTAACGAACTACACCAAATTGCAAGAAATTTGAGACTGCACGCTTCCTGAAGAGTACGCTAAGCTGGTAGATACTGGTAGATGCTTGCCAGAATTCAAGCTGTTATAGTTAATAAAGGTGATGTAGCAAAGTCTTGATGAAGCGGTCAAACTGTTCTGAATGGCGAATCTTAATGTTTTTTATTAATAAACTTCACATCACCGACACATCAAAACATAATAATATTTCATCGTACTTAAGTTAAAAGTTTGTACTTTGTTTCTGTTATCAATATTTCTCTTTAATAAAATGGTTTTGAGAGTGTTTTACACTCAATTAATACTTACTTTTATTTAAATATATTAGTTGTAAAATTATGCCTGCCCGAATTATTATCAGCCTGGGCTCATATATCGTTTTACACCGCTCGTAATACATCTAATTTGCAATTTCTACAGCAAAAGTTGTTTCCAACACTGACATATTTATACCCAAATGCAAATAAACTAGATATACTTGATAACAAACCTTGGTATCAATAGAACGGTGCACCTCTCGTTACGCTTTTCCTGTTTGCACTTACATACTTGGATAAAATCTTTCTAACGATAGTCAGGGCGCCTTGGAGCTATACAGTGGCCATCTTGTCGCGCAAATAGCCAATAGCCAAAATGGCAAAAATAGCCAATGAGAAACATTTGAAAACATTATTAGTTAATGTATTTTTTTTGTTTTGTTTATAAATAAATCAATTTTTACAATTAAATATTTATTTACACTTTCTCGTAACTTTTATTATAGAGCTTAATAAAATTTTTATGACAAGACTTAATAAAAAATGTTGCTTTTCACAGTATCGAGCACAAAATAAGAGTTGCTATTAAAACAAAAATGTGCTCAAACGTACGCCATTGCACACAGAACTGAAATATTTAGAAATACGTCAAATACGAAGATACCTTCTGACCCCCCGAGCGTTTTTGCAAGATTTTTCGGGTGTTCCAGTCTTTTTTCCACAGTGCAAAACACTTATTCTTATATTCAGTACAATACCCCCAGGCTGTTCGTTGGTTTCTAAATAAGAGAAATACTTGCTACTGACGCTTTATTTTATCAATTGTAATTAATTTTTATCGTAACTTATAAAATATAGAAAGAAAATGCAGAGAACATTTTTACTCTTAATTTTATATCTTAATCAGATATTTGTGACACCTCTCCGGGATTAATATGGCATACATACATATTATGTTGTAAGTAAAAAAGAAATTAAACATCAAAAAGCATTAGCTGAATATTAAGTTCTTACAACAGATATAAATACAGTAATCTCCTTCTTGCGTATATGCCCATTATTTAATGATTCTGTTTCTAGTAATCTCCTAGGAGCAAATCTTGCATAAGTACCAATATAGACGAATAATTACAAGTGCCTTTTTCCTGTTGCATGAAATAATTATAGTACGATGTTGCGTCACTTCTCAAAAGCAATATAATTTACTTTTTTAATTCGAGAGGAACTACTTTAAAAAAGAAAAGGTGAAACGTAGGTATAATGTATACGATTTTCTAAAAGGATAATTATCCTTTTAGAAAATATCCTTTCGTTTCCAGATAATTATCTGGAAACGACTGATATAAATCAATCTTGACAGATTGCTATGTTTGGAGATATACATTTACGTAACTAATGTAGTATAGTAATAAATGACTAATTATAACTAGATTAAACTAAAATGTGATGACTTCTCATATCACAGAAATAGAGTAGTCACACTTTACTACTTTTAACAGGGTGTAAAATTTCATTATATCTGGGATAAACAACGCTAGTATAATTAGTAAAATATTACACCACTATAATTGCAAACCTTTGTACATCCTAGGTATAAAACTAATATAAATACACAGCAAAAAGAATTATTGTGTCTGCAAAAATAATTTATTGAATATAATTCGAATTTAGTTACCGATTACTCGCTTGTTTTAAAAATTATGATAATTGTATCATCTCTGTATAATAAAATATAATATTTATGTTATATCCGTATAATACGTTCTTGTGAGAATACACTGTGGGAAATTGTATGATGTAATTGTGTTTGTTAGAAATTACACGTGGTTGCCCAATTTGACAAATATATGCAGATATTTACATAAATATTAAAGAAAGGTCTAGAAACTGTATGGTATGTTAGTAAATAGACTAAATTAGTATAAAACTATTTCGATAAATTATATTAGTATATAATTTATTGAAAAATAAAATGAGAATGAAAATGTTTCTAAATTATGGCGAGTGCGCCGGTCAATGCATTGTTGAGTAAAGTTTGAAATTGCTGTAATAGTCGGGGATTTCGCGACAAAAAATTGCAACAGTTTTGGAAAGGCTGATATTTTCAGATAGAATTGAGCTTTAGTCATACAAAGCCACTGCGGAGTCAGTACGCCAGTACGTTACACCAGGTGGTGGCGCGTTGGGAAAGGTGTAAGAAATTAATATTCTCTCGTTCATTTACATCAGGCATGTCAAACTCACATGATATTATGGGCCACTGTTCTGTTTTGTATTAAGTTGGGGGCAGTATGTTTTCAATGCTCAAAGAGTTAATAAAATACGGTTTTTAGAATAATTATATTATGTATTATGTAAGTATTTATTTAGACTCAATGTCAAGCTAAATATATTGTATATTATACATACATAGTCGTTTTATATTTCATGTCATTTTTTAAACTAAAAATATTTTATATTTTATTCTATATTATACAATATACATATATTGACATTTTATATCTCATGTTATTTTTTAAACAAACTATAAATATTTTATATTTTTTATGAAAAACTAAAATAAAACTTATAATAAGAAACAAACAAAATCACAGTTTAATATTACTTTTTAGAAGATATTTGACATCGTTTCTCATAAAGCAAGTCATCAAAATTTGGTTGAATTTATTGAGCTGATGCAATTTTTAAAATTGATGATAAATGTTGATCGGTTAATGTTGAGCTTCCTGAATTTTTGTTATTTTTCGTTAAAGAACAGTTGCTCGCATAAATAAGTGCTTCCGAACATAGCCAGTATACCCGTAACAAGCGGTAACATTTTCGAAAACTGATCTACAGATGTATAAAAATCTGGAACTCCAACTTCCGTAAATTTTTGCTTCAGCAACGAATCACATTGGATTTCAATTAATTCCATTTGTAAGTTTTCATCAACGATTTCAATATCGATAGAAGAGATGAAGTAAAAAGACGAAATTGTAAAAATTTAAACTGCATACTGCAACTGTATTAAACTAAACTGCGTACAAATAAAAACAAAATTTACTTTAAAATAATTAAATAAAATTTTTTTCAAATTTTTTTTTAAAGCCGCTTTTTCGGCGGGCCGCAACCTATGTATTGGCGGGCCGCGTGTTTAACATGCCTGATTTACATGAACTTTATTTTTGCGACACGTATGTAGTAGTGCGGACATCACGAGTTCGAATATTATATCTGATTTTTTGTCTTGAATGCGTGTGATTATTTACAGAAAATTTTGAGATCTTGTCAAACATTTTAAGGATAACAATTAATTTTACACCTTTCCCAGCGCGATACCACCAGGTGTTCCCACATCTGACGTGCAATACAGTAGTTTTGTATGGCTAAAGTACAAATCTACTTGAAAATATTAACTTTTCAAAACTCTTGCATTTTTTTGCCACGTGCTCTTAGACTACAAAGTTCTTGTAGAACTGCATAACTAAAGGGTGGTCCAACCATAATGCACGATGTTAATTGTGAGTTACACCTTAACGTCAAGTTTTTTGCCCAACTTAATTTGACATTTCTTTGTTTCAGTGTTTGACAAATTCAACCATGGAGAGGTACACAATTGCGCAACGCGTTAAGATTGTTGAAGCCTTTTACGAAAATGGGCATTCAAATCAAAATGCATTTCGTGCACTTCGTGACTTTTTTGGTCAGCATAATCGACCAAATGTGTCCACAATCGGGAGAATTGTGCGCAAATTTCAGCAAACCGGGGCTGCAGGAAATGTGAAAACACCTGTGCATGCTCGCCCAGTTCATTCTGCGGAAAACATTGCTGTTGTTCGCGATAGTGTAGCAGAAGAGCCGTCAACCTCGACTCGTCGTCGTGCCCAACAATTGAACATCTCACGAACATCACCGATGCGAATTTTGAATAAAGATTTGAATTTACACGCTTACAAGGTTCAATTGACTCAAGAGCTGAAGCCTACTGACCATTTCAAACGTCGTCAATACGCCGAATGGTTGGTTAAACAGACAGAAGTGAATGGTGACTTTACAAAGAAACTCATCTTCAGCGACGAGGCACACTTTCACCTCAGTGGATTCGTTAACAAGCAAAATTGTCGCATTTGGGCAAATGAGAATTATTGTTGAAGAGCCGATGCATCCACAAAGAGTGACTGGTTGGTGCGATTTATGGGCTGGCGGCGTCATTGGGCTGTACTTCTTCGAAAATGAGGTCGGTCAAGCAGTTATCATAAATGGTGTTCGCTATCGCGAGATGATAACGAACTTCTTGTGGCCAGAAATTGAGGATATGCACCTGGACGATATGTGGTTCCAACAGGATGGTGCCACTTGCCACACAGCCAACGAAACAATGGCACTTTTGCTCGAGAAATTCAATGGCCGTGTTATTTCACGTCGTGGCGATATTAATTGGCCGCCACGATCATGAGATTTGACACCGTTGAACTTCTTTCTTTGGGGATATTTAAAAGAAAAAGTGTACGTCAATAAGCCAAGAACAATTCAAGGGCTAAAGGATGAGATAATTCGGCGCAGTAACAATATTGAACCTCAATTATGTCTCAGAGTCATTGAAAATATGGACCATCGGATAGAGGTATGCCACCGAAGCCGTGGCGAGCATTTGGTCGATATTTTGTTTCACACACAGTTGTCATTGATCCTTCTATCATAATAAAAAATATTAAGATAATTCTCTGAAAACTTTTTGTTTTATTTACAATTAACATCGTGCGTTTTGGTTGGACCACCATGTATAAGGTAAATCAGATATTTGTTAGATACAAGAGATAATATTTTTACATGACCATATAGCAAAATTGTTGTAATAATTATAATAATTCAATAATTCTTACTCGTAAATATGAAAAGTGGCATCTTTATAAGATGAATGTCTTACAAAAATTAAGGTTATATGTAGATGAAAAATTGACAGTTTATTCAAAATACAACCTGATATAATGTTGCCTTGTTGTCTTTGATGAAATGTATAATGATGATCATATTTAATGATTACAAGCTAAATGTTTGAAGTAGAATGACTGATGAATGATATTTTGGTGCCATATTTATTTGAAGATCATTTAATAGATGACATTTTTCTTGCATCTAACTGTACTCTAACCAAATTTAATCATTTGGATTTGTTTACATATAACTTTCAGTAAGACCAAGTTCCTCGCCATTTCGATGTAAAGTTAGGGATTATCTTTTCAGAACAGATTTAGTGGAATTGTCAGTACGTTCCCTTGTTTTCCATTGTCCAATGTAAGTCCATTAAATGATCTACTGTTAAAACCTTAGTCGCAATTGTATGTACTGCAAATTATTGCAGTATATGGTTTACATTAATTTGCAACAAATGGTATATAATTTGCGCTAAATGATTTTATTTAAAATAAATTTGAAATCAACATAATATATACAATATGTTATGATGCTGCGAATAGTTAAATCGACAACTATAATTGTAGGAAGAAACAAAATATTAACTTAATGGCTTAGAAAGATAATAGAAATTTGCCTTTACTTCAACACCACCCGTATTAACTATTAGTACTTCTTTGAAGAACATTTTATTGCTACTAGTTATTTAGAATTGCTGCGTTTCAGCTTCGGCAGATTTCTTTTGAGCAGTTTCAGTATGGTTTCACCTAAACCCTGAGGTGGTTTGATATGTATATTCTTGTAGTTCTCCACCAAAGAAATTGGTGGGGAACTACAAGAATATACATGGTTGCATCATAGGACAGAAAAATGTTATGTAGGTGGACCGGAACCGAATATGCACAGATCTTGTATTTGTTATATATTGACATGTATTACATTATAAAAAATACATAATGACTTTCTCGAACACAACAGAAACAGTTTTTTTTAGGAAAATGCCTGGAAAAATCTCCTTTTTAATTTAAAGAATTGGCTAGACGCTGAGTCAAAAAATACAAATTTTAATAAAAAGCATCCCAATTACAATATCTACGCCCCTGGTCGTGAAATCATATTTCGGTTTCCATCAAATGGTATGGAAAATCCCCAGTAAAAACTTGGTGAATGTTTACTGATTATTATTATGGGCTGAAGTTCAATTTTAACGGAGTGCATGTCATTTTAAAAGCATTTTTGGACGTTGCTAGAAATTTAAGTGGACATAAACTTTTATTATTATTTATAATTATTGAAACTCTCTAAATATTTAGGCTCTATCTCTGGACACTCTGTAAATGCATATTTAGAACATATTTAGTATCTGATTTGTCAAAAATATTACAGCTAGATCTATAAACTCTTATGGTATATCCTGGAAAGGGACCGACACCTTGGATGCAGCAACAAAAACAGGAGACTAGTTTTTCACGAACACTGAAAGATTACACGTTTATCGAAGTGCGGTTTACCAATCAAGATGGCACTATCGGGAGAGGATTAAAACAATAGTTTGTTTTATCTCTATTTGCCAAATAAAAAATCCCAAACGGCTTTTATTTCATACCGTGGTTTGCTTTTATGGATAGGCTCAGGTAGACTGTTCCGTTTATCGGCAAGATAAGAGAGCTTTTATTTGGCAAATAGCGATGAAATGAATAGTATACATATAGATGATACCGTTCTAATAACCTCCCGAAGATGTCAATTTGGTTGACGAAGCGCGTATCGGGAAACGTGGAATCATTTGGCGTTCATGAAAGCTGGTCTCCTGCTTTTGTTTTCTTATTTATTTTATAATATAATTGAAACTGGGTGAACTATCAAAATATATATGGTGGTGTTGAAGTAATTGAAGCCATGCGTATAAGCGACAACACGAAAAGGGATTACTATAACTGTCACCTCAGTCTACTTGAAATGATACTGCTCTATCTAAAAGCCTTCCTGTATGCAACTCGATTTTATTACAGCGCCGCTGGTATTTCAGTTAGCAAATACAATTAAACTACATGTTAATTAATTTCTCTTGTCAGATTCCCGGCGAGAGTGAAAGGTGTGCCCTGAATCGCGAACAGCATATGAGGAATATCTAAACTCTGTATATTATTAGTGGAGCCACTTTTAGAAACAATTATATTCACTTATACTGGGAGTGACTAGATTGCCTTTTGCAATTAGAGACTGATAATTATCTTCTCCGCTCTTTGGAGTTGAGCGACACGCAATTTTATTTTCATGCAATCTATCATCGTCACTTACGGAAGAGGTTAACAAGAGGACGCCGCGGCCGGTTATATTGAAGGAACTGATAAACCTCCTTGTTTAATAATTGAACTGATGAATTAACTTGAAGATAGGACTTAAAACAACTTTTTAGGTACAATTTAAAGTTAAAAAACATTTCACCATTTATGAAATTGAAAATGCTATACTTCTCGGACTTTCGTTAGCTATTATATCATTTAGATGCTATTTAAGCTGAACGTTCTGGTTTGTTGCAATTTCAGCTAGTAGGTATGATTCAATCAATATAAAATGTGAAGTACTATAAGGTTTTATTTTAGGTCTTCTTCAATTCAGTATCTATTGTTGCAATATTGTTTCCAATCTAAAATAAGTAAAATAGTATTATTAATATTTGGATGATATCTGAGTATATGTATATAGGGTGGAAGCCTTAACTGGTGTAAGGATAATTTCAATAAAACATAATCTTAAAACATTTTAATTTTTGATTTTGATTACCCACATTTAGGGGAAAATAAACTAAGCGCAAAAATTAAGGGACGTAATAAATTCTAAATTTTTAGGTGATCCTCAAAGGATTGTAACTTGGAGAGAAACAGTCATAGAGTAATTCTAAAAAAATCAAATTGAAGCTTCAAGTTTCTAGTTTTCAGGTCAGAAAACCATCATCATCGTCATCATGAGGTCATCAGTCCTAAGACTGGTTGGACGCTAACCTCCAGCTTCTCCTACCTTTTGCTAACCTACGCATTTCGCTAATTGTGCTACAACCCACATCCCTTACTATTTGCGAGCAGTAATCTAATCTAGGCCTATCTCTGTCTTTCTTCGCTCCTATTTCTGCCTCCAAAATATCGCGGACTATTCCCCAATGTCTCAGCAAGTGGCCTACCATTCTATCTCTTATCTTTTTTATGTTTTTCCACATACTTCTTTTCTCGCCGACTTTCTCTAATACTTCTTCATTTCTAACCCTATCAGTCCATGGTATTTTCATCATTCTTCGGTAACATCACATCTCAAAAGCTCCTAATTTCTTCCTACTTGCTTCCCCTACCGTCCAGGTTTCGCAACCGTATAGCGCCGTGCTCCATACATACGTTTTCAAAAATCTCTTCCTTGTTTCTAAGTTTATTACCCCCGAGCATAAAAGTGCTTTCTATTTGTTAAAAGTTACTCGACCCTGCGCTATTATTTGTTTCATATCTTTATTGCTTCTTCCATCCCAATTTATTTTACTTAAATAAGTGAAGCCTTTAACTTCCTCCAATCTTTCATTATTAATTTGTACTTTCGTTTTTGCTCTGCTCTCGCGTCCTCTGCACACTAACACTTTAGTTTTGTTTTCATTTACCCTCATTCCGTATTCCTCTGTCAACACTGCCTCCATTTCGTTGAATGCTCATTCTAATTCCTCCTTACTAGATGCTAATACTGCTATATCATCCGCGAATCTCAGCATTTTTAGTTTCTGTCCCTGTACTTTAATCCCGAAATCCACTCTATCTTATACCACATTAATTGCCTCTTTGATGTACAGATTAAAAATTAGTGGTGATAGCGTACATTCTTGTCTTATTCCTTTCCTAATACCTACTTCCCATTTTCCCCTTCTACTTCTATAACAGCAGTTTGCTTTTTGTATAGATTGTGTACTACTCTCCTATCTCTATACTTCGTTCCCACGCTCTTTAGTATCTCGAAGATTTTTTCCCATCTTCCATTATCAAAAGCTTTTTCTAAATCTACAAATCCTATATTAGCGTTCTTTCCTTTTTCTAGAAGAAACGAAATCCATCGGAAACAAAAATTTCAAGTTTTTGCTTGCTTTTCAAAGGGTCCACGGACTTCAATAAACTTTTGTCAGTATTTTTATCATAAAGCATTTTTAGATGATTTTATTCTCTTTAATTTGAGCGGTCTAAAACCTTGTGCAATGATTTTTTGCTAAGTTATCGTTATTAAAAGCAAAAAGTCGGTTTTGTATTTGGTAATTAATTACTTGGGAAATAATCATCATACAAAAAATTCTAGTGGGGTTTTAAAAACTTGAGAAACATTCTTTATAAGTAATAATTATTGATTTTTGATAAAAAAATTTCGAAAAAAGAAGAATGTTGATTGAAAATGGAGTAAAACATTGCGTATTTAGGGATATTCGGTTAACTTGACATGATATTGCAAATCATGGATAGACTAAGGATGTCGACTGTCTTTTTTCAACCTCAATGTATCTCAACGAAGCACTGAAAATTTCTAAGAGCTGCGATTTTTCTTTCATTCTGTTCGGAATTATTGAATTTGTCATTTTTACTAAACATCAATTTAAAAATGAATTTTCATTTTTTATTCATTCTATTTTTAGTTGAAAACATTTTTTTAGCAATAATCTGTATTCTCTTATCAAAAAATGTTGATTATTGTAAGAAAGAATATTTCCCGAGTAATCAATTACCAAAGTCAAAATTGGCTTTTTTGTTTTGAACGATGATGACTCACCGAAAAATCACCGTACAAGGTTTTTAGACTGCTCAAATTAAAGAAAATCTCAAGAAGCTTTATGATGAAATCACTGAGAAATATGAAAAAATTTTTTCCGATAGTTTTCTTATGATTACTCAAAAACTGCTGATGATAATATTGTGAACTCAAGACCTGAAATTTAGAAAATTGGAGGCTTTAATTTGATTTTTTTAGAATTGCTGTGCGATTATTTTTATTCATCTTACAGCCCTTCGAAGATCACCTAACAATTTAGGATTTCTTTACATCCCTTAATTGTGGTGCCTAGTTAATATTTAAATATCTTTACCTCGGGGGACGTAACTGCTCCCAACTTTATTTTCAAATATAGGGGTATATCTTGTGATACGTTATTTGAAAGGTCGTATCGAGAGAACACAATGGACATTTAGTTTTTAAAATTTTTCAAATTATCACCTGCAAACAACAAAAGCTTACTTTTTATATTAATGATCATTTCATTATAAAAAAATTGTCAAAGCGGATACCGCTTCTTTCTTGATAAAAAGCTAATCGCTGATAGAACTTATTTCTCATATTCTATAGCATCTTTGGAGTAATCTGCGTGATTTAATTATTTATTCTTTACTGTAGAACCTCAGTTTTGCAATCTGCAAAGTTTTGTTTCAAAAACCTTGTTCTTCAAGTACCCCACTATAAAAAAAATCAAGTAAAATACAGCGATTTTGTTGACTTATCACTTGATTGTCATTCAGGTCACCTATTTAAAAGCATCCGGTCCAAATATTAATGGACTGGAGGAAGGGACAAGTTCCCCCGTGTCTCTTGAATAGGACGCTGGGGAAGTTATTTAAAATAGTAGGTTTGCTGGGGCTTGCGCCCATTTTTAGTAAACGAGACAAGTAAATAAATTGTATAATACAATCTTGGCCATCGTTCATCTATCTATTTAGAAATACCTCGTTCAAATATCGTCTTGGAACTTCTTGTGGAAACCATATTCTGAAGTTAGGTAGATCTGGATGTAATTGATTGGGTAAGAGAGTTGACAAACCTGGAACTAGATCTTCTTGAAGGAAATTTAGATGTTGGACCGTCAACGTTATTATTAAAAAATAACTATCCAAGAACTCTGTCACCTATTACTTCAGCCAATACATTTACATGACTATGAATTGATGTTGCATGTGACTTTCTTGCATCCATTGAGGGTTACTGTCAGTAACCGTGACACATCCAATAAAATTGGGTCAAAGTGAGAACCTGTGAAGATTCTAGACATCATACTTGGTCCTAGTTTAAATTGATCTGCTCATCTCGACAGCCTGCTTACTGTTATAAATGGAGCACACAGATATTTGTTATGAGATAACTGGGGCATTTGTAAGTAACAATACCATGGGAACAATTTATTTCTCCTTGTTTTAAAGTCGTTTGATGTACGGGAATTTATGGGAAAACTATAGCATAACTCCAAAAGCATTTATTTTGGAGAAGTCTGCGGTTCGTCTCACTAAGGAAGCAACGATCCATACTTCTAGCAGAGAACTGTTTAGAAAACGTAAGGTTTTACTCTTAGTATGCTTGTATCTACTGGAGTCAATTCTGCTGGTACACAAGAATTTGTACAATCTGCAAACAAATTCCAACGTACAATGTAAGATGGTACCAAGATTACAAATTAACCAACCAAACACCTTAGAAGGGAAACTCTACAATTAGTTTGATCATTTGTTCATCTTGATGATATGTTTAATCTGTTAGGATATTTAGTGTTGTTACTAATGATTCAAAAACAGTTATAAAGTTGCAACTAAATAATTTCATTGCGCAGTATATAGTGTAGTCAAAGAATAATAGTTTCTAGTAATAGGACAAATAGTTTCCTGTCCATAATTGTAGTAGGCAGTACAAATTTCAGATGGGCTGATATGCTCCAACGATGAGTTTTAATAACAGCGAAATTGCCCTTCCAGTGTCGATGATGGGAATCAATTAAGTTATTCCTACTACTACAAATTATTGATCTTACATTATCATATGTGACCTTGTCAGTATATATTCTATCCTATATACAAGCCTCATGTTTTCTTGCGAATTATTTATAAATTAGTAACAGACAAATTCGCTTTTTACAAATATTCAGGTAATGAATGATAATTAGGTACTTTCTTCTCGGCAGTGTCCTCGTTCTACCTACCTCGACTGTTTATTATTTATTCATTAGATCGCAAATTAAGCACAAATGGTTCATCGCCTTATTAGCGACGCTCCATTATATCAACTACATTATAAGCGTTACCGAAAATCGGTTGAGTTTTACTGGGACTGATTTGAGCCTTGAAATTGACCCAAATTTCCACTTCGTAATAGACATAAATTTAAAATCAAGTAGTTCAATCAGATGCAGGAGTCGACTTGCTGCATTACTGTTATTCTTTAAATTATAACAAAATATAGGTATGGCATGGTGTATTGGGAATGTAGTCTACTGTACTACTATTACTACTTTGCATTTGAGAAGTTTTAATAGGTCATCTTTTCTAAATATAAGTACAAAGAGAGTATGTGTTACGAAAAATAATGTTGCTAAGGAGTTGACTAGACAATAAATCACAAGAGAATAGGAAAATTACTACGAGAAACTTTGAAAATTGTTAATTTTCTCTTAACATTTACCAGAGGATATCTGGTTATTGTGTATCGCTATACCATCTGAATTCAAGTCGCAGCTTTGATGATCGTTTTTGATTATTGTTTAAATTTGAGATTGGAAATGTCTGTAAATAAATAACGTACTTAGTACATTCTTTTTATTTTAGAACATGAATGCATAAATAAATGTACATAAGCTATATTTATATCTTGATTAATTGAATCAACAAAATTGATGGTTTAAATTAAAGTTCTTTTCTACATCGAGAGAACAATTAATTTCTGACCAGAGAAAGCATTCGTTTATTTAACGTAAGTACTTTAAATTGTAGCTTATGTAATGCATTTTACTATAAAATTAAGAAAAAATTAATCAGTATTTAATTTATATATTTTTTTGTAGACAATTATTATCCCTTATGTATAATTCTACCGTATATTCTTGTGAACAGTTTCTTCTAGAAAATATATTTAAAGAAATTTTAGTATATCTACCTATCAATAAGTAGAAGTATATGTTGATGTAGCATGTTTAAAGATACAGGTTAGCTAGGAGTGAGGTGAAAATTGAAAGTGAAGAGAACCACGAAATAGTGACACAACCAATACCGGTGTCATCTGGACTCTCCTCTCCTACTAACAATAAAATGAGTTCGTGTTAGCAGTTCAGCTTTCTGTCTCATCTATCTCAGCTAGTACCACCGAACATTTACATCAGTTTAGGCTATCCGCGTCTCCCTATTGTCGCGCATGCGCGCGTTATAGATGTACGCGTCCAGACACTATATATTAACAGCTGAAGCAGCACGCGTGTGTACCGAACATTTATCATTGTGTTTTGTAATTATTTATGTTATTTACCGTTTAACTTGTTAAAATCTAGAAGATATAGTATATTTCATTCACCGCTCCCTACTGGTTTACAGCCACACAGGTGCAAATGCATTTGGAAGAGGCGAAGACAAAATCCCCTTGATTCTCGGGGGAGATTTCAATGTAAATTTCGGATCCAATGATTCTTTGACGTTGATTAACTTTCTTCGAGAAACATTTGGTCTGCTTATAAATAACAATCCCAAAGAATGAACAACAAAATCTGGAACAACAATATATGCAATTTTTACACGTTATCTAGAAAATATCGAATCACGAACATATATTTCATATTTTAGTTATCACAAACCAATCATATCAGTATTACCAATTGAACCACCAGCCGATGATAGTGTAGATAATGAATAAACCGAATATTTTTTACACAAATTTTATATTGTTATATTTCTTTTGAAATTATCCCTCTTCCTTTCTCTCTCTCTCTCTCTCTCTCTCTCTCTCTCTCTCTTTCAATCTCTCACTCTTAATCTCTCTCATTCTCTATTCTAAAGAAGTATTCACTTCTATCACGTGTACTGTGCTGCACATGATATTTTTATTGTATATATAATTTGTCAATTATCAAAGTTAAAATCTCTTATATAAAACAAATATTTTTAAAAAATAATTTATTTTAAATAATTTAATTATTTTAAAGTGAAATTATTAAAGCTTAAAAAATATATTTCCAGGTCTCTTTTGAATATAGAAAGTATTTGAGTGGTATCTTTTGCCGTAAGAAAATAAAATAAACATTATTCTGTATCGAAATATAGCGCGAAACAATTTATAATTTTATAAATTGTGTTAACTCAGGGCGTGGGCCGATTTTTGAATGCCGTCACAAACAAATTCACACTGTTCTGTGCAATTTATCGGTACATTTTTATTATAATCTCGCTTGATTGGTAGTGAAAAAATAGTATTAATCATATGCTAGTACCAATTTAGCGAGACTGGCTAAATTAAAGAGATTTAATGAAGATTGGTGGAAAAAACATTTGTATAATCCATTATCCAGCTGCAAGTGTTATCCAGCTGCAGACAACATTTTAAAAAACCGACCTAGTTAGTACTTGGGATAGAAAAACATGAAAATTAAATCTAAATTCACGTGTGATAGAAATATTTAGAAAACTTTTCGAAGTTGAAATTAGTGATCCAGATATAAGGGACATACAGAATTGAAATAAACTATGAATACAAACAACCAGTACTAGTTTAATTAAATTTATATAACAAAAAACTACTTGTTAAAAAGAATGATAAAATGCTCAAAAAGAAGAATATCTCTATTACACAACGTCACTGTTTGAAGAAACGAAGTACCAACGAGATTCTGGTAAAATATCTCAGAAGAGGAGGCTGATAAAAGGTGGCTGCGGGTCAAGTAATGTAGTGGGCAACGTTTCGGCCTTTCAAGCTTTATTTAAAGCAGTTTTTCTCAATATATTTTGCATGCTTGTTGCCTGCTAATAAAATTGAAACAAATATAACCACATGTAACAAATCAATAAATACAATTAAAAATAAAGGTATTACAATTATATGAACAATCTTTCGTAAGACTAAAACAAAAGAATATTATAAATTAACAACTAAATGGGACAAGGAATTAAAGAGATCGAAACAACGACAGAACGACCCCACGACCCTATAATTACCTCACAGAAAATCTGTCCAACTTTCCTGGATTACTTTGGGGTAATAATATGACATTCATACGGACACATATAGACACATTCAGCCGTCTTATGCGAGAATCGAACCCATGCTTCAGTTATTGTGTGCCAGTAATCTAGGCCAGCTTAGAATACCGCTTTACAATAACCTGAGCATGAGTTCGATTCTCGCATAAGTCGGCTGAGTATGTCTGTATGTGTCCGCATGAAAGTCAGACATTAAGTGAAAAAATAGCACTAAGCTCAATCTCGCCTCAGGAAAAACAAAGACGAAAAAAGGTATCAATGCATTTATAAGCAGAAGGAAACTTTTAATAAATGACGAGTCCTGCGCTATAGAAGGATTAGAATATATTCATAATTCACCAATAAAACAAAATCAAACGCAATTGGAGAGCACACCCCCTATGTCCGGTTACAAATAATAATAAAGTGTTCAAGAAACTAAAATTACTGAACAGGGCCTAGAACAGGAACAAAATAAAGTGAAAAGCATTAATATATCTTGATATATGAACAGAATTCAAAATTCATATAGTTCAAGGACTTAATGATAATGATTTTGACCACCTATTGGAATTTTGTTAAACCTTGTTGTAAATAGACGTAAAGATAATTCGTTATTTACAATTAACTATCGGGCTGTCCACAGGGAGGGGTATTGTCCCCCCTTCTGTGGCGCCTGGTAGTGGATGAGCTGCTTGAAAGGTCAAAGGATTACCAAGTAATTGATTATGCCGATGACTTTGTAATAATAACGAAGGGCCCTTTCCTGGAGCAGATTCTCGATATAATGCAGAGAGCATTAAACAAGGTCAGGAATTGGTGCAGGGATAGGGGACTCTCGGTCAATCCCTCTAAGACTGAAGTGATGGTGTTCACCAAGAAATATAAGTGGAACAGAACGTGTCCGCTGAAATTTGGTGGCCAAGAACTAAGCTATAATAGCGAAGTGAAATACTTAGGAGTACCTGGACGGGAAACTGTCATGGGAAAAACATCTAAGTCACATATGTTCCAAGATCACAGCAACACTTTGACAACTAAGAAGTTCCATTGGTAATAGCTGGGACTTGAAACCGGAGACCATGAAATGGATGTATGAGGCAATTCTCAAACCTAGACTGACGTATGTAGCACTGGCCTGGTGGGAGAGAGCCTGTTTAAATCATCACCGTTTTACATCATCACCATCAACACCGATCGAGGCGATGGGGACACTGACAGCGATACCACCTCTTGATGTTACCCTGAAAGTGGAAACCGTAAAGGCAATGCACAGGGTGGGAAACATGAAAAAAAGGGACCTGAACCGACTCTCAAGAGAGCTAGCTGAGGAGGAACTCCTATGGATGTCCTTCGACAGTACGGGTGTCCACTTCCTGTTTGACAAGAAATATAAAATCACTCTCACCAGTAAGACTGACTGGATGGAGAATCGAGCTAGATTACCGCTCAATGGAGACATCTGGTACACGGATGGAGTCAAGAGTGGGAACAGGCTAGGTGTAGGGGTGTATAGACGACGCGATGGGATAGGTAAAACCTTCCCCGTGGGCAAATACACTACCGCACTCATAATAGGCCGAGCTAGTTACAATTACCTACGGTGTTCTGGGGGCCGACAAGAAGGGGGGACCCTGGAGAAGGTATGTATTTGCTCGGATAGCAGGGCGGCGTTGGCAGCCCTGAATTCAGCAGCGACAAAGTCGAAGCTGGTCTATAATTGCTATGAAGCATTGAACTATTTGGCAGGGAAGGGACCGGTGGAACTTTTATGGATACCTGGGCATAATGGCATTAAGGGAAATCTAATTGCAGATGATCTTGTCAGACTAGGGACCAGGGAAAACCTCTATGGACCAGAACGTGCAGTGGGAATAAATCGGAATCTGATCAGAGACCGCATCAATGGCTGGGCAAGAGACCAGCACAATAAAAGATGGAGAGGAGTAACGCGTTGTCGAATAACCAAACTCTTCATCGAATATTCAGAGATTGATAAATGGGCCCAATAATTGATTAAACAGGCCACCATAGTAGTCTGAATGCATATAAGCACAAGCTGAGGCTGACTGACAGCCCGGCCTGCACATACTGTAAAGAAGACGAGGAAACCTCGATTGGTCTTCTTTACACCTGCCCCACACTGGAGGAGAAGAGGTACCTTATATTAGGGACCCCTGTTAAGGCCGGGGACATGCCTAAATTGCTCCTTTTATGTAATAGCACTTTTGGATAATAACCCGGATAAGAGGAGATCGCCAAGGGACTACCCATGCGATCAGTGATTGATGAGGCACAAACCCATATAACATAATGTAATGTAATACAATTAACTTCTTATTTTTGAAAAGCATTTTAAGAACGGCTGTATTATTACTGGGAAGTAACTGACTGATGGTTTAAAATATATAAAGTCTTGTTTAAACGTTTTGTCTAGGCAAGCAAGGGCCTAGGCTGATTTGGAGCACATGCCATCGATATTAATTAACTAATGCTCGCCACTAGAATGAGTCACCACCTGTTAGCCTTACATATAGCTTCTAGTGGATTGTATGTAAGTGAACTCGTAGAAGCTTCACAAACCTAGGCAATGTTTGTTTGGAAGATATACCATACTTCGGATAGGATGTAAAACCATAGATTTATTGCATATTACATGTTACGTAATTAAAATAAACCTACCCCACTACAAATGTGGGTTCGCGGCAAGAGTTTAATTTTGGGGTGGTTCGTTTACTAGTTACGGTGGTAGGTTCTGGTACCGGAAACAAGCCGATGAAAAATAAGGGTATAAAATAAAAAAAATGGTTTACCATAAAATTGCGTAATATTATAACTGTAATAAATACTAAATAAAAATAAATAGATTTAATTAACTTCATGCGAGTGAACGACATTTCAAAGAGGTGGAAGGAGAAATAAAATTCTGTTCAAATAGAAATGTCCTTCCATTTTGGAATAAAGTTGACGCGTTTCAGGATTTTAGAAAACGGTAAATACACAGTCCGTAGTTCAAAGTTATAGTTGATGAATAATGAATATTTTTCACTAATTTAGCGGTTTTGCAACAAGATCGAAAGTAGAAGGGTCCGTTAAACTCAATAAATAATTAAGTAGTGAAGGTCAACTTTCACTCGATGGTCCTAAACAAGATCTTTACGCTTCCCATAATTTATTCTCGACGTTTATTGATGTTCGGCCGATAATTTTCGCAGCATCTATTAAAGTGTCATAGTCGTAACACTTGGATGGGAAGAATGTTCAAATCCTAAACGAATAGAACGAAGAGAATGTGGATTTCTTCTAATGACATTTCTTTTAGCGATTCGCATCATGAATAATCGCGTTTGGTATACGAAGGTATTATTAAAACACTCATCGGACATTAGAAAGTAAGTACATTCCTACACAAGTAAAATATTACACTATTAATAAAAGCTCTACTGATAACAATCACGTCCACGAAAAGAATTACATGGGGGGAGGGGGGCGGGGGTAGGACATTAAAATAGACGTGGGCAGAGTTCTTTTAAAACTTTACAACGTAATTAAAGTTTTATGTACTACGAATAAGAGAATATACACAGTGGAAGCATTGCCTGAATTACATTCTGTAAATCAGACATGCACGATTTCAATACAAATTCCTGAATTAATTTTGGTTACCCACATTTAGGGGGTAATGTCTGTTAAGGTTCCCATTAGTTTATCGTAGTGGGTTTATTAGGGTTACAGTAAATAATTTGAGTTCCCTAACTATACCTTATTATGGAAACGGTCGGCTGATTTTATTTCGGGATCATACTTGACTGTGAGAAATTATCTTGAACTTTCACGTCCCTTAGCTGTGTATTTTTAATAGCCTGTTCCAGAAGATTCTATTATCAAGAAATCGATACAAGAATCAACCACCATAGCGCCACAAAAAGATGCTAGGGACACGCTATAAAAGGGAAAACCGAGAGCCGACCTGAATGCATTGCTATGCAATCCACTGCCTTATACATAATCTATGTATTAGTCAGTTTTATAACTATTTTAAAACGTTTTAGGAACACTTTAAGTGTTCATGCTTATTGTTGCTTATTTTTAATAAATCTATGTGCTGAAGTATGTTGTGAAATAAACAGTTGTATATACTAGTACCACATCTGTTATTATTGTTTCAAGGGTTGTGAAATAAACAGCTGTTTATTTCACAACCCTTGAAGCAATAATAACAGATGTGGTACCAGTATATCCTAGTGATACGAAACAAGATCACAATTAAAAGCAATGACTTTTATTGATCCTTATACTGGAGGATGTAATTCCTTCCCCCACTTTTTCTTTTCAAACTTAAACAAACTTACCGAGCGATATAATTTGAAAGGCCGTATTGGGAGGAATACGACGTTTTCATTTTGTTGTTACTATAAATTGAGGTTCCTAAGAAATAGCAGTACACGGGATATTGAATTTATTTTCAAACGCGAAATAATGAGTTACATAAACCATTATTCAAATATCACTATGTGATACATTATTGAATTCGAAAAAAAGCGGAATCCGAAGAGGCAACAAATATATATAACTTGATTAGAATCTGCCATATGGTGTACGTGAGCATACGATATAAGCTGTTTTCTTTCAATATCACAGGTTATAGTGTCTGTAAGTCCCATTTGTCGAAGTACCTCATCGTTTCTTATTCTTTAACTTCTTGATATGCCAACCGATCTTCTCAGAGCATCCATTTCCGTAGCTTCAATCTTCCTCTTATTTCTGTTCCTAAGCCTCCATGTTTCAGCCCCATGGATTAAGGTGCTTTTTATTAGGGTGTTATAAATATTAAATTTTCATCTTTTGTTTATGTTTTTGTTCCATAGAATGCCATTTAAACACCCAATTGATCTTTTTGCTTGATTTATTCTTGCTCGTATCTCCTTATCTTCTGTTCCCGTTAAATCAAATATAGTTCCCAAATACTTATATTCGTTGCACCCTTCTATTGTTTCCAAGTCGTTGATATGTAAGTCACTCTTGTCATTGCCTATGCACAGATATTTTGTTTTTTGTGTGTTCATTGACATGCCCTATTCCTCGTATGTTTCTTTCAATTTCCTAGTCATGCATTCTAAAGCTTCTTTGTCACCTGCCAGTACTGCTTGATCATCTGCAAACTGTAATGTGGAAATGGTTGAGTTTGATAGAGGTATTCTCATTCCGTGGCATTTCTGTTTCCATTTCCACAGAGCTTTCTTGATGTATATCTTGAACAAAGTGGGTGAGATGCAACATCCCTGTCGCAAACCATTTATAACTTGGAAAGGTTGCAATAGCTTGTTCCCCACTTTAATTTTGGAAATTTTTTTCATACAAAATAAATTGTCATTACAGGATCTACCTGCTCGAAAACCACTTTGTTCTTCTTCGTCACCAAATTCTTCTTCTATAAGATTTCGAAGTATTCTTCCATGTAGTCGACTTACCGTGCTCGTTATTGATATGCCTCTATAGTTTTGACAGTTGTCCTTGTTGCCTTTTTTATGTATAGAGATCATGTGTGCTTCTCCCCATATTCTAGGAACTTCTTGCCCATTTAAACATTCATTAAATATGTAAGTGAGTAACCTAAATAGTTTTGGTGTTCCATTTTTCAGCAACTTAGCGTAGATACCTTCGGGTTCACAAGATTTTCCATTTTTGAGCTGTTTGACAGCCTCACTTATGTCTTTTTCACTTATATAGACTCTTTCTCCTTGAATAATTATTATCGGTGTTGTTTCTTCCATGTGTTCTTTTCTTGTTTCGGTTAGAAGGCCTTGGTGATGTTCAACCCATTGTTGTATAGATATTATTTGGATATTAACTTTATCTCTACCTGTGTTTTTACGGATTTTATAAATTTCCAAGACTCCGTACATTTTCTACCACCAATATATGACTTGATATAAAAATATAAAAGTTGATTCTGGGTTGATGTTAAAAAAATTCTAGATCGGTACCAGTTTGTACTGTTTTTTGATTTCTTTAAATCAGAGAAAAAATGGCGGAACTACAGCATGTTGCTGAAGTTACATATATTTTTGGAATTGTCTGGAAAAATTAATGTTCTCTGTCTCAAATTAATCGTGAAAGTGTTAACTGTATCGACAGTTTCAGAAGAAATAATATTTGTAACTGATGAATACACACTCCTGGACAAATTAAGGCATCAGTAAAACCTTTCTTTATTTCTTATAATTTTTTGAAGTTTTAAATCTTTAAATATTTTATATAGGTATTCTAGGATATTCTCTGCTACTACTGATAAGTAATTGCAATTGTTTAACAGATGTAAAGCGAGATTTGTTAATAACATATTTATTGATGTTTAAAATGATTTGTAAAAGGCAATACTGGTACATTCAGTCACGCTAGTGATATTATTTTTAAATTTAATGCTACCAAGTGAATAAAACTTGATTACTTATACTCTAAATATACTGGATACTTTGTCCAGTATATTTAGAGTAGAAGTAATTAATCGCTCACGAAACTTAAGAGAAGATGAAGCAGTGAAATCGTTAACTCTGGTTAACTAGTGATGTATCCAGCGATATGTGGCCAATTTGTTACTAGAGTTACTAGATGGCTTTTGTAAGAGAACACTTAAATTTAATCATTGACGACTAGAAGTGAGTTTTGTTTTCAGACGAAATAAAAATAAGTTTTAATTCACCAGATGGACGTCTGTCGGATGCCAGGAGAGAGGTTTGCTGCCTCCAATATCTCCTTAGATTTAGATTAGATCTCTATCGAGGATCCCATTCTTTGGTGGGCCAATAATGTTCTGATCACTGTTCATACGCGCTGAATTTTGGATCTGACAATACTTAAAGCTTTTAATTTCTACCAGAATAGTTATGTTGCACGATTGTTAAAAATCTAAATATATTTGAATTAAATGCATAGAGTTTTTATTATTTAAAATGTATTCTAGATTCTTTAAATAATTGAGACTTAACAATATAGTTTATTATGAAAGACACAAGAAATATTATTCACTGGACTATACACGACTGAAAACTGTAAGTACGGCTGCAGTTGTCATGTGAATTTAACTAACACAATTATTACATTCCCTTTAAAAGTGAACGACATTTTAACGTAACTGTATATGCATACAATGATAGTAGGGATATCATCCTTAGAAGGAAATGTTCGTTCTTATTAGATTGAAAACTGAAAACTGATCATGTCATCACAGCTCATATTAACATTGTCATTATAGTCTGTCAGCATTTGAAACTGATATATGATCAGTGCATTTGAATACTGTATTCTACTGATAATTGCATCAATTCTATCGAAATTTGTAGACAATTATGTATCAAAATATTAATTATATAACTATACAAATGTGTTGTATTTTACACATAATTGGTGTTTTTAATATAACATAATATAACACAATGTTATTTTTTTTCCAAAATGTATCAAGTCCATAACACGTTGCAATATGTATTCTTATTGTCTTAATTCGAAGTCCGTCATTGGAATGACTACATGAGATGCGGTCTTTAATTAATTTTTGTGTCGAGCAAGAGAGAGGAAAGTAAACTTTCCTCTATTTTATTGGACATATTACCTACTAATTAGCGTTGACTAACGGGAACCTAGTAACCTTTGTGAATTAACGACAAAGTACGAAAAACATTTTTTGCTTTTTTTATTGACGTCCTTTACAGTTAATTTAATTATCAACATTTACATAAGTCGTTTGCATGTCCGATATTGAGTAATGTATGATCTTTCCGAAAGCTGCATTATATAAAAGGTGTCATATGGTTAATTAGATTCTCTACTGTGTTATTGGGGTTTTATTAGGATATTGGATGAATAAATATCTATTACGATATTAGCAAGGATATATTCTAGCCATTAACGTATTGAGCAAGGATTAAGAGAAGTGCCGAAACTTGTAATTCCCAGGGAAAGGACGAGATGCTATTAGAATGTGTAAAAGTCAATAGAACAGTACTGAAAACATGAGAGAAACAAAAAACTAGCCCAATTGGCTCCTACACTATTCGACGTTTCTAAAACTTTTATAAACACACAATTCATCATCATCATCATTAGGTCATCAGTCCTAAGACTGGTTGGACGCTAACCTCCAGCTTCTCCTATCTTGTGCTAACCTACACAATTATTTAAAATAAATACTTGGGGAGTTACAATTTATAACAGATTTTCGGCGATTATAAGTATATAAAATACAAAAAAAAAAACATATATAGAAATTGTATGTTTTATTAAAGAGAGAGTAAAGAAATTTTGAAAACTCAGTTATTGACAGATTTCAATTAACAGCTAAATATAAGAAAATATAACACGATCTTTAAATAATTAAAACTTCAGTAATAGAGACTGTCAAAGAAGAATGTAATGTTAACGGATCTTTTGGAAGAATAAGACACATCGAAGTAAAACATGCATTAAAATGAAAACCCATTTTCGACAAAAAACGGAGCTAACAATGATAAAATACAACAAGATTAGAATTATTTGTTATATAATTAAAGTGTCTGATTCGATAGGACTTGCACCTTGACGAAGTTCTAGTGCAAACTAGAGCGGGTGGGTCGGCTTGCGCGTTTTAATGATTTAAGGAGCCATACCATAGGTTTAACCATAGTGGGAGGGTCCTTATTGAAAAACCAGACTAAGACAAGTCCCTGAAGGAGGGCAGCAGCTCTTTCAGTAGTCATAGTGGCAGAAACCGTGGGGGTTGGTATGGTGCTATGACACACACGACTGCGATGTGGAAGGCAAGAGGAAACCACCACATTATAATCCTCAGAACAGCTAGCAGAAAGCTTATCCTAAATTAATGATGGCGTCTCCTGGGGCAAAAAACTCCGGAGGTAAAATAGTCCTCCGTTCGGATCTCCGGGTGAGGACTGTTCCGGGAGACGTGATCGAGTGCAATAATAGTAAGTGTAGCATTTCACGAGTCGGAGCGTGGAATGTCAGAAGCATGAGACAGGCAGGGAAGCTAGAAAATCTGAAGATAGAAATGGATAGGTTAGGATTAGATATAGTAGGTATAAGTGAGATGCGCTGGCCGGAAGTAGGAGATTTTTGGAGCGGTGACTATAGGGTAATACACACAGGATCGGTAAATGGAAACGCGGGAGTAGGAATCGTTATGCGGAAGAACGCAGGACAGTGTGTAGATAGCTACCTACAATACAGCGAGAGAGTAATGATGGTTAGGTTAGATTCGAAGCCAGTGGAAACAGTAATAGTGCAAGTATACATGCCTACTTCTAGCCATAGTGAGGAAGAGTTAGAAGCCGTTTATTCGGACATAGAGCAGGTAATAGGATTTGTGAAGGGTCATGAAAATTTAATAATAGTAGGAGATTTTAACGCAGTCGTAGGTGAGGGGAAAGAAGGAGAATTTGTAGGTCCTTATGGATTAGGAAACAGAAACGAGAGAGGTAGCAGACTGATAGAATTCTGTGAGAAGCACAAGATGGTAGTCGCGAACACATTGTTCAAGAATCACGTTAGGAGGCGGTACACATGGAAAATGCCAGGAGGGATAGACAGGTATCAGATAGACTACATTCTGGTTAGGAAGAGATTTAGAAATCAAGTAAAAGACTGTAAGAGTTATCCAGGAGCAGATGTAGACAGCGACCACAACCTGGTAGTCATGAAAGCTAGATTAAAGTTCAAAAATCTGAAAATCCGGAAGGATAAGAAACGTATAAATGTAGGCATATTGAGGGATCAGAATATGAAAGATAAGTTCCAGGATAAAACAGATCAATTAATAAATAAAACGAGTAAGGACGAAATCAAGAACGCAGAAGCTGAGTGGGAGGGTATCAAGAATAGTCTAGCTTCCGCGGCTACGGACGTTTTAGGACACGATAAAAGGGAAGCTAGGAAGCCCTGGATAATGGACGAAATCTTAAACTTAATGCAAAAGAGACGAGGCTACAAAAACAGACGAGACGAAGAAGGACTGAAAACTTATAAGTCAATAAAGTGGGAAATCATTAGAAAATGTAGAAAAGCGAAAGAACAATGGATAGAGGATAAATGCAAAGAAGTAGAAGATAAGTTGCAAGTAGGTAAGACCGATGAGGCTTACAAAATAATTAAGAGGAACTTCAGGGATATAGGAACAATAAGTAGAAACGTTAGGAGTCAATCGGGGGACATACTGATCGGAAGAGAGGAGAAAGCGGATAGATGGAAGCAGTACTTAGGAAATTTATACGAGGGTCAGGAATTAGGAGAGATATTAGAGGAAGAATCTAGCATCGATAGGGAAGATGTAGGAAAACCTATATTGAGAGAGGAATTTGAAATAACACTAAGGGGGCTAAAGAATAATAGAGCGCCGGGTGTAGATAAAATACAGGCGGAAATTTTGAAATGTGCGGGACAGAAAGTAGTAAATAGGATGTTTGAACTGGTAAAATACATATATGAAACGGGCGAGATGCCGGAGGATTATAAGAGGAACATTATCGTTACTATACCGAAAAAGAGAGGAGCCGACAAATGCGAGAACTTTAGAACGATTAGCCTAACTTCCCACGCGTCAAAAATCTTAACTAGAATAGTGCAGAAGAGGATGGAAAATAGAGCGGAGGAAATACTAGGAGAAGACCAATTCGGGTTTAGGCGAAATAGGGGAACTCGCGAAGCTATTCTGGCGCTAAGAGTAATGTTAGAGAAAATAATAGAAAAAGGAAAGAACGCTTATATAGGATTTGTAGATTTAGAAAAAGCTTTTGATAACGTAAGATGGGAAAAAATGTTCGAGATACTAAAGAGCGCGGGAATGAAGTATAGAGATAGGAGAGTAGTACACAATCTATACAAAGAGCAAACTGCTGTTATAGAAGTAGAAGAGGAAAAAAGGGAAGTAGGTATTAGGAAAGGAGTAAGACAAGGATGTACGCTATCATCACTAATTTTTAATCTGTACATCGAAGAGGCGATCAATGTGGTAAAAGATAGAGTGGATTTCGGGATTAAAGTACAGGGACAGAAACTAAAAATGCTGAGATTCGCGGATGATATAGCAGTATTAGCATCTAGTAAGGAGGAATTAGAATCAGCATTGAACGAAATGGAGGCAGTGTTGACAGAGGAATACGGAATGAGGGTGAATAAAAACAAAACTAAAGTGATAGTGTGCAGAGGGCGCGAGAGCAGAGCAAAAACGAAAGTACAAATTAATAATGAAAGGTTGGAGGAAGTTAAAGACTTCACTTATTTAGGAAGTAAAATAAATTGGGATGGAAGAAGCGATAAAAACATAAAACAAAGAATAGCGCAGGGTCGAGTAGCTTTTAACGAAAAGAAAGCACTTTTATGCTCGGGGGTAATAAATTTAGAAACAAGGAAGAGATTTTTGAAAACATATGTATGGAGCACGGCACTTTACGGCTGCGAAACCTGGACGGTAGGGGAAGCAAGTAGGAAGAAATTAGAAGCTTTTGAGATGTGGTGTTACCGAAGAATGATGAAAATACCATGGACTGATAGGGTTAGAAACGAAGAAGTATTGGAGAAAGTCGGCGAGAAAAGAAGTATGTGGAAAAACTTAAAGAAGAGAAGAGATAGAATGGTAGGCCACTTGCTGAGACATGGGGGAATAGTCCGCGATATTTTGGAGGCAGAAATAGGAGTGAAGAAAGGCAGAGGTAGGCCGAGATTAGACTACTGCTCGCAAATAGTAAGGGATGTAGGTTGTAGCACAATTAGCGAAATGCGTAGGTTAGCACAAGATAGGAGAAGCTGGAGGTTAGCGTCCAACCAGTCTTAGGACTGATGACCTAATGATGATGATGAATAAAGTGTAGGAAGTACGTCACAATATAAAATTGTAACAATATATAGGGTATTAAAAATAAAAGACGAAGTTTATGAAATATTATGGAACAATTTATTATTCTATATTTAGTAAATTATAGATGATTGACTTAACAAAAACATTTAAATAAACCCAATATATTTAATTATATAAATACATATCACTTCTAAATAATTTAGTGTACATAAAGTTATTTATAATTTATTAAAATATTTCTCCAAATGTTGAAATATGTCTCCAAATGTTAGATCATATTCAAAGAAGGCTTGTTTAAAGTAACAACTGCGAAATTCATACCTGCTGTAGAGAACCTCTGGATTTAGGGAAGATCCGAAGGCACCACGGAATTTATCTATCTTTCTTACATGTGTATGATTTTGTTGGGATTTTTTTCTCGAGAAAATGTTTTCTTTTTGTGGAAGAAAATCGAAATCGACGCAAATTATCTCGAATACAATGTAAATTGACCTCCTGAACACGAGAGTAATCTCTCTAATACTCGTGAATTAGTACAATATCGATAGAGTTAATAAAATATAAAGATTGGGCAGACTGTTAATTTAAAACTTATAGATGGTAGTAGGGTTGCAGGACGTCTTTACAAAATATTGTTTGTTTTCTTCTGTGAGACAGTCGGGCTAGAGAAACATTCTTTAAACATTTTGTTTAAAGAAGAAGTGAGACCGGAATTTGTTGAAAGTCAAATGTGAAATAAATATCTGTATGTGATTGTACCACAAAATATTCTTCTTATTTCCAACGGAACGAAGTAAAACAGCTACTAAGTTTTATACCATTCAACTAAGAATTCCTAGTTGAATCATCGTTTTGAGAATAACATAAAAATCTCGAAACTACAGTCACGATTTTTGTGTAAATATAGTGATATAAAACTTAGTAGTTGTTTTATTCAATTGCGTTGGAATTATGAACTACCACAGAGTAACGGCTTCCTCGATCAAATATATTTATATTTAAAATATGTATTTCTTACATAAGGTGACGTAAAACTGAAAGAAGATATTCTTCTTGAGCTATAATATGACGTAAAATTAAGGATAACTTTTGATTTGAAAAACTAGTCCCTTCGATGTCATTTAAAGTTGTAATAAATCTTTTCGGAAAATTATACATGCAAAATATAAAATGTATAATTGAGAAAAATATATCTAAGCAACACTATGAAGAATATGACATATTACAAATAATGCTAGAAAGAAAGCTGGATGGATGAATAGAAATAGGAACAAAAAAATAATGAGAAATATTCATGATATATATTGAAGAATTGACTAACAGAAATGAAGAAAACTTTACCATAATATTAGCCAATCTCTATAAGGAAGGTACTTAGGAGGAGCAGGTTAGATGAAAATCTATTAAAAATTTATAACTTAGGTTATAGACTCATTAAAACTACATTTGTACATTCACATTTGATTTTTCCCCATAAACTTTAGTGTCGTTTATGAGGAATAGGAATAATATATCCACTAGGGTAAAGTAAGATTGAAGAAAGTTATCAAGATCGCTAGGATGCAGCAACCTTGGAAGATTATTGCTAGTTTTTAATATAACATTCAACGTGTTATAGCTCAAGTCTTTTTGCATAAAATGAAGAGAATTAATGTATTAAAAGTGGACAAGTCCATTTTCCACAAAATTGAGTTAATATTTTTAAGTATGTATAAAAATATTAATTAAAGCAATTCTTCAACATGATGGGAATGGTAAGAATTCCTGCAAAATTCCCTTTGAGAGCAAAATGGGGGTCGTTAGGGAAACCTGTTTAAAACAGACAATATAATTTTAGTAGGATTTTAGCAAAATGTGCATACCCATACGTATAAGGATCACTACGTAATCAGTATGGGCTGGTAGAAAATTTTCTTTCAGAAATATTTCTTTGGCACTATTGATAATGGTCAAAAATATAGGGGCTTATTTCAATGAAAACGTGTGTTAATTTCGCGTTTATTTGTTTATAATTAACAGTGGTGTGTCATTTATTGTTTATTATTACTCAGAAAAATGAATAAATGCAACTGAAGATTTTCTTTTCATAAGTAGTCCCAGGAAAAGTTTGAAATCTTTGATGCAGCAACGATTAGAGGAGGTTAGTTTTCCAAGAACATCGTAGGGTTACTGCTCGCCAAGAATAGGAAAAAGTATGGGATTTTCTAGGTATACGTAGAGAAAAGAGTGGGACAGCATTCGGAGGGAAAAGGATGCTGCACTTTACGCACGGGAAGTTCAAACTCTGTGTACATTATAAATATTCATAGATATTCACTGTGCAAAGGTTCCAATGTGACTGGATGAGGACCAGGCTGCGCATCTCGTTGGCAGTCCGATATCGCAGCTTTTAGACTTGTTCCTATTCTTGACAAACTGTATATGTTACTCACTGTGCGTTTCTCCAACCAAGGTAAACACCATTACAGGAGATCAGTTTTTTACCAACATCAAATATTACCATGCCATGATTCAGGCCATAATTGAAATGGAAAACTAGTTTTCTCATCTCCTGATAATATCAACTTAGTTGGCGAATCTCGCGTTGACTAACGTGTACTGTTTCGGTGTTCGTCCTGTCTTTCATAGGTAATGTTTAGGTGTTTTAGTAATTTAACTTTTTTGGTTCTTACATATTAGGTATTTTAAATTTGTCGTGTCTGATTTACGCTTGGAAAAAAATGAATAAAATTTCACCTCAACACATAATGTCATTTTCAAAACACATGCTACTACTTCTCTCCATATACAAGTAATCAAATGAAACTAGACAAATGTTAACGATAATTCTGTATTTTCTCGACCTATTGATGATTTTGAAAACTATCAATCATAGTCTAGCATATACTTTTTTAACATTTTTTCCACGCACATAATTCTTTGCATGGATAAAATACACTGTCCAAAAGAAAATCTCCATATAACTTTCTCTTGAAAGTTATAGAAAATGGACTAATCCACGTTTGCAAGAATGGTCATCAAATATTATTTTTAATTAAATAATGATTCAATACGTTTCATTAGTATAAGTGTCTATTTGGATATTTTAACGATCAATCAGATTGTCGCTTAAAATGTTTAAGTTGTGTGGTAATAAATGATTGATTCTTTAATTTTTTTATTAGTCATACATGATACATAAACATTACGTGGTATACAATTATCATTGCTATATCCTTAAATGGGGTCGAAAATCAACAGAGGGATAATCATTTTTATCGATCTTATACAAAAAACTTTTAAAGTTATCACGCAGTGAAAAGGAATCTTTAAAAAACGGTTTTCTTTGAGTGCTGTATTAATGCATACTTTCGCTATTGTTAATAAAACGTCGTGTTATTCATCGTATTATTTTTCACTTAAACTATCTATTAGGGCTCGCTAGCCTCCCCATGAGTCCTCACACACAAATATCTAGCAGGAACCTAATAGTCCAACCCATAAACTCTGAGGACGTTTTTTCGAAACGTACACATTTTCATAAGCATCTAGAATCGCATAATAAAATATCAACTCACACAAGCTATAATAATCCTCATGACGAATGTTTATGAAAACCTATCGGTCCGTCACTGGTCACTGTCACGACACTGGTGATCGAAAATACTATAGCCAGATGCACCGCGCTACAAGAAGAAGGCCATACCGCGCAAGAAAGAGAAACGATACTGAAAAACCGTGAAGAAGCAACGCCGGCTGCTAGACCATCTCCTCGAGAGAAGGGCGAATTGTTTGGGGAGAAAGGGGCGCACTAGAAAGTTGCCCCGTCGGCGGCCGGCGGGTTCATCGTCAGAACGTGTCATCGGCATTTCGGTGTTCGATTTTGGTCTCTGTAATTGTCGTCCAGTACCTAACCGTAATCATTACTAATTATTATTCTTAGGACTTATTTTTATAGTAAATAACAAGTTAGTATGGCTTAATTTTACCAGGTATGTAAATGTGGAACAGAAGTTTTTCGTATAGAAAATACACGCTTATTGTATGACAACGATAAAAACTATTTTATTCGAAGTATTGCCATTGTCATTACCATTGCTAGCTATACATTTTTCTCATTTCTCTGACAATTTGTGGATTCTATGGCAACAACATTTTTGCTCTATTGAGGCAAACCAGTTATCAAGCCATTTTCGTACATTTTCGTAAGAAGCGAAGCCGTGCTCAGCAAGTGCTTGTCCCATTGATGGAAATAAGTAGTAATTGGATGGAGCCAAGTCTGGTGAGTAAGCCGCATGCGAAAGTATTCCCCAACTAAACGCTTCAATCGCTTCCTTGACCTGTGTTGGTATATGTGATGGCGCATTATCATGAAGCAAAATCACTTGTTGCCGTTCTTGATATTCTGGTCGATATTCACATAAAGTTTGATTCCAATCGATCATTTGTTGTTGGTAGCATTCAGTGTTAACGGTTTGGCCAGGTTGTAGCAGTCATGATACATCACACCCTTCTGATCCCAACAATCACAGAGCAGTCTTCCGTCCATAGAGATTTGGCCTTGCAGTCGATGTCGATGGTTCGCCTGCAGTTACCCATGATATTTTACGATTAAGATTCTTGAAATATATCCACTTTTCATCGTCAGTTACAATTCGATGAAGAAATGACTTTCTTTTGTACATGACGAGCAGCATTTTGCAAATGGTTTTCCGGTTTTCTTGCTGATTTTCATTCAGTTCATGTGGAACCCATTTTCCCATCTTCTGGATCTTTTCCATGTCTTTCAAACGTATGGAAACGGCTTCTCGTATCACATTTAATTGATCCACGAGTTCTTGTTGCGTGTGGGTTTCATTCTCATCCAACAATGCTTGCAATTCACTATCTTCAAAACTTCTTCGGTGGTCTTCCACGTTCTTCGTTTCTCATGTCAAAATTGCCACTTTTTAATTGTGGAAATCACTTTAAGCACTATGATTTACCAAGAGCATGCTCACCATAGGCTTCGACAGGCATTCGGTGTAATTCTGCAGCAGTTTTCTTCAAATGGTAACAGAGAATTAATGTTGTCCACAAATCGTAATTTCCAGGCACAAAATTCGACATGTTTAATGCTATCAAAAACGATATTGTTGTATGAAACTTGTATTGTTGTGAGATAAAAACCTTTATCAGATTTTAAAATAAGAAAATCGCGAAAATGACGTGGTATGACGGTAACTACATTAGCAGCTAGGCCATCTATGGACAAATTCCAGTTTCATATTTACATACCAAAAATCACTTTAATTCGTATTGAGCATATATCTGTGGTTTTTACAAATACAATACACTTGCTATGCTGCCTTGGCCGATATTTTAATGCATACTTTGACAGCAATCTCATCTTCGTCAACAGGATATGTTGTGTCAGCAGGATATATTGTGCCAGCAGGATATATTGTGCCAGCAGGATATGTTGTGCCAGAGGATATGTTATATCAGCAAAATATGTTGTTTCTTGTTCGAGTGCGAACTTGAAACTGATAGTCTATTTTCTAATACACACTTAAATATGTAAATTTTTAAATTCCTTAAAAATCTGATTAAATTCTTCTTACTGGCCGTTTTATTTTTTTAATTGAATCATATGCGAATTATCTCGTACGCGAAATTTCGGATCGTCTACTTACCTAATCCTCTTTTGACATCTCAGGAATATGTTTAAATACTTAATAGACATCATGGTGCCAGATGAAGGCATGTTTCTCTTGTTCTATGAATTTTTGTAATTGAAAGGGAATAGTATATTATGTATTTAGTAGCAAAATGGATATATTTCCATATGATGATGTAAATTGTTTAAGTCTAAGCTGGAAATTTGATTTTGTTACATGGCACACATACAATTTATTTCTGAAATCGCAAAGTATATTATAAATTTAGGGATTCTTATTAATGCATAACATATCATTGTAATCTAATTGTTTATGAAATCGTTTCCTTAACAATTATTGTTTATTTATTGTTGTGATAAAGGAAGATTCAGTGCTTATTCATATTTAACATGTGGTCATCATCATGAGGTCATCAGTCCCAAGACTGGTTGGACGCTAACCTCCAGCTTCTCCTATCTTGTGCTAACCTACGCATTTCGCTAATTGTACTACAACCTACATCCCTTACTATTTGTGAGCAGTAGTCTAATCTAGGCCTACCTCTGCCTTTCTTCACTCCTATTTCTGCCTCCAAAATATCGCGGAGTATTCCCCTATGTCTCAGCAAGTGGTCCATCATTCTAACTCTTCTCTTCTTTATGTTTTTCTACATACTTCTTTTCTCGCCGACTTTCTCTAATACTTCTTCGTTTCTAGCCCTATCAGTCCACGGTATTTTCATCATTCTTCGGCAACACCACATCTCAAAAGCTTCTAATTTCTTCCTACTTGCTTCCCCTACCGTCCAGGTTTCGCAACCGTATAGCGCCGTGCTCCATACATACGTTTTCAAAAATCTCTTCCTTGTTTCTAAGTTTATTACCCCCGAGCATAAAAGTGCTTTCTTTTTGTTAAAAGCTACTCGACCCTGTGCTATTCTTTGTTTTATATTTACGTTTTACCCATTACAATTTATAAGACGATCCTTTGTTTTCTTTTTATAGAAGAATATGTGAGGAAACAAAAAATGATATGAAAAAAATTATGTTTAATTTTATTTTAACTTAGCGACAAGCTGAATTTAAAGTACAATCTTTCAGAAAATACCGCCTGCTTTCCCTAACATTACGTTTCACTCATTGCAACTATCAAGACGGTTCCTTGACTTGCTACAGAAAAATATGTGTGGAAATGACAAACGATATCATGCTTTTTTTTCTCTGGTTTTGTTTTTATTTAGTCACAAGCTGAACTTAAGGTAAAATTAAAAAAAATATCGCCTGTCTCTCCTCAACGTTATATTTCATCCATTGGAATCAACAAGATGGTTCTTTGCTTTTTACAGAAGAATATGTGAGGAGTCTACAAGTGGTATGGAGGAAATAGAGCTAATTTTGTTTTCATTTGAAGACAACCTGAATTTAAAAGACACTTTTTGATAAATCTCCGCCTGCCTTTCCTCAACACTACGTTTGACTTATTGCAACTATCAAGAGAGTTCATTGGATTTCATAGAAAAATATGTGAAGAAACGATAAGTGAAATCAAGAAAATTATGGCTTATTTTGTTTTCATTTGGCGGCAAATTTAAAAGATAATTTTTGAGAAAACACCGCTTACCTCTCGTGGTAAAAAAAAATATAAAATAAGATTGAAAATGTACAGTGATGATGATTTTCAGGTATCCAGAACACCAACAGGGTTCGTAGAAGCTGCAAGAAGTATAACTTACACTTACAAACATTTCATGAATTATTTCCAAAAAAAAAAAAAAATACAATCTCCCGATCTGAAAATATCATAATTGTATACTTTTCAGACTGAAAAATATACAATCACGTATAGCTTTCACTACACTTTTTTGCATCAGACTACTAAGTACTGACGGCCGTGTATTTTTTGTTTTAAGGTCTGCAGACACTAAGAAGGCCTTTTTGAATCTGTATACCTAATCATATTTGAGATTAGGGAGAACATATCTAAAAGGAAATACAAACGTATATAAGTTGTTCTATTATAAAAAAACAATCATTTTTATATTACGTAATATACGTTAGATTTGTCTTTAGTTTTATTTAAAAAAAGTATGGGTGCAGCTGTGTAATTTTTGTATTTTACTTTCGATTTAATATTCGCAACGTCTTTTTATGTACTTGTTATATGTATTGTTATTTTTGCAAAAATTCTGTGCTACTGTCTGTCCATCGGATGGAGCTAACAGTAACTACCGAATTGGTCTCATTTTTATTCAAGTCAAGTCGACGAAACTGAAAGTGGAGGTCGTTCTCTCACCATCATACACGACATGAAATAATTAGATCATTTTCTGCAGAGTATGGCGCGAAATCGAAAGTGTAAGGAACGGGCTTAAATGGAACACGTAACATGAGTTTAATCACTGTACGAAATACCGCCGCTTTCTTTCGGATAAATTGTTCGTTGCAGCTACATTCTAACCCGCCTGCAACGAGTCCTAGCTAGGCTCGGTTCTTCCTTGTCCATAAATAATGATCGAACAGCAGCTGATACTTTAACATTTAAATTTAGCACGAGTTGCGATGGTAAAGTAAAAGTACGTTTACTAACATCTACTGTATTGAATCGATTGTTGTAGAAGATATGGACAGTCGTTTCGCAATAAGTAGTTAGTTGTAGACTTAACCTATAAGTACTCATCATTTCACTATTCACGTGGGTGTGGGTAGTAGTGTGAGTCTTAAGCAATATATGTGATTATATTATTTCGCCATCGTGAAACATAAATCGCCAAGATTTGCGAAATTAAATTAATGATGATTAACGAAATTATATAAAAATTGGTGCGCTACCTCATACACCAATGAAGAGGTTAGGCCGATATATTCGACATAGCAGGACAAACCCATGTCAAGATATAAATATTTCTGACCTTATATTTTGTACATTACCTATTCTGGGTCGTGTAACAATGATAATTGATCTGCCTAAGACGGTGTTTACTATTTGGAGAAAAATATTATTAAGTTTTATCTTAATATTTTTTTTGCACAATAACATATCCCTGTCATAGCGCACTGGGATATTCGAGTAATATGCACTTGGTCGTGTTAATCTTCTCTTTATTATGGATTGAAACTGATACGAACATAGGTCCAAGACTCTAGTGCATTCTCTTAACTCTTGAAGACAATTTCTGTGTAAATTAATTTTCTTGATATTTCTTTCAAAAATAAGTTGAATGTATCACGATTTGTGTTGTCTTGCAAATATTAGCCCTTTAATTCCATTAGACAAAAAAATCTGCATTTCAAAAGCTTCCAAAGTAGTGTTTTCGATGCTCATAACCGTGCTGTCACTTTTTCGAATGGAGATCGAACAGAATTGGCTGAATTAATGAGGATGACATAAATAATACGAGAGTGGATCAAATATAAACGGGACTTTATTTAAAAAAATATTGATTGAAAAAAAAATAGAACAGGATATTTTATTCTTGTACATAGTCTTCTGCTTTATAAATACATTTTTCCCAGCGAACAGAAAGGTTTTTTATCCCAGTATCGTAGAATGAAGCTGGTTGCGTCAGGAGCCAATTGTGCACGAATCCCTCTACGCCTTGGTCATCTTCAAGTCGTTGCCCTCCTAGAGCTTCTTTAAGTGGCCCAAACAAATGAAAATCGCAGGGCGATACCTTCGGGCTATATGGAGGATGTTCAAGTATAGTTCAGTACATTTCCTTTAGTTTTTCGACCGTTTGAGCTGCAGTATAGAGTCTGGAGTTGTCGTGAAGGAGGATCGCCTCTCGAATCAGTTGGTTTCGTTTTTCTACTCAACTCCTTCGTGAACACGAAATTTTATAATAATTATATAATGGTTGTTACGAATAAGAATTTATAACAACCGTAGACGCTCAGGATAAAAAATCCCGTTTATATTTGATTCACCCTCGTATATTGAAAAAAAGGAGATCAGGAAAGAGCACATTTTTTACATAGGTAATGATAGATAGGTAATGATAGGTTAGATAAAGAAAAACGAAGAAAAACTATTACAATTTCAAAATACTAAATTTAATGATTATTTAAAAAAAAATCGACTAAATGAAGTGTTAAAATTGTGCACCGTTGGTTTGACAATAGCCAAGATGATTAATAGACCATTGAATGTTGTCATCATCTTTTTAAACATTGTCAATAACTTCAGGAAGTATACGTTGTATTTTGTGACGAATTCTTACTTTTAAATCTTTTAAGTTCTTCGGACTAATAAAGTATATTTTGTTTTTTAAGTATTCCCACAAAAAGTAATCTAGGGGTCTCACATCGTCTTAGATCCGTCAAACCGTCAAAGGTCGTCTTAAAGAAAATCCGAATATCTTGCATAAGTTAAGTTCGCGTCAAAGAAATAGGGACCCATAATTCTTTCGTCGACTATGCCGCACCAAACATTCACTTTCTAGGGATTCTGAGTGTGATTCCCAGAACGACAAGATTTTATATCATCAAGATCAAGTTACAGCAACAAAAAAACATTCTCGGCCTTCCTTAATTTCTTTATCTAACCTATATCCATGCTAATGTAATTATTATTGTAGTTTATGTTGAAAATATATTCTTTCACATTCCATAATAAAAAAGTGGGTTGTCGTTAACAAAAATATTTATGACGTCATACCTACACTAATCACCCAGTACATATGCATTAATTATACTTTAAAAAGTGTTCAATTAAAATAATATTTGATGGGCGTGAGAGTTCTTTCCAAAAGTTATTCCTTGAATTTTTAACTAATTTATTCATTGTTTCACGAAAACCCTGTATGTACGATCATCTACTTTTCCTTGTACTATAAACACCAGTCTACCATGTCAATGCCTAAAAATGCTAGTAATGAAATGATTAAAGTATAAAAAATATACAGTTATGACAAAATACTACAAACAATATAAAAAAACAAATTATTTTTATTATTACAATGTTTGTTTAATCGTCACAATATAATCCTTTATACATTTACATTTTTGATTAATTGTCATTAGTCATGTCAGCATTCTGTTACATGAATCATTAGAAAAGAATGAGGTGAACCACTTGTCTCCACTCTTGTGGAAATCAATATGTGTCTGAGGGAATTTCCATTACATATTTCAGCGTTATTTATTCAAATATTTCTTCTTTGAACTTATTTTTACTAAGTAAGTAAGGCATTTAAAATCGCTTATAGTGAAGTGTTGCAAAATGATGCACAGAGCTGCTGTCACTGCATTGCGCATAAATGTTATGCAGTCGTAATAACGCAGGCTAACAACGAACACGTTAGGGGCATTCGAGTTAAAGCATTCCAATCTCCACCTGGCCAATGTCTATATAAAGAAAAGTTGTTCACACAGTTTTTAAAATTCTTCACGTAGTAGAAACACGAATACCTTTATTGGTTTATACTGTACTAGTACTAGTTCTTCTCTATACCCCAGTGTCGAAATCATATGGAGTGACTCATCGATGACATATGGATGGCAAGAAGTGTGCGGGGAACGAAATTCCATAGGCGTATCAATTTGGAGGGGTCAATATATAAAAAATAACAAAATAATACCAAGACAGTTGAAAAGGGTTTTAAGTGGATTTGTAACAGTTTTGTAGTTAGCAAACAATGTAAATATCGTAAGTACTTATTTCATGCTTACCCAGTCAGAAAATCTCCTGTTAGCATATCCTGATAATACAGACATTTTCTCAACATGTGCCATATAAAGGGATGTAGGAGTAGCAAGCTACACAAAAGTGGCCCCTCTGAATCCATATATTGACCTACCGCTTTCGCTATTTAAAACTATCATTATATTTATGCCACACCACTAACACAATATTTATTTTATTGTATCAACAACACTGTCACAGTTACTATATTTGTCAAAATTATTATATATGTTACATCACTAACACAGTCTTTATTTATTGTATCAACAACACAGTCAAAGTCACTATATCTATTACTATACACATATGCCACACTTATCACACATATTTTATTTTATATTACCAATCACTGTCACTATCCCACTATCACTATGTTGCGTCGCACTGAAAATATTTTCTTAATGTCATTATTATAAGAATCACTCACTTCGGACAACACGACTTCCAATTGCAATATTACTATTCCACAGTTAGTCACTGTCACTATCAAAATCACAATCACTAGAACTGCTATCGCCTAGATTGATTATAACTGGATCTATCAACGCTTCCGCTCTTGTGTCAAGATCCCACATGCGTTGTTTCTCTTTCTTTACGTGCACAATGCACTTGGACCATATTTCCGCGGTGACGCGGCTGATAGCATCGTTCAACAGCAATTTGACGTCTCCCAGTTTAAAAGTCCTATTATTTCGTGCTACGTCCGTTTTTATTTGCGCCCAAATCAGCTCTATGGGGTTTAATTCGCAATGATATGGTGGTAGACGAAGTATTGTCACATCACGAGCTTTTGCCATTTCATCTACTACATATTTAATGTACCGGCTTTTTTCTCGCTGCGCAATTTTTAATAGCTGCACTTTTAACATGGTATCCAGATTTTTAGATTTTAGGGTTTCTGTTTTCTTCTTTTTTGCACTAGTTTCTTCTTCATCATACTTAATTGCACGGTACACACTACTTACACAGACTTTTGTTAACAAAGAGCATATATCAACTGCCTCGGTTGTACTAATATCTGGGTTTCGCGCCCGAATTCCTTCGTAGGCGTTTTTAATCATTTGAAGTTCTTCATTTGTTAAATGTCGCTGTTTTCGATTCTAATTATTCGTAGAACCACTACAACTTGCATCCGCTGCTTCCATGTTAGAAAAACACTAAACACTCATTTTTATCGCAGAATATAATAAATAAACAATTTCGCGAATCCCGAATCAATCGCGCCAAAATCTGGGCTAAGCGACGCATGCGTCATTCTATCGATCGACATTGATCCATGCCGCCAATTGCTGACCAATCGAATTCAAATGTATTTAAAACCGCCTAAAATGATTGGCTAGCTTTGCTACAATAGCGCACCAGGCGGTACAACCGATTATTATGCGATTCGGAATTCAATAGGAGAGGGAGTAGTTCGCATTGAACTACTGTTTCAATAGAGCAGCACATAAAATTTGTATGCACATAATAGGTAATTACACAAGAAATAGACAAACCGTTGAATAGTTATGGTGGTCTGATATTATATATGAATCACTCCACATTATTTCGACACTGGGGTATAGTATCTCAAGGAAACTATTTATAGGCGACAAGACTCTCGTATGTAAGAAATCCAATCTCGCCGAAGTTACCAGAACCGTCCGTTTACGAGAAGCCATAAATAAGGATTTAATGATACAGGTGGATTCAGCGTTTCGTTGGATAAGCTGGTAAATGTGGAGAAAGTGCGGTAATGTATTCCTTAATTCGTTGGGTACACCGGAGGATATTTTTGTGATTATAAATTTCCTGGTGGATTGTTTACATTTTTTGTCACGATTTCGTAGTGTGAAACAAATACTTATCTAACGTAAAAATTATTCTTATGTAATGTTTATATTATGCAGGATATGTTAAATCTACTAATCTGATTTCTTGTTTACATTTCTGTCAAAATTATATGTGAAAGTTTGTATTAATTCATGTTTAGTTGTTGAAGCTCTATACATATTTTGGTCTGTTTAAGAGTTGAGTGAGGCATTTGCTAATACAGAATTTTGATGTATATTTTGACATGCAACTACAGGCTTTCTTTTAAGAAATGTTGAAATAACAGAGACATCACTTTTAGGAATTTTCGAATCATTACTATCATTAGTATTCGCTGTGGAAAAAATGACTGCGGTAACATAAAAAACACAAACCTTGTTTTCCAAATTAAATACCTTACTTCTTGAAATGTGTGGTGTCATGTAATGAAATAAAAAAGAAAGAACTGAAGAATGTACATTTGATCTAATTTTCGTTTTCAATATAGTAGGCAATGCGGTCATTGGGTGTGGGAAAATTCTTATGAGCGTGGGAACATTTTGATCTTTTGTCGGCGTGCGTCAAAGGAACCACCAGAGAGGTGTTAACGTCAAAGGTGACAAATGACATATCAATTAGTGGCACGCACCAGCAGTTGGCAGGGGGACTTTGGCGGCATATATCAAAGGAACCGCTATTATTATTATATTATATAGGTTTGGGCCTCATCAGCCACTGATCGCATGGGTAGTCCTTTGGCGATCCCCTCTTATCCGGGTCATTATCCAAAAATGCTATCCCATAAAAGGAGCAATTTAGGCACGTCCCCCGCCTTAAGCCTCGTCTCCTCTAGGATAACAGGGGTCCCTAATATAAGATACCTCTTCGCCTCTAGTGCGGGGCAGATGTAAAGAAGATGAATCGAGGTTTCCTCGTCTTCTTTACAGTATCTGCAGGCAGGGCTGTCAGTCAGCCTCAGCTTGTGCTTATATGCATTCAGGCTACTATGGTGGCCCGTTATTATTCCCACCAGGGTTCTGGATTTGTGCTTGTTCAATTTAATGAATTCCTGGGCCCATGTCTCAATCTCTGAGTATTGGATGAAGAGTTTGGTTATTCGACAACCCGTTACTCCTCTCCATCTTTTATTGTGCTGGTCTCTTGCCCAGCCATTGATGCGGTCTCTGATGAGATTCCGACTTATTCCCACTGCAGGTTCTGGTTCATAGAGATTTTCCCTGGTCCCTAGTTTGGCAAGGTCATCTGCAATTAAATTTCCCTTAATGCCACTATGCCCAGGTATCCATAAGAGTTCCACCGGTCCCTTCCCTGCCAAGTGGTTCAATGCTTCATAGCAATTATATACCAGTTTCGACTTTGTCGTTGCTGAATTCAGGGCTGCCAACGCCGCCCTGCTATCCGAGCAGATACACACCTTCTCCTGGGTCCGATTTTTGTCGGCCCCCAGAACACCGTATGTAATTCCAACTAGCTCGGCCAAGGAACCGCTAAATAGGTCGGCTAGCCCTCAGGGTGGAACTTATTTACTATTGTAATAACGGATTAAAATATCTGTTAATCTACTTACGAGGTGATCTTTTTAAACATACACAGTACATGGTGGTATATTTACAGTACAACCTCCTTAAAAAAAGGTCATATCACCTAGACCGCCACTCATCTTGTCCATGCTAAATACGTAGTGACGCTTCCCCTAGGCGACTATGGCCTTAATGTTCGCCTATGGCCTTAATGTCGGCCATACTTTGCCAATATTCACGATAGTCGAAAGACTATTGCGATTCTATGACAGAGCAGTTATAAAGTGCATAGTGCATGATGTTATCCTGCCCACAGCCTCCACAGAGGAGTGCACAACCCACTTTCATGTTGTGACGGGGTTTTCTTGAACAGCAACCGGTTAGAATTTATGTTACAAGATTTAAGAAAGACGTAATCCTTCCTGATATTAAGTGGCTAGTAGTCAGTGGCAAGTGATATTAGGTGACAAGTGGATATTACGTATAAGTGGTCCTTAACAGACTGAAAGTTTTTAGCTTCATTCCGTAAATTTCCTGTGTATGTTGTCTTCAATTACTTATTTTATTGCTAATATCGATAGGGTACTAAGCGGAATAGGTCTATGAGTATTTAGACTAGCGTTCTAACTAATCTGTCAGCTTTCTTGTTGCCTCCAAACTGTGCATGTCCCTTCACCCAGCACGAAGTGATGCTGTTTGTGTAGGCAATATTTGCCTACATACAGTTTGTTGTGGCAGTATTCCCATACTGATCGTGTCACTGTTTTATGCTACTAGTCCCACTGGGCTATTGTCAATGTATATTTTGATTGTTTTGCTTGTTATTTATCTACGGGCTATTTATATAGCAGCTATGATATCTATCTACCACAGTGAATGATTTTAATCAGGTTAAGTCTAATGACCTAATTCCACAGGTGGTTCCTAATATTCTCACATTCCTATACATATACAGTTAAATGAGGGAGTCATTTGACTGTATACCAATAAATTTGGGGCGTACTATAGTAGTTTCAAATCCACCTAGTAGTGGTTGTACTACTATTGACTTAGTAGTAGTAGTTGTACTATCCACGTACTGTAGTAGTTTAAATATTCACCTACCTTAGATATACGATCCAGTGGTTGCAGAAATAGAATGGTCCCGAATGCTTCCTAATCAACAAAATTCTCCCTACTCAAGAGAAGGATTTTGTGTTTGTATTCTTTCCTGCAAAGCTAGAATATTATCAACGACGCTGTAATATACCTTATTTTATAAGTATCTTCGCAGGAAAATATATCTTGAAATTTCCACTCAGAGGTGATTAAAACTCTCTCTCTCTCGAGCTTTAATCATCTCCAGATGATGCCAACTTTGTTGACGAAACGCGCGTCGAGTGTAGTGTATAGTGTTTGGGTGTTTCGTGGAAAACTAAGTCAGTGTTATTTTCACCCCAAAGGTTCCAACCTACTCCAGTAAACCTCAGTTTGTCAAATGTTATTAGTCTTATTTAAATATCACATCCTATAATTTCACACGAGACGCTCTACATTTAACTGTAATGAAATATTAAGAAAAGTTATGTTTAATACACCACAAAATACAATCGTCTCCAATTGTCTTTTTATTTCTATGAAAAGTTTTTCGTTGCTACAATTATTTGGTAACGGGAAAGTTGAAAATAATCTTCTTGATTGATAATATCCTTGAAGATATTTATATACGTTTATCTACTACAATATACGGAGAAAGAAAATATAAAATCCCAAATTTCAACTATTTCCTCATCTTGAATATGACCAAAAATTGGCGTAATTTAATTGACCGAGAATCTCTTACCTTTTACTACGTCTTAAACACCTAGTAAAGAATAATACTTATAGACCCATTAACGAATTGCACTTGCAATAGTTTAAACATTATAGGGGTATTTCTCATGAATTCGTTCAGACTCCAGTCTCTAGCAATAGCTCATAATTTCTAATACCCATCAAATTTCCGTTAATTACTCTTCAAAACTACTTTAACTGAATTGCACAATAGAAAGAAGCGGATACTGAAAACAATGGACGTGGAATACTTAGAATGTTGCATAATAGAAAGTCGCCGTGTCATTAGAATTAATTTTCCACGTTAATTTCGAACAATAAGTTATGGTCGGGTTTAGTAATAGTCTTAACGTCTCATTGTCAGATTTTAATTATTACGTGTGATCGCAATTATAAATCTATATATTCCTGGAGGACATGAGAAATCTCAAGGGAATCTTCGATATTTTACACTTCCAGGCTCTTGGGTTCACTACTGGTTCCAAATATGGCAGTGAATGAATGATGCTTGAACGCAAAAAATATTTGGGATGATTAATTATTCATTAATACGGTTATATTAGAACCAATAATGCACAGAGTCGTGTTTAAGGTTGCGCAACCAATACAACATATCACGTAGTGACAATAAGGAATACTGTAGTATTGTAGTGGGAAAATTCGAGACTTTCGACGTAACGGATACGTCCTCACACATCAGTCGAATTAGTGTTAGGTTATGTGTGGTCGTACGTTTGATTATAGGGAATCGCAGGATATATTTTTTAAACATTTAATGGCGCTTGTGTGAAATATCGTAGTTACTTTACAATGTAGTGAACAAGTGATAGTGGTTTAACGATTTATTTGTTCTCTTATAGAAATTATATAGTTTTCTGTAGATCACTATAGTTTCCTCGAAAATTATAAAGGGTATAGAGAAGGCAATGTAGATTCCTGCAGTGGATTTTTGAGAGAAAATTCAATGGCATATAGTAGCCTCCTATCTCTTTCTATTCCAGAGATACATGCGTATACGAGGTCTGTCCGGAAAGTATCCGATCTTGTGCTCTAACCTTGGAACCTATTGTTAAATATAGCTATTCATCATTTAGCGAGGACCTTTATGAGTGCCCCTGCCAGGCAGCACGGCCTTTCGAATCTTCAGCCCACTATGGTACGCTATTTAGTAAACATGTCGATTTAGTAAACATTTAGTAAACATGTCGATTAATTCATGAGTAATACACAGATTGAAGAATGGTATAATTCGATTTAACAGTGGTCGTCCATCAGTTGAAAGCGATCCTCATTCTGGTAGGCCCGTAATAGCTGAAACTTCTGAAAATGTGGAATGAGTTCGAATTTTAATCAATCAATCGTCGTTTGACTGTTCAAGGCAGAAGAAGACCTCGAAATACCAAAAACTGTTGTCTCGTAAATTCTTAGCCAGATTTGTGGAAAAGTGGCGACTAGGTGTTACACCACAACAACGCACCTGTCCACGCATCGCAACTTATCCAAATATTTTTTGTGAAACACGGAATTATTCAGTTTCGCCAGTCCACATACAGTCCTGACCTGGCTCCCTGCGATTTTTGACTGTTCCACAAATTGAAAAATTGTCTTAGGAGAAGAAGATTCGATGACGTAGAGGAAATAAAAAGAAACGCGACAAGGCGGCTGTTAGCTTTTCCGAAACCTGAATACAAGGAATGTTTCCGAAAGTGGGAAGATCGCTGGAAGAAGGTTATAGTTTCCAAAGGGGAGTACTTCGAAGGGGACATCGTCGCCATTGATCATATTTAGCCTCTTTCTCCTGCTGCAGAACAAAGTCGGATACTTTCAGGACAGACCTCGTACATATAGAGCGCTTTTCATGAATGTTTAATCTGATATTCTCAATAGCTAAATATCGGTACAAAAAATTGACAAAACTTATTGTAAAGCACTTCTTTTAAGTAGTATTTAATAATGTTGACAACATTGATATACCTAGAATAATTTCTGAGGTGTCACCCTGTATCTTATTGCACTATACATGTATATACGTCTTCGAGAATAAAACAGATATTACTAATGGAATAAATCTGTTGGAAAAACTATGGAAATTAATAAGTTATATAGAGAAAATGGCATGACTAAAAATATAATAGCAAGAAGTATTTAATTAATAAGATAATTATTTCTCATCATGACAGACGAAATGCAACTAATGTGTCTATTACACGTTCGTTGTAAATTACTTTTTTAATTATCTCCAAGGTCCAACATCTGGAGGAGTGACGTTTGTGAGAGATCTGTCTGGCTATAAAATAGGCCCATTGTTTCCTACAGTTTATCATTATCAGTTTCATTGAACGATAAATATATCTATAGATCCTATAGATACATATCCAGTTCTTTACGAACTGGGCGTTTAAGAAATCATCCATCTCATGTGAACTATAACCAGGGACACATTTAAGTTGAAAATAAGTAATTAGATATTTTCTAAGGTGTATCGTCAATAGAATGCTCTTAAGCTTCTAGAAGAATGCTTCCATACACTAGATTACACCAGATGCTATATCCAAATCGTTCCTGTATTTTACCGGAGATAGGTAAGTTTAGTAGTAAATAAGTAGGACTTAGGTAAATTTACTGGAGCTGTTACGTATGAATATTCTTGAGACCAGTATAGTCTTTCGATATTTTAAATCTTCCCTAAAGGTCATGGATTTGAGAAGAGTTGCCTAAATTTACGTTTTCTAATTAATTTTATTTGTGTGAGAAGGATACCCGTTACTTCTAGCTATATCTCTAATATGCAATATTTAATCATCTTTTCTTTTTTGAACCTACCATTACTAAGTGGAAAATTTAGCAAACGATGAACAAGAAAATTTAAACTTGCCATTTTATGTTAATAATGATGGGAGTCGTTAAGAGTGTATCTCAAGAATGCTAATTCCTTCCTGTATACATCAAATTATAATCTATTTCACATATTTTTAATTATGAATACCGAAAAAAAGATGTTTGTCTAATTTTGAAGCAACTGTGACAACAATCTATGTCTATTTTCGCAGTATCGAAAACCAGAAAAAATATTATCCACATATCTGATCCATACTCTATGAATATAATCGAATTCTTCCTTAGCTTCCATCTCAAACTTACTCATAAAAAGTTCTGCAATAAAAGGGGACGAGGAGAGACCCATTGCAGTACTTTTATGTTGTTCAATATATTCATTATTAAATATGAAACAATTTTGACTCATGCATATACTGGGCAGACGAAAGGAGCAATTGTAACTAGGTTTAAGACACATGGCCTATATAATATATGGAAGATTAGAAAAATCTACCATTTCCATAGTATAGACTATATTGACTTGACCTTAGTAAAAAGTATAATCAACAGCAGGCTATTAGATGTCATTGAAAGAATTAAGATAGCTAAACGTGATAGTAGCATGAACAAAGACAAGGGTGTCATACTTAATAATCCGTAGTTTTGGTTGGGGTTGTTTGGCATATGGTGAATGACGACATTTGTGGGTCAGTGAACAGAATATCTACCTCATTATGGTTCAATGACCATGAATGAAAATAGTTATATGATATTAGGTATTAGAAAGAGTGGCGCAGTGAAACGTGAACTATTTAAAATTAGTTTCAATAACCTCCCGATGATGTCAACTTGGTTGGCCAAACAGGGTCGAGAATCATGAAATCTTCCGGTGTTGGTAGAAAACTCCTCTCCTCTTGCTCTCTCTTTGTCCTCTTGGTCCTCTGTTTTGGTTGCCGAGATGATTAACACTGACGGTTTTAATCATGCCAACCAAGTTCGTATCGTCTCCTAATGATGCCAATGCAGTTCAGTAATGATGTCGATTTCGTTGCCGATTTGTTGTCGATTCGAATATCTTTCGGTATTCTTGAAAAACTGGTGTCCTGTTTTTGTTTACCTACAGGGGGTGCACGAAGAACGGCCACCGCCATAATTCTGTTATTTATCGTCCAATATTCAAAATCCAAAAATCTAATTAAATCACTTATAAAATACTACGGTCTGGGAGAAATATTTTTTTTGTCAAACTTTGTTTTCTATGATATTTCATAGCCAACTTTTGGTTTTCAATTAAAACTATATGGTTTTTTCTATGCTATATTAAAGAGTATTTTTTTTTGTAAATCCAATTATGTATAGAAACACAAATTTTCTTTACCATTAGTACCTGAAAAAAAATTAAAAAACAGTAAAATGTGATAGAAATAATTTTGCGAAGGCGACATCAAACTGCCTATAAAATTTTGAGTGCAATATTTTGATAAACGTCAAATACCAGTCTTTGAATTTTGAGTGTACCTTATTCGTCACAATGACCAATAATGAATGTACTGATATGTTACAAGTCTATTTTGAGGTTTTAAAAAACTCCCATGAGGCTGGAACTGAATGTTTTATTAAGTGCAGAAGAAACTCCCAATACATCCACAAGTGAGGTAGCGCGAAATTGTGGAACTTCTAAAAAAACAGTAATAGAAATTTTTAAAAAGCGTAAATTCAAGCCTACGTTCCCCTTAAAATTTATGCATTGGAAAACAACGACAGACAATGAAGATTAAATTTTTGCAACTTTTTTTGGACATGTCGAGGGCAGATCCAGGATTTCATCAAAAAATTATCTGGAGTGACAAATGTACTTCCGGGAAGAATGGAATTTTTATCAAAAGAAATCATAGATATTGGTCTCAGGACAATCCTCACGCTATTGTGGAGAGCAATTTTCAAAGAAGATTTAGCGTGAATGTATCGTGTGGTACTTTGGGAAGTAGGCTAATAGGACTATTTTTTATTGATCGAAATTTAAACCAACAAAAATATTATGATTTATTTTATGGCGAATTTGCAATGTTTTTGGATTAATTACCTTTTAGGAATCTGAACGAACTTTTTTTCAACAAGACGGAGCTCCGCCCCATAATACCAATCTAATTGCTAATTATTTGCATACCCAGTTTGGTGAACCATGGATCGGATCCAAAGGAACAAGATTTGAGAAGGCGAATAGTTGAGGCCTGCCGTGAAATTCCTCAATTTTTTTATACAATGCAATTTCCAGCGTCTCTCGGAGAAGTCAATTAAGTGTTAAACAAAATGGTGGTCAATTTGAACAATTGTAATAGTTGTTTGGTGTTCTAACATTCTTTTTATGCCTTTTTAAAATTAAAAACCAACTGCCTAAATGTTATTTTAATAAAATTATTTCTATCACATTTTACTGTCTCTTTAATTATCTTTCAGGTATAAATGTTAAACAAAATTTGGGTTTCTATACATCATTCGATTTAGAAAAAAACACTCTTTAATATAGTATAGAAAAAACAATATAGTTTCATTTTAAAATCAAAAGTTGGCTATGAAATGTCATAGAAAACAAGGTTTAAAAAAAATTATTTAGACCAGATTGTAGTATCTTACAAGTGATTTTACTTGGTTTTTGGATATTTAAAATCCTACGATAAATAACAGAGTTATGGCGATGGCCGCTTTTCGTGCACCTCCCTGTATATACATAACGCATATTAAGTGTAGTGATACAAGTTATATACATTATTATTTATATGTAGTTATATATAGAGTTCCGTATTCTGTATATAACCAAAATTTGCATTACAAAAAGTTCTTTGGATTCCAAATTCGACTAGGAACCCTTAATCGAATTTGAAATCTTAGGAATACGTGTACAACACTGCAGCTCAATTTTTATGTTGGGTAGTTACAAGACTAAATACTAATCTATTTTATAAACTTCGAGTCCTAGAACTCCTAGTCCTAGAAATCCTAGAATTCCTAGAACTTTATAGTTCATTTCATACAAATTTAAAACAAATTTCCATCGTAATAACATTTCCAATGTAATTTTCACATTAATGTATTGCAAGCAGCCGTGGTATCTAGTAACTTTCGCAGACATGTCGCGGTTTTCTATTATTTAGTTACCTCATAAGTATTCAGGTGTTGTGACTTACAACCGTTTTGGTTCGAGGCTGACTACGTACAGCAGGATGCGGTGCAAATGGACCACTGACCTGGATTCTGGCCTGACGGTGTTTGGTTTTCACACCAACGCGATAGCAAGTCTGGTACATATACAGACGTCGCGAATGTTTATTAATTGGTTGGAAATGAATGATAATAGTTACCTAACGGTAATATATAGAATGAAGTCACAGAATGCAAATTTTACCACGGTGCTGGTGATGTTAAAATTATGAATTTGTTATACAATGCAGTCTGTGCAGTTAAAATTATATTGTATTCTAATAAGAGAAATTTCTAAAAATATATTAATCCACCAAAACGTCATTTTAGTTCAAATTATGTGGTTCTCATCCTCATTTAATTAATGATATAAATAAATATTATATATTCTTTATTCATTAATTTGTATTTTTTAATAACCGGTAATTGTCTATTTGCGATTTCGAGTTATTTATTTGTTATAAAACAAGGAATAATTAGACGAAATAATATTAATCTGTGAAGTGCACAGGGTGATATAAATTCGATGGGATTTGGGGGTTTATCAATAAATATAGGAAGTACAATATACAAAGAAAGAGAAAAACAGATGTACGGTGTTTGATCTGGGATCGCCTTTTGAGGAAACCGAAAACCTCTTTTAAGATAAAAAGAAAAATGACAAAATTATTGTTAGGATAACTTTCTTTATATGCTTTGTATAATATATAAGTATGCTTTTCAATAATATATATGTTATCTATTTTCTGAGCATAAAATAAATATTGTTTATACACTCACAGACAAAAATATTGCATATTTTATATTAAGTCATTATTTTTATTTAATTATTTTTCTTTAAAACTATTTGTGTTTTTTATTGCTAGATATCCTACACTGGAGTGTTTTACGTATATTATAGTCAAATAAATTACATATTGAACCTTTACAACAGATTTGCAGAAGGACTAATAAAATAGCCTGAATTTGGTTTCACATTTAATTAGAAAGAGTAAACAATAACGACAATATAATAATACTTTAAGGCAACATAAATTTAGTACTTAGTATTTCCTCCTTTAGCTCTAGCGACAGCCTGCATCTTTCTAGGCATGCTCCGCAGAAGATCTTTGATGGTTTCTTGGAGAATTTAATTCCATTCGTTCCTATGCAGCAATTTTTAATTCTGCAAATTGAGTTAAGAGCTGGATTTCCTGCTCGGAAATGTCTCTTTAGAATGTTCCATAGATATTCTATGGGATTAACATCAGGACTCATTGGTGACAAATCTCGTGCCTTAATCCTGACATCCTGAAGGGACTGGATCACTGTTCTAGCGGCATGAGCCCGGGCATTTTTATGTATCAGCACAAAGTTATTGTACCCAATGAAACCGGCATAAGGCAAAACATGCTCTTCAAGGATATTGCGTATGTACCAGTCATCATTCATTCTTAAATTTACCTCAGCAAGCTCCGTGCGACTCTAACAACTAATGCCTCCCCAAAGCAGGGGTGGCTGATGTATAGGTGCAGCAGAGCTGCAGAACTGCCAAAAAAACTAGATATTTGTATATTTTTGCGATATAATGATTACTAAAATTTATTAATAAAATAATTTGGTTAGTTGGTGCAGCTAACCAAATTATTGTGTTAAAGTCGCATTCTGCCCGCCGTCCTCTATTGAGTAGTAGACCAGATGAATTATCTGGGTCTCTACGCGAGCACGTCGCGATTCATTGAACTGGGCCACACGAGATAGTTCTCAGCACGGCTCGGCACACCCGTCCTCCCCCTCAACTCCCGCGACAATCCACACTTGGCGCTCGTAAATGCGCGATTTACACGGTCAGTGAGCTGTATTTTTTCCAGCTAAGGCAACATCAGTGAATGTTTACTCCTTCCTACTCGGGCGGGCGTAAATCGTACCTATTTCGTATTTCGTGTTAATTTGAGATTTTAAATACTGTTTTGTGAACCTGTGTAGTGATTTATTGTACTAATTATTAATATTTATGTACTGTGATAGTGACAATGGATTTAGTTTGTAATTTGTAGGCCATTGCCCGATATTGTTATTGAGACTGCAGGTGTTAGCCGCGGAAAAGCATATAAACGTCAATTTAATAGAGACATTTATTCGAAGAACAATTGGATTTGTGGGTGCAACAAAAAAAATGCGTTAGTTTGTTTTCCTTGTTTACTTTTTGGCGGTGATAAAGCATGGACGGAGGTAGGGGTGACAGATTTGGTGCACTTAACTGAAAAAATAAAAAAGCACGACAATTCCAAAAGCCATCTACATAATACAATGGAATTAGCTTTATTAGGAACAACTAATATTAAAGTGCAGCTAGATTCAGCTTATCGAATAAATGTGCAAAAGCATAATGATAATGTGACAAAAAAGAGATACGTTTTGTCAAAAATTATAAACTGCATAAAGTTTTGTGGGGCCTTTGAACTGGCGCTGCGAGGACATGACGAAGCTGAAATCTCTCAAAACCCGGGGATATTTCGTGGTTTGATAAAGTTTTCTGCTGAGCTTGATGTAACTTTAAGCGAGCATCTACAAAATGCTTCAGTATTTAAAGGAGCCTCTAAAGAAATACAAAATGATCTTTTAGACTGTATATTAAAAGTATGTCATGAAGAAATAATTAAAGAAATTAACAAACCTTGATTTTTGGCAGTTATGGCAGACGAAACAACTGATGTGTCTGCAAAAACTCAGTTAGTGGTAGTTTTAAGATATATTCTCGATACAAAATGTGACGCTGAAACTCTTTCGGAAAATATTTTAAGTGTTACAGACCCTCCAGTTCACCTTACAAGCCTTTTCTCTTAACCAAAGAATATGACGGCAAACATGAATGTTCTTCAAAAAGGTATTAAATTCCAAAAAATTTGCTTGTGAAAGTCTATATTTTTGTATAAACGGATTTTACATAAAAATTCTGAAGTATCAGGAAAACCCGTGACCTTGAAAATTTTCAAAAGTTTGAAATTTGCACACGGGCGGCCAATACCCTAGGATCGACCCTGTGCAGAACACCCGTTTCATTTCATTACGAGCTGCCACTGCAACAAGCAATACAGCAGTCGTTGTTGCCAAGGTACACCATGATTCGTTTGCAATTTGTAACATTATTGCTTATTCAGCTATAAAGGCTGAATGAATGTCTAAACTGTGTGTGAATGAATGTGAAAAAAGAATGTCTAAACATTCCTTTATTCGAAATAAATTTCAGTACACTTAAAATACTCCAGTGCAGGTTATCTAGCAATAAAAACACAAAAAGTTAAAAAAAAGTAATAAAAATAATGACTTGAAATATGCAATATTTTTGTCTGTGAATATTAATAAATGAACAAATTTATTGGAGAGATCATGAAAATTAGTAAGATGTGTAGAACAAATAGCATATCACAAAATATGTAGTAATAGCAGTAAAAAATAAGTTAATGAACAAAGTAATAAAAATAAAAGATATCAGGCTAAATATTCAACTTGTTTTGTCAAGTACGTTCTTCTTATATCATATATTGTATTTCTCTTCATAATAGGCATTGTTGTAAGAAATGCTAATGTTCTAAAATCTGCTGAAATGTGAGAATCTTGAAATATCGCTTGATTTTCCTTGATGGCAGCTGCCTCTTTAGGATCTAATTATAATACTACAGATTTTATTTTATGAAAATGCTAAAAATAATAAGCCTTTTCACATGGTCTTATTTTATTAATCGCATAAATAAACAATACCTTAAAACAGTAATCTCATCTGATTCGATTATTAATAAATTATATTTACAGCTTTTTCACTCTTATGTAAATTGGTTCACAAGAAATTTTTTCATGTATACAACTTAAAACGAAAAGATAACGTATATTTAAATATTATTATTTAAATATAAAAGTAAAAGGATTATTGTAGTTGTATTTACAGCTCATATATTAAACTATAAATGTATTTATAGTTTATTTCATCGCTGTTTGCCAAATAAAAAATCCCAAACGGCTCTTATCTCATATCGTGGCTTGTTTTTATGGCTAGGCTCAGATAAACTGTTGCGCTTATCGGCAAGATAAGAGAGTTTTTTATTTGGCAAATAGCGATGAAATCAATAGTACATAGTGTATTGAGAACTAGTCCACATCCGAATTTAGACAAGCAAGGTAGATATTATAAATTAAGCTACTTTTAAAGAATACTCAAAAAAATTAAGAAATGGCGGGAATTGATAAGAATACAATTATTAAGTACAGTTTGCCATATTACAGACTAGTACACTATATAACATAAGTTACAGTATATGATTCATTACTATAGCCATGATTTTTTATCCATCTCAATAAGATGTAAATAAAAAAGACCAAATAATAATAAAACAACACAAGTTTATTTTCATTTATTATTAAATCTCACATGGTATTAGGCTTACCAAATATAATTTATGAATCATTTATTTTATACATTTATATATATTATATCCCCGTATAGAAATGTACGCCCCTGCTTAAAATGCCTATAAATTTATAATCGTACCTTAACACCTTAATGCCTTCAAGGTTTACCAAACAAATATGATGCTATTATATACAGTGTGGTGCTGTTTCGCGCATTTTGATAATTTTATCAGTAAATGATTTTCTGAACTCTGAATTGTCAACCTTTTTTTTTTTAAATTGACTAACGTAAGCAATTTTGAATATTTTGTGTATACGAGGGTGGGGTGAAAAGTTTCCGACCTGCGTTGGAGATGGATCCAACAGATCTAATTTTGATTGATTCTACAGCCCTATCCCTGGACTAGCTGGTATAATAACATTCAGGTCGATTGCTTTGTTAGTATATATTTGACAGCCTATTGAATAAGACGCCTCGCTTGCCTACGTAAAAGTAGAAAAATTGGAAAAGGGTGCGGTCATCAAATACTTCTATTTGAAAAGCTTAACACCACTTCAAATTAAGAAATGGATTCAACACTGAACGAGTCTTCTCCTTCATATTCAACAGTCAAACAGTGGGTTTCTGGATATAAGAAACGTCGCACGAGCACTGTTGATGAACCACGTTCAGGATGCCCCGTTGAGGTTACAACTGCCGAAATAATCGAGAAAATTCAAAAAATCGCGGTAGAAGACCGCAGATTGGAAATAGGTGAGATATCAACAATATCAACATTTGTGCATAGAGAAGCTCTGTGCTAGGTGGGTGACGCGTTTGCTAACTATCGATAAAGAATTGCGCTGGAAGAGTGTTTCGACTGAGAATTTGACACTGTACACGCAAAATCCCAGCGAATTTTTGTGTCGATATATAACTGTTGATAAAATTTGGGTACACCGTTACACTCTTGAAAGTAAACAACAGTCAAAACAATGGACTCCAGCAGCAAAGAAGACAAAAACAATTTTATCAGCGAATAATGTTATGGCGACTGTTATTTGGGATTATCTTCATTGATTACTTTGAGGATGGTAGAACTATCAATGGTGAATACTACACAGAGCTATTAAATCAGTTGAGTGACGAAGTGAATGAGAAACGACTACATTTGGCGAAGAAAAGATCTTGTTTCATTATGACAACGCACCTCCTCATTCGTCAGTTATTGCAATGGCTAAAAGCAGTAAATTAAAGTTATAATTGTTTCCCCATCCAGCGTATTCAGAGGATTTAGCCCCCAGTGACTATGATCTGTTTCCTCATCTCAAAACATGGCTCGGAGGTAAAAGATTCATGAGCAACGAAGTCATCAATGCTGTAAATGCGTATTTTGAAGGGCTCGACAAATCGTTCTATAAAAATGGTATCACTGCATTAGAGCACCGTCATGAAATATGTATTAGACTTGATGAAGATTATGCTGAGACATAAAATAACAAAAAATAACAAAAACAAAATTTTTCTTCATCAGGCTGGAAACTCTTCACCCTACCCTCGTAATATGATCTCGTAATATGTGACCTATGATGTGTAATATCATAGTCTTATATAAATTGCAATTCTGTTTCTTTTACTGAAAATTAATTCCTTCAAGTGTAGAATACAATGGGACTCCATATTAGAGGTTTCCTATTTATTGTATTATTTTTTACAGAAACATGTTAAAAATGTCTTCTATTAAGAATTTGATGTTGGCAGGAATGTACGCAAACACTTTGTATCGAACGCTCGATAATATTCGGACTTATATACTTTATTTTGATAAGAATTTATTGTTTCAGATAATAAATAACTTAACCTATTAAAATACACCCGCAATTTTGAACAACTTCACAATAAGAAATACAAAGAGGTCAAATCAGGTAAATGTAGTGGCCCATCTAGTTGGTTTTCATCTACCTGTTCATCTGCCAGGGAAATTATCATCAAGAAATAACAAGACCTCAATATCAGAAATGAGGAGTTTCGCCTTTTTGAAATCAACATTTTTGGTAGGGAATATCATCATCCTTATTATTTAGATAAATAACTAGTGAAGATGGAATTAAATTAAAATTCAGAATTTCAAATATGTAGAACCAATCAATTCCAGTCGCCAATAGTAAAAGAAGACTTCCTATCATTTCTAGCCCATATATTTACTTTATCTATACTACTACGCGATACAAATCTTCTAATCTATTAACTAAAACTAGGTACTATTGAACCTAATGAGGATTCTATTGATACCTATATCTGCAATGATGATGATGTACTATTTAAGATATACGACTCTATATTATTCCATATCCTTGATCATCCTTAAACAAGCCTTCTTCTAAATTCATTTTATAAGTGTGGGACTTTAATTTTTTTTAACAATTATCCAATTGTGAAATAGCTAACATGATTATGTAAACCTAATTGCTTGGTAGAAATATATAAGATATTGTTAAACTTTGAGAAGTACATTTATGTAGTTTAGTGTTTTCACTTATTTTAAGACCTGCCTTGTCGAGATAATTTTTTGCACTACTATAGTTTAACTAGTCTAGTCCCGTTGGTCCTGAAATCGTTGTCTGCAGTTGCAAATTTTTTTTTATTTTTCTATGTAACCGTATTTCACAATTTAAAGTTTAATACCCTCTATCTTATAACACGTGAACAGAAAATTCATAATGTGTAGTATCGTTATACTAAAACGTATTGGAAATAAAGGAAAATTCAAATTAAAAAATACCATGATGATATCACAACCCAAACACACACCTGAAAGAAATAAAATTTGTACACTGGTGAATGTTCTTTTGAAAAAATCCTGATGATATTTTACATTTTTAATTTTATAAGTACCAAATGCACATTTTTGTTTTCAATATTCAAAATTGCGTTTGATCTAAACATAGTTTGATTGATTACAATCCACACTTTATTATTACAATCTAACAATGCACTCTCTAAATGCCTCATGGTACTTTATAGCCCTTTGTGTACAACCACAGCTTAATAGATTGTGCGTACAAAAACCTAGTGCTCTTATTGAAAACAATAAAGAACATAAACATTATAAACCCTTGCAAGGTCGACGTGAAGCAGAACAGATACACGAAAACCATAGCGCCATTTATCTGGCCCAGAAATCCAAACAGCCACGTTAACCCTAGCATGGAGAACAGCAGCAGGGCCAGCCTCCACTGGAACAGTATCTCGTGGTTCACTAGATCTCTCGTTTCGGTTTTCTTGTGGAACACGTTGTAGATGATAAATATGAATATAACGAAGTTTATAACCACTATGATCACCAGCGGCAGCCATATTCCTAGGTAGAGCCCCAGGCCCGATGGGTAGCACAAGCCTACTTGACCTTCGCAGTAGTTGTCACTATCGACGATCAGTATCAATGTAACTGGTAGGAGTGGGAACACCCATCCGCAAATGCACGCTTTGAGCAGGATGTACTTCGGAGGTCCCCCAAGGACCTCCACGAACCTCTTGAACTGAAGTATGGCTATAATGAGCATCCAGCAGAATTCTGATAGGATTGCGTAGTGCAATATAGCTCCTGTTACAGAACATCCAATGGCTTTTTCAACTTCGGCCGAGTAGACGGCGACGCTAACGTAGAGCATGACGATCTTTATCGAAATGGCTATTACGAAATTGACCAAGATCTGATTGCCGGTGTTCCTTCTCCATCTCTCGAACAGGGCGGCAGTAAGTAGGATTCCCAGTATGCCTATAAGAGATAGGACGCAATTGACGATGGTCATTATGTCGAGAATGTGGTACTTATTGGCGTCGGCGAATGTACTGTTGGTGTTCGCTAGAAGTAAGGCGAAGTGTGTCGTATGGTTGAATTCACAGATGGTGAAGTGCTCTTTGCTGCGCGGTGTTGCGTCGTTTTTCCACGATCCCCTGACTATTTCCTTGTCCCCGGTCACCTAAAATAAATAAAGCAGAGTAGAAAAGGCTGTAAGGAAGAGTAGCTATAATGCTAGTAGATGTCTATGAGCTATTATATGGGTTTAACAAACACTCTCTTTTGATTCAAGTAACATCAGAAAATTATAACCTACAAATATGTAACATAGAGTTTTTGGAAAGCATTAAAAACCACGTGCATTGAACGATGTTTCTGTGGTTTTTACAAATAAAACACGATCCTGATATTCGCTAACCGATATTTTAAAGCACCTGTATTTGAATATTTCGAAAGAAATGCGAAATTCATTAGCAGAATATATTATTCTTTGTTTATGGGCTGGGATTACCTGGGATGTATGATTCATACCACTTATAAAAAAAACAATACAGAAAATATATATCATAATAAATAAACTCTATCGCATACAGACGTAGCCCACTAAAGCCGGGTATTCACTAACGAGCTGTAGCTGTAACTGTTGCACGTTACTGTTACCAAAAATCATAGTGTGTACGTGGTTCGCGAGCCTGCCACGAGCGGAACACTTGCGGCTCGTAGTGAGCCGACGATTGTAGGTTTTTGCCGCGAATCAAAGGGCGCTCGCAATGCGTTCGTGGACGTCGAGAGTGAAGGTCGTTGCAACGCTGCGAGCCAACAAATATTTTCGAGCGTTTATTCCTTTGATTTTAATTGTTTATTCGTTTATCATGAATGAATGATCAGAGAATAAGTGTCTTCTGCTGATAGACGCCTACAAAGAAAACAGTGTACTATGGAACCCTAAGGACACAGATTATTACAAAAAAGAAAACATTTGAAAGAAGACCCCTGTTGTATTGAAAACTTGTAAAAGAATCACCAGTAGTTAAGTGTCTCAGCGTCACAGCTAACCTATCTTGAACCGAGACTGCTTCTCGAAACGTAGTGTTTTTGTTCTATCTTGGGCCCGATTAAATTTATTAGATATTCACAATCAGTTGGAGTCATTCTCGTGAAATTTTTGTAATGACCACTGATTTGAGCTGGTAGCCGGTTACATTTTGCAATAATAGAGACATTATTTAAATTATCGAAAGAAAAAATAAACGAATAATTGCCACTCTCGGGGGTTTAATGGGGGTGGCATTTACATTCCAATGAAAATAATATAGGGTTTGGGGATAGTTTCTGACATAAATTAAATTTCTCGAAAACTTAAGGTAATACAATAAAATATAAAAAATACTCATGTTCTCTATAACAGAAAACTACCGAATCGGATCAATAAATTATCAGTTTGGGGGGTGAATATAGTTAACGTTATATGATATTAATATTCCGTGTCATGTCGATGACCTCTTTCACTAATTGTTAAGCTGGTCTATTATTTTCATATACACTTCGTTATTTTCGAAGAGTTATTTTTTGTTGCCAAGCCAAGAAAAGACACTTCTTCTTACATTTTAAAACGCAGGTTCGAGACTGTCAGATTTAAATTGTTAGAATGTTTATAATTGGTTAAGGACTTGTATTTTCAACCTCGATGAACTGTTTCTGAGACTCTGAGTTTCTGAGCTGTGAATCTGAGATGAAATTAATCGATATTAAGATGGTGTTACTATTCAGCAGGATGTCAATTCCAACTATTTTCACTTCATGAGGTATTTTCACTTAGTCATTTGTTTTTTGTGTTACTTAGTATCTGAGGTATGTATATATAAAGTTGTGCCAAAAACTATCCCTAACCCTGTATAACAAATAATTATTATATTCTTTTCAACCAATATAACTTTATAATTTACTTAATAGTTTAATAGTTTATAAATCTCAGATATAAGTGTAGCTATGATCTACAAAATTGAAATCCACTTACGTTATAATTCCAGAAAGCGCAGCTGTTATTGTGGTCATCATCACTCGGGGTATTATACATTAAATAAATAGTTCCATCCAGCGATTGTTCAAGCCCCGGCAGCAGCAAACCAAAGATCATACCGACACTTCCGTCTCTCTCATTTCCCTCGTTGAAAAGAACATCGCTGAAAAAAATCGTTGTCACCAACTTGGGCGATGACTGACTCTGTTCTATCTGCTTCAGAAGGGAATCGCTCAAAACAACAGCAGTTTCTAAACTGTCGCTTTGAGACAGTTCAGTCAAGTTCACGCTATTTTCTAACGCAGTAATATTGCATTTCATATTACTGCAGGCCTCCAGCAACAATCCGCTTACATTACTAGTTTTTAAATCATATACAGCCACCACGAAGTTCTCGCGTACTATGGGCTCGCTGTTCATTTCATCCATGAGTTTTGCCATCTCATCGATTGCGTGTAAAATTCTATCAGTGGCGCAGTAGGTCGCCTGGGATTCTCGTAATACTTCCCTGGGAACGCGGAACATGCGGCTGATAATGTGAGAAGTCAGGATCATTTCTTCCAAACCAACATCGTCCACGGCGTAGTCCAAAATTTTCGAAATAAGGTAAATATCCACTGGTAGCAACTTCTCTGGCACACTAGAAGTAATATCTGCCACTTCTTCTAGTTTCTGCCTGATGGTCAAGTTGGAATTCAGTATATTTTCTAACTGGCTCGTGACGTTCTTTTCGGTTTCCAATAATGCAAAATGCGTGGAGTGACTTGTCTCACAAAGCAGTATATGGGACGGTTGCGAAGGTTTCCCTTCTCTCTCCCAATACCCCCTGGTAATGTTATTGTGCTTGACGGTATAATTCCAGAAGGCACATATCTCCGAACTATTGACTTGTGTGTAGTAGTAGAATTTAAGTGAACCATTCATTTTCAACTCCATCGGAGGAACTATTACTCCGATTATTTGTCCTATGTTCTTATACTGGCTGTAGTAACCCTCGTTGAAGAGGGCGTCGTTGAGGTATATGGTCACGATTAACATCGATGAGTTAGATATCTGGCTTTGTAAATCAGCGTCCAGTAATAAAGCTGTATTCAAATTCTCTTGCGTCTCCAAAGAGTCACCGTCCTGTAGAACGACGACGTCACAGCTTATGTTACAGTTCTTTATCGCAACTCCAGTTATGTTCCCTGTAATTAGAACGACAAGGTTTTCAGTTATCACTGTCGCGACTTTGCCGAATTTTTCGGCTATACGATCCACATGGTGCAAGATCCAATCTGTAGCTTTGAATCTTATCTGTGACTCCACGAGTACCCGCCTGGATAGGCTCGTTAAGTTATTTGCAATAATGGCAGTTGCTTGTAGGTCATCAAAGTTGACTTCGACAACATGCGATAGTATCTCCGCTACGTAATGTACGTGCAAAGCCTCGAACATATTCGAGTATAGAACGAGAACACCCTGAGTTTGTGTAAGTTTCTCGCTGTGTGTGTAATTTCCTTTTATAATGTCCTCTAAAATCTTAGTTAGTACTCCACTGTTGTTGTTAGAGCTTTCCACCAACGCCAGGTAAGATCCTTGTCTAAAGGTACATTTCGTGAAGGAATCTGTTCCGATCTTATCTCCGCTGATGCTCCACGAATCGCTTTTGTTTGAATCCCAGTAGGCACATTCATACCCTGAGGTATTGAACACGTGATTGCTAAACAAAGCTACTATATTGCCGTGCAGCTGTTCCCCGAAACTTGGCACGGAAATTCCGAAGATAACACTGGTGTTCCTTTGATCTCCTTCGTCTAGAAAAACTAGTAGGTTGTCCAGCAGCACCATAATTACAACTTTTGCTTGACCGACAGAGAACGTCTGACTTTCTCGATCACTGAATGGTTCGCTCAACGCGAGTCCTGCTATGGTATGTTCTGGGCTCGCGAAAGTTTCGTCTGTTATGTCCGTGAAACAAGTTACTTCGCTTCTGGTTACTGTGACGCCTACAGTGGTGGACTCGTTGAGTTCGCAGATCACAAGTCCGAAGTGGTCTCTTATGGAGGAGTACTGATAGGGATCTGCAAAGCTTGCCATCTCATTGACGTTTCTCAAGACATTTCTTAATGCGTTAAAGTTTTCCTCAGAATCCTCTAGTACGTATTTGGGTATTCTTAGAATGTTATTAACTATAATGTTAACCCTCTCTAGTTCGTCATTGTCTAAGTTGTCACACTGAGAGAAAAGCATAGATAACAGGTGAATATCCACCGGCAGATAGTCCCAATAGGTAAATAACGTGTCCTCTATTCTGTACAATTTCTCAGAAAACGACACGTTTTTCGATAAGAGGGTTGTTAGAGTTTCAGTTATATTATCATACGTATGAAAATATTCCATGACGCTAAAGTATCCATTTGAATAGAAGTTGCAAAATAACATGTCTTCTTCTCTTGCACTGCTGTCGTATTCCCACGATCCTCTCTCAATAACTAAATTCTCAGCCGCCTGATAATTCCAATTGAAACAACTGTAATTGCTATTGATAGTGTCGTGTGGGGAGAAGTGTAATGCAAACTCCCTAGAGAGAATGTTATTGTGGTTAGGGAAGTATATTCCAAAAATATTGTTGCTAGCCTTGACGACATCTTCTGCATTAAAGAGAGCATCACTGTAGAAGATTATAGATACTAATTTAGGCGTATCATTCTTACTCTCCTTATCTACTAACTGGTTTATTAAATTTTTATTCATCGTTAATATTCGATCAAACTGTGATACGTCTGTGTCATCACCAGTGTATAGTAAGATAACTTCGCATTTGTTTTCGCAGTTATATAAACCTAATCCATACATTTTGGTGTCCAAAATCAAGTTGACTACCAGAGCAACGTTGTCTTCATATAATACTTTACTTTGATCATAGTTTCCAGCGATTCTTTTGATGTGGAATAAGATCAAGTCGGTAGCCGTAAACTGCTTCTGAGAGTCTCTAAGAATATCTCGCGAAATGTACATGGTATAACTCACAATTCGTAAACAAATCTCAAGAACTTGATCGTCAACTTCTTCCACTTTGGACAATAGTTGCGCCACAATAAAGACGTCGATACTTTTTAAGTAAATGTAGTAGTTGCTCAAAATAATGTTTATCTTATTTAAAATGTCCGTCACAGGTTCTCCAGATGTTAACATCGTTTCTAAACTTAAAGTGAAATTTATCCTATTGTATCCTAATGCAAAGTACTTCGGGTTCCAGAACTCGCACTTCATGAAATCCTGTACTGATACGGGCGGATTTTCCGAGTTCCAAAACCCTTTTTGTGCAGTACTGTCGTCAGCATCATTTGAATAAACAGAACAGCTATAGTTTGAATCGATGTCAATGTTCACAGAATAGACGACGTTTATTCCGCCATTGAGAGATTCATCAAAGCCTGGTACAGATACACCGACAACTTTAGTGGCAATTTCAATATTATTGTAATCTTCAATCAACAGGGCATCCGTGAAAAATATTGTTATCACCAATTTAGGGCGATAATTTTCTTTTTTGAAATTCAGTATTTGCTCCATCAAGACTTGGTTTAATAATAGTGCTGTGTCTAAATTTTCCACGCTAGAAATATCGTCTTCAGATACTTCTTCATACAGTAAAGTTAAATTACACATAACATCACAATAATTTAGAGTAAATCCGTAGACAGCTTCCTCGTCTAGTAACTGAATTATAATAGAAAGGTGATATCTTGTTACTACCTGGGATGTCTCGATTCGATGTAAGAGTATTTCAAAATATTTGAGAAGCTTTCCAGTGGCATTGTACAATATCTGTGAATCTCTTAGTATATTTGGGGGAATTTCAATGACCTTATCCAGAATATCAGCCACTAACTCTAAATTATCTTCGTCGCTACTAGACACTTCATAGAACAGTCTGGAGAGGAGCATAACGTCTACTGATTTAAATTGTTTCAAGTGGTTCTTTATCAGAAGAGACGTGCTTTCCAGTTTCTCGGGTAAATTACCATTAGACGCTAATATATTCTCCAATTCCTCTGTGACATTTATCGCAATCTTTCTTGCTACAGCCAGATGCGTTAGGTGATTGTAACTGCATAATATAGACGACTTACTATAATTGGTCAATTCGTGGGATTGCCAGAATCCTTTCTGCTTGCCAAGGTCGTACTTCCAGTATGAACAGTTGAACTTATCATCGCCGTCGGAGTTATTGTGTATCGTGAAAATATTTCCTGAATATTCCTCTTTCAAGTCCGGAAACATAGCCCCGATGATAAAACTCGTACTTACAAGATCTAAGCCCTGTTCGTTGAAGAGATTGGAGTTTTTGAAGATCGTTATAACGATCCTCGATTTGTCACTGTTGCCGTTTTGACTTGCTTTGAGAACTTGTGATAAGAGATCCTCGCTTATGACGACAGCTGCTCTTACAGTTTCATCCTCCATTACTTCTTCTAAGTCAAATTTATTATACAACTTGGATATGTTGTAGTAGAGCTCGTCAACGCAGTTGATCACTGCCCCGCTTAGATTGGCTTCCTTCACGTAGTACGACATGATAATCAAGTTCTCTTCTAAAATATCGCCAATAAATTTGGATTTCTCTATAATTTTGTCAGTGTAATACAGTATCCTATCAGTAGCGTTGAATAAAATTTGCGATGTCCGTAAAACACTTATGGGAATATCCATAAGTTCGCTGATAATTTGAACGGTTAAATTTAGGTCAACTTCGTACTCAGCTTCCGCAACTTGTTCTAGGAATATTGAAATAAGATGGACGTCTATGGGAAGTAGATCCAAACGATGGTTTGCCACAATATCAGCCACGTAAACGATGTACTCTTCGGACTTGTTGAGGTCGATTATATTGGTCAAGTTGACGGTTGTATTGGTTGACTGCTGGATAGTGCAAGGTTCTTCCAATTCTGACCATTGCGCACCGTCGATGTAGTTTCCATTGCATGTCCTGAACATTATAGAACCGTCAGATTTTATGCAGTATCCTTCCCTCGGCTTAATGGCCACGTCATGAATGTCTGTAACAGGCCAAGTGATTGTTTGCGGGAAGGTACCCGATTGGACTCCCACGCACTGATCAACCCCGAAAACGTTGACGAAAGTGAAGTTTGTCAGACTCTGTTCCATGTAACCCCTCAGGGTGCTGTATTGACTCAACGGAGTGCTCTGGTCAGGGTTAGTAATGTGAAAATTTATCGTCATTTCGGAATTTTGCTCATCGACGTCCATGATTTTGTATATCCTGGGGTAAAAGTTGGAATTGACTTGTAACGTATCCAATTGACTGGCTAAATTTTCTCGAATAGATTTCATATTGGTTTTCGTTAAAGGATTGCTCCCTTTGACATAATTGGTTTTCAAGAGAACTACGTACTCTTCCGTAAATGAATCTGTATACCTGTAAGAGAAGAATAAAGGTTACACTTTAATATCATAGATACAATTGGTGAGTAAAATCTATTATATCTATGGGAGCACTTATATAATAGTGAGCAACCACTATTATATAAGTGCTATTATAAACAATATTATATACTGTGTTTTTCAATTTTAATGTCTACCATTTGGATCCCGGAAACTATAAGAACCTACAAGTTTGTTTAAATGGGATGAATTTTGGGAATTTTGTGGTGATTAAAAATCTATTAAGTTGTTTTTGAGATGTAGAAAAAACAACATTTTGATTTTTTTTGGGGATGTATATGGTGTCTCAGTTGAAACTATACAATTTAAATTGCGCGCCATAAACGGTCTTTCAATAAGGACGCTCGATTTTTAAATGTAAATAGAACAAGTTGTGTATGAGAATTCCATTATTATTTTTTTACTTGAAATATATTATATGGCATTAATTATGGAATATAACATTGTTCAGATGTCTGCCGTGGCTTTGCTTGGTGGCACGTATTGGGGAGGTTCAGCTTTTGATGACTTTGTTGCATAAATCTGGCCGAATTTGCCAGATGGCGTTCGTTATGTTGACTTTGAGGGCATTCATTGTTTACGGTTTATTTTCATAGACCTGAGATCTAGGATAGCCCCAAAGGCAGAAGTCTAAAGGTGTTAAATCGCACGATCTCGGTGACCACATTATGTCACTGCTGCGCGAGATAATCATGCCCTCGAATCGCTGCTGCAGAATATCCATCGTAGTATGGGCTGTGTGGCACGAAGCGTCGTTTTGTTGGAACCACATGTGGTCGGTATCCATGTCATCTAGTCTCGTCCACAAGAAGTTGCTTATCATCGATATGTAGCGCTCGCCGTTGACGGTTGTGGTAATGCCAGTTTCGTTTTGGAAGAAGTACGGGCCGATGATTTGGCCACACCAAAATCCGCACCAAACAGTGATATTCTCGGAATGCATTCGGTGCTGGTGTATCTCATGTGGATTGGTATCGTCCTAAGTCTGATAATTTAGCTTGCTCGCATATTCAGTCATCCAGAAGTGGGCCTCGTCGCTAAAGATGATTTTTTGGCGAAATATGTGTTAATTCCAACTGTTCCAGAGCTCAATCAGCGAGCACACGGCGTAATCTATGGCCATTTATATTACGTTTCTGAATCACTTGGATTTTATACGGGTGTAGACTCAAGTCCCGACGCAAAATTCGCCAAGTTGAAGTCGCAGAAAAGCCAAGTTCTTGTGAACGACGAGAAATTGATTGCATCGGGTTTTCTCGTACAGTCTCACGCACAGCAGCTGCGTTTTCAGCAGACCTTGCGTTTCGGTGATGTACGGATGTTGACTGGTTATTTATTAAACCGGTTGACTTGAATTGGGCTACCAAACATCGAATAGTCGACTCGGCGAGACGGTTGTGGCGAGGACAAAAACCATGGCACACACTGTTGAACGCTATAACTTTCCGCAGCTATAAATTGCCATATATTATCGAACAATTCACAATAAATTTGATAGATGTGCTTTAACAACATGTCCGCTATAATCTAACAAATTTCGAGCATCCCTATTGAAAGACCCATTATTAAATATATTTAAATGAAACGTTTCCAAGTAGATGAATAGACATACGAGGAGAAGTAGAATGGCTCCCAAGGTCTCCCCTCCAAATATATTAGAAGTTATTAACTCGGGGTTGTTGAGTTCAGCAAATTGAATGTGAGTAAGTAAGTATGTAGTTGAAAACGCCCCTTACAGCTATTTATTTTTTTTAAACAAAATTGATGTATCGAACGGGCTTCTTCGCAAAGAAACGATTAATTTTATTCCAAACTTTAGAGCAATACTGTATAGCTGTAGATATAAATCAGCTGTAGGTAGATCACTCTAAATGTGAGTTTATTAAAGAACAATTATGCTAACCTTAGGAGATATTCATTGGATCGCATCGGAGTTGTATCTGGGTATGGAAATGCTTCACACCAATAAATACCAGGTCCATTGTTATGCGGTGGAAAGTTGAACACAGCGTAATCGTCCATTACCGAATCAACCACCTCGATTTTGTATATGAGAGCGTCTTGTACGGCGTCCGTAAAACAGAACACCATCGGAACTGATTGATCTTCGCTATACATCCAATTAGTGGGGTTACTTAAATTAAGAACAAATTGTTTTCCATCTTCGTCATACTCCAAAGATATTCTGTTCGGTTTTATCGGGGGATCCATTTCATATAACTTGCAAGCCGTTTCATTTTTTGTTTTGGTAAGGATCCAGCCGTCATCGGAAGTGGCCCCGTAGATATAGTCTTCACTAAAACGAGCGTCTTCAGCCCAGTTGGTGTAGTTAACCGCCACATTCGAATTCGACCAGATGTAAGTATCGTCAGAGGCCTTTTGTAGCCCTATGTAGCACATCTCCGTCGACAAGGAGCGGTAGATCAAATTTTGGTAGGGCTGAAGAAGCTCGGCTGATATCTGGGTTGTTGTAGAATCGCCCTTACAGAAACACTTTGACCTCGTGGAGTAGTCACTTTGCACGCACGTGATGAAGTTTTGGGAACAGAAGGTGTTAGCACGGTCGGGCAAGCTTCTGTAGGCGCATATCGCTGTGTGTTGCTCGTCGCAAGATACCGCCTCGATATACGAGGTGTTGTAGAAGATGACGCAGTTCTTGTCCGTGATGGATTCGAAGAAGCGGTAATTTCGGCAGGTGTGATCTCCGCATGACATGAACGAAGAGCCGTAATCATCCGTTGGTTCCATCCAATGCAGTAGACCTAGAATTGATAAAAAATAATTTGTTTCTATGCTTTAGTGATTGCTTAAAAAATTTTGTAATAAACTTTGTTATGTTCCTTGATAAAATCTGACATATGGTAACTATTAATTATTTTCTATGAAATAAAAATATTTGGTTTTGTGACAGTATATGGCTCAATTTATTATTGAAGAGCTGGACTAATTGCAATTGTTAGGTTGATATGATTTATCATGATTTTACGAAGCTATTTGGCAGGCGTGGCCATGGTGTATTGCTTCTTCAGACATCTGGAATACTTCGAGGTTCGTTACTTAGCCCCCTTCCCGTTGTCTATTTTATAAATAATATTCTGGAATCAGACTGGAATATGCATTATATCATTTCGCACGTCGCTATGAGTTTCAATAGGTGTTCCTTAAGGTTTTTTTGATTTTTTTTTTATTTTTTAGATAAGGTTGGCATTTTATTCCAAATATAAGGCATGATCTAAAATTTAATTTAATCCTTTATATAAACACGCAAATTAATTTCATACTTTTATAAATTATTTTAACAATAAGAACGAAAATATGTGATATATTGAAAACGTTCCTCTTTAGTCTGCATTAAAAATAACCGGGTTACATAGGAACAGTGGCTGCGCTAGCATTATTTTGCTGTTGGGCGAAAATAGGCAGAAAATATTTAGGGTGGGCGAGGGTGTTAAATATATTATTTTATGTGCGAATGTGATATAGTGGTGTTATAAGAGGTTGGGCGACTGGTTGGGCGAAAAGTATTTTGCCTGGACGCTCGCCCACCTCTGTCGCCGCCACTGTATAGGAAGGAAGATCGCAGCTATTTTGCCTTGAATTAGCGTATGTAAAAATGTATCGATTATTTTAGAATCGTATAAAAAAATCCTATACCTGTAAAAAAAATTCTATACTTATGTTTTTTTTTTCAAAAATAATGTTTTATAGTTTGTGTAGATACTTGTTAACAGTGTTACTTGAGGAAAGGAATATAAGTATACTAACCTATACCATATTTTCCTGTATTTCTAAGAACCGGCATCCAAACAGGAAGAAAATTACTATCAACAGCCTCTATGTAATCATAAAAAGGTAGGGTTTCTTCATAAGGACACTGCGGCGGGTAAGTAGTTTCCTTTACCACTAATATACAAATATTTTTAGACCACTGGGCCGCTTGGTCCGGACAAGGATTTTCAATATTCTGTTGCACATAATGACAGGAAGGAGGTCCTTCCCAGCGTCCCTGAGCATTGCAGCAACGAGAGGCGACATCCATCTTTTCGTTGATACACAGAGGTTGAGATCTGACGCAAGAGGAGCTTTGCGTTTCCGGCCATTGTACATCCTCGTTTGCGCTAGTAGGGCAAATCTGGAAAAAAAAACGTTTCAATTACTTTATGATGTAAATATTTACAGGATGGTCGAAATACATGGTAATGGGATGATCTCGACACCGTGATAAGGTTTTAGTAACATGTATTGTCCTTTCTTCACAGATCTAAGGTATTCACAAATATGAACATACTAAATTAAGTTATCGACGTGTTTTATGGTATTAATTAAGTGTCGATTCTAGCGCTTTAACCCGACGTTTAGTTTATTCCACAGTGCCGATTTTGCTTACCAAAAAAGGTGAACAAAAGGTGGGCGGAGTTACGGCTCTCTCGTATTCCAGGGTTGATCAATCGGAGTTTTACTTTGATCGTGCCACTTTTGGCTGTCCGTGATTGGTCCACGGTCGAGCCGAACCAAAAGGTATAATGCATTTACTACCATCTACCATTATCAACGTCTACTACCAACAGTGGACTCCAGATTTTGGAAAATTTATGTGGCCGGGCCCCACATGAATTGATCACTAAAAGAGTTCGTATAATACAAGACGAATAGCAACGACCACTGAGGGTTAACGCGGTTTTTATCGCGTCATCGGGGGAGGACAGTGAAGTGAGGACCGAACGCCAGGTACGGCTTGGACAGCAAAGTCGCACCGAGGAATTGGGGGAAAAGCCAACCAGACGAGGAGCAGAAAGGATTTGGGTGAACCTTTTTGATATTCTCTCTTAGGTTTCGTCTTCCCGCAAGGTAGTCTGGCATCGCGAGGAGCGCACACCGCTCCACCAGTGTAGGTATAACGGACACCGGGTGAAACGCTCCAAGAAACGCAAGAGTGCTTTCAGTAAATCGAATGGTTTATGGACGAGAGTCTCGTTAAATATTGAAGCCCTATCTTTGACAGAATACAAATGGCGCGCAATTCAAATACTATAGTTCTAACTGAGAAACGCTATAGTAGTAAAAGTAATACATTCTACGACAACGATGCAAATTGTTGAAGTCTGGCAATGAGCTTTTACTAAGAGGTACACATACTGTTGTTTTTTTAATTGCAATCAATATCGTAGATTAAGGAATTTTTATTGATGCATAACATTTTTTATTATTAATTGCTTATGAAATCATTTCCTTGACTGTCACTGTTTATTTATTGTTGTAAAGTAAATCAGATTAACTGCTTATTTAGTTTTAATACTTGTAAATGCTAAAAAAATATTAGGCGATTTAAAAAGGACAGAGGTGATGATGTCTAGTTGTTTGGGACAGATAAGAGTTCGTAGCAGAAGCAAAATGTGACTTGGTATTTAAGCTTATTATTAAAATACCCGATAATAAAATGAGAAAACTAAGCTAATTTGTGATAAACGAAACATATATACTATTTCATAAACAATATGATGCAAACCGTCCAGAGAATTTTGAAAGTTGCTGGTTTGGAAAAGAAAATGGAAAAGGTTGCAGGGAAGTAATGGGAGTAGGTACTGGGTTAGTCACCTAAAATTGATCCCCCCTTTATTTCTCTTAATTTCAATCGAATCAAAAAACTCTGCAAATTGAAACGGGGCGAACAATTTTTTATTTCTTTTAAATGGAACACCCTGTATTTTTTTACTTAAAAAAGTTACCCACAGTTTTCTGATCACAAAAATATATAATTGTTGTATCTTGGTAAGTATAGTTCTTGAGATATTCATACAAATATATAGTCACATCACAGGAATAAGTTTGGCATAAGACCATAAATCAGGAGAGCTATGTTGTTGAGATATAACGACACATCTTGTTTTTTAAGAAAAACAGTATGAAAATTCTTTGATGCAGCAACACATAATAATTGTAATAAACAAATAAACCTTTATTAAAGTGACAACAACAAAGTTTAATGAACACAAAACATAAATAACGAAATAATGATAAAAAAAAAACAATGCGCAACAATAAATAACATAAAACCAATGAACTTTATTAAAATTAAACATATCTATATGTTCTCCACGTATCCTCCGTTTCTATTTCTTGACTGATACAGTCCTTTAACTCATCCGAGTTATTATATACCGAATTTTCGTATATGTTTTGTTTTAGTGTTCCCCACAAAAAGAAGTCCAAAGGACTCAAGTCTGGGCTATTAGCAGGCCAATATATAGGACCGTATCTTCCTATCCAAAATAGATATTTGTCATTTAAATATTCCGTTACGTTCAGTACAGAGTGTGGAGGAGCACCATCCTGTTACCAAATAACAGAATACCTGGTTGCAAGAGGAATATTATCTAAATAGTTCTCTACTTCACCCCGAAGAATTTTCAAATACTGAACTGCATTCAAGGACCCATTAATGAATACGGGACCCACAATTGTATTTTGATGAATACCGCACCACACATTTACTGTATTATATCCTTGGGTTTTTATCTTTTTTATAATATGTGGATTTGCGGGCGCCCAATAATGCACATTTTTCCTATTAAAAAGTCCAGCCGTTGAAAAGCTACTTTCATCGGTCCAAAATAAGTTTTTTAAAATGTTATTGTCGTTTTCTGCTCTCTCAATCATCTCTACAAGAAGCTGTTCTGCCGGCAAAGTTATTTTCAGTTAAAAGCTGAACTGGCAAAATACTATAAGGCTTATATTTGTGACGTTTTAATATACGTCTTATACTTCCTTGAGAAATATTAAATTCTTCTGCAGCAGCGTTAGTAGATTTATTGGGGTGTTCGGTAAGAAAAAGTAAAACGTCCATTTCCATATCTTCTCCTGTTTTGGGTTTCTTTCTTTCTCGTTTCTTATCTTTTAAGAATTCGCTGTCCCCAAACTTGAGATAAATATTAGAGAAAGTGTTCTTGGAGGAAATGCGTCTTTCAGGATATTTTCTTGCATATTCTCTTTTAGCTATATATTTGTTTTTATTGCTGGTTAAGTAAATTTCTAACATTTCTTTCCTTTCGACTAATGAATATCCCATATCAATATATTAGATATATTAACAAGTGTATTAAAACTTGACTTAAAGCGTATTAATAATATAACAATCAAACATAAGTCAAACATAACATAACTGTCAAACGAAGCATTATTGTTTATTTAAATCATTTCGGTTCATAGTTCTCCTGATTTATGGTCTTATGCTATACTTATTCCTGTGATGTGACTATATATCTGTATGAATATCTCAAGAAGTATACTTACCGAGATACAACAATTATATATTTTTGTGATCAGAAAACTGTGGGTAACTTTTTTAAGTAAAAAAATACAGGATATTCCATTAAAAAAAAAAATAAAAAAATGTTCGCCCCCTTTCAATTTGCAGTTTTTGAAAATTTGTTTAAATATTCAAAAAATTTTTAAAAAACCATGTAAAAACCTTTTTTGAATTTTTCGATTCGTTTAAAATTAAGAGAAATAAAGGGGGGGTCAATTTTAGGTGACTATCCCGGTACATCAGTTTGGCGAAATGCCTCAAATTGTCGAAATTTTTTTTAATTTGCCAACTACATAAAGGATGTGCATGGGAATCTCTTACAAATGAAGTAGATAGAGCAGATAAAATATTTAGAGAGGGGAACGAACAAAGATAAATCTACTAATAATAGTAACAATACTGTCGAAGAAGAAATAACAAATAACAGCAGTAATGGCGCTAGCTTTTAAAATAAAATTTAGCCGTAAAAATGGTTCGTAGTTGTACAAACTGTAACATAACTATAAATATAAACATATAGTTATAGTAAACGTTCTTTATGTGTAATATGTTCAATAAATTCTCTATTTACTAAAAAATGCATTTATAATCTGAGTTGGTTTGTCTGCGTATATTTATTTACTGTCTAAAATAAAGATAATAAACTGGTACAATTACATATTTTCCGGCTTAGGTTGGAAAGGTACCTTCCTCGTACTGTTTTCTGACGGTTACTTAGCGACGAACCAAAATAGTAGAAGAGGTTATCTTGGGATTTTAAATTCCGCCGAGATAGTAGACATTCTTGACCGATTTCAAGAAACAAATATTTTTGTTATCCTTTGCGTGCAATTTTTAACGCCCATATTTATTTTGTAACAGTAAATTAATTGACACATCCCTTACGGTGATAATTTTGAAGTTTATAGATATAGAAATACATGTATTTAGCAACAGGCACTTACCGAATCATCTTGTTTTGTATTGGAAATCACTAAAAGCACAACCGAAATGATATGTATCCATAACAAGTTTAGTTCCACGCGCATTTTGAGTTATCAATGGCCATCACCGAACTAATTGGCATATCGTTTATTAATAGAGGATCCCACATATGCTAATCTTATCAGTTAATCAGGTAAATACCGAAATTAAAGAATGTATACATAGCTTGTAATGCAAATCAAACATTGGCAATTACTGTAATTTATTGGCCGACAACTTTTTTTTTCGGATTAGCATTTTTCTGATTATTCGTTATTGACGTACATATTTACAACCTGGTTTTCAATTGTCGAGTCGATAAGAATTCATTCCAGTACAATTGTCTTTCATTGACTAAATTCCATTTAGTCCTATCGATATTTCACGACAAATATTTCATTTAGACAGATCATAACTTTCTAATAAGATATCAATTTTATTTTCATAAATTATATGTGACTTTGTTTCTATAAATGTCATGATATTGCATTTAGAGACGCTTAGGGGGAGTACAGTTTCAATACATCAAAGATTACACTGTTCCTTGGAGCTTTGGCCTTGGAGAAGACTCTTTGAATGTATATACAGCTTGTACTTTCAGCTGTCAGATGTTTCATAAAATAATTCTAAGTCATCGGAACCATGAAAAATAACAGCGGGCTCAATATTGACCCCTGCGGTACCCCGGACCGCTATAAGAAAGTTGCAGAATTATAATTATGGTACTTTGAAAATTGGTATGTATATTTAAAAAATTTAATACTTAGATTAATTATGGCGTTACATAATCTAAATCTGTCTAATTTATTTAATAAAATATCGTGATTGAACCGATATTCAATCAAATCCGTGATTGATTCATCTATAATGAAATAGCACAACATTCTTCTCAATGTGGTTGCGAATGTTTTGCAAGACGTCCTCGTATATCTCGTCAACAAGGTCTCAAAATGAATTACTGATTATAAGATAAGTCAATGTAAGTGTTAAAACAGTAATAAGGAGACTTAATGAAGTCTATTTAAACCCGAAATATCCTGCTAAAGTTTCTAGGCTTCTCCCACGTCACATAACCATACGGTTACAATTTGCAGGAACCCATTCTAATTGGAATGAACATTAATGGGGAAAGTTCGTTTCACAGACGGAACAAGAATACAATTATGGAAACCAGAAGGACGTGGCCTAGTATACAGAAGGTCTGGGGAACGTTTTGCAGAATAAAATCTTGCACAAAACGTTAGCCTTGGTGGTGGTTCCATTATGCATTGGACAGGCATTAGTTGGGAGAGTAGCATGGAGCTTGTTGAGATAAATTTAAGAATGAATGCTGATTGGTACAGACACAACATCTTCGAAGAGCATGTTTTACCTTACGCCGGCTTCATTGGGTACGATAACTTTTTGTTAATGCATGATAATGCTCGGGCTCATGCCGCTAGAACAGTGATCCAGTAGAGGATGTTGGGATTGAGGCACTATAGTGGCACTATAGTCGTCGTGGTGCTAATCCCACGGAACATTTATGGGACATTCTGAGCACGACATCCAGCTCCTAACTCTGTTGTAGAATTAAGTAGAAATAATTGCAGCACAGGAAGAATTGAATCAATTTCCGTAAGAAACCATCAAAGATCTTCTGCGGAGCATGCCTAGAAGGATGCAGGCTATCGCCAGAGCTAGAGGTGGATATACTAAGTACTAAATTTTTATTATGTTGCCTTAAAGTATTGCTACATTGTCGTTATTGATTACTCTATCTTAAATGTGATAACCAAGTTCAGGCTGTATTATTAGTTCCTCTACAAATCTGTAGTAAAGCTTCAACATGTAATTTATTTGACTATAATATACGTAATGTACTCCAGTGCAGGGTATGTAGTAATAAAAAATACAAAAAGTTTCAAAGAGAAAACAAAATTAAAATGTAGTGCCTTGCCTGTGAGTGTATAATACGTTTATATGTATTTATGTAATTAGTAGTTCATGATTTAGTTGCTGTTAGTTCATTGAAATCTTTAACATACATTACAGTATTTTCTCATATCGAATGTTAAGGTTACAATAAACATTTCTTGTAGTTAATTATTGTTACGTTTAGTAATGTCTATAGCACTGACATTGCTTTAGTGGGCTTCTTATCGGCAGTCAAGAGTTACATTTATTTGACGGCCCTTCACGATTTGATCTTCTAAATAATAGCTCCATTGAAATTTGTCTGGCATTCATTTAAATTTCCCTATTACGTTTTTTTCACACTAACATTCAGGTGCTCTCTATAAATATGTTATCGAAAATAATTTTTCCTCTATCGGAACAAGAGTGGTACTTAGGCATTTTGTTAGTGTTATCTGTGAAAGTATCGCTTTTATTGAAGTTTTATACGCATTTAGTACAATATTTTTAACGTGGGTATAGCAATCGGCGGCACTTTTACATAGGGTTTTCCTCAATTATTTATGTCGCCATATAAAACTTAACAATCACATATCTGTTAGAAACATCAACGAAAACAATAGATAGGTTTGATCAAAGTTTTTACCGTGACTGAAGATTAAGATGTCGTTAGACCCTGCTGAAGATATAATCTTGGCTGGCGAAACATGTGGCCAGTGTATATTTTCAAGGACGAAAGCGCTCATATGGTTTGTTTTACAATTGAAAATAGCTCGCATAGTGGTATAAGTATAAATAAGGTCATTAAATTGGTATAATTAGTATAATTAGATAAAGTCGATCTTTAAACCTAAAGTTAGGTGTGAGATATTCACTCAATTTTCTTTTATGTGAAAGAATATTTTATGGCATTAAGTATGGAATATAACGTCGTTCAAATATTCGCCGTGGCTTTGCTTGGTGGCGCGTATTCGGAAGGTCCAAGTTTCGATGACATTGTCGCATAAATCTGGCTGAATTTGCTTAATGGCGTTCGTTATGTTGGCTTTCAGGGCATCATTTGTTTGCGGTTTATTTGCATATACCTGCGAATTAAGATAGTCCCAAAGGAAGAAGTCTAAAGGCGTTAAATCGCGCGATCTCGGTGACCAGTACAGGTCGCCGCTACGCGAGATAACAATGTCCCCAAATCGATCGTGCAGAATCTCCATCGTGGCATGTACTGTGTGGTATGTAGAACCGTCCTATTGACGTGCCGAATCACATGTCGTCGGTATCCATATAATCTAGTTTAGGCCACTAGAAGATGCTTAACATCGATCTGTAACACTCGCCGTTGACGGTTATAGCAATGCCAGTTTCGTTTTGGAAGAAGTCCGGACTGGTGATTCCGTTAGACCAAAATCCGCACCAAACAGTGACTTTATCGGGATGCATTTGGTGTTGGTGTATCTCGTGTGGATTGGTATCGTCCCAAATCCGACAATTTTAAGGTTGCATATGTGGAGATTAATGTAAAATAACTAAATGGAACTAAACTAGAAACGACAGAACAAAGTGATTATACTACAGAAATAATTAACGAAGTAAACGATGCTGAATATAGATATTCAGAGAAGACTGAATAGTTAGAAACTATTAGAACTGGAGAGCTCGAAGAAATTAATTAAGTTTTTCCAACAAAAACAACAGATCCTGGACAACCTCGGAAAAGGGAGGTAGCTGTAGGATATTTCTTATTTTAACAAAAAATTGCTCAGTATATTCAACAAATATTATTTGATTTTTAAACATATATAAATTATTCTTTGGTTTGCATTTTAAGTACCCATTTAGTGCGAACTTTTTGACCATCTCTGTATACTATTTTAGGTACATAAGTACTATATATTATATCTATATAGCAATGTAAGTAATGTTCGAAGTGAAAATGTCATTTTATGAGATGTTTTATGAAAAGTGAATAAAACCCACGATTGTTTTAACATCTTAAATGCCACCAAATACGTAAATTATTATTACCTCGAGAAAGCTTCATGAGCTGAATGGTATATTCATTTACATTTCATATAACTTTATTATATTAGGAGCAGAAAGTGTAAAATAAATTGTTGCTACACGTCACAGAGTTATGGACTACGAGTATATTCCGTAACCAAAATGCTGTTATTATTGTATATTATTTATAGTTAAATCACATATAGGGAGCATCAATATTGATACAATTTGTAGATCTTCTTGGGAACTAAAGAAGATTGCAAGGAAAATCAAGAACACACTGTCAAGCCAATACTACAAGATAAATTCTTTGATCAGATAAACATTTTTGAAAACCATCAACTGCATAATGTAATAAGATCTTTATTGAAGAGATGACTAAGGGTCATACGCTGGATTTTATTTTTATTTATTATTTTTTTAAATAAATGTTAAAAATCAATTTTTTGAGATTTGGTCACATATCTTTATTGCTGTTACAGAATATCATTTTCATGAATACTTCAGCTGCTCATATCTGATCTTTATATAGGATACTTCATCTGACTTTCATCAATACTTTATCTGAAGACTTTCATGAAGTCTTCTTTCGCTTACAAAATACGTAATACGACGTGACGAATCAGAAATTATGAGAAATACAGGGCGATCTTTAAAATATAACGTTTCGTGAAGCAAGATAGAAATGCAAAAATGAATGAAATGGGATACATAAAATGCATCATGAGATACTTTCCATAAATAATACTGGAAAAAGTATTTAAAATCCTTATTCAGCATCCGTTACAGCTGCATATATGTTTTCAAAATATTTCTGTCTCTATACATGTTCTGTGTCTATACTTCAAGAGGTAATTTATTATTAGCTGATAAAATTAAAAAAGTTCCCATACATATATGTTTTTTTTGTTATCAACATGTGTTAAAGAATTAAAAATTTAATTTTGGTTATATTCTTCTATTAATTTAGAGGAGTAAATCAAATTTAGTACATAATATCTCCCTATAAATTGCCCCATTTTATGAAAATATCAGGCCTCACAAGAAATCAGTGGTGGAGTTAGAAGGGTTCAGTATCATTGTCGGCGTCATCGAATTAAATACAAAAATCGTACGATACTTTTAAAAGTTCTACCATTTGCTTCATTTGTTGATTGAGCTTGCTTCACAAGAGATGGTATTTTTAATTTTCATAACTTAATATCCATATGTGTTTTTGAATCATGTTATCAGCGCATGTTTAGTGTCAATTCTAGATGGGAATAATATCTAATGATTTAATTGCACCTTTTTTATTGAAGGTTCATAAACGGGTCAGTTTTACCCCTAATGTATGCAAAATTAATTACCGCAGCTTTTGGAAGGCATCTATCTTGATGTACTGCACTGTATTTAGCCTTATAGCTACAAAAGTTTTAAACGGGCGATTTACTAACCACGGATAAACAATGGCCAACCAATGGTTTGACCAGCATATTCACCAGATATAAATTCATAGGGTTTTTATCTATGGAGTCACTTAAAATCCCTGATGTATTCTACACAAATTACGAATATTTGAATACTTCCAAAAATATTTAAATACCGCACACATACGAAATGAATTTCAACAAATACGAAAAACATCGGGCATCTTTGAAAGCGTCATAATATTTATCGACTACAGACCGATACTCAGGATCAAGGCAGCCACATCGGGTATTTACTTTAATGCAGAATTTAACTTTGTTAAGGTACGTTGTTCTCTTTCAAATTAAATTATTATAAAAAATTATTTTATTTATTATCTGGTTTATTAAATCTATTACTAAAATAGTAATTTAGGTTACAAACGGTTTTTCTTCTGAACGCACTCCCATAAAAACAAAAAATGTGTAAAAGCTAAATCAAAATCGGCAATAAGTCAATATCAAATATATTTTTAAGGACAAACAGTAACGAAAACAAAAATGAATAAAGACAGACGAAGAAAATTAAAAGCTCTATCTAAAAATTTGGAAAGTATAAGTCTTAATTAAGCTGTACTATTTTTCATTATTTTAATTCAATAACACCAGACCCCTCCAGTTCTGCCACTGGATGTATTTCTAAGAAAGTATTGTGCACCAAATTTGGTATATTTATCTTAATAATTGTAAGACATGAAAAATTAATAGCTTTTTTTTAAATTGTTTAACACACAGTCTTTAAAAATAGAAAGGGTTTTGCATAGATGTTCACAGGAACATTTATTTTTTTTAATCTTCAATCATCTTTGAGTGTTATGATCTGATTTGCGTTAAGTTGTTCTACATATTATGAAAGCTCTTCTATATATATACTTCTTGCCTCATCATCTGTTTGTAATTTAGTCTTAATATTACTTTTCCGCACTCAACTATACTAGCGGAAAAGTAATAATGTAATCGTGTAAAGAAAAATGGAAAAAAAATTTAAAAATGGTTCTTAAAAACTTTTGTCTGTGTGTGTATCGTTGTCGTCGGCACTTTTTCTTGTTAACACGATAACTCAACTAAATCGTTTCACTGATTCTGGTCGGGGACGTCTCCCAGATGACACCTATTGATTTTGAGGTAGATAGGACACACCCCACCCTGTCCATGGGCCCTGAGAAAGCACAATGGTGGACTATTTAAGAAAAATTTGTCGATTTTGCATTGAACGAAAAAAACATATATTCGGCCTGTATCATATACGAATGAATGAGAAAAACAAATAATTTCGTTCCATCACAAATGTATTGATACGGCACTGAAGCAGTCGCCAATAAAAAAAGTAAAACTATCGCATAAAACACATATTCTGAATTTATGTGTTGGTTTATTTTTTCTCGGCCACTCAATGTCGAGATAGAGATGTTGTACGTGCGGAAAAGTCCGTTTTAAGGTTTTAAAGCTGTTTATTTATCTTAGAAACCAATATATTTAAATTTTTTTATCTCGGTTCATAAATGCTCGTGTTTGTTCTATATACAGAAATCGACTTCCTGTCCATAGCCTCGGACTGCGGAAGGCAATTTTACACATACGGACAAGGATGAACACACTCATGCTCAGGTAGAGGTGTCAGACTTTCGATTTGGATTGTTTTCGAAACTTTTGAGAGATGGCGCTTGTTATGCTCTACTGTGGTAGAACTTACCGGCGTCTACAAGATGCGAGCCTCGTTTGTCAAAGGTATACTCACTTACACTGCACTGACGAGACCCAAGATAAAGTCGAAACCGGTCTGCAGTTAGTGATATCCTGAGATAGAGGACGTTTTGCATCGTTCATGCGGCTTTCGAGCAATCTAAATCACTGTATTTTAGTGTTAACTCTGTTAGACAAAATACGGCAAATTTCACCATATCATTCAGCGCTCGTCGATGGCATGTAGCCAGGAGAATAGCTGTTTTGACTTAATTTGTTTAGTCCTTATTATATAAGGCATTTGCAACTGGTGTGGAGATATCTCCCCACTTCAGTAGTCTGTAGAAGAACATAAGTTAAATACCGAAAAATATTTTTTGACTACATCAAAACATCTTGATTAAGACGATATTACATATGACTAAGTTAAGGATTAAGGGTACGTTAAGGGTAAGTATTTTTTAAACCTACTATTAAAGAAATCATGAGAACAAGAAAGTGTGGAAGCGTTCCATACATCGAGAAAAAACAGAGGATGAGTTTTTGCAAAACATCGAAAATTATACTACATTCGACACATGTCCTGGGAACCAAATTGGTATCAGAAGATAATTCAAGCACCACGATGAATTTTAACCATCTTTAGAAAAAAAAACAATATGTAAACTTTTTATATATTTAACCATCTTTAGAAACAAAAATAATATGTAAACAAATTAAAAAATTCTAATGGCCCTTCGAGTGCTTTGGAGTTATTATTATATTAAAAACGTTCAGAAGAGTTGAAAGTACTATAGAAACCACACAGCATTATTATTTGGCTTATTGCTTTGCAAGGTCCTCTAGTCTTTGTCTCATTCTGAACTCTTTGTTGATCACACAAATATCTCACTACATTAATAGCTGCTTATCGTGTTTAGTAATTTATTTCTTATCAATACTTTGTTATTTTTCGATTTATTTTTTATCTTCCATTAGAAATAATCGCCTAGTTTCTGTTGCACGTGCCTAATGTTTAGGTTTCACTTTCCTGAGATCCAGTTCCTCGTGTAGAATATTCGTTTATTTGGATCTACTATCTTTGGCTATAATAAAATATACCGTTTTAGAAAGTAACTTTATTACTATTAATTAATTTAATTGTGATATCAGTAATTAAATAAAGTGATATGTGTCACATTGTTTTGGTTTATTGACTATTAAAAAATTTCACTTATTTAAGTGTCCTCGGCAAGGCCGAAAGAAGGTAGCAGTGAGATTCGATATATGATATGCGGTAGTTTAAAGTTGGTAATCTTAAACGATGGTGAGTAGACGCAAAAAATGTAAACCTGCGCAGAACAAATGTGTCACCGAAAACAGGTGGATAAGAGTAATGAAGCTTATAATCAGGGGCGTAGCGTGAGAAAAGAATCTAAGGATGTGATACAAATTTTATAAGGGGAAGAGGTATGGTCAGATGTATGGTAGGCAACATGAAAATGGTAAAAATAAAAGAAGACACTAACCTAAAACGATTATGCCGAGGTATATATCCTAATTTTTAAAGTGAAGATCAATTCTTCGGTTTTTGTTTGTCCAGCGAAAACGTCTATCACAGTTTCTTCAAATGTTGGAGACGATCTCATATCTTCTAATAAGGCACTTTCAATATTTATTAATGCTAAAGCTGACAGTCTTTCTTACTTTTGAGAATTTCGCAGATAAGTCTTAATTCTCTTTAAATATGAAAATGATCTTTCCACGGAAATGCTTGTGGCAGGAATAGTGAAAATTAAACGCATTTTGATGACTCCTGGAAAATAGAAGATAATTGAAGGGACATAATATTTGGTGAAACTCAAACACAGTGCTCTTCTTCATATCGATATCACTATAAATCACTGAAAGTTCACTTTTTAAACGATTTGCGTCAAAGGATGTTCCATATGCATCTACTGAAGAAGTTCGTCAGAAAAATGTTTCACGAATGAAGTAAATTGTGTGGAATCTAAAAGATTTACATAAGAATTTCAGTTTAAAAATTTTACTAAACCGTTCACTAATGTTCAAAGTAATGTCCAAAATTTCATAAAACAATCGTGCGTAAGTGCTTTTCTTATCTTCTTCAGGAATTAAATTCAAACGTATTCTTTTACTTGGTGGTTGATTTTCTAACACAAATCTGTCCATACGGTCCCAAATGTCACTAAACTCGTTTCTCATTTTTTGAATATGTAATTTGAAATCGGCGATCTTTTTATTGCAGTAACTAATATCTGATATTTTTGTCCGTAGAATTTTAAACAGACTCTCGGAAAGTGGGAATATTGCAGAAAATACTGCTAAGAAAAAATTAAAATCAAAGTCGCGCAATAAAGTTAAAAGACCTCTAGCACAAATAACGGTTCTTCGATCCCATTCCTCATTTTCATTTTCCACAATTACCTGAAATAGCGCTTCAAAATCTTCCTTATGTTATGGCGACAATCGCCAAGATGCGTTAACATAATCGCATAACTTAGTCCGGAAATAACGACAACACCCATTCAAGGTTTCACTGTTGACTGCGTAAGATCATTGACCTTTTCGCTCATCTGACGCGTAGCTTGGATGTAACGTGGAGCATCGTATTTCAGCACTGCAGCGAGTAACGCGTGAGTCCAATAATTTCGGGCGCCTTCACGGCCGACTTGAAATAAAAAAGTTGATGGTAGCGTTTAAAGTAAATAATGTATGTTTGTGGTCGGTTTAAAATAATTAAAAAGTTATAATAATTGAATAAATCGATTGAACTTTTAAATAACACTAATTTGCCAATTTCTTTAAGGGATGCGCCGCGTCACTCAGATCCATGGACGCTACGCTCCTGATTATAATGTACCTACAAGTATTGGTCCTACTACTAAAGGACAATAGGAGTGGCTATCCTCAATTTGCGGACTATCTGAAATATCTTTTGGTCATTTCCTTCATGAATTGATCCTTCCAATGTGGTGACTGAAAATTAATTGCAACTAAATGAATGTTTTAAATAGTGAAAAGAGTCTGAGGGGCTAATATCTGGAGTCAAAATATGACCGCAACAACAGCTTTATATGGTAAAGTTGTTGTTGCCAATACACTAATTAACTATTTTAAGTAAAGTAGGGTAGTACATGTAAAACGCCTCTGATATTATTACATGGAAAGTATTCAATTAATATGTTTGGAAGAGTATGTTTCTATTTGTATTTTGTAAACAATGAGATGAGATAGGCGGAATAAATTGCATAATTTATCGGTATATCTAACTGCAATAGATAAATGGAACGCAATTAATAATGCAGTTGTAATGTTGTTTAATATGGCAAAATTGAAATGGGATTATAATTTAGATTATGCCGCTGAAATGATTAACACAAATATGCGTTACAATCAATGCAATGTGTATTTAACGATAATTGGTTTATTTTTTGTATTTTATCTTATTAATTCAACATGACATAGGGCATGCAAGTCTAATTTTTCTATAAAATCTCCTTATATTGTAGTAAATGATATTAGTTGCAGGTTGCCGATTTTAATTCTCATCTTCCTAAGCCAACAACAATAATTCAATCTATCGATAACACAACTTAACCTTTTAGAAAGTTCTCTGATTTCCAATCAGTTGTGATAATTATAACAGATATTTAAGCGAGATCTTTAATTGCACACTTGATAATATCAAATTTTATTTCAAGCATTAGTCGAAATTTGTTATCACTGATTATATTATTATTATTTTTTAATGTTGAAGAGATTTTTGAAAACGTATGTATGGAGCACGGCACTATACGGTTGCGAAACCTGGACGGTAGGGGAAGCAAGTAGGAAGAAATTAGAAGCTTTTGAGATGTGGTGTTACCGAAGAATGATGAAAATACCGTGGAGTGATAGGGTTAGAAACTAAGAAGTATTGGAGAAAGTCGGCGAGAAAAGAAGTATGTGGAAAAACATAAAGAAGAGAAGAGATAGAATGGTAGGCCACTTGCTGAGACATGGGGGAATAGTCCGCGATATTTTGGAGGCAGTAATAGGAGTGAAGAAAGGCAGAGGTAGGCCTAGATTAGACTACTGTTCGCAAATAGTAAGGGATGTAGGTTGTAGCACAATTAGCGAAATGCGTAGGTTAGCACAAGATAGGAGAAGCTGGAGGTTAGCGTCGAACCAGTCTTAGGACTGATGACCTAATGATGATGAATGTTGAAACAAGGATTTTCTTGTCTATTTGTATTGTATTGAGTATTTGTATTGTACTTTTGTATTGTATTGATTGAGCTCACAGAAGTTAGATGAATTTAGGCGAGGTTTGGGTAGAAGACTTTCAGATATGATGTAAAACTATAAGTGTTTATTAGACGTTGCATAAATTTGCCGGCTAGTAACTTTAACTGGAGGGTGGTATTAAGCTTTCAAGGATAGGTATGGTAGCTCGTCTCCTGGCGTCGCGGTGTCGGTGATAAGTTTCGGTAGCGGAAACTTATCAATACTATTTATTTTATTTCTGTTAGTATGATAGAAATTACTTATATTCTCTGTAGTATCTATTAAAAATATATACATAAAGCGATATATCACTATACCTACTTATATAGTGTGGAAATGAACACTTAACACTTGAAAAATATTGCAAAATATATTTTTCTTGCAGAAGCGCTCGAAGGAGTAAAATGTATTTTAAATTTGCCATATATTGAAGTATGAATTTTATGTATGAGTCGTATATACAGTGGCGTATGTTTTCAAGGTCAAATAAAGGAGGCTTATTTTTTTTAATGGCAACCCCTAATTAATGATACAGTATTGTTTGTTTGATACAGTAAAAAAGTACATTTCTTTGGATATTTTTATGAAAAGTTATTAAGTTGCGTAAAGAAAGACAAAAAAGAAAAAGTTTTATTTATGAAAATTAATTAATTTAATGTTCAAACTACAGAAGTAAGGAGATTATACCCCAACCCATCTGCAAATGCCTTATATAATAAGGACTAAACAAATTAGGTCAAAACAGATATTCTCCTGGCTATATGCCAAATGCCGAGCGCTGAATTACATGACAGAAGGCCTAGAAGTCGTTGAAACAAATTTTATTTAATGTCAGTTACATTAAGTTAACTTTCGACAATATTGATGATTGTGATTTTCTATTCTTACATCTATTTCTAATCTTACTAATAATGACTCCTTCGGAAAAAGGTCACATTGAAATTCTTATGATGTATAGTTGTGGAAATAGGAGACGAAATACAGTTGAAATTTGCTGCAGTGCTCTCATTAAGGAGGTTTATTAAGATCGTCTGCCTATAGCACGATCAACTGCCAGTAAAATTATAGGTAAACGCAGAGAATTTACGCGATTTAGCTAGATCTGGTCGCAAATCAATCAATGCAGATACATAACTTGCCATTTTAGTAAAAGTTAGCAAAAATTCACATTCCAGTTTCGGTCAGACTAGCTTGGATATGAATTTAAGTCATGCTACAGTGCTTAATGTTTTACATAAATATAAATTTCATACTTATAACATTATACTGATACAGGAATTACAAGATGATTTTGATTATCGAGTGCAATTCTGGGAGGCTATAGTAATGAAAATATGTCTGAGAGAAATATTGTTTCGAGTCAAGTCATAGTTTTCCTTAATAGAACTATAAATACACAGAACTGTAGGTATTGGGCCCCACAGAACACATGAGGGATGTAGAAGTCACCAACTCAATGTCCAAACAATGTGAATGTTTGAGCAGGTATGGATAGAAACAGAATTTTATGCCTGTATTTATTTTATCACAACTTGACTGACATAAGGAATTTGCAACTTTTACAGCAAGAGTTGATTTCAACGCTCGCAGTTTTATACCCAACTGAACCAGACATACCCGATAATAAACTTTGGTATCAACAGGATGGTGCATCCCTTCATTACACTCTTCCTGTTCGCATTTATTTAGATAACATCTTTCCACAACGATGAGCAGGGCGATGTGGACGTGGACACCTCGCTGTTTAGATCTTGTACCCCTTGATGACTTATTATGACGTTATTTAAAGACTAAAGTTTATGTCAATAAACTCGAAAACATAGATGATATAAAACAACGACAGGAACTACGCAATATCGAGCTGGAAACAATTTACATAATTGAGTGCAGAATGAGTTTATTTTGAGACTAGGACATCGACATAAACATAGTTAATGCATTTATTTTATTTTATTTATAAATAAGTAAATTTTCATAATTAAATCTTTATTTACACTTTCCTCGAAATTTTCATTATATAATTTAATAAAATTTTTATAACCATTTAAAAAAATATGCCCTTTCCCTGTATCTAACAAAAAATAGAGGTTGATATTTAAAAAAAGAACCCGCTCCCTTTGATCTCGCAAACGTACACCATTGTCCATAAAACTCAATTATTTAAAAAGACTGCAAATTTAAAATAAATGTTGACCCCTTCGAGCGTTTTTGCAAGAAAAACGTATTTTGTAAGAGAAACAATTTTGCAGGACTTTCAGGTATTTACAGACTTCTCTTCCACGCTATATTTAAAAATACTGGATATCTATGCTATAACAAGTGCGATTAAAAAGGAGGATGAAGTCGGAGTCTTGTAACTATGATGAAAAACAATTGAATTTATAGCAGTGAACTCATAGAGTTCACTGATCTATAGTAAGAAGTTGGCAAAAGGATGTGAATCTTATTCTCTACTGTGGAACCCACTACATATTTCATTCTATAGCAACGATCACTTATTCAATCGAAATTAATTCTCCATTTCACAGAGACTACAAATACTTGTAGTTTCTAAAAATATATAGCAAAACTCTTTTGTGTTGATGCATAGGTTTTAATTGTTACTCTATTTTATCGCCCATATCTCCAACGATATTGCCAAACGATACATAAAAACCAAATTGATTTTTATGTATCAAGATCTGTAAGTTAGATCACCCATTAATTACTGAATTCGCAGTGTACGACAGAACAATTTAATTCCAGTTATAGACTACGCAAACAGCGCCGTATGTTGTAGGATCGATTTTTTCAGGAAACAATACGTATAATACGTCGTATTTAAAATTAATTAATACACAATAAAGATAACGTTTGACAAATGAGATTATGGTCTTAACGAAACATATGTGTACTGACAGTGTTCCAGCATAATAATCTGGGAGAAATTAAACGAAATTTATTGCAATAGTGTACTTGATGTTGTCTAGGGGATCGTTTGGTTTATTCAGCAAATGGACGTGATATCATTACCTGATGAACTCTATGAACTTTAATCATTATCGATATACTGCAGCCTAATATAGCGCCCCTAGAACAATTTACAATTCTACACAATTTTTCTCTTTGTGCCTAGGTTTGTTTTATTATTTTTTTATTCACCATGCATCAAAATGATGAAAGAATATCCATATCCCCCTCAAAGTTCCCGTACTGTTGATAGCAATAATACATATTTCATAGTTTTCATAGAAACAGTAAGTTAGTTTTTCATATTCAAGTATAAAGAGGAAAGGAGAGAGAAATTGTTACGTTCATGGGGTACATCCAGACTGCGCTCGCATCGCAAACAATAGTAAAGTGTTTCATTGAAGTCTAAAAAATGTTAAAGTGTCATTGAGAAAGTGTAAATATGATGCTCATGCATTTTGTTATATGTGTAGTGGATTTATTAAAGTGCCAGATATAAAATATGAATTAAACAGAAATGCAAATCTTTGTGAAGCCTACGAAGCATAAATTGACTGTCCTATTCAGAATCAAGACAATCCATGGGCTCCATATGTTGATTGTAACAATTGTAGAAAACGTTTAGAATGTAAACAGTTTTCGATGAGAAAAGAATTATAAACATGTTTACTTACATTTTTACATATTTTAGGTTGGTATCGAACCGAGAAGAGGAGTCTGAAATTGGCAGTGCCGAAAAATTGGCGGGAAACGAGGGACCACGTTAAGGATTGTTATTTTTGCGTAGTGAATTCAGCTAACCGATGAAGGCCTTGATTAGACTATATCCTGACCTTGTTTCTTCGTCTGCTTGAATTTTACATAGTACACAATTCCCAGGACCTGAATATTCAAAGAGATTATCTCAGTTAAGCTCAGTTTAATGTTCCGGATAAAGATATTGAAGAAGATGAAGATTTTATACTCAAACTCCAACTGAAAACCGTTTTACTACACAACGAAGATAAATTCCCATCTCCTTCACTCGCTCATTCTGTACATCTTAAAGAAAACTATAAACGTGTTAAAATTTCACTGGGTCATACTGTCGAAGCGAGGATCCTAGGTATAAGGATGTTGATCTATTCAGCGATCTACGTCTGCGCGATGTTCAGCGTCATTCCTATTTCAATCTATATAATGGTTTTATAGCTGTGTAGCTCGGGATCGACAGAGATGATTCTAGGGCATCGCGAATTTGGGAGAGCGAGCTAGCTAGCTCTCGCAGGGTGAGTGATAAGGTCAATTAGGGTGTATCTTCGTTAGTTCCCTGATAATTTAAGAGAGATTAGGTTTTGGTGTTGTGTCAGATTTGGTCCACCTGAAACAGAAAATCAGAAAAGTATGCAGTGTTGTTTTTTGGTTTAATTAATTCTGGATCCACCACTAATTGGAGTTTCAGCCCTTTCTGAAGTGTCAAGTCGTAATTCGTCGCCGCTCTTATCAACGGGTTTGAATGATATTCTGCAATGCTTGGTTGTAAGCTTTCCTGGTATCCTCTTTGTTTGATTATCTCTAGTACAGTTGGAGGCGCCTGCGAATGTTTGCATTTTTCAGCAACCACGGCTGAAAGGCTTCGCTTTTCATGCTCAGGATTTGGGTGTGTCCTCGTTAGTCCCCTGACAATTTAAGAGAGATTAGGTTTTGGTGTTTTGTCAGAGCTGGTAAATCTGAAACAGAAAATCACAAAGGAATTCAGTGTTTCTTTTTGATTTAATTCCTTCTGAATCCACCATTAAATGGAGTTTCGGTCATTTATGAGGTCTCAAGTCGTAGTTCATCGCAGCTATTATTAACGGGTTGGGATGTTATTCTGCTTTGTCGTAAGCTTCCCTGGCTCTTTGCTCGATTCTCTCTAGTACTGTGGTATATTGGAGGCGCCTCCGAATGTCTGCGTTTTCAGCAACCACGACTGAAAACCTGCGTTTATCAGGCTCCTACGGTTCGTGGCAGCACTATATTTTCAATGGCCTGAAATAAATCAGGGTTGCGTATCCCCAAGCTGTGCAGGCGTACATCAACTGGGGCTGGAGAATCTGCTTCACCAGTAGTGCCTTATTATTTAAGCTGAGAGGTCTTGCTCTAGCAACATACATAGGCGTTATCCTAGCTAGGATATTCCTGGCACTTGCCACTGTCTTCCTGATGTATTCATCCTACGTCAGGAACTTGTCGAGGGCGACTTCAAAATATTTTATGGAGTCACGTCACTCTTCTCTACAATTTTCATGACTTTTACTAAAATGCGTTTAAAAACTGAAATTTAAAGTACATGTTATATGCGTGAAGTGAATAATGGTTCCTTAAGAAGATTGTATTTTCTTAGAAGTAAAAAAATATTGCAAAATATTGTAAAATTGCATTGTTGAATTAATGCAATTGTAAGTTTTACTTTAAGTTGCTGTCTAAAAGACTTAAAGTAGTCTTGGTGAAACCGAATTCTTAGGTAGGAGAATAGCATTATCCTCATTCTTTTGATAAAGAATTGCCAAAGCTGTAAGTCGAAACGTTCAAATTTTAAGTATCAAGCAGCAGTCAAAATTGCTTCAACGAAGACGGCTCATTCATTACAGCCAGTACATTTACTTTATCTTGACATAGCTGTATGATTTAAAATCAATGAGGATTCTCTTTAGATGTATGACGATGTACTATTCCATTCAAGAAAGAAGTTGATTCGTCATAAAAAAAACAGTTAGTTGACATAGCTGCATGATTTTTAAAGTAAATGAGTATTTTCTTGAGAGGTTTTGACGATGTACTATTCCATTCAAGAAAGAAGTTGATTCATCATTAAAAAACACAAATTTTTAAGTCAGATAAAAAAAAACAAAACATGTATGTTAGATGTTTAAAGAAATTATTTAATAACGTAATTATAAATAGCTTGCACCGCAAACTTTGACACTCTGGTTTGAAGAACACAAAGTTCCATTTATATCAAAGGCAATTACTTGAGATAGTGTCGTTGTGAATATAACTTTTCGTAGTTGACTTTCTTTGCGCCAAAATATATCGTCTATTAAAAATAGTCATCAAGTTCCAAAATTCCATGTAGATACTTTACCATGTAGAGATTTATTGCTCAACTTTGTTATTATTATCATGTTTAGACTGTTGTTTAAACGGTTTAAAGAGGAACATATATTTACACGTCTTATCAGGATATTAACAGTTCTGAAAAGCTAACGTTAAATTTTAACTTTCTTCGTATTCCACATCGAAATTATCTTTCCCTTTTTCCTTCCACCCTATACCATAAGAAAAATCGTAACCTTCTAATAATTCTGTAAACCTATACATTTTTTTCAAGTTACAAACACCGGCTATTTTTGTTATCTCTCTGCGATTTAACGACTTTCACCCGTCCTTGGTTCATCATCACTTTCTCTTCCATCAGACAATCACATTATTCCGTCGAAAACGACCCAGGAAAGGACGAAGCCGACTTTGATGACACTGTTATTATAGCGATCTCCAGTATGAGTTGGCAATTAATCAAGTCATGCTTAGTGGCACACATGATGTACATTGTGCGACGACGAACCTGATGTAATTTAACGTGCAAGAGACGTATTCATCGTCACGACTTGGGGAAGTGCGCAGGCTGTTAGTCCACGCTCCGATAAAACCCCCATGGTTTCAACCAAGTTTCTATGCACAATAGAATTGATTGAGATTATTACATAATCGCATTTTCTTGTCCGTGGTCAAATATGTGGTTTCACCCTCTGTAATGCCTCGCCTAGTTCACTGACATTTTGTGATAGTTACTTTCTAGTGGTAGAGGATAAGGAAGTAATGGTATATCTTTAATCTACAATTTATGATCATACAAAAGTTGATTGAAAGGACATTTTGTTAAAGACTACACTGTCACGATAACCTTCATCATTTATTGTAATTTATTTTTAACAAAAAATCGCCATTTTGTACACAAAATGCCGATTTTGTGGACAAAATCATCGTCAGCGACGAGGCTCATTTTCACCTTGATATCTTTGTTAATGGGTAAAATTGCCGCATTTGGGGCTCAGCAAATCCACGAATGATTTATAAGAAACAAATGCATCCCCAACGTGTTATTGTTTGGTATGTATTGTGGTCTAATGTAATTTATATGTAACATGATAACTCAGTTATTTGTGCCTCAACTGGAAGATATTGCCCTTGAAGACATGTAATTTCAGCGGGATGGTGCCACTTGCCATACTACCCGTGAAACCTTGACGGTTTCGTACGACTCTCTTCCTGGTCGTGTCATCTGCCATTTTGGTGACCATAATTGGCCGCCACGATCTTCCGATTTAGCATCTATGGACTTTTTTCTGTGTGGTTTTCTGAAGTCTCAGGTTTACGCCGACAAGCTTACAACCATCCAAACACTGTTCAATTTCAACCTTTCATTGAAGGTTGAAATTGAACAGTGTATCAATGAAATACCGACATTTATGCAAAACCACTTCGCCAGAAGAGTACTTGTGTGCCACCAAAGCCGTAGCGGTCATTTACCGCATGTGTTGTTCCATACATAATTCCAAAATATCTACATTATAAATCAATAAACAGTTCCTTCCCACAGAAAACCATGTTATATTTAAAATCTATATCTTGCGCTCTTATTATAACACCCTTTATAAATAAAATCTTTATTTACCATAACCGTAGGGTGTAACATACACCCTGCTTGTCAAGTTCATTAATATAAGACATAAATGCTTTACAATTAAATTTAAAAAAAATCATAAGCATCAATTACTCTTGGGAACTGTACGCACAAACGTATTAATTGCGAAAAATAACAGCACAAATTATTAAAATTTTTATCTAATTAGTTTTAAACAAATGTAAAACTATCTCAGGGTGATATAAACTTCATTGCCCTCTTATCTAGATAAATGTTAGATAGCTATATCTTTTAACCCCGCGATCTGTGAAACCAATAAAAGGAGGTTTGCTTTGTTCGGTCATCCTCGTGAGAATTCGCAGCAACTCGTTTTTTACCATATCTAGAATATCGCTAATACATATATGAATTCAAACGTAACAAGGTATTTAAATATATAGTACCGAATCTTTGATCATTCCCTCTGTACCAAATTATGTTAATTTTTTTAATAAAATATTAAGACATAGTAGACATTAAGAATAGTGGATGACAATTATGAATATTGGAATTAGGATTATAAATAATTAATACTAGTTTATTAAAACAACAAACGAACTAAAAATTATTTATTTTTCCTGTTTCTATTGATGAGACAATCTGTCTAGCCTGTCGAGCTGCCATCGAAAATAAGTTATACCAACATTAACAACTGGAAATCACGAAACTGTCAAATTATTTTGATATCATCTTTCAACTGCTATTTATGCTAGATATAATTGATAAGTTTCGTTAAATAGTGATGTGATAGTAAGTGGTATAATAATAATAATAATACTAAAAACTTATCACAGAGAATTATGTCTAAAAATGCAATATCTAAAGCCTATACATAGATGCCAAGATTTTGAAGACGTGATAGTCATACAAAAATATTAGATTCCGGGTGGAGTCGAATATTATTATGTTAAATTCTATTGAAAATGGTAACAATGGAAATTGATTTATTTTGTAGTGGAAATAATATGTTAACCAAATATGTTTTCACATTGTTTTTGGAGATACCTCTTATTAGCTATGATAATTATAGCATTTATAACCAGTAGCGAAGCGTCGATTTAAGCTAAGGGTAGGCTGTCCTGAATTAGGCAAGGGAGGGGGGCTGCTCATTTTTAATGCAATATATATATTGAATAGTTGAATCGCAAAAATAACTTACCTATATTTTTTGTATATCAACTCCATTCGCCACGTTTTATTTTCTGCAAGAACATCTATAGTTCTTGAAATAAATTGGTAGGTTTTGCCGCTATGCGTCTTCGCTATCGTAAATAATTTATCTTCTAAAGATAAATTATTAAAATAACCACTCTTATTAATTTTATTCGAAAGTCTACTAAATCGGCGCTGTCTAGGGCCACCATTATCCTTAAAAACAATACTAATCACTACAAGTAACGACAGGTCAATATTATAGACACTGTATTACGCAAACTAATCGATAAGGCTAGCTAAACTGCATGTCATTTTTCGCATACTCCCCTCTCCTCCCCTGCACCGCGGATCTTTATAAGTCCGTTAAAACCAAGTCGCTGTCTGCGCTGGTTGTCTACAGCCCAAACAGCGGCCGGCCAAGGCTTGCGAACTGCCGGTTGCCGGCGCTTCAGTTTAAATGGAAATATGTATGATAATATAAATAGAAAACGTTTATCATTCTGGCAAAGGCAAGTGGCAAAATAAAAAAGGGGTCTACCATCTAAAATATGTAGGGTAGGCTGCGCCTTACAGCCTTAATGGACGATTCGCCACTGTTTATAACATCTATGTATGTTGTTTTGAAACAACTGAAAGTGGGCATAATTAATTTGGCAATTAAGAAAGGACGACAACTGCTTACAAATATCAAATGGATGTGACTAAAACGTCTACCTTCCAATTAATTTTAATATACAGTACATTAGTATTTGCTTAATTCGTATTTCTATTATAGTGAAAGTGCTTGGACGCTAAACGAATATGATATCGGGCATTGTTCTGTTTAATAGGTGAGCCAATGGAATGGCCAGTCTCGCAGATTTTAAATGTTACAAAACCTTTGTCGGAACGTTGTACAAAGTAAATGTTACTGCAACGCAAGTTGTTCATATAAGGCATATTAATTAGGAAGAGTAATTGTGGAATTATAGTTGGGAGAGGACGGCATGTAGTTAAAAGTCAGAGTATTATAATCGTAAAGAACAGAGGTTATTCTGTATGAGATTTCTTCATATATTGTCCATAGTTTACTATCCACGAGTTTCTAGAAAATTTAAGTGTAATTGGTAGTATATACAAGGGACATTATTTATATTTTAAGCCTAATAATATAAAAACATTAAATTGTCATTGAAAATTACATTATCGTTTTCCAAATATTCTCCTTCATGATCTATACACTTTTGCATGCGTTCGAACCATTTGTCAAAGCATTGTTTCCATTCCTCTTGAGATATCTCCAAAACATGGTTTTTGAACGCATCAACGGCTTCTTCTGCCGACGAAAATCGTTTTCCACGCAATTTATTTTTGGTGTTCGGGAACAAAAAGGAATCATTGGGTGTCAAATCAGGACTGTATGGCGGATGATCCATTAATTCGACTTTTTGATTATTCAAACATTCGGTTGTTAGACGAGATGTGTGAGAGCTCGCATTGTCATGATACTCATGATGAAAAACGATCCGACGGCGCTTGTTTGTTTTTCTTATTTGATCGAAGACTTTCGGCAAACAAATGGTTGTGTACCATTCAGAATTGACCATTTTACGTTCCTCTAAAGGCACTTTGTACGTTTTGTATGATTTTTACGTTTTTGTTTACTATATTTAGGTTCATAGAGTTATATATTCAAGGTTATTTCGTTGATATTATTATTCCGTAATACAATAAAAGCACGAAAGGTAGCAACTTCCACCATCTCCATCTGTACCATCCACACCATCTGTAGCTGTATTCATTTTCTGTCCATTGATACTTTCAATTTACACATCTAGGACTATAATAAGTTTAAATAAGTTTGAATAAGTTTGGAAAGATTGACTGAGAGTCAATTTCCACAAGCATTCTGCTGGGTTTTCTAACAAATTTAATTCAAAAAGATGATGCAAGTTAAGACAGCTGTTCAGGCTCACGGCCTCGTTGTACCAAGATATTTTGCTGATCTCTGTATTTAATAGAAAAGTTTCTGCACTTTCTGTATTTATAATCTGTTACTTTTTATAGACCCCAGTGGACATATTTTCAAATAATACTATTTTATGCTACTAAAACCATCTTGCTATCATAACAAGTCACTTATTCGTTTCAAGTATTTTGTTTCAATATGGGCATTACGTAAATTATAAAAGTCCATATCAAATGCATGTGTAGTAACTGATACAAATGTGAACACAATTAACCATTATGATCAGTATGTATATATGTATAGACATTTCTCTTGTCTTATTGAAAAATAATAAGCACAAATACTATATTAAGAGGGGTATGAACTACACAAATTTTTACTTTCTACGTCTTGTTTTTTTTTGCAAACTTCAAGATGTAATCCTACGAAATACATCTTTGTAATGAGTCTGTAAAAAATTTTGTACCGACATTACTCTTAATCATATTCATATTTGCAATCACAACTAATACAGCATCAATTTACTTCGTTACGCAACAAGACGTTCATAACTCTTTATTGCATTATTATTGAGATTTTGTTTGTAATTCATTTAACGAGCTTTCCATTAGAACGTCGAGGCTAAGGAAGAAATGACGGTTACCCGATTATTCCATTCACTAAATTACATCTGTGCCAGGAGCGTAGGTTAAAGGTGGGCTGAAGGATATAGTTATTTAGATTGGTACATGCAAAAAGTTTATTTTCGAGGTGAGAGGTTATTTTTGAATTCAGAACCTTCAAAACACCTAAAATGGCTTCTATATTTTGTAATGTTATGTTTACAATGAACAAAATTATAGGATTTAAAGTTAATTTATTTATAAAATTATTTTAATGACACTTTCATTAACTACAATACCCACATCAAAAATTATCTTAGTCAAAGTCAGTCATGGATTCCATAATAATTGTTATAGCAAATATCGCGCATTTATACCAATAATTTTCTGATTGCCAAAATTTTTCGAGCAACTCTCGTGAAGTCTTCTCACTATTATATGATATGTATTATATTAATTATAATTATGCAGAGCATACAATTTACATGATTGAAGCAGAAATACAATCAGCATGCTGTGTATCCTTTCATCCGTCAACTTTTCATTATTTCCTATAATTGTTCGAAGCTTTGAATCCTTAAATATTTTATGTAGGTAGTCTAAGATATAGTTTGTGATTACTGATAAACGATTGTAATTGTTTGACAGATGTAAATCAACATTTTGTAATTGTTTGTTAGTAATTCAATTAACGCAGTATAGAATGATTCGTAAAAGGCAATAAAATCCGTTACGCTAGTGATTTTTTTAATTTAATTTCATCAAATGCCTGAAATACTTTGTGCAGTATACGTAGAGTAGAAGAAATGAGTCGCTCAGGCAGCTTAAGAGAAGACGAAGCAGTGAAACTTTGGCAACTTTGGTTAATGAGAGATCTAGCCAGCGATATGTGCTTTAGAAGATCAGTTATTGCACCATTGCTCACCAAAGAACCTAGCTCTAGGTTCTTTGGTGAGCAATGGTGCAATGGCTAGATTGCGTTTTGTAAGATAACACATAAATTGGACAACTGACGACTGGAAACGACGATTGGTTTCAGACGAAACAAGAATAATTCTTAATTCATCAGATATTCGTCAACGTGTCTGGCGGAGGTCAGAAGAGAGATTTGCTGCCTGCAATATCTCTCCAAGGATACCATTTCTTTAGTGGATCAATAATGTTATGCGGAATTTGTTTCGATGGTCGATGGATTTGGTTCATTCGCAAAGAAGATCCATGAATTTATAGAAAACATTGTAGAATAACATGTGATCCCATTTGTCACGTTTGTCAGGTACAATTTCATTTTATATATTTATTTATTTTAGAGTAGTTGTAACAAACAACTACTCTACAGGAAAACCCATTTACAAAGCAAGAAAGTACAGTGAGTGTTCACATTCCAATTAGATTAATAAATTTCACAAACATAACAAACAAATTTAATACAAAGAAGTATATACATATTTAATACCTAGGTATATGAAACAATATATGAAAAATAAGAAAAACAAAGATGCGTGATTAAGCATAACAATGTTTAAAGATGCGCGATCAAGCATGACAATGTTTAATAAACAGAAGAGTGCAGTTAAATATATCCAATTTATCACAGTTGTTGTATTTAGTGCACATTTTGATGTACTACTGAATCAAATTCTTATGATTTAATATCATCTAGCAAGTTTGTTTGTAAGTTTTTTCTTTAAATACTGTTTTCATTGAATTTGATATTATTGTTCTTTCCTGTTCCTTATTCATATTTTTTTCCAGATAAAACCATTCTAATTTATTAAACGTTACTTGAAATGATTTAATTATAATATCACGTAGGTACCATGATTTAAGCCTTCGAAGAAATAAAGGTAATAATGTGAAGTTTCGCTGATGCTTTAATTTTTATCAGGAGTTTATTAGAAATATTCAAATAAATATTTTTAATTTTTATTAAAGCATTTTCAATTTTAAATACTTTAGTTTCATAAATATTTGCAATTTTAGAATTTTCTTTTCCAAAACATTAAATACTTTAGTCTCATTGCATTTTGTGACTATGAAAGAAACAGCATCACAAGGGAAATTCGCTATTTACCCATTGGTATATCGGGTAAGTTGACCATCGGAGTTATAATATATAAAAATATGGGGGGAGGCAATGTTACATTCTTTTAGTTCATTACATAAAAAAAATTAAATTATGTATAAAATGTATACCCGATCCTGTCTGAAACACTTTCTCGACTACGCCTCTGTATTAATGTATTATCCTGAGACGCATCTGCCTGTTCGAAATGGAGCAATTGTAACTGGCGCTGACCTAGTCAGTTTTGCAATAGAAATCCTCACTTGCAGCATTTGCGTAACTCCAAGTAGTAAAATTCAATTGAAAGATCCAAACTGACAATTTGCTTGAGAAATATTCTTTGACGATGGTTCTTTTGAAATGGACTTACCATTACCGAGAGTATCGACTTGGAATAAGCGTGTGTACACATCAAATTACACCGGCACAGGTAATGTGAAAATTTGTTACGAAATACATCAGTCTCATCTATAAATAATTAAGTTTGTCTTACGAGACGATATGTAGCTGAATATTGGACTTTCATAAAACCAGAGTAAAATAGTTTTCTTGTAATTTAAAATTTTATGTTTAAATACAATTCTTTACGAATTAATGATAAAAGATTAATGATATAGCAGTAATATTTTTTCAATATGCAATTTATAAGCTTATACGTGTTTTATATACGATTTTAATGAGGATCATGAGAATGATCATTACCAGAATGAGGATCATGTTTCGTTTTTCGACCTAAAAAGCAAAAAAAAAAATTGTTTTTAAAATGTTTTGCTGTGTGTGTGTCATTGTCATTGTCGTCGGAATTTTAAGCTTGCTAGCATGATAACTTAATTAATTCGTGTCGGATCGATCGGGTTTTGACTGATTCTTATCGGGGACGACTCCCAGACGATACCTTGATTTTGAGGTGGATAAGACACACTCTACCATGTTCATGGGTCATGAGAAAGCACGATGGTGGAGTATTCGAAAAAAAAAAAAAATAAAACTGTGGCATAAAACACATATTCTGCATTTATGTGTTGGTTTATTTTTTCTCGGCCACTCAATATCGTGATAGAGATATTCTACGTGCGGAAAAGTCCATTTTAAGGTTTTAAAACTGTTTATTTTGAAACGAAATCTTGTATGAAACTCGTGATATTTATGGTAGTATGGTATTATGTACTGGTATAATCTTTATATTTTTTACTAGAATCCATAGATATTAAAAGAAACACATTTTTTTATTTTTATTGAGTTTAAATTCATTCGAATTAAAACCAAGAAATATGTGAATTTTTAATTTCATTTACGATTTGAAAACTTACTTAACTGGTACAAAACTAATTTATTTATTTATTTTTTTGAACTTTAATGCCACATTATAACGAATTTTAGCATATCGGCTTTCCAACAAACGGCAACAACTTTCCCATGGCACAAATCGCACCTATTTACACACAAACGTAGACAAGCAGTTTATTTCAATGTGAACAGAATTTATTACAAGACGATTAGCGGGGACGCCACTTGATTTGTTGGTTTCGAAAAATGGCGCAATTCCTCGCGAAGATCTACTTAGTGTTTTATTTCGAGCACCGGATTGCTTATTAATGTAAATGAGGACCTGAGAAACGCCTTCAGTGCCGTTCCCATTATCCGTTTGTGCAATTTTTTCTCTGTTGCTATTTCGTTGTTTCTACTGCTAATTAAATTATTTGGTAAAGAACGAAGGACGTGCAGAATCGCTAATAAGTTGAATATCTACTTCACAGTTACATCTTTAGCAGTCTTCCTAAATAAGATTGTGTGAATAATTAGAAAATGTTAATAGGTGATACATGATGTTAGTTGGTGTCTAAATTAAAAAGAAGTAGTATTCATTTAGTTACAGTTAATTTAATTTAATACTTTATTAATAAAAATATAAAGTCATGCACAAAATTAATGCATCAGTGAAATTTTTATTATTTTTATTACTTTTTCGAAGATTTAAATCATGGTAACCTACGTGATATTATAATTAAATGATTTCATCTAATGTTTAACAAATTATAATGGTATTTTCGGGGAAAAACATGAATAAATAATGGAAAGGAACGATAATGTCAGGTGCAATTAATACGGTGTTAATGAAAAATTGGAGGTGAAATTAAAGCGTAAGAATATGGATTCAGTAGCGTGTAGATCCTCCTCTAGATCTTATTACTGCTTCCATTCATCTGGGTATGCTATTGATCAAGTCGTCAATGGTTTCCTGAGGAAAAATTCACATTAGGCAAGAGCGACCCGTTCGATTTCCCTTCTCGAAGAGTCTTAGCGACAGATATGTGGCGCCTAACTGATCGTTTAATGCTTCCTATAGATATTCTATGAGATTCATATCTAGGCTGCTTGGTGGTCAGTCCATAGTTGGAATATTCATCAAAGGTAGTCCAGTACTTCTCTAACAATGTGGGGCTCAGCATTGTCGTGCATAAAAATGAAATTGTCCTCGACAAAAGGCGCAAATGACATCACATGCTTTTCTATGATGTGTTCTACATGGAGATGTGCATTCATATATCCTCTTCGGACCCACGTAACATAAATGTATGCAATTTGGTTGACTTGACGCAATCTAGGTTATTATTTTAAATTATTATTTGTCCCAAATTTCGCCAACCACTCAGTCAGATGTCGATAACAATTTGTGCACAAGTGTGAATGTTGGGGCTATTTTTTATTTCACCCTCATAAATAGCAATGTACACATTTGTGGACAAATTATGCATTCTATGAAACAGAACAGAAATAAGGAAAAAACTAAATTAAATGACACTTTCTGTAATATATAAAACATCGTTTTTATTGTTTAACTACGAAATTCGATAAAAGAATTGCGCTCTTTAACAACACATAAAAAATATTGCAAGAAATACACTTGACTCGTGTACGACTCGTACAACCGGGATTTCTGCACCTCTGAGCTTCTTTTAACTCCATAGCTTTTGGTAAGTGCAGGGCTTTTGACTTGGCAACTTCAGGGGGAGGTAACCACATGGAGAAAATTTCTTATTTTGAAGTATCTGTTTCGGATCATTGAATCAGCAATTAGTGGGACTTTAAATGATTTTGACCAGTATATGCGGATTCTAGGATAGCCCAAAACACACATTTCGGTTTCGGTTACGTTAAGTATTTTATTACAAGATTGTTGAAAATGAATATTTGTGTTTTCCGTTAGTTTTCTAAAAAATGTTTTATCGAAGTACTGGTAGTCAATTGGATAGTAGTTCTGCCTGTTTTGAACATCGCTTAACAATGGAATAAATGGAACAAACTGTGGAAAATTAGTCTTCAAATCGCAGTCGTCATCTATGTCATGCCATTTCTATGTTCCTTGAGTTTTTCGCCTCTTGCCCGACTGATTACTTGCACGACTTTTTTTTTGTGTTCTCTTCTTGGTAGCACCTAATGTTGAATTATTTCCAAGCGTGCTGCTGACATCGCTATCATTGCCTTCTTGAACCGGACGAATTACATTTGGGAATAGTCTGCTTAGGGGAACTGAATCATCCTCTTCTGATGAACTTGTTGATTCGAGTTTGTCATTAGGATTCAAATTGGTTTCTACCACTGGTGTTTCACCATTTATTGAAAACTCGCTACTTGAGTCACTATCGCAGTTGGCATTAGTAACTTCGAAGTCACTTCGGTCATCAGTGACTTCAGCATTCGGGAGGTAAACAAACTGTCATGCAGAGGGGGTTTAACGCGCTATTCAATTTGCGTGAACGGTAAGGTCAAAAGATGATCTTTAACATTTTGTACACAAATGTGTAGCGGAGGTCCGAAGAGGATATCTTCCCCGTATAGGAACCAAATCCGTGCCACCATCGAAGCAAATGCCTCCCCAGGACAGTATTGATCCACCAAAAAAATGGGATCCTCGGAAAGATATTGCAGGTAGCCAACTTCTCTCCTGGCCTCCGCCAGACTCACTGATGTCCATCTGGCAAATTAAGATTCTTGTTTCTTCTGAAAATAAAACTAACTTCCAGTCGTTTATGGTTCAGTTTACATTTTTTATTGCAAAACGCAGTCTAGTCCTATGTTCTCTGGTGAGTAGTGGTGAAATAGTTGGTCTTCTACTCTCAAATCCTTCTTCATTAAGCCCATTCCTGACCATTCGTCTAGAAATTGCTAGACTTCGAAATACTGTTAGGGCTCTGCTTAGCTCTAAACTTCCATGTAGAATGACTCTTCCTTAAGGCGAATTGCATAAGACATCGCTCATCTCTTGAAGTTGTAGTCTCCTTACGACCTTGTCCTGGGGTTCTACAATAACTTTCAAGTTCATTGAACGTTTAATTGTTCGACTAATTGTTGATTGTCTAACTCCTAACAAATTAGTCACATATCGCTGGCTACGTCCCTCGTTAACCACAGTTACCACTTTCACTGCTTCATCTTCTGGTAACTTGCCATTTCATTGTCATTTCTTCTACTCTAAGTATATTGGATAAATTGTTTCATTCACTTAAATTTAAGAATAATCACAAGCGTAACCGAATTTATCGCCTTTTACAAATCAGATTAAACAGCATTATTAACAAATAATTGCAACTGTTTATCAGTAGTAACAGACGATATCCTAAGCCACCTACATAAAATGTTTAAGGATTTGAAACTTCGAAAAATTATAAGAAATAATGAAAAGTTTTGTTGATGCGTTATTTTTTTCCAGGAGTACAAATTATATACTAAAACAGTTTATGTTGTCTATATTTACAATTTTAATGCACTAAACGCCACTATAGTTTCAACACTTTACTATATCATCTTTAAGGTAATTCTGGAATAAAGATCCAGCTAGATCAATTTAAAACAAGCATAACCATTTAAATCACAATACGAGGGAATGCTACAAAGAGATTATAGTTATGAAAGTATGTTAAGGTGGTTTTTGGTGTTTAAATACACATTAAAGGGCATAGTGTGTACTAAAAATTGTAGTACGAAGTGAGTTTAAATGTTGAGAAATTTATTCCATTTAAAAAATTCCAATATTTCCAGTAAATTTTATTAAAACCATTATTTTCTGTCTATCAAAATCAGTGATCTCGATTGATCACCACAAAATGACGACACCACAATTAAATAATTGCATCAAAGGGATGAATTTGTACCGTCTATCAACGGGAAAACCTACACATTGGTCATCAAGTTCCAATAAAAGTCCTAAATCCACTTGACAACATGATATACTTCTGCATAACGAAAGAGATATCTAAGGAAAAACTGGAAACTCAACGAAATCTTGAGTTGTCCTCTGGCTATATCCTTATATATTAGAGATAAAAAATAATAACTTATATAAGTTATCATGACTATTGAGAAGAAAACAGGAGACCAGTTTTCCATGAACATCCAAGGATTACACGTTTCTCGACGTGAGTCTCGCCAACCAAGTTGCCATAATCGGGAGCTGATTAAAACTGCTAGCTATTGTGGTCTGGAGACTTATTTTTATTCATGATTTGAATGGGTTGAAACAGTTTTTTGAACGCAAGTGTCTGCAGAAGCGTCTGTAGAATAATTATTCTAAATTATTATATATTATGTAATTAAGTATTATTGTATTACCTTATTCCACCTACCAAAGATATTTACCAAAGAAAGTTGTCATTTATCTCTGTTTCTTACTTTTCCGCACTCCACTATAAGCAGAAAAGTAATGTAATCGTGTAAAGAAAAAGTGAAAAAACAAAATTTTTTTTTGGGTTTATCTTTCGTTTTTCGGTCTAAAAACAAAAAAAAGTGGTTTTTAAAATTTTTTTGCTGTGTGTGTGTCGTCGTTGTCGTCGTCATTTATACTTGTTAGCACGATAACTCAACTAAATCGTGTCGAATCGATCAGGATTTGACTGATTCTGATTGGGGACGTCTCCCAGGCGACACCTATTGATTTTGAGGTGGATAGGATACACCCCACACTGTCCATGGGTTATGAGAAAGCACGACGGTGGACTATTTGAGAATTTTTTTTTTGTTAACATGATAACTCAACTAAGCCATGTCGGATCGATTGGGTTTTGACTGATTCGGATCGGGGACGTCTCCCAGACGACACTTATTGACTTTGAGGTGGATAGAATACACTCTACGATGTTCATGGGTCATGAGAAAGCACAATGGTGGACTATTTGAGAAATTTGTTTGTTAGCACGATCACTCAATTAAGTCGTGTCGGATCAATCGGGTTTCAACTGATTCTGATTAGGTACGTCTACCAGACGACATCTATCGATTTTGAGGTGGATAGGACATACCCCACCCTGTTTATGGGTCATGAGAAAACACAAGGGTGAACTATTTGAAAAAAGTAAAACTGTCGCATAAAACACATTCTGCATTCATGTGTTGGTTTACTTTTTCTCGGCCACTCAATTTCGAGACAGAGATATTCTACGTGCGGAAAAGTCCGTTTTTATGTTTTAAAACTGTTTATTTCTATATATAACACAGACAACAAAAAATCACTATAAAATTTTATTGTGCTTTTTCAGTCACAACGCACAGTGCTTTATTATGAAAGAGACAATTTATTATCAGAAGGAGAACAGCGACAGTCGTATTTCTCCAAAACCCTTCGAAATGGATGCTTCTGGCCAGGCTCAACTCTCCCCATTATCATATCTTCCACTATCTTTTTGTATTTTTCTTCTTCTTCTTGGCCCTGCCGCATTTGTCGTTCCAACAGTTGTTGATCCCTTTGCTGAAATTTGAAATACAATATTATGTAGTGAGACTGAGAGCCACTGAACATATTTTTATATTTTTCTACGTTATATTTATACAGAACGAGGCAGCCTACTAAGAAGAATAAATGTAATCCTTAGCAATAAAAAATAGTCTATTTACGATGTTGCCAAAAAAGTGCAAATAATTAGAAGCATTTTGGTGGGAAATCGACGGCCAAAATTAAATAAATGCATATGAATGAAATTAAATAAATGCATATGAATGATCAAATAAATGAGTATGCATAAAAAGTATTTTCAAATAGGCCTTCTTTTCCTCTGACAATAATCCATTGTAGGTATTATTCAAAGCTTTTAAAAATATAGATGAATTCTCTTCGATTCCTCTCTCTTTCAAAATCCATAAAAAAAGCTGCCTCGGTAAATTATGAGGCTGAAATTGTTGACTGCCTGGTCAAACTGAATAGTCTGGCCATTACTAATGAAAACCCGATATTTTTTTTCGAGATCAAGTGGTAGATTGCAGTGTTGTGACAGTAAGACAAGGTTCTTAAGAAAAATCGTCACAGAAACTAAGAAAATTACTGAATACTTAATATTGAAGTACTGAATTTTTGACGATCATATCAGATTGGAGGTTTTGGAACCTAGAGTAGTGTAAATTTCATAAGGAATATTGGTTGTATGAATGAGTCGACTTTTTTATTACAAGGTTATCGTAACCTATTAGTTATTCGGTATCGATCTCGGAACATTCTTGATAGATAGATACCAACTCAATACCACCAGAACGATGGAGTCCATTTTTTATTAAGGGTATATCTGGTTCTAAGTACTTGGAACTTTTACAGAAGCAAAGTGTTCCGGAAATTAGGAGGGCTGCAGGACTAAGGTATGGTTCCAACGAAACAGGTTTCCTGCCCATAATGGTGTTATAGTGCAAAGATACTTGAACGATACCTTCCCAAATCGTTTATTAGATGAATGAAGAGGGACTATATTGTGGCCAATGAGGTCTCCTGATATAGCCCCAAAAATAATTGGAATTGTATTAGATACAGTAGATACAGTTTTTATGATCATGTGGGTCACTATTTAGCTCAAAAAGAAAGCGTATTTGAATATTCATTATAGTTGTCCTTGTTTTCATCACTCGAATTCTATTTTTGTTGATTTTAAGAATGTATTATGTGTTAAACTTAATTTTTACGATAATATCTAATCTTATGACCACTTGATCGGGCCAGTATTGATATTATACAAATAACTAACTATTTAATATTGCCAGTGCCCTTAATTATGCAAAGACACACAAAGTGCATTTCCAAGCAACAAAACTCGATTGTCTAATCTAATCAAACAGGGGCGCATTCGTTGGCGTTTCTAGCTTGTAAGCTGTTGTCAATCAGTATTTTACGAGTAACTGTAGCAACTTTTTTGAACTATTCTGTTCGTTCATTGAAATACTCGTTCATTGGTCAAGTTCATTATTAAGCATCAAGTATATAATAATTGGAAAAATCAATAAACGTTTTTATTTTTGCGCTAACAGCTCTTAACGCTTAGGCTATAAGCTTGAAAAAATAATATGTTTTCTTTTTATAATCACTGAAAAATGTAACACAAATACTCAAGGATCCGTCTAGTACCATGCCGCTGGTTGTATATAAACTTATATAAAGCAAATATTCATATATTCAACAAATAATATAAAGCAAATATTTAGTACACAAATCAGAATATTATAATTCATCAAATGTCAAAGTCCAGCGTATTTGTCCAGTTGGATAAATTTTCGTTAGAACGCAAACCATTACCACTTATATGACATAATGTTTATTTATCCACTCCTAATAAAATTCGTATAAGCCTCGGAAGCCACTTAACCAATCTTCATCTGACGTCAATAATTTCCCAATTTCATGAATTTTAATTTAACGGCTTTTGGCAGCCAACTTAATTTCATTATTAGTTACAGCTAGTACATTCGCTGCCATTAAACCTTTCACTGCCTACTTGCAATTAGACGCCCCCACAATAGTTGAAATGCGAAAAAGATACTGAATCGATACTTTACATCCTGTATTTTATAGGATCATGTTTAGGTCATTGATTAAATTATAGAAGTTTCGCAATTTAAGTGGATATTATTGCATGTACTTATTAAATTTACGTAATATTATTTTAACACTTTTTATTATCGAGTATTAACATACAGGGCCACTGCATTGGTCGAAAATGCTTCTAAGAATGCGTACCATTGCTTTGATGAAGGTTAGTAAAAATGTTTTGAATTTTTTTTAACTTTCAAGACTATTTAAGTTCTTGATATTTTTATAAATTATTATTAATATATTTTATCATACTTATGCATTTCTAAATAGGATCTTTTTATATTTGGTGAGATGGTACAGGGTTCACAAATTTGAAGTTTCACAGTAGATGTTTTAAGTGTTTACAATTTAAAGAATAGTGAGCTAAAACAAAATTAAAAACTATTATTATGCAGAATTTTCAGAGACCTTTAAATATGTCTTCATAATTAGAGCATATTATTAATATTAATTTTAAAAAGTGACATTTAAAAAATATTAATTTTGAATTGTAGTTTAAAACATGTATTATTACTAACTATGCAGGAAATATCGTAAAGAGGCTTTCGACTTCATGAAAAATTAATTTTTTACATTATATACAGGAATTTTCACAATATGCATTAAATAAATATCATTTGTGAAAAATTAATATGATAATTATATTATAGATTATATTAGATGTCAATAATTTCGTTATTTTAAATAAGCTATACTCTTTTCTGCATTTTTGAATGATACGTACTTGTATGAATTTAATGTCTTCTTATCCGAAAAGTTACGGTTTTTGTAATATTTCGATTTTTTTTTAATTTCATGTGCAATATGAAGAACTATATATATATATATATATATATATATATATATATATATATATATATATATATATATATATATATTGGTTAATTGTAAAGCATCAAATATAGGTTTTGTACCACTTACTGTCCAGACTGGACTTAAAGCTTGGAGAAAATATTTTAGTAATTAATATAGTACAGGGTCTTAATAATTTTACAACAAATACGACTAAGTAATGATAATAATAATTATTATTTGTGTATAAAACAACGATTTTCTTTTCACTAATATAGAGATAAGCTAACTTTATGCAGCATCGATTATAATGTTAAGGTCAGGGTAGGATTCAATAGATTTCACCGATTTAATTTTTATTTCCGTCATACCATCTTTTATCAAGAGAGTATCAAATGGTGACGGATTTTTGGAGGTACGACCAGAGTAATCCTAAGTATTAAGTTTATGGAACCGAAAAAATCTGGGCCAAAGTCTACCAACTCTCTAAATTAACTGAGTTTTATATCACTGGCAATTAAATTTGTAAAATATCAACTATCTAATTCAAGACTAGCCCAAAATGTACACGTTTCTTCAGCCCCATCAGATCGTTACATCATTACTGGGGTGTTCAAGTACTCGATATGTTGTATATTAACAATAGTATTACTCCGAAGGTAATATTTATTTCACATTACAAATGTGTTTGTTATCTAATGAATAAGGATATTTATTAAATTATATCTATGTTTTCAATATTTGCTAATGTGTTTGAAATTATTATTGCTTAAGAGAAACTTATTTTTAATAACAATATATATCTTTATTGCTCAACAAATTACACCCGTTATAGGACAAATTAATCAAAATATCGGATTAACCTAGCATACCCAATATAAAGTTGTTTTAAACTTACATGATATATGTTATGTCACAAAATAAACTAATTTTATTTATATTATAACATATTGCATACAATGGTGAATCAAGTAGTATATTAGTATATTAGTCTTGGCTATTGGTAATTGGAATGTATAGTGTTTGTTTATGATATGGGTGCTTTTAAGACGGAAGTATGGAAGAATAGCGTCTGTTTAGAAGAATACTGTAGTGTTCAAAAGAAGATGACTACGATGAATTTCATTATATATCAGCTTATAACCAAAACGAATGCTAGATAAGACGTACCTCAAATGTAAGGAATTTTAAGAAACAACTATTGAAAATTATAGAGTAGTAACTGATGATTTTTATAATTGCTATAAAGCATTAAACTACTTAACAGAGAGGAGACCGGTAAAACTCTTATGGATACTTGGGCATAATGGCATTAAGGGAAATCAAATTGCAGATGACCTTGCCAGACTAGGAACCAGGGAAAACTTCTATGGACCAGAACCTGCAGTGGGAATAAGTCGGAATCTCATCAGAGACCGCATCAATGGCTGGGCAAGAGACCAGCACAATGAAAGATGGAGAGGAGTAACGGATTGTCGAATAACCAACCTTCATTGAATATTCTGAGATTGAGAGATGGGCTCAAGAATTCATTAAATTGAACAGGGACAAAGCCAGGGCCCTGGTGGGAATGATAACGGGCCACCATAGTACTCTGAATGTATATAAGCACAAGCTGAGTCTGACTCACAGCCCGGCCTGCATATACTGTAAAGAAGACGAGGAAACCTCGATCCATCTTCTTTACACCTGCCCAGCACTGGAGGAGAAGAGGTACCTTATATTAGGGACCCCTGTTATCCTAGAAGAGGCGAGGCATAAGGCGGGGGACGTGCCTAAAGTGCTCCCTTTATGGGATAGCATTTTTGGATAATGACCCGGATAAGAGGGGATCGTCAAGGGACTACCCATGCGATCAGTGGCTGATGAGGCCCAAACCCATATATCATAATGTAATTTAACTGATGATTGTTGCCTCAGGGTATATTCTATACATCTCAAATTGAAAAACATTTAGAGTTCTTCTTTGAACTTGTTCCACTAAGTAGATATTTTGTTTATTTTATTATAGCAGGGATACTATATATATTAGAGACATATTCCAGTTTGAACCGTACAAATGAATGGTAAATTATTCTAATCGAATAAACATTTTTAAAATGTATACAGCTTCTGATTATGAACTAATGTTTTATAGTTTATTTCATGTCTATTTGCCAAATAAAAAATGGATCTTATACCGTGGCTTATTTTTATGGCTAACCTCAGGTAGACCATTCAGTTTATCGGCAAGATAAGAGAGTTTTTTATTTGGCAAATAGCGATAAAATGAATAGTACATGTCGCTGATGTGATTTGTGCGATATATTTAGTAAACAAGAGGTTATTGTCGAAGATTAGACTTAAATCTTTTATAAACTGCCAAGCATTTATCTGATATTGATTTAATGTATGTACATTCAACTGGCTATTTCTTCAGGGTAAAGATCAGAGATTTATATTTTTGCTATACTTAAATCTAGTCTATTTATTCTACACCACGTTTACAGTTTGAATAATTCATCTTGATTAAACAATTAAATAGACAATTGTCAAGAGTTTTATAGCGTAATATATCTTAAGGTCGTCTGCAAATCATTTAAAGTGTGATTTCAGAACGTCAATCATTATCGTTAGTAATAAAGGGTGATCCAATCATAATGCACGATGTTAATTATGAGTCACACCTTAACGTCAAGTTTCTTGCCCAACTTAATTTGACATTTCTTTGTTTCAGTGTTTGACAAATTCAACCATGGAGAGGTACACAATTGAGCAGCGCGTTACGATTGTTGAAGTCTTTTACGAAAATGGGCGTCCAAATCAAAATGCATTTCGTGCACTTCGTGACTTTTTTGGTCAGCATAATCGACCAAATGTGTCCACAATCGGGAGAATTGTGCATAAATTTCAGCAAACCGGGTCTGTAGGAAATGTGAAAACACTTGTGCATGCTCGCCCAGTTCGTTCTGCGGAAAACATTGCTGTTGTTCGCGATAGTGTAGCAGAAGAGCCGTCAACCTCGACTCGTCGTCGTGCCCAACAATTGAACATCTTACTAACATCACTGATGCGAATTTTGAATAAAGATTTGAATTTACACCCTTACAAGGTTCGATTGACTCAAGAGCTGAAGCCTACTGACCATTTCAAGCGTCGTCAATACGCCTAATGGTTGGTTGAACAGACAGAAGTGAAAGGTGACTTTACAAAGAAAATTATCTTCAGCAACGAGGCACACTTTCACCTCAGTGGATTCGTTAAGAAGCAGAATTGCCGCATTTGGGCAAATGAGAATCCACGAGTGATTGTTGAAAAGCCGATGCATCCACAAAGAGTGACTGTTTGGTGCGGTATATGGGCTGGCGGCGTCATCGGGCCGTACTTCTTCGAAAATGAGGTCGGCCAAGCAGTTACCGTGAATGGTGTTCGCTATCGCGAGATGACAACAGACTTCTTGTGGTTAGAAATTGAGGATATGGACCTGGACGATATGTGGTTCCAACAGGATGGTGCCACTTGCCACACAGCCAACGAAACAATGGCACTTTTGCGCGAGAAATTCAATGGCCGTGTTATCTCACGTCGTGGCGATGTTAATTGGCCGCCACGATCATGTGATTTGACACCGTTGGACTTCCTTCTTTGGGGATATTTAAAAGAGAAAGTGTACGTCGATAAGCCAAGAACAATTCAAGAGCTAAAAAATGAGATAATTCGGCACATTAACGACATTGAACCTCAATTATGCATCAGAGTCATTGAAAATATGGATCATCGGATAGAGGTATGCCATCGAAGCCGTGGCGAGCATTTGGCCGATATTTAGTTTCACACATAATTGTCATAGATCCTTCTATCATAATAAAAAATATTAAGATAATTCTCTACAAACTTTTTGTTTTATTTACAATTAACATCGTACGTTTTGGTTGGACCACCTTTTATTATAAATGGTAATGGTCTTAAATTGGATCCCTGTGGTTCTCCAGATGTAGGACAAAATGTTTTATAATTAACTCATATGCTACATACTGTGACCTACCAGTTAAAATTGAAGCAAATAATTTTAGTAGAGGTTCACTAAGTGAATAAGTGACTTGGTGTATATAATAAAGATTACCAATGTATTAATATTTAAGGTATAGTTTATTTCATCGCTATTTGCCAAATAAATAATCTCAAAACATACCGTGGCTTGTTTTTATGGCTAGGCTCAGGTAGACTGTTTCATTTATCGGCAAGATAAGATTATTTATTTGGCAAATGGCGATGAAATGAATAGTATAATCGTGGGCCAACGTACGAAATTAAATTCCTGATAATTATCTCTACTTACCCTTAATAAATTGTTATATTCTATCTGTTTCCTCAGGTCGTCGCGATACTGCCGGATAATTTCTCTCTCCAGGCGATCGCTTTCAGCTTGTAATCGTTCATTTTGCTCATATGTCAAGCGCAAAAGCTCGTTTTCGGCCTGTTTCATCTTCAGCTGTTGCTCAGCTAATTGCCGTTTGAGTTCTATCTGCTCCTTGTTTCCCTTTACGGCTTCCTGAAAATAAGCAAATTCAAAACTAATTAATTTCATAGCTCATAACAGTTTTTTCAAGATAAAACGTTTATCGTGTGTTCATTCATAAAGCTACAAAGTGAGATTGTATTGGCGTGTATAACGTTCGACGATCGCTAAATATAGTTAAGAGATAATATATGCATTACACCAGTCATTAGGTTTTCGTTGCGGAAGTAAATAAGTTTTTTATTAGTGGAATTAAACACATCTGTTGTGTAATAAAAATGTGTAATCTTTATTAACATGTGTCTAATATTAACTCGATTATCTGTTTTATCAAAGGCTTTAATTGGCAACTTAACTTCCTGATCGTACTTCGAGAACTGTTACATGAACTTCCTTATCATATGAGATTTTCCTGGTTCTTCGTTAGTGAAGTTAATAAACTGAATATTCGTAAAAATAAAACACAACGAAATAAATGTTAACGTTGATATTTCTTAATGAAATTTAGGAAATATTTTCTTTTATGTAAACTCCTGGACAAAATTAACGCATCAGTCAAACTGATTATTACAGCGAAATGCATTATTATTTTTACTTTTTCGAAAATTTAAATCATAGTACCTGGGTGATATTATAATTAAATGATTTCAACTAATATTTAATAAATTAGAATGGTTGTATCAGGAAATCACATGAATTAATAACTGAAAGGAACAATAATGTGAAATGCAATTAAAATGGGTTTGATGAAATATTTTAGAAAAATAATTGGAGATGAGATTAAATCGTAAAAAATTTAATTTAGTAGCGTGTACATTCTCCTCCAGCTTTTATCCCTGCTTATATCCGTCTGGGTATCAATGATTTATTGAAGAATATTCTTCTATTCGTCATGAACGACTTGTTCTAATTATCTAAGAGTCATAGGGGCAGATATGTGGTGCCTAATTGATATGTGGTGCTCTTTGGGGCTCATAGCCCCAAATCCCAAAGAAAAATTCTTAGCGCCCAGTCTATAGTTGGAATATTTACCAGTCGAAGGTAGTCCAGCACCTCTCCAGCAACCAACGCGGGATCAAGCGTTATTCTGCATAAAAATGAAATTACACTCGACAAATAGAGCAAATATCATCATATGTTCTCCTATGATATTTTCCTATGTAGAATTGTGCATTCATAGATCTTCCCTGTATATGAACCAAATATACTACCATCGAAACATATTCCTCCCCAGAACATTATTGATCCACCAAAAATGGTATGCTCGGTGAGATATTGCAGACAGCAAACTATATATGCCATCTAAATATGCTTGCTTGCTTGCTTACCCTACATTGCAGGAGTAATAAACAGACTCGTGAAAACACTATCAAAAGAGAAAATTGGTGTTAGATATAGAACTGTTAGGAAAATCCAGGAGGTACTATCCTCAATTAAGGACGCCGTTTTCAGACCCTACACCAAAGACGTTTACGAGTTACAATGCACTTGTGAAAAAAACACATTGGGCAGACAGACAGGAGTGTCAGCTGTGGAATTAAAGAACACCAAAGTTACATGAGATTTTGTTACAAGGATAAATTAGCAATTGCAGAGTATGTGCTCAACAATGACCACAGGATATATTATGATAACGTTACAGTGCTGGATAAAAATTCAAGACTCAGAGTTATGAGGGAATTCATTGAAATAATGAAAAACAGAAATATCTTCAACAATGAGGATAAATACAGACTGAGTAACACCTGGAGATTTGGCTTTACTACGAACACGCGTGCAATCAAGCATGATTAGTGAGAGGAACAGTTACCCTAGAATGGCCAGTAAGCAAAGCCACTCAAAACTGGTTAGTGAGCATGGGGAGCAATCAAGCACGGTGGTTGAACAGTGCAATCATTCGATCATAACTGTAACAATTTAATGTAGGGAGATCTGGAAGCGTATTATTGAATTCGAACAGAAAACAATGCAACAATCATAAATTTTGAAAATTAATTTTAATTTATATTTACAAAAATGAATTTATCTGATTATAGACGTTATAATCATATAAGTTGTTAATTAGTCAAATGATAATGAGATAGTAATATAATAAAATTTATAAAATCCGTAAAAAACACAGGTAGAGATAAAGTTAATATCCAAATAGTACCTGTACAACAATGGGTTGAACATTACCAAGACCCTCTAACCGAAACAAGAAAAGAACACATGGAAGAACATGAAAGAAACAACACCGATAATAATTATTCAAGGAGAAAGAGTCTATATAAGTGAAAAAGACATAAGTGAGGCTGCAGGAAGCTCAAAAATGGAAAATCTTGTGGACCCGAAGGTATCTACGCTGAATTGTTGAAAAATAGAACACCAAAACTATTTAGGTTACTCACTTACATATTTAATGAATGTTTAAATGGGCAAGAAGTTCCTAGAATATGGGGAGAAGCACACATGATCTCTATACATAAAAAAGGCAACAAGGACAACTGTCAAAACCATAGAGGCATATCAATAACGAGCACGGTAAGTCGACTACATGGAAGAATACTTCGAAATCTTATAGAAGAAGAATTTGGTGACGAAGAAGAACAAAGTGGTTTTCGATTCTGTAATGACAATTTATTTTGTATGAAACAAATCATTGAAAAAAGAGCAGCCACAAACCAAGAAACACATATTTTGTTTGTAGATATAACAAAAGCATATGATAATATACCAGTATGTAAACTGTGGGAAACAATAATGGACACAAATATAAATCACAAACTCATCACGGCAGTACGAAATCTGTAAATCTGTAATCTGTATCTGTATAAATATTCAAATTCCAAAATTAAAGCTATCGCGACCTTTCCAAGTTACAAAAGGTTTGCGACAGGGATGTTGCATCTCACCCACTTTGTTAAAGATATACATCAAGAAAGCTCTGTGGAAATGGAAACATAAATTCCACGGAATGGGAATACCTCTATCAAACTCAACAATCTCCACATTATAGTTTGCAGATGATCAAGCAGTACTGACAGGTGACAAAGAAGATCTAGAATACATGACTAGGAAATTGAAAGAAACATACGAGGAATGGGGTCTGTCAATGAACATACAGAAAACAAAATATTTGTGCATAGGCAACGACAAAAGTGACTTACATATCAACGATTTGGAAACAATAGAAGGGTGCAACGAATATAAGTATTTGGGAACTATGTTTGATTCAACGAGAACAGATGATAACGAGATATGAGCCAGAATAATTCAAGCAAAAAGAGCAACTGGGTGTTTAAATGGCATTCTATGGAACAAAAACATAAACAAGAGACGAAAATTTAATATTTACAACGCCCTAATAAAAAGCACCTTAACCTATGGAGCTGAAACATGGAGGCTTACGGACAGAAATAAGAGGAAGATTGAGAAGATCGGCTGGCATATCAAGAATTCAAAGAATAAGAAACGATGATGTACTTCGACAAATAGGACTTACAGACACTATAACCTGTGATATTGAAAGAAAACAGCTTATATGGTACACTCACGTACACTGTATGGCAGATTCTAGATTACCCAAACAAGCCATGACGGGGATACCAGCACATCGGAGAAAAAGAGGTAGACCAAAGATAAGCTGGACAGAGGGAATAAGAAAAGCCATGAGTGCCCGCAACCTACAAGGCGGCCAATGGGAAGATAGGAAGAAGTGGAGTATAGAAATCGGACAACTTCGCCGAACGTTCTAAACCGAACATATATATATATATATATATATATATATATATATATATATATATATATATATATATATATATATATATATATATATATATATATATATATATAATGAGATAGTTAGATTATACGTTTGTTAATCAATTAAAATTATAATATCATAATTCTAAAGTATATTACATGAAAGTTGTCATAAAATGGTTGTACCATCTTGTGAGTTTTTTGTAAGCGAAATTATTAAGAGTCTAATTATTGAAACTAACTTAAATAAGGAGAAGTCGTTGACTAAAATTGAAAATTCTATCATCAAAATCAAACGTAAATGAAAAATTGTTAACTAAATATTTGCGGAATACTTATACTTTTCAGAAAAAAATGTGATTACTAGTATATGAATATAATAAAAAAGACTAATAAACCAAGTAAATGTTGCACAAAAGTGTTTATTGACTATTACAGTAAACTAATTTTACTTCTAAACTAAAGATATTGTACCTCAGTATGCATTTAATTAGAGCAAACATATTCATTTAGTGTAATCTATTTGGTAATCTCCGTATACTGGCTGGATGTATTTATAATAAATCAAATAGGTTACGCATATCCCTGTTGCGATAGTTTGAGATATTTGCGCAAAAAATCTACAACACCCTATATATTTAAAACCTATAACTCTATGTGGAATATGAAAAATGAGCAATTCATGCATTATTTTTCGTTATATAGTAATTGTTACGCGCGCCCTCTATACGTTCAATAAGTATTATACATCGACCGGTGTTCTACTTGGGAGCTTACGATGTGAAAATGGGGCATAGTTTACCACAGTTCGCATTATAGCCGGTAGATAACACTAGTAACGAGCAATAGAATTTTCTTCGATTTTTTTATCTCAAGTTATTTCAAGTGGTCGCAAGTAAAATAAATTTTGGTTGCGTAATTGAAGTGAGTTGCCTCACAGTAACTGAAACAAAAATTCGTATTCAATTTGAAGTCTGAACGTTCAGATATTCCTGATTATAAAGTATGTTTCTAACAGACTTCTTGAACTAAATTAAATGTGAAAATTGTGCACCATTGGCACATAGTCTTGGCTGATAGTAGCCAAGAGGATTAATAAAATCTTTGAACATTGTCAATAACTTAAATCTTCTAAATTCTTCGGCCTAGTAACGTATACTTTGCTTTTTAAGTATCCCCACAAAAATAATCTATAAGTGGCAAATCTTGCGATCTAGCTGGCCACTCAATCTGTCCCCTTCTCTCTATCCAATGATTCGGAAACGTCTCATCTAAATAAGGGCGGGCAGATGCATAATAATGCATCATCTTCACCTTCACATTCGTCACCAATGGGGAGATGCGCCATCTTCACATAAACAAAAACTTATCTTCAGTAACAAGTCATTTCTCGGAAGATCAGGTTCCTCTACATCTAGATATAAAGTTATTAGTGCAAGAATGAGGTAGTCTCGAAGAAAACCCGAAAATATTGCACCAGTTAGGTTCGTGTCAAAGAAATAGGAATCCACAATTCTTTCGTCGACTATACCGCAACACACATTCTTAATTTTTGTTTATCTAATCTATACTTCCACCAATATAATTATTATAGTAAATTATGAAAAATGTTCTTTTTCACGTTGCGTAATAAAAAAGGGGTTAATATTAAAAAAAAAAAATTTATATATATATATATATATATATATATATATATATATATATATATATATATATATATATATATATATATATATATAACGTCATGCCGCCTACACGAATCACCTTGTATGTATTAATTATATTTTAAAGAAAGCCCAATTAAAGTAAAATTTGACGGGTCTAAGAATTTTTGCCAAAAGTTATTCTTTGCGTTTTTGACGAATATATTCATTACTTTACGAAAGCACTGTATATGAATACTTACCATCTCCAGAGCTTGCTTTGCCATTAACACCTTACATCTAGCCTCGTCCTGCTTCCTGTCGATCTCTTCCTTGTAGGCCGCCAGCAACTCGTCCAGCTCCTTCTCCTCCTTCTTCCGTTCTTCCTCTAGCTGCTTCAGGTTTTGCCTGTAGAGAGCGCTCTCTCGCTTGGCTTGCGTCGTGAAGTCCTGCACGGCCTGCTTCTCCTTTTGGATCTCCATTTCGGCCAGTTTGGCGAAGGCGTCCTCCAACGCCTGTTCGCCTTTTCGGCGCTTGTCCAACATTTGCTTCTGTATCTCGAGCTGTTCCCTGAGCTCCCTGTCCGTCTCATCTCTTTTCCGGCGCTTAGCGTTCAGAGCTGTAAATGAAACCATATATATTTGTATAAATTAGTGTACATTCATTACAAACTATGTAAATTTGAAAAAAAATATTGTTCCTTCGTTGAAATAGCATTTGCTTCAATATAATTTAGTAGTGATTTTCGCTAACCTTCAATTTGTTCTCGTTTTAACTGCTCAGCCAACTTCTCGAGCTCGATTCTGTCTTCTTGAGCTACTTTTTCAATTTCTGCCCTCAGCAACTCCTTTCCTTTGATTTGCATATCCCAGACAGCTGTGAGATCAAGTTGCTTTCGTTTGGCTGCGATAGCTTCTTGTTCTTCCCTTTCTTTCTGAAACAGATAATAACAGAATATTTCCAATATAATAAATTTGATTTTATTGGGCATATTGATGTTTATTATTAATCATACCTTTTGAGGCTCTCATTTACGCACATCCCTATTTTTTTTAAGGGCTCGATCGAGAAGAATATAATGCGATAACTTCTATAAGCCTACCTTGAAATATTGACAATAGTTGATTCATTTTACAGTTACTTATTTTCTTGTCTCACATTGCTCCTTCTTCGATTAACCAAGAGCATGATTCACTATTCAAGATATTTTAGAGGAACATGACAGTGTCTTATTACATTCCTTATCGATGGTACTTAGCTGTATTTAATATTCAATTATATTAACTGGAATTCAATATATGCCGGAAATAATAAATGGTGATGAGAAAATAATAATATATACGGTGTCCAAGATTTAAACACCAAACTATAGTTTTACAGAAGACAAATGAGATAGACATAGATAGAACTATTCGAATGTGGAGTTCTTAAATAACTTAAAACACATTTGACATTTGTTTTCTTTCGTTGGGAACTATACAGAGACGCTTGATTTATTTCCATAGTAGGCACTGAATTTAAAACAAATGTTACACATAATAGTTAATAGATGTCCATTTTTCATTGTGGTCATATTTATAAACTAATACAAAAGAGACATGTGTGTACCAATGATGGCTATCTTAACTTTTAGTATACTTACCCTAGCTTGAAGTTCCCTTTCACTTAGATGATGCCACATCCTTTCTAATTCCCTCTCTGCCTCCCTCTTCGACTCATTTTCTCTGATCTGTTGAAGCTGAGCGTTCTTCGTTTCGATCAAATGTTTCTTTAATAGGTAAGGCTTGAGGTCTATACAGCGATCTCTAGAAAGAAATATATTCCACGAATTTGAATCATACATTTTGTTTTATATAGTTGGTACAATAAAATCCACCTTTAGCCATTTAGATCTTGAAATTAATTTTTCGATTGAAGAAACAACAATTTGTTCTTGCGATACTTGATCAGTTGTCAAGTGTTTTTGTTTTTTGATATTTACAACGATGGTACATCTAAGGATACAAGGAGATAATCATAGATCTTACCTGTACTGTTCAATTCTCTTTTGATGAACGACCGCCAGCCTCTCTACCTCCCTCTGTGCCCGTAGATGTTCCACTCGGTTCTTCATGTCCTCCATCTTCGTTTCGTCGCCTCTCTGAGCTGCATCCACAGTTTCGTAATAAAACTGCCGCTCTTCCTCATACAGCAGGTTTCTTAACCTAAAAATGAATTTGCTTTATAACTTTTAGAGCAGAAATATTACCATAAATGGCATGAAACGATGGAATCAGAACTACTAAATAAAAATTGTATTCTTTCCAAATCAATCCAGAAAAAAAAATCAAGATCTTACTTATCCCGTCTTTTTTCGATAGTCGCCTCGTATTCTTGGAGTTTCTTCTGGACCTTTTCCTCTATCATCCTCTTTATCTGAGCCTTCTCGGCATGCATATCATACTTGATGGTTATGGCATCACCACCAGATGTCTCTTTCGCGGTTTTCTCCCTTAGTATATCGTCTGCTGTTCTCCTCTGCTTAAACTGTAGGTGCTTCACATGGTAATCTGTATTGGGTTCTCTTGCAATCTACAATAAAATGAAAACATTGACAGTGCTATTTCCTATATAGAGTGTCTTAGTTGGAACGATAAGATTTTAATTGCACGCTATTTGTGTTCCGTCAAGGTAGGGCGCCAATATTTAACAATTGACATCTACGAACCGTGCGATATCAATAAGCTGCGATTAACAGTTCAACAGCCAATAGTTTGTGTACAACTGTTTTATGAAAATGAGTTATAGTTTACTGTTGCATTCAGAAAAATTCGCAAACATTAGGACGAAATGAAGCGCCACAGAGTTAGCAGTTCGTAACTTAATCAAGAAATTTTAAGAGTCGGGTTCTGTAATTGGCAAGGCAACACCAATACGTCCTCGTCGTGGCTTTAGCAAGACGGTGCAACGTGCCATATAGCACATGCAACCATAACTCTGTTACATACCAAGTTTCCTGATCATATTGTCTCGCGGAATGCTGACATTAATTGGTCTGCAAGATCATGTGATTTCACACCACTGGACTTTTTTCTTTGGATTTATGTCAAGGGTAATTGTACCTCAACCAGCCAGTAACAATCAATGACCTCAAATCAAACATTCAACGTATTCTTCGGAAAATTGAACAAGTTTTATATGGCCGTGTTATGGACAAGTTTGCTAAATGAGTGACATCATTCTAAATGAATCTAGGCGGCCCATGAATGATATTATTTTCCATTTAGGGCTTACGTTCTATCTTTGACAGAACACAAATTGCGCGCAATTCAAATCTTATATTTCTAAATGAGGCACCCTATCTTTAGTGCACGCGCGAATGGTTTTGCAAATAGGTTTGACATACATACTGAATGATACAAAATGTACTTACTAAACTAAAGAGGTTTAAAGAAGGGATAACTAAAAAGATTTAGTGTACAATAAACGTGTAGATTTTTATATTCTGATGTCAAAAATTATATCTGATGTTCAATATTGGAAGATTCAAAACCAGAGACATCAGACTTAGCCCAGAAATTGCCTACAAATTGCTCTGGAATACCACCCGTAATGCATAACAAAACTTTGACATCAAATTGAGGCACGATTTATGCGAAAATCAAGAAGAAATCGAAGGATACTTTTATCCAACACCTTTCCTTAGACACGTGTGTTTCTTATTATTCATCTATTCCTTTAAAAGGTTTTATCCACTCTTATAATGCGGAGATGCTAAATAATGTATACATTTATTATCTTAAATAATTATAAAATCCATATTTGATAATTAATAAAATATAAAGAAAACATAATTTATTTCTGTTTATTATTTTCCGCATCTGCTTTTCATATTCCAAGAGTATATCCTCATAGACAAGAGCAGAATCATCAGTAAAACTAATATTTTTACTGGGTATATGTTATATATTAAGGTAGAACATAAACTTTTAATACAAATAGTAAATTGATCCAAAACAGTCCTTTGTGTTACACCGTAAATAATCTAACTTTACTTCACTAATAATATTCATACACTCTTCATCTAAGTAATCTACTAGGTATCTTTTATTAGCATTATCTACACTGATCTACTAAATATTTCTTATTAGTTCATAAGAGTGATACCAGAGGCAAAACATAAGCTTTACTTCTAGTACTCGTATCATAGCGTTTATTTATATCGAGTGGGTCTAGTTTTAGTTAAGAGCTTTACTTTTAATCTCCAGCTTAATAGATATGGGTGTTACCTTGTTTCTAAAATTACTACTGTTTATTCTCCCTTTCAATGTGTATAATGATCACACATAACATAAATATTATATTTGTTAAGAATGTGTTGAAACTATTGACTTTTACAATTTTTCTCTATAATATTAGCAAAGTTTTAAATACATAATTATTTCTATAAAGTTATTAATAATTTATACAATATATATTAGTACACTTATATAATATGAAGGTGATGAATCACAACGGTAAAGATATATTGAAGTAAATTGAGTTGATTGTATATATCGATTGTATTGTATTGATTTAAATATCTTAAGTCTACGCGACGGCACCTCGGCTGCCGCAGAGTCACATGAGTTTAATATCACCGTTGTACCACTCACGGTAGGTAGCTTTATGCATAACCATAAACCATGGTGCTGAACAACTGAAAACATTACAATAGTTTAAAGTACATAAATAGATTAAAATAATCGCATAGTTGACGCTCAATAGGAGGTACCAACTTGAAATATTAATATTAAAAGATCTTTATGCCCTTTGACAGAATTATCGCTGTTAACTGATATTTCATGTCACTTTCATATTTTAAAGTAATGTTATTATTAAAGTCACCAAATTTCTGTAATCAATTTGTTTTATCAATTTGCTCTATTGAAATAACAGATATAATTGCATATATAACTAATACAGGATATTTTTAATAATGGAAGATTGTGATTAAATAAGGCAAAAGCTACGGAAGAGCAGTAACGCTTTTTATGATTTTCATAATATACGACAAAACGACGTTTCAAAATGCGTAGGTATACAAAAAAGTCTACTAACTAGATATTTATAATCTTGACAGTTATAATTTAATTACGAGTAAGCAAAAAGCAATAATATTGCGCCGTCCCCTCGCTCATATCGAAGGCACCTCCGGAGCATGCCTTTAGAGGATCAAAAAAACCAAAGTTACCATGTTGTTCGCAAGGGTCGATTTACTATACTGATTTTGTCAAAATGCCGAAATTAGAATTATGTACTAAAAGCATTTCGTACATCGACCTATAAATTTCGTGACACACACACACACACGAAAACAACCGTTTAATAAATAGAGATAATTATAATTTAATTATAGTAATTTAGTTATAATTTGTATAAATTATTCATGATTATATATATGACCTATGATAGAACATTCATGTTGTTATAACACGCGGCTGTTAAGAAATCTGTCCAATCAGAGGACGAAGCTTTTTGAGAAACTTTTGAAAAGACCAAGCTTTTTGAAAAATAGTTTATTCTAATTGGTTAGAACTTTTAACGGCCTCATATTAAAATAACATGAATGATGCCATCATAAGCGGGATTATATGTACACATATACTTACATGCTGGTAGTACCCCGGGCGAACGCTTGGGAACTGGATGTCATACTTCATAGGCTGTGGCCTACTTCTTTTAGCATGCTTGGGAGGCACCAGGTCGCCACCAAACATATTAGTTTATTTATATCAAACAAACTATAATGAACAAACAAAAATAGACTTGTATGACAGCTAAAGCTGTCTTAATAACTGTTGGTAAATCGATCGTATCCATGGATACGGTAACGGAAATTGTATATAATTACCAACGAAAGCTTCACCCGGAATCGTGTTAATGCATAGTGGTATTTCGTAGAAAAAATATAGTACTAAAGCTAACTGAATATAGATAGTACAATAGGTACGTATTTAATTAATTTTTTAATTAAATACGCACCCCTGTAAAATAAGTAGTTTCCGGCCGATTTGGAAACATTCCTCTGTTATTCACATCTTGAATTTGAACCTCTGGTGGACAAAAATATGACCATATCAAGAAATGATTGTGACTTAATAAATATTCTAAAGTATAGAAACAGTATTTAGAGGATAAAGGGATTGTAACAAAAAATAATTCCAAATAATCCACAGTACATTATAATGCAAAAGACGTGCAGTACTGCCCACATAATCATCAATAGTAAACTGATATATACTTAAAAGGCAGATCACCTCTGTACATGCCAGTGTTTCAATCAGGTGACTAAATATGTAACTTTTTCGTACATTTGATTTAATGTCGCTTAAAAATAATTTCATACTATCGCTACGTTTTGTTTAAAATCTACTATAAACTTAGCTAGGATGATAGTCTCTTATAACATTTATAACTAACCTGTATTTAATGCTGTAAATAGGATTTAAATGCTGTAAACAATAACGAATTTTTCACATTTATATAGAGCGTAGTTCTTTTCATGTAAATATATTTCAAATTAACTCATATCATCGGCTTTTTCTTATCGATCATATTTCGCCATGTATAGTGACATAAGGCGGTGGGTGATCGCTGCATACCATTGGCGCTTCATGTGGGGGCATGAATATTTTTGCTCTAACAAATGTTTTATTTATCAAATCCAAAAATCTTAGCTATTCTAAAATAATAATATTCATAAAATTTCATTATAGAAATTCGTCATAAAATTTCTATTATTACATTGTAAACGCTGTATTCACCGAGATAACTGTCTTTTAATTTATAAACAATTTTAATATATCGGGGCGATGATAACGCTGAAATGGATCAGTAATGAACTTTCAACAGCTGTAGTTGATCTTGATTTATCTATCGAGGTGTACGTACGGTCTCAGGTTCGTTGAAACGTTTTAATTTAATAATAAAGTACGTCGCACGTGCGAAAGCTCAGAAACCGTTTATATGTTTACCAGGTGAAAAAGTTTATTTGATGATTTATTCTACGATGGATAATGTGTTGATGCAAATCCGACTGTACACGTCACGTGAATCCTGTGCAACATCAACATGGAAAACCAAGCGTGCCCTTGTAAACTCAAGTTAGGTTTGATTTATTGTTGATGTTGATAGCCTGTAATATTCCAATTCACATATTAGATACTAGATAAGGAACCATTCCGAAAGATTTGCCACAAATACAGTAGACAGTTCCAGTTATCAAGTCGCAGAACATTATGGAGCGATATAGCAACTGTACGCGATAACATTACAGACAACATTACACATAAATTACAAAATAGACGACTGTGATTATGTATTGACGAGATGACAAATTGTAAAAAAATTCTATTGTAAATATCATAGCATGTACATGTACTTCATCCTCGACAATCGACACATCCATTGCTATTAGCTAGAAAAAGACTCACTGAGCGCACTGGAAATACAATTATGCAGGTGGTGCTGGAGACTTTATCAGCAAGTCAAATATTGATGATTGATGATGTTTCTAAAATTTCCTAAACGTCTTCGCGAGTTTCACAGAAAGTGTTCTGAAATTCCCGAACCACCAGAGTCGATCTTTACACGTTGGAGAACATGGTTGAAGGCAGCTTTATATTATGCTGAAAATGTCTAGCTCTAACTTAGTTTTCCACAAATCACCAAAACGCTAAACACTACACTGAACGCGTGTTTCGTCAACAAATTTGGCATCATCTGCAGATGATTAAAGCTGAGTTTTAATCATCTCCAGTTGATTTGGTGTTTTGTGGAAAACTAAGTTACTATTATCTTCACACCGAAGGTTCTAACCTACTCCAGTACTGAAAATTTCTAGCAAATAAAATTTGTAATACTACAATTCAACCGAGGCTGAATAAAAGTTCGATAGTGTGTTAAAGAAAGACATCGATTATAACAGATCAAGACAAGTTTGTGATTATACTGATAACAGTGATAGTGCATCTATAGATTCGTTAAGTAAGTGCATAGGTTATTTTACGTATGCATGCATTACATCAGTAGATGTCGAGCGGTCGTTCTCCAAATATAAGAACATATTTTCACCACAGCGAACGTCATTCTCTGAGACAAATATGGAAACATACCTTATGCTGCAAAACATTTACAGATCCTCTCCATTTCGTGATGATGATGATGATGCCAGTTAATTACGCTAGTTAAGGTGAAGTTCTCCTCAAACTCGACTAAAAAATCGATATTTTTTTTGCCTTTTTTGATACCTTATTATATGTAGAACATGTCCCTAAAACGATTTGGCCGAAAACATTTTTATAAAAAAGATATTGCATAATATTGGAACCCATCTTTTTATGAAAAATTACGCAAAAATAGAGTTCGCGTAGAGCATATTTTATCCTAATATTTTTGAAATGCGCGCGTATATTAACATTCTATGGTAAGTACAGTTACCCCAAGTGCCACCATATGTCAGAGTATATGATATAATATTAGTAGCCTCTCTATACGTTAATGTCGATGGGTATAGCGTGTAGCGTCAGTCGAACACGCGCTTTTCTCGAAAACACGTTTTTTAAACTGGTGGGAACTGTAACTCAAAAACTAATTGACGGATTGTCTTGTTTTTTTTATTTTAAAGTAAGTTAAATTTATTGGAGCTTATACCTAAGAAAACATTGATTTCGCTGTTATTTTTTATAACACTTTAAAGAGCGAAAATGAAGTGAAAAATCGGTACCGAAAATTCGCAGGTCCGCCATTTTGTTAATTTTCGATTTTTTTTTTATTGGCATAAGCTCCAACAAATATCATATATTTTATAAATTTTTTTGAAATTTTGATTTCAGATGATTTTTACAAGTGCTAGAGTTCCCACCGATTGGACACCTTTCTTTGGGACGGTCACATTATCGAGCATATAACTAATTCCCGTGTCATTTTTTTAATAAAAAATGTTTTTGTACATCTGAATATTTCATAAATACGTATAAAAAATTTTTGAGTACTTTACTTACTTCCTCCTATGAAAAAAAAATGAAGAAAATCATGTAATTTTTGGGTCGCTTGAGGAGAACCTCCCCTTAAGAGGGTAAGTACAAACGGTGTTATATTTACTTGTAACAGTTTAGTTCGTTTGTTGCTAATTACTTTGTATTATTATTTTATTACACTTGATACGATGCGTACGCCTATGGCGCGCAGTACATTTCCCACAGCCTTACATATTACCGTAACAAATATTTCTATAGAATGTAATTGTCATAGTCAATAAGTTCGATTTGATTGAAACAAATAGAATAACCAATTTAAGATATTTAGAGGTTGTTCTTTTCAAAGTTGACTTTGAACTTGACTTTTAATTAAATTATCTTATCAAAACAAATATAACAAAAAGTTTAAGATTTCGATGATTGCATTAATCCTCTCAGAGGTATGAATCCTTGCCCATTTCTTATCATAATTTGATGTGGAACTCCTGTTTCGTCGACAATCAGCTTTTTTAAGAAAAGCAACCCACTTCCAAGCCTGTCGCAGCTGCCCAACGATTAATATAAACTATTTTTGAATTAAAAAATTAATGCGCATGTGACTGGAAGACGCACATTTCACCACGAATCCAAATACCACCGCAAGTAAAACTCCTTAGTTACCCCATAACGTTCCCAGGATGTAGTCGGTCGTGGAAAACATCCGCACATTATGGATTTAACTACAACGAAAATAGTGGTGGCCGTGTCTTTTGGCGTGCTTCGATTTTTTTTCGGACTGCTACCGCTCAAGTTGTATAAAATATTGAGAAGATGGGAGGAGGAGGACGATTCGAATACGTTCATCAATCAAAGGAGACACGCGCAAGTGAACTGTACTATAGCATTATGTCAATCGTTTGGAGGAGGCGTTCTATTTGCCACTTGTTTTCTGCATATGATGCTGGAGGTTAGTTCCAATTTTGGATTTAGTATTTCGAAAATGTCTGAAGTATGTCCATTCCCTTGTATAATGGTAAAAAGGACCAAATGGTGAACCTCCTCCCAAATTTGCGGTCAAATTAGATAAAATCGCATTAATTTCTTTATTTATTTTATTTATTTATACACATTTCAACAGCCTAAGCAAGTTAAATTATAACAAAATAACACGACGGTTGATTTGTGATAAGAAGTGTGGATAGTCAATACAATTATTTAATAATTTTTGCAAAAAGATTTAAATACTTTCTTCGAGTTTTTAAGAGTTTAATTACGAATCTGTTCAATAAACTCTCGTACGGAATACTTTTAACTGTATAAACTCCATTACAACGAAACCTCATGTATTTAAAAAATTGCCTCTGAAACATTTCCTAGGTTACCTATATGAAAATTATAACATGGGTTCCATATAACAGATTCATATTTTAGTTTATATCTCACAAAATCATCATACATTCTAACGTATTAAGCATTGTATACCATTTATAATTTATTATAATTAATCCAAGCATTTTATAATAGTTTAAGCTTACATTATTTACGTGATTAACAGAAGTCAGCCTGCATTCAAAGATCACTTCTAAGTCACTAAATTCACTATGTTTAAATTAATGTTATTAATATTATAGTCACAAGTAATACGAGATTCTTTACGAGTAAAAAATATTAAATTACAATTACTGATATTGGGTGGCAACAGATTTATTTCACGCAATATATTTAAATTGTTAATATAATTTTGAAGCAAATGCAGTCTCGCACACATGATATCTGACGAAATATTTTACAGTCGTCCACATACAACAAAATTTTCGACTCTATATACTAAAAGACACAAATTATAAATACGATAAATAGAAAGAGCCCGAAAATTTATCCTTGTGGAACACCCGACGTTGCAAATTTCGACAGAACTAAAATCACATACCGAAGCGTTAGTCTTATATCTAAATGTGATTTAAAAAAATTAATAAAACTGTCTGACAATCCAAAGTTGCTCAGCACTTTGAATAAGACCACGGTAATTTACTGAAAAGCCTAAGCAATTTAGGTAAACTAAACAATAAAATCTAGTCCGTTGAAAGCTTTGGGGAAATCGGAATAAATGATATTTACCTGGGAAGATTTATCTAATTACAGAAGCAACAAATTGTGTAATAGAGATAAAATTCGTTGAAGTAGATATGCCCGTAACAAATCCGTGTTGACACTCTAATTCAAGACCTTACTCTATACCACTCTATGACAGAATATTACATCGAGAGCATAATTTCGAAGACTTATTCCTAAGAAGTCTGCGACAAGCCAATTTTACCACAGAATCTCTGAAATCTCATTGCATTTAAATCTCTTACAAGATTACATTTTAATATCACCTAATTCTTCAGAATAATATAAATTAAAAGAAATTACATAGAATCCCTCCAAATTCCTTGAAACATACATCTACATTATTATAACATTATAGTATAAATGTCATATCAAACTTTCACTTTTATAAAATAATTAATGAAACAATGGTTTAATTTTGCAAAAACAAATATAAGCTTTCCATCTATCTATGTACTTTAAATAATGAAACTGGCGAAGTAAAAAGGTCCCATGTGGACTGTAAAATATATTTATATGGGTCAAGGTGAAACATTTTGTGATGAGTTGAGATTCCAGAAAAAAATTAGGGGAAATCGTGGTCTCGGTTGCATTTTCAGTTAAACAAGTTGTAATATTCTATATTTTTATTGAGATTTTCTAAATATAGGTAGTTATTTATTTTATTTTATAAGGTCATCCGAATTATGCATGCAAGATATGTAAAGTAAAGTGGGAATATAGCTTATAATGTTTAATACATATGATTTTTATACAGGGTGGTAATAAAGTTCTCACAGTATCCATAATTATACTATTAAACTGCTTTTTGAAATACTCGGTAGCCTTACTTATACTTATTTTCATACCTTATAAGACATGTGATTTATTATTATTTTTTTTATTTGCAGTCCCTTTTTTAACAAAAATGAATTCTTACAATTCCGAGTACAAAGATACCCAGAATTCGGGGTGTCCTATTTACCATTTACAAAACTTATGTATTTACCATTGACGGTGTTAAACTTATTGGAGTACAGAGCGATGCCTTGTGGTCTCTATATGGATGGACGACCTACAGTATTCTTTAAAATTTATATATCATTATTAAATAATAATCAGATCACGCAATATACCCATTTATATTGCCTTGTTTACGTCATCGTCGTAAAATATATGGTACATATACTCGTATGGATTGTATAATGATTCTTTGCGTGTGCGTCACAGATAACAATCGTATGAATCAATCAACTGACATTTTTGAACAGTGTCGTGCCGAAAACACATTTTAGGAGAACACTTAGTACAATACAAATCCGTCAACCTATGACAGAGTAATGAAAAGGTTCTCCACAAAACATTCAATGGAAGTGATATTTATATCAAGATAAATGAAATAAATGAAACACAAATGAAATAATATTACAGAAATATTGATACGCCAGTGAATCAAATTATACTATAAAGCTAAGACGTGACTTCATAATTGCATCTTGTTCGGCAAATTATTAACTGCCTACGCCGTACGTAGTTGATTGAAACATATATCGCTAGACATACGTGCTGGTAATTGTGGCATATTAGTAACAATTGCGAGTGGTGTAGCATGTGATCCGTGCGTCGTCACTAAATTGATACACGCGCAAGGATCCATTATACAAATTATACGTAATAGCTCTTCTGTGAAATAGTGGCAAAAATAAATGTATTATTTTCATTTGTTAATTTAATTTTGATTATTATGATTACTGTATCACAATGTTATCGGTCCTTTTATACTTTTACTGATGGTGTTAATGAAATTAATATGGTTAATTCATATTAAATAATTGACTTGGGTAATTGATCAATGGTTTACTGTTTTTAATACTGAATTTATAAATAATATTCCTATACCTAATTCACTAGTGATTTCTTTGATATTTTCTTAAAATATTCGGTATATGTTCATTTAAAAGAGTGCTGAATACAAGTACGTACTGTATACTATGAACCTAATTAGATTTAAAAGATACAAACTGAAATGTTTCTTTGTCAATAATTGTTGGTTTGCCAAGCTTTTCCGTTAATTATGAACGAATGGGATTTTGAGAGTCAGATTATGATTTAATCACGAGGAAATATCCAAATATTTGAACGCCAATGCGTATGTGTTCATAGAAAATATTTACTTTATTTTATTTTAAGATCATCAATAAATTTAGATATTTACTTGATAAATGTACCTCATCACGTAAATAAACGATAGAATTTTTCTTAAAGTTCATTCATATGCAATGATCCGTCACTCTATGACACCGTACTTGGTTCCATAGTTTTCTCCTTTTAACGATTACACAAGCCTATAATTTTGACATTTTGAAAGTTGATTTCGGAGACATATTTAAAACAATATAAAAACACACGACGCGATGTCACGAGTAAATGTACACGCATTAAAAACGTACTACAGCGACTATGTAAATACCCGAATAGTATAAAACCAGAATATCCCCACCAGCCAACTCTGCATCGGTAAATCCCCCACACTTGTATGTAAGTTTCAAACCGATTAAACACGGGGGGGCAAAGATTGAGGCAAAATTTAATGTTATAGAACATCGTTTTTAAGAACTACAAATTATCGCACAATGTACTTTTACTAATACTGGTGTGTGATGAAAACAAAACAGTTCTTCTGTAGTTCATGGATGTAACTATGTCAAAAAAGGTCCGATTACAAAATCTTTGTTTTCCTGTGTTATTTATTATATATAGGGTGTTCAGAAATATTTTGTAGCTAGAAAGATTATTTTTAGATTACTTTATTTTAACATTGTTTTAAATTATTTCTAATGTAAACTCCTTCAAAATTAGGGCTAAAACTATTTTAGTTCGCCAAGTTACGTATTCTTATACTGCATTTTTTTATTTTTTTTTAGGTTTATCAATCAGTGGAAGACCTGAAAGCTCGGGGCAACTTGAACACCCAATACCCTATGTCGCAACTAACCATATGCGTTGGCTTCTTCCTCATCTACTTCTTAGAAGAAATCTCGCACTGGATCATTACCAAACTGCCAGACAAGCCGTGCTCTCCAAGGATGAGGAAAATCAGTGCTTTCACGCGCACCAGCGCCAGCGTCAGCCCCTTAAAAACGCCAACACAAT